>CM044435.1:14360085-14386917 GCA_024363595.1 Xenopus borealis | reverse complement strand
TGTATTTGCTTAACTTTTATCTTTGTTTTGCAGCTCCTCTGTCTCCTGTTTGAAGCCTGCATCGCAAAGTGCTCCCCCTCCCCTCAGGAAAAGAAGCCGTGAAGAGGAATCAGAGAAAACAGCGAAAACACCACCAAGAAACAACTCCGAACAGAGCAAGCACCAGAAGGGAACCTTTCGCCGAAACGAAGCCGAGAACTGAGCCTTCGGTAAGTATAAATTGCTGATTTATATGTGGTGAATTACGGAGCTTCACTCCCGCGCTTCCTCTCCCTCAGGCGCCATACCGGAAGTCCCCATAATACACTTTTTAGTAGCATGTGCCATTGGGTAATCATAAATAGAAAATAGTCATTTTAAAAAATAAGGACAGCCTCCTGGGATCGTATGATTCAACGGTGCACACAAACATACCAAACAAACTATAAAGTTAGGTCACACGAGCCAATTAACAGACAGTGTTCTGTCTTTTGCTACCACACTTCATCCTGTTGCAGTGAGAGTTGAAATATTTCTGGTCAGGTGATCTCTGAGGCAGCACACAGACCATCACAAAATGGTGGTTCAAGGCAAGAGATATAAAAGGGCAATATTTACTTAACAATATATACCAGGTTGGTAAGATTCCTAAATATGTCACTTAATTTGATAAACTATCTGTTGCTCAAATATTCATTTTTGGGGTATAGTTTTCCTTTAAGGGTTAAAACTGATCACCTCCTGTCTTTTAGTAGATAAAAAGTTGTTTAATACTCCCGGAAAGTCATACAAGACTAGACCCCTAGAGCCAGTGAATACAAAGCCACTGTAAACACACGAATAAATCACTTGTAAACAGCAGGGCAGAGACACCACAAATGTAGCTCGTAAATCACACTCCAGCAGACTTCCCCAAATAACCCTGGGCCACAAATACCTGTATCCTTGGAATGCATGAAGGCTATTTCTCTTTGTCCATAATTTTTACGCAAGTTTGAGGATTCCATTATATACGTAGCTATCTACAAACTATTGTATTTGCACAAAACAGTTTCCTAGATCAGATGGTTCAGGTAATCATCCAACATAAGAAGTAAGGGCAATGGATCATGTTTGACCCATTTTGACATTGGATCATAATTTGGCTCTAATCATTTCTCATGCTTTACATGGCATACAATGACAGGCAAATAGTGCTAAAGGTTCTCATTGGGCTGAGAACAGGGATATACCTGGACCATTGTAACACATCTTTTTGTTCTTGATTACGTCCTGTGTTACTTTGGCTTTTTGGTTGGAAGGTGAACTTTCACCCAGGCTTTGGTTTTTTTAGTACATCGAAGCAAGTTCTCTTGCAGTATTTAGCTGCTACCACAATTCTTAACTGTAGGTATAAATCATCTGGAATTTTCCAAAAGGCATAAGCGTGACCTAGATGAAATGTGGAACCATGTGTAGAGAGTACGAATGTATGGTTTTTCAATAAAGCAGTACGGTATGGAAGCTGGTGGAATGTGAGACAAGGTGCTTGGGTTAGACAACAGATCTATTGTAGCAAAGGTTCAAAGCTATATGTAAACCTAATGCTTCCTGCACCTAGAACAAGCTATACCTACAACTACCTCTATAGGCAGATTTTAATGAAGGCTCAGCCTCTCCAAACCAACACCAATACATTCTTTACAACAAACAATGGAAATACTGTTTATGTATGGAAAAGGCACTGTATTTCTCCTTCTGTGTTTTCTAGGGTCATTATACATGGAGTTGGCCCTGTATTCCCCATCCATAGGTGTGTAGTATACATTTTCTGCTTACAGTGTGCCTTCTTAGCCCTGTAGTTAGGAGACAACTCCCAGCAAGTTCTATTACCTGTGGTTCTTCTCACTCTACTGGGTATACATTGGACAAGGGCATTTCTGGCTAAGGCTCCTGCAATGCCAACCCCCTTGCCCCCAAGTGCTTATCTTCTCTTCGCTGGAGGAGATTCGCATTGTTCTGGGTGTATTATACATGGAACTGGCACTGCATTTATCCTGCCATGTGTCCCGGTGGTATTATACATGGAGCTGGCACTGTATTTATCCTAATGTGTGTTCTACAGTATTTGGGGAATTGCCACTATAAATATATCCTACCATATGTTCTGGGGTATATGAAATCACCCTTGGAATATTATATGACTTAATCTGTATAGAGAATACCTTTTTTTTTTAGACTCCAAAAATGCAAACAATACTCAGAAATAGAAAGAATAATAGAGAATGCTAAATTGCAGGGAAATACTAGTTGTAATAAAAAATTAATTTTGTGCATATATTTCCCTTGTAGTACGGAAATATCACCAATGACAAGGATCAAGTGGTTTACAAATAAAAAGGTGAATGTTCTTCAGTGGTCCAGCCAAAGCTCTGATCTCAAACCAACTGGCTTTGTAGTTCTATATGATAATCAAAGTGCTCAAGCTGCAAAAGGTGGCTGCATACAGAATACTTGTGTGGGGGCTGAATTCTATCTATCTTTAACGTCAGATTTGTTTTAACAATCAAATAATGTTCCATAAACAAAATTGTAGATCATAAGTAATTGTAAAGGTTTTGGTGTAAATCAGCTTTTGGACTTTTATCTGGTAGCATCACAAGTCCCTCTTGCAATGCCTGCAGCTGCACTGAAGAAAAACAATATATATATATATATATATATATATATATATATATATATACAGGGCAAAGTTTAGAAAAGACTCTGTCAGCTGCAGATACAATTTAAGATAAATACTGAGCACTGACCTTCCTACAGTGGAGCCAACTATTTCCAGCACTGTATATGTCTCAGGAAGCTGAGGTCTGGGTCAGTCGTGCAGTTAAGGCATATTTTAGGATGGAAAGCATCTAGAAATGTCAGACACAACCCTAACAAATGGCTAACTGTGCTACCCAACACTGTTCCTAGCATTTGGCAATACATATAATATGTAAAAGATCATCTTGGGGGCTCTAAGTTCATAAAAAGTTCATAAAAGTCTTTATTATTGCATAAAGAATGCAATAGAGTAGTACAATTAGCTAAAAGTGCGCCTAACCTTAATACAAATGTGTTGTTAGTATTTTGTGAATGATCTATCAGGTATGAACCCAAAGGAATGATTCCTGTATTACGTGTATTGGAGGCTGAAGTTCCTAGAAACAAGCAGTTTTGTAGAGATGCTAGGTGTCTCATGAATATTGGAGGAGGCCGGTTAGCAAGCTGGGATGAATAATTGTTTGACATTTGACACTACAATATAAATATCTGATCATTGTAAAAAATAAATAGAGCTCTCTGTATTACGGTATAAATTATGCAGTTGACTGCCAGTGTATCAATTATAAAGCCATAAGAAACCTTACTGATTAAATGCTTTCAGATTTTTATGTTATTTATCAAGCCTCAATCCCACATTGAAAATACACTGAACACTGAAATACTTTCATCATGCATCTTGTGTCACTTTTTAGTTTTTTAGTCTTAGCTGAGATGCACCATGTCAAACGAATAATATCTGTTTCAAAAGTTATGTGCATACTGTACTATACCTATATGAGTGATACTCAGAGTTCCCAGACTTGTATATCAGCCTGCAGCCTTGTACCTTTATTTGGCCACAAAACTCATCAGTGATTTCTAATATCCTTATAATTTAGAGTAGGAAGTACATTATCCCTTATAATACATGATACTCATACTCATAATACTCAGAGTTCCCTGTATAACTTAGCAAACAGTCTTGTGCCTTTAAACGATAATGATAATCATTGGTGATGCCCAATACCATAAGGAGTATCTTATCCATTGTACTCCATACATATTCCAATATTACAGGATTTAGATAATGGGTTGAGAAACATAGCTCCAGTGTCAGTTTGTCCAGCCACAAATATAATATCCAGTGGGCCAAGGCATGTTTGAGGTCCTCCTGTCTACCCAATTATTTTGTGTTTATGCTTGTCCCATCCTCAGTGGAGATACCCACTCCTGCTTACTTGTTTGAGTGCTCCAGAGTCAGGCAAGCAGTGTTTCTAGATTCAAGTCCTGTGAAAGATGCATGAAGATCATATCTAAAGGTTACATCTGTTGCTTCACTGCTCTCCTCTGATTGTCCTATATATGAAAGATAGAGAAATATCAATGTAAAAGATAATCAAACATTTTCCCCATGGTAAGTTTCAGTTCGCTACACTGTTCTGGAAAATAGCATGTCCATGTGCATTGCCTTTTCCATCCCATGTTTTCAAATGTGGAGCAATTTTTGGCTTAAAATTTACCAAAACCTCTGAAGTCGGCTGAATTATTTTGGTCATCTTTAGTCTTTGTTGTCGATGAGAACCAATACAACCTACAGATATAATGTCATGGCAAAGTGGTACCCCACTGACTCAGAAGAGGCTCACGCCAAGAATATGGGAGACTTTGCTGTGCTGCACCCTGGAACATGAAATGTTCCATGTACAAAAAAAATACTCCTTACTCCTTACAGTTCCTTAAAATATGTAGAATAAAAGCAGGGTTTATATTGTTATTTATAATAAATGGAAATAGAGGTTTTTATCCTTGATCTTCAATCTATAGCAGACATGATTTTACAGGTTTATTCCCATTTTATTTTAATATACACTTGTATATCCTTGTACCGGATTCATCACTGTGTCTTTCTCTGCACTAATTTGCAGTTGCTGTTGGAAAGGGATAATCAGACATCTGTCGCCGGCACAGAATTTTCATTTGAAAACAGCCCTAGCTCATTATAATGTGCAGTACAACATAAAAAACTTAAATGAGATGTTGCAGTAACTGTTGCCAAGTCAGAAAGTCCCTCTTGGCAACAGATAGGGAGAGCACTCACAGCTCTGCCACCCTTAATAGGATTTGCCAATTAGTCATAAAAGGTGAAGCAACACATTCTGGAATATAATTATGACCTCGGCATTCAGAAGTCTATGGTAGATTGATTTAATTACTGGTTTAACTGCATTTGCATTATCTAGGCTCAGATAAGACCCATTTTATGTCAAAGCGAGACATTGTTTCACTTCGTATTCAGTGCTAGGATACAAGATATTTTTCTGCTCCCAGTAACCATCTTACAGGCCTGCTCACTAATTAGTCTGAATGTACTTGTGAACAAGGGGACAGAATGTTATATAGGTAAAGGGAAGTTTAAGTCCCACCCAGTTAATCAGCATGTGGGGGTGTAGTGAAGCAGAACTTTCAGGTGGTAGGCCAATGCCATGTAGTGTCAGTGCACTGCCCTCTAACAACTAGGTGTCCCCAGAGTGGGGCACAGGGCTTCCTTAGATATAATTCCTTTCTGATTTGGGTGGGAATTTACTAATACTGGAGTTGTAACGCATATTGATGTGAAGGCTGGGCCAATAGACGCAGTTTTTCTGGGTTCAGGCCGACCTCACTGCGCCATTGGTGGGGCGGGTCCAGCTCTTCTGCCTGCTTTCCCAGTGCAATTAGCATCAGCATTTCATTTAACATCATCTTATATGACAGGCCAACCTCATTTTCTGCTTGATAATTTGCAAAGACCTTAAAAAAAAGCTTAGCTTCTCCACAACTGCTTAGAGTCCACTGAGCATGTGAGTGTCACAGACACTTTCCAAGATGGTGACCCCCTGTGACAAGTTTGAAGTCCTGGATCATTGCTGCTATTGAGAAGCTGTTTCAGCGCATGCACAGTTGTCCGAAACCAGGAACTTGCTCCAACTGCATATGTTCCAAAACACTGTCAATATAAAAAGATTACCAAAGAAGATGGCTGCCACAAACTCCACCACCTAAATCTGCCGCAAGGGGTGAGTAAAACGTTCGGGGAATTTGCCCTGGATAGCAGGTAGGCTGGGGGGAGGGGGGTCTATGGGGAGGAATGGGGTAGGGTTTTTTTAGAGTATTGGTTTGGTTCTCCTTTAAAGATCTCATCATTGCTTGGAAAAGCCAAAACAAACAGACAATTTTTATCCCTGAGCTGAGTATGATGGAGCAGATTTCTTAGCTGAGCAAAACCCAAATATACCCACACAATAAATCTGCAGTAAGACCCACCACATCAGCAAGAACACTTCACATCTGACCAAGAGAAAGCTTTATGACTTGCACTTCTAGCAAGATCTTTTTGATGACAGATAATATTTGGGAATCCTTCATTCAGCTGAGCTGAGCCCTCTTGTTTTTTGTTCTCGCACACTGAAAATACATGTGATTCCTATATAAACACTGTCTCTGCATAGCAACCATTAAACCTGCTCGAAGAAGTCTCCATGGCGACAACAACAAATGGAAACAAACACATTTATTTTATTATATACTATACATATATATATCTATATATGTTTGGAATCACTGTTCAGTTTTACAGGGTGATGGGGCTGCTATTATTTAATTTGCTTGGCATGGAATTCTCCTTCTTAAAAAGAAGAGATGGCAAAAGTGTATAGCAAGCGAATGCAAGACTAATACAGGCCTATGAGATGTTAAGTTTTGCCCTGTGGCCCATTGAAATTTGCAGCTAGACCCAAAGGCATGTGCTCCCATATTGGATCACAGTTACTTGGCATATATATCTAATTGTGTCTGCATCGGCAGGTTAGCATGGGGTGGGTAAGCTTAAGACAGGTAAGCGGGTGCCATCAGGGTTGCTGCCTCAGGAGGCAACAACCCCTGAAATACCCCTGGGGACAGGAGTTTGGTGAGCAGACTGGATTTCAGAGTGGCAGGGGATGAGGGAGCAGTTGTGCACCCATACTAATTGCCACCACTCTGGAAGATTCTGTACCCAGAGTTAATTAATGAGGGTTAATAGAATGCTTCTAAACAAATATAAATCTCTATACACCTTCCTCAAAATCAGGGTCAGACTGGTCCGGCGGGACACCAGCTCTTGGGCACACACACCCAGATTCTCTGAATTCACCTTGCTGCAACCTCCTTTTTTTTCGGGCAGTTGTGGCAAAACATAGTGTGCTCACACACGAGTCGCCTACAGCAGCCCCAGGGCACCCCACTCCGACCCTGCAAACAAATAAAGCCTACATTTAAAAATAAATTAAATTAATATATGGTTTCTTAAAATTTTTATCAAGGGATCCAAATTAAAACAGTGAATCAATCAATTTTTCCTTGGTATTCATTTTTCATTTTGTATAACTATTGTTGTTTTTATGTTTTATTGCTTAACTTTCTATTTGGGATTGTTAATATTCATCTAAAAATAGTAATTTCAAAATGTATTAGAATACAACTGTCTACATTATGCTTACAGGTAATTTTATTATAAACTTTCTCTTTAAGGCATTCACATTAACTGGGTCATCTGAGACTTCTATTAACCTATATTTTCATTCAATATAACCATTGATTTGATAAATAAGCATACACGGCATCAGCACACGAGAGGCGTAGCTCAATGAAAAAGTAATTGCAGCTTCACTTATCAGGGAACAGTTGGATCTTCTTCAAATTCAATTGATTTAAACTGTACACAGAGCAACTGATTGAACAACAAGAGTTTAGCGGCAGTGCATAATTGCCTGGTCTCCTGCCAAAAGTATGTACATAACCTCATCTTCCTGTAACTTGCACTTCTTTTCTGTTGCTTCTGTCAGTTACAAAGGGCTCCTGGATCTTGAGCTTTGGAAGAGTTGAGCCCTTCGGTGGAAAAGTATGCTCCATGTCTAGTAGTTTATAGCAAACAATCAGACATATGCAATCAAAGCAGATAACCATTATATACTGTACCACCCACACATTGGTTGCTATTAGTTACTTGACCTGATACAAATGTGACTTTTATTACCTTGCACCATTAATAAATATTAATACCCACACCTACAAAATGAGACACTGGTTATAGAACTAGTAAGTGCACCTTTTTTCCCAGGAGTTTAGTTGTGTTGAACAGTAATCAGGCAACACCGTTCTGATGGACTGGTTGGGAGCAGATGTGGTTGTGTAGGGTGGGGACGGGCAGATTCAAAACAGTTGAGGGAGGGGAGGGTTAATGGGCAGGTAGCAAACCCAAGGCTTTCACATTGGATATTTTGATTGCTACTACATACTGTATAGTGGTATTGGACCAAAATACATGGGAGCTGGGGTTTTCCAGATTACGAATCTTTCTGTAATTGGGATCATCATTGCTTACAAGAAAATCATGTAAACATTAAATAAACCCAATAGGCTGGTTTTGTTTCCATTAAGGATTAATTATATCTTAGTTTGGATCAAGTACTGCAGTCTACTGTTTTATTATTACAGAGAAAAAGGAAATAATTAAAAAAAAAAAATTGGTTTATATGATTATAATGGAGTCTATGGAAGACTGCCTTTCCATAATTCAGAGCTTTCTGGATAATGGGTTTCCGGATAACGGATACCATACCTGTATCTATCTTTCATCTTTTGCTATCTATCATATCTCTCTATATTTTGATCTAAATACATCAATAACACTGCCCCACTGCACCCCCTAGTTCTCTGTAGAAGTTGCTAAAAAATTTCTAATGGGAAGCTAAAATGTTATTAAGTAACAGCAAGATGGCTGAGGTAGAAGGCAGAGCTATCATTATTCCTTTATATTTGTACTTAAGCTTGGGTAACCAATTCTGATCAGAGACGTGCCATGGAAGAATATTATGTAGTGTATACAGTTTTAGATTGAAGGAAAAGGAATACTATTTACACTTGGGGTGCCAGAAGTTAGGCACACACAAGTTATTATTTTTACTTACCTGAGACCCCAGGCCAGAGCTCCTATCAGCAAAGAACTGCTCAAGCCCAGGGTTCTTCTAGCAAGCAAGCACCACAGAGTCAGCCTCTTCCTGCTTCTTCCGTTTTTAAATTTCCCTAGGCAGAAGCATGTGCAGTAGAGCAAAACAGATGGCTTTTTTGCTGAAGTTCGGCTTTTTGCTATACTAGCCATGTGCAGCGGTGAGAAGACCAAAGAAGCAGGAAGAGGATTACTCCATGGTAGTCGCTAGAAGAACCCCGGACCTAAGTTTTGACACCCCAAATTAATTTTAAGCTAATACTGTAAATGCAGGGTACTAATTCTGATAAACAGAAGGCTCTTTTTGCGTCCAGTTCTCTCAGATAGATCGATACTAAAATGTAAAAGAGTCAGATGCAAATTTAATTGCCTCCTAAAATCTACCTTTGTAGAATCCAACATCAGGCTGTACCTCTTGCATCATGTAGAGAATAAGAATAAAAACCTCCATACCAGCATTGAAAATGATCTCACTCTGAATAAAACCAAAATAATCCCCACGGGGATTTTATATGCAGTAGTTTTGTAAAAAGAAAAAGTGAAAACTAGTGATGGGCGAAACGGCCGCGTTTCGCTTCGCCGAAAAATTCGCGAATTTCCAGAGAAATTCGCGAATTTTTCGCCGATTCGCGAAACGAGTCGCGTGTCATTTTTCGCGTTGTTTTTGACGCGTCGCGTCGTTTCAGACGCGTCATTTTCGGAGCGCGGCGCGTCGTTTTCGGCGCGTCGCGTCAAAATCGACGCGCGACTCGTTTTTGCGCGGCGAATTTTTTTTGCCGAATTTTTTTGGTAGTTTGGTAGTTTTGGTAATTCGCCAGCGGCGAATAAATTCGCCCATCACTAGTGAAAACTCAGTAAATACAGAAATCTCATTAAAATGACCAAAGTATTCCAAATAAAGTTGGCTTTGGTATATACACTGTTATTCAGACTGACTTTTTGGTTATCCATTCCTCGGATGTGGTCATGCTACTAGAATATTCTAGAACAATGGTTTAAATCCCCCTTGGAGATCCAATATATGCTCAGGGTCCCCCTAGGCTCATGACAAGGTTACAGAAATAGAAGACCATTGCTGTACCAGCCATAAATCAATCATTTCAAGAATATCTAGGGGTGTAAATGAGTGTTCAACTCTCAGCTCTCATCCAAATTGACCTTCTAGACAGTCTTTCTGGGGGGTAACTAAACAAAACCTCACCTTAAATAGCCTTGAGGCAGTTTTAAAACTCCTGTTCTAGAATATGAGAATTTCCTTCCTTGATTCAAGTTGGCAATTTGACCTAAATCCTAACTGAAAGTATACCTCCAAACCTGGCTTGATTGGTTGGTTGAAAATTCCCAATGACAGTTTTTGCATGGCCAGCCTGCAGGACATTTTGATTGTCAAGTACATGTTATCCCCTTCAGATTTCTTCCCATTGACGTGAACTTCAATTGCTGCATGATGTCCTTTACAGGTGATTATGAAGCAGAACTCAGTTTGTGCTTTTGAGTGATATTAAATGACAAATAGACTTGAGGGGTCTATTTTAAACAATATTAGTAAAGCTTGACTTGCAGCTCATTGGAAATGGCAGATATGTACACTAGGGAAATGCATGTGCTCACCACCAACAATAGCTAATCATCAGGTAAAGAGGAAGCTCTTGACGAGGATAATACATATGGCTAATAACAATCACAATCTACATATAAATTAAAGATTCACGACGGTGCAAAGAAATCAATACACACAATCAATGACAGAAGCTATTAAAGTTTTAATTAGATGATACATTACAGTAACTGTCAACAGATGTCATAAAGTATCTTTGATGAGTGCGTATGCCACAAAATTAATTCCCCTTACTCCCCATTTGTCAAAAGGAAAACCTTCATATGACAGCATGGTTACTCTTCACAAATATTTAAGGCAAACAATCTAAGCCTAAATACAGATGCCATCCTCTATATCTATAGTCATCGTGCTGGTGGCCACATTTGGTAAAACATATTTCACCACCATCTGTGTTTACAGTGAATCTTAGGTGGGAATTAAACAGATTATTCTGTGATCCTATTGAATTGTAATGACTCTGGGTATTTGCATATACACATAGGGCATCAGAATTTAGAGAACCCATAGTCTCAATAAGCTATGAAATGTAGCTATGACATCTGGTGTAGTCCAGTTAAATAATTTTTGGAGAGCCTGAGAGGCTTAAAGGATGAGTAACACTAACAAATTAAAGTGTTTTAAAAGTAATGACAAAATAATGTGTTGTTGCCCTGCATTGGTGTATTTGCTTCAGAAACTCTACTATAGTTAATTTAAACAAGTTGCTGTAGCCATGGGGGCAGCCATTCAAGCAAAGGATACACAGCAGATAACAGATAAGCCCAATGTATGCTATAGAACCAATAACAAAACTATAGGTAGGCGGGCCCAGGTGCAGACCGCACAGCCGGGCCCCGTCCACCCACGCCAGAAGCAGTTTTTCAGTGTTGTCTGGACTGCTGGTGGGCTCGCAGGGGGGTGTGAACCCTGGTACAATTGCACCCCCTGCTCCCCCAGTATATGTTATCTGTGTACTATGTAATATGTGCCTTTTCTCCTTTTTCAGCTATTGAATTGTTGCCCTGATGGCTACACAGCAGCTTGTTTATATAAGCTATAGTTGAGTTTCTGAATCAACCCCACCATTTGCGGGCCCAGTGCAGCACAACAGTACTTTATATGCATTACTTTAAAACAATTTTTTTTTTTTGGTGCTATTGTTCCTTTAACTTGCTTCCAGGGGGCCCCAGCATAAATAATTTGTCTGGACCATCCATCTTGTTTTTGTTACAACCACATCAGATCCAATTTAATGGTCCTGATGTGCTGGTGCTGCCCATCAAGGTATAAGACTTGTGGTCTTATTATTTTAAGGTTTCTGGTGAGCATTTATTACACTATAGGAATGTTTTCTTGATGATCTTCTCACAGTGCCTCTGTATAGAGATATATATTTCCAAAATTATCCGTGCACCAGGTCTCTGTTGCCATGTTGTTCATACCCTTGAACAGTGGGGTAGGTGCTATATTAGCAAAAACAAACAAAATTCAACATACTGGTTCTGTGCTAAAAAACCACAGAAATGTGTTCAAACTTTCATAACCTGGCAAATTTTGTAAAATGGACATGGTAATTAGGGGGTGTGTTGTCAAAAAATGTTCCCGCATGAAATCTTGTTCCTCCTTATGTTTCCAAAATGTTGGGAGGTATGGTATTGGTTTTAGCATTCAGCAGACGTACTAAACTTTAACACCCTAACATTCTGGAAGAAGCAGGAAAAGAAAAGACTATTGCGCTTTCATTTAATAGCAGGTTGATCTGACCCTAAATATGTTTAGAAAAAGAAATCCCTACAAAATCGGAAACTGACATAAAAATGTATATACCCTTCATTATCATGCCAGAATTAATTATCTCTGGTGACTTATTCTTCTGTTTCAAACTATAAAAGAAGCCTACTATTTTGATTGTGACAATTTTATTTCAGGGGATTTATTCTCCTGTGTTTAACAAAAAATGGTCTTCTTTTAGAAATGCTTTTATATTATACTTTTGTCATACTTTTAGATAAACAAAAGACTCTCCTTTTTTGAAGCACATGACACACCATGCTCATAACAAGAGTTAAAGGAATTCTTTGGTATAAAATTAAAAACTGGGAAATAGACAGGCTGTGCAAAATAAAAAATGTTTTCAATATAATTAGTTAGGCAAAAATGTAATGTATAAAGGCTGGAGTAACTGTAAGTCTAACCTAAAAGAACAGAACACTACTTCTTGCTTTTCAGCTCTCTTGTTTTCCACTGGTTACCCTGGTTACCAAGCAGTATCCAATCAGTGAATTGAGGGAAGGCCACATTGGTCATAACTGTTGCTTTTGAATCTAAGGTGAATGCTGAGGATCAATTGCAAACTCACTGAACAGTTATGTCCCATGTGGCCCGCTTCAAGTCGCTGACTAACTCATATTTAGTGAGCTGAAAAGCAGGAGGTTGGATTATGGCTATTATATTAGACATCCAGTCACTCCAGCCTTTATAGTTTGCATTTTTCCATGACTAACTATATTAGAAACATTTTTTATTTTGCACAGCCTATCTATTTACCCAGTTTTTAATTTTACCATGAACTCAGGGCGTAACTATAGAGGAAGCAGACCCTGCGGCTGCAGGGGGGCCCTGGGGGCATAGGGGGCCCCATGAGCTATTTTTTTTTTCAGCATTTATAGGCAAAACAGGACAATCTCTGGATATGCTGGGAGCACTAAAGTGAATTTGCTGTGAGGCCCAGTAGCATCTTGTTACACCACTGCCTGAACTGTTCCTTTAAATTATCCCAATGAGAACTTTCATCACCAGGGCCAAGCAAAGGTATTTTTGCACCCAAGGCAAATGCTTCACCTGAATGGCAGACACATTATAACTATGGGGCAGGTAGACATCAAAACATGTGATATAATACCCAGAGCCACAAGGCAGCATCAATGTAGATAAAATATAAGATACTTCTTACTGATAATAAATCATATACTATAACCAACAAGGACTGAAGCAGAAGGTTTCCATTAAGAAGAATCCAGAATATTTAGGTAGGCTGGGCACCTTAGTGGAAAGAGATCCTATGAATGGGGGCTTTTAAGTAGAGCTCCTGTTATACCACAATCCATGGGATGTTAGATAGACAGTGTGAGCTGGTTAGCGCAGTTTTGTGCACCACAAAGGATACTGTAATGTGGAGTATCCAACTCAGACTATACTTACTACAGTGGGTGCTATTGCCCAATTAATCTGAAAGTGTCTATGAGCTTTACAGTTCATACTGGAGACTAGTGATGTGTGGGCTGGCTTGAAAACTGCAGGTCGGACGTATTTGGGCCGGCTCCTGCACAAAATTTTCGAGTCACATGGGTGGCTCTGGGTTGAGCTCTTCTCCTGCTCTCCCTGCCTGCAGCCTAGCACTGACGGCTTACGGTGCCTAAATTTATTGACTCACTCTGGTCTATAACTAGAGTGGGAACGGTTGGCCGGGCCAGATACAGGTCGGGAGGGTTCAGGTTAAGGATGGGTGCGGGGAGAGAATTTCTCACATAAAACTACTGGATACCATTTAATCCTCTGCCTAAGCTACATCAACAGTTATTATACACCCTTGTCCATATTTCAGAAGATGCATTTATTAAACCTGATACCTGCATTGAGCCATCTGTGCACTATCATCCGTCCCAATCCTGACTCCGCTACGCAAATCACTTGCAAGTAAGAAAGCATTCCAACCATTATTTTGTGCACTGGAATGAATCGTTCCAGTGTGGAAAATAGATAAATCCAAAGTCTAAAAACGATCCGGGTTTGATAAATCAACTCCCAGGTGTTCTGGGTAACACTGTTGCATGCATTCCAACGTATATTTCTTATATTAATGGGTAGTCTGGAACCATGTCTGTTGCTAAGTTTCGAATAGACCCACTTTAAATTTCCACAGCTAGAAGCATGAAAAATAGGACCATTGTGACAATCATTACACATTCCTCTGCAACTGTACTTGGTTCCCAGCAATCTTTGTCACATATGTCATCCAATCTCACCTCTACTCCAAGTCTCTTTGGAACCATGATTCTGTGCTTTTACTTGTGGAAATTCAGTAGAACAAACAAAGCAAAATCATTTCAGTACAGATATGGGACCTGTTCTCTAGAGTGCTCGAGACCTGGGGTTTTCCAGATAATGGATCTTTCTGTAATTTGGATCTTTATACCTTAAATCCACTAGAAAATCATGTAAGTATTAAAGTGGACCCATCACCAAAAAAAATTATTTAATATCCTATATTATCACATTAGTCAAACAAAATGAACTTTAATTACCTATATAAATTATTTGAATCTTGTTTCCTTCAGTTTCAGAATTCATAATCATAGCAAGCAGGCAGGAGCCATTTTGTGGACACTGTTATTAAGGCAAGCCTTGCATCATCTTAAAATCTTGTTTGTGCACCAGAATGGGTAGACCTGATGTTCATCCTCGTGTACTGGTTACACAATTAAATGGTGAAGAGAATGGGGGAATGTGTGGAGAGCAGTGACATCTAGGAAGTACTGAATGGAAAGTGAAAGTATTTGTCTGCCCCGCCTCTATGCCTAGGCATAGAGGAGGGGCAGAAAATATTTGATTGACAGCTGAGATTTTTAAGTGAGTTTACAGCAGCTCTGAATGCTTTAATAAAAAATAGAAATTGGATTTCATGTTTAATTTGAAAAGGACTATTATTATACAGCTTTTTGTGTCTGGGTGACAGGTCCACTTTAAATAAACCCAGTACACTGATTGTACTTCCACTAAGGGTTAATTAAAGCTTAGTTTGGATCAAGTACAAGGTACTGTTTGATTATTATAGAGAAAAGGGAAATACATGTTTAAAAAATGGGATTATTTGATTATAATGGAGTCTATGGGAGACAGCCTCTACATAATCCAGAGCTTTCTAAATATTAGACTCCCAGATAACAGATCCCATACCTGTATATCCTTAAATCTGACACCAGGTGCTCATAGTTAACTATTATTTGCTCACTTGTTTGTGTTTATTTTCTTTCCTATGTTATTCTTGCTTTCCTCTGGGAAACATTTCCATGGAAACAAGGCTTGTGGATTACAGCTAACGCTGGCTATATAGCTCGAAATTCACACATTCTACAAAAATCTCACGAGATGTCTCCATGGAATTGTTAGCAGCAAGGCTGCCATACTGTGCTGTCTCATCATGCAGCATTTTCAAAGGAAAGAAACTCTTAGATTCAGGCAGCTCCATCTATTCCTTTGCTTTTTAAGACCAAGTCTATGCTTAATATATGTATCTTCAATTGTCTATATATCTATCTATAATCAATCTATTTATTTATCATCTATATATCTGTCATATATCTATCATATATCTATTTATCTGTCATATATCTATTATCCATCATATATTTTTTTTACCTATCTATCTATCTATCTATCTATCTATCTATAAATCATCTATCACCTATCTACTGTATATATCATCTATCTATTTATCTATCAATCATCTGTCTATCTATCACATACCTTTATCTTTCTCTCTTTCTATCATCTATTTATCTAATCTATCTTTTTTAACCTGTAATTATCCTTTAAATTTTGTTCCTATGGTCCAAATTACCCTAGCAACCATGCATTGATGGAATAACAGACTGGAGTATAAATAGGAGAGGCCTGAATAGAAAGATGAGTAATAAAAAGTGGCAATGACCAAAAATTTATAGCCTTTCAGAGCATTTATTGTTTAGATGGGGTCAGTGACCCCCATTTGAAAGCTGGAAAGTGTCAGAAGAAGAAGGCAAATAATTAAAAAACTATAAGAAATAGAATATGAAGGCCAGTTGAAAAGTTGCTTACAATAAATAATTCTATAACATATTATTATTGCTACTTTGTATTACTAATCAATCTGATCGGGCACTCTCCTATTCATATCCCAGTCTCTTATTCAAATCAGTGCATGGTTGCTAGGGTAAATTGAACCCTAGCAACTAGATTACTGAATTTGCAAATTGTGGAGCGGCACAATAAAAACCTAAATAGCTCAAAAACCACAATTAATGAAAAAGGTAAAACAATTGCAAATTGTCTCAGAATACAGTATGAATCTCTACATCATATTAAAAGTTAACTCAAAGGTGAACAACACCTTTAAAACAGGGGCTGTTAATGACCCACAGGAAGTGATGAAAGAGCAGGAACCGGATTATGATGGGGGGGGGGAGTGAGTTTTCAAGTTAATCCTTGATCCATCCATGAGGTTGTTGGACTACAGCTTCTAATATGCTTTAACTTTTGATAATATGTTGCATTACTCTGGCAATTGCAGGGTTATATCACATTTAAATCACTTACTTAGCAAATTGCTATCATTCTCCCAAATCCCTTTCTCTTCCATAAGGGGCTCTAATTGGCATAGACGAGAACGATTTGCAGAATGCTCGAGTCTCATCAGCAATTACCATTTATTTTGAAAAAAAAACATATATGTTTGAGGTCCATTAAAAAACTAATTATTAGGTTTTATTAATTTATACTGGTAAGTTAAATGGGTCAAAACTGCAGAGGAAATTGATTTTGACAGAGCATTACATATGAGATTCAATCTCTCTCTCTCACTTAATATGTTAATCTGTCTGTGAAATAAATTATTAGATGCTTTTAAGTGAAATTTATTTTATATAATTTTTAGTTGATATGCGTGGCTTGTGTATGAGAGAAATCAGCACTGAACAAAGAGCAGTCCTGTCAGTGGGGACTTACTAACATCCGTGCTATTATAGATTTCACACTTAGATTTTTTTTCATTAGTAAACTATCCGTTTTTTAATTGATCAATCTAGTATAAATCAGAAAATCTGGGGCCCACTTACAATTTGCTTTATATATATATATATATATATATATATATATATATTTTTTTTTTTTTTTTTTTACACGAGTATGGGACCTGTAATCTAGAATACTAGGGGCCCTGGGTTTTCCAGATAGTGGATCTTTCTTTGTATCTTCATACCTTAACTCTACTAGAAAATCATGTCAATATTATATAAGCTCAATAGGCTTGATTTGCTTCCAATAAGGATTAATTATCAAGTACAAGCTACTGTTTTATTATCACAGGGAAAAAAGGAAATAGTTTTTTAAAATATGGATTATTTGGATAAAATGGAGTCTGTGGGAAACGGCCTTTCCATAATTCAGCGCTCTCTGAATAATGGGTTTCCAGATAACGGATACCATACCTGTACATTGAATATAAACCTCACGATACAATATTAATTACTAATCTATTCAGATTCACATTACATGTCACATTACATACTTAAAAACCTGTGCATTCTGCAGCAAAATTGAATAATCATTCCTGTACCATCAGCTTCTATGACAGTGAATCCTCATTTTCTGATTGATGATTTGCAAATGAGTCTTAAGCTTATTATTATTAACATTTATTTACATAGCACCAACATCCTAACTTCCTAACATTCTGACTTCATGCATGTGTGCAGTGTCACTGATAGGGATGGCGCGAACTGTTCGCCGGCGAACTTGTTCGCGCGAACATCGGCTGTTCGCGCTCGCCGGAAGTTCGCGAACGTCGCGCGACGTTCGCCAATTTGGGTTTGCCTTAGTTGGCGCTTTTTTTTTGCCATTTCTCCCCCAGACCAGCAGATACATGGCAGCCAATCAGTAAGCTCTCCCTCCTGGACCACCCCCACACCCCCTGGACCACTCCCCTTCCCTATAAAAACCGAAGCCCTGCAGCGTTTTTTCATTCTGCCTGTGTGTGCTGCTTGGAAGAGATAGTGTAGGGAGAGAGCTGTTAGTGATTTCAGGGACAGTGGATAGTAAGTTTGCTGGCTAGTAATCTACTGTACTTCAAACAACTGCCATCTAGCTGTGTGAGCTTGTTCACATTCTGTCTAAATATCCATAATATTACCCTCTCCAGAAAAAGCACCTGAGTGACTTTTTTCAAGCAGCCATAATATATTTTACGTAATCCGTATCCACCGCTGTAGTAGTGTATACGTTGACCTTGTAGCCATTATTTGCCCTGTAGGCATTTTTTGCCCAGTGTGTTCTTCAAACAACTGCCATCTAGCTGTGTGAGCTTGTTCACATTCTGTCTAAATATCAATAATATTACAGTGTCCACAACCACCTGAGTGACTTTTTTCCCTTTGCAGCACAAAACGCAGCGCTGTGTCAACAATGGATTTTTCAGATACATTTTTGCCCTTGATCCCCCTCTGGCATGCCACTGTCCAGGTCGTTGCACCCTTTAAACAACTTTAAAATCATTTTTCTGGCCAGAAATGTCTTTTTTAGCTGTTAAAGTTCGCCTTCCCATTGAAGTCTATGGGGTTCGCGAACCGTTCGCGAACCGTTCGCAATTTTCCGGAAGTTCGCGAACATGTTCGCGAACTTTTTTTCCGCGGTTTGCGCCATCCCTAGTCACTGTTATAAAGATCCCAGATTTTATGGACAACTTTAAAGAGTGTGGGTTGCAGGGATGCAGGGGTGTAAATGAAGGGGGACATGGGGTCCAAAGATTGGCCCTTATTGGACACTGTTATTAAAAGAAATATCATTTACAAAGCACTACAGCTCCTAGTGGTATAAACTGTATAATATACAAAAATATACCTGAATTTAAATGTAACCTTTATATGAACCCTATGCAACCCTACATGGAGATAAGTCCACTCTCCCTTCCTAGCCTAATGAGGAGGAAACAGCTATTTGCAAGATAATGATTCAGTCCTGATATTTACAATACGGTTATACAGCTGTATAACCGAGATGCCTGTAGCTCCTATTAACCAATCAGGGCTTTGCTTTCAATTTGCTAACAGAACAACAAATGTAAAATCTAACTACTGATTGGGAGCTACAATTTACTGAACTAGGACACACTGTTTTTATGCTGTTCCAAGAAAAGATCAAAAACTACTTGACAGAGCTACAGCTAAATATATTCCTCATTGGAACAGTTGATGCTTCTGGAGTTGTGATTCCCAGATTTAAAGCCGATACAGTATCTTATGATCTGATTAAGACCCCCCCAGCTTTCAATCAAATTATGCTCTAAGCCTAAAAGGGTCCAAACTGTGGACCATCTGCCCCTCAACTGTATTAAAAAAAATCATTTTTTTTGCTTGGTGAAAAAAATAATGAAGATGGAGCCCACAGTGAGTAATTTAGGTCTTTATATAATTACCATTTCAGATTATGTACAGTATGCTCTGCTCAATGAACCTGGGTCTCTATACAAGATTGTCGTTTGTCTCCTTCATAGAAACCAGACATTAAATACGTTTCTTCTCAGAACTATAAAAGACAAATTTAGTTCCCTGTACCTTAATCACAGAAAAAATATGTATTTATAAGACTGACACTTGCACTATTTTTAAGATACTAGTGTCACAACTATTTGTGCAATGAACAGAAAACTATATACTTTTCTCAAGATTTAGCTGTTAAGCCCTGGCAATACCAAAAGCTAGACCAGTGACCCATCTGAACCTGTACCAGCAACTCACTTACTTAAACCTGCCTGACCTGAACGCATCAGGAATACCTTCACATCACTAATGGATGCAGTAACATATGGAGTTGGAGAGGGAGTCTCTGTAGAGGGATCGTTGGTGGACTAGAAACACAAAAAGCAAAGAATCAGCACACAAGGCAGATGCAAGGGGACCCAGTCTCTTCTCCTTGTGTCAAACGATCAAACAGCATTTTCGGAGCATACCCCTTCGTCAGGTCATACACAGCCATTTCTTACCAGTGTTACCTACATACAATACTCCACCCCTTAATAACTAAAACAAGGTCCATCCACTAAAGAATAGAAAGAGGGGGAGGCATGCCACCCAATCACTGGGGATTCACAGGAGTCCAAGAGGCTGTATTATCTGGTGGTGGACTAGAAGACTGGAGATTGCAGTCTAGCATCACTTCTATGGAAGGTTTATATCCCGTTTAAAAGTAAATTAAACCCTAAATAAAATAAATAATTATTGCTTAAAATGGCATATTTTATATACTAAAAGTATTGCACCAAACTAAAGTTTTAGCATCTCCATAACAGCAATGATCCAGGACTTCAAACTTGTCACAGGGGTCACCATCTTGGAAATTGTCACTCACATACTCAGTGGGCTCTGAGCAGCTTTTGATAAACTAAGCTTAGGGGGTCACTAAAAATTGTCAAGCAGAAAATGAGGTTGGTCTGTAATATAAGCTGATGCTACAAGGCTGATTATTAAATTCTGATGCTAGTTGCACTGGTTTCTGTGCTGCCATGTAGTAATTGTCTGTATTAATTACTAATCAGCCTTATATTGTGACATTTCTATTCTATGTGTACTGTATATTGTGTGTGTTCCTAAGCTATGTAAGTGACAGCAGCACAGAGCATGTGCACTGAATCAGAAAAAGAAGATGGGGAGAAACTGGGGCATCTTTGGAGACACAGATCTTTACTAATAAAGGGCTGTGGTTGCCTAGGGCCAGTACAGATGCATATAATGTACAAAATTTCTAGCTACTTCTTTAGTTAAGCTTTACTTCTCCTTTAAACATAATGCTTCTAGGACCAAATGCATCCATACTCTATCTGAAAGGCCTTCCTTTCCCCCGAGCGCATCTGCAGTGCTCATAAGTAAGTACTAAAGCTCCATGTGTTAGTTTCGATCAGATCACCCTGAGACTCTATCAGCAGGCAAGCCTAGAACACTAGCAGCTTACGGCAGCAGGAGGAGGAGACCAGGGAACAGTTAATGTAGCATAGGACTAATACATCATAATCTATAAAAAATGTTAGTTCTCCTTTAGCAGGAATTTTCAGTTTGTGTATAGTATATGGAAAACTGCATTTTATTTTAATAAACCGGATATTTTGGATAACAGAGAGGGATAGCAATAAAGCCAACTGATCAGACCAAAATAAAATAATCATAAAGTTAATTGTCACGTTTGCTTCCCAGGAAGCTGTGCAGCTGCTCTCATAGAGTTTCATGCAAGCAGAAATTCCCAGGAGCCAAGGTAAGGCCAATAATTGTATCCCTGTAATACTAAGGAAACTTCCCCTCTGTGCAGATTATCTGAAAAATACAAAATTTGGTAACAAATCAACAACCTATTTTCCTGCTTTGTGAATCTGATGACAGAACGTTTATGGCCCGGGGGGACTAAATCATTCACATGCTCATTGCTGTTTGTAATCCTCTCTTAATCCTCATCTCTTGATTCTATTTCCTGCCTGTGCTTTCTTTGTGCAGTCATACATATGTCACCGGGTCAGGACTATACAATTCTGCTTTTTTTAAATCAAAATTAGACATACATGGGCAATGCACAGAGTGGTTTATTTAAGGTGACTAGGCATTGTTCGGGGACGGATGAATGGTTGTGACTAATACTTAACATAGTGATCCTCTGGTTTCTAGGATTCAATGCACATACTGTAGGTTGTTTTTATAAGTCTGCTTTATTCATGTTACAGTTTGCTAGAGGGGATTTAGATACTCTATTGCTGTACAGGTACTGGGCCTGTTATCCAGAATTCCAAATAATGGATCTTTCCATAATTTGGATCTTCATGCCTTAAAGGGGACATATACCATAGTTTTGAAGTTTGGCTTAATCAATTCATTTTTTAATAAAATAGAATAAAAAGCTTTGTTACATATACCTTTGTTACATATACCTACAAGAAAATATTTTAAATATTAAATAAGCCCAATATGTTGGTTTGGTTACAATAAGGATTAATTATATCTTAGTTTGGCTCAAGTACAAGATACAGTTTTATTATTACAGACAAAAAGGAATTAATTTTTATTAATCTGGATTGTTTGGATAAAATGGAGTCTATGGGAGATGTCCTTTCTGTATTTCAGAGCTTTCTGAATAACAGGTTTCCGGATTACAGATCCTATACCTGTATCTAGATGTTCCTAAACTATATATATATATATATATAGATATATATATATATATATATAGATATATATATAGATATATATATATATAGATATATATATATAGAATTTTGTCATTATTTGCCTTTTTCATCTTACTCATCTTTCCAGCTGACCCCATTTTGTAAAGCTACAAATTAATTGTTTTGTTTAAAAGTAAGTTTTATTGTTTTAACATAGTAAGTTAGGTTGAAAAAAGACACACGTCCATCAAGTTCAACCTTTTGACTATTTTAACTTGCCTAACTGCTAGTTGATCCAGAGGAAGGCAAAAAACCCCATCTGAAGCCTCTCCAATTTGCCTCAGAGTGGAAAAAAATGCCTTCCTGACTCCAAAATGGCAATCGGACTAGTCTATGGATCAACTTGTACTATGAGCTATCTTCCATAACCCTGTATGCCCTCACTTGCTAAAAAGCCATCCAACCCCTTCTAAAAGCCTGTATATTAACAGCTCTCACTGTAAAAAACTCCTTACGAATTTAGGCGGAACCCCCTTTCTAATAATCGTAATGGGTGAACTTGTGTTTACCTACAGGTAAATAAGGCTTTAGAGAGATTATTATAAGATCTCCTTATATATTTATGTAAAGTTATATCACCCCTTAAAGAGATTCTGACACATTCCAATAAAAATCAGTGTTAGTATAAAGTAAATGCTGCACAAGGAATAATTTCACTCAAAGCCCCCCGAAAAGCCGCCCCATCCCCTGCAAACCCGTGTGCTGCCAACTCGCTCACACAGCTAACTGATCTTCCGGGTTGCTTACGGGACGCTGGCTGAGGGCAGAGCCCATCTGAAGAATAGGATGAATTCCTGTTTTCATTCATAACAGCCTATAGAAGAATCGCGCCACCCCCAGCCCAGCATCACTGAAATGGCTCAGAAGGAATTTTAGTTGTGTTGGAGGGTTGGGTGAACACAGGTTTGCGGGGGCGGCTTTGCAGGGGGATTTGAGGGAAATGATTCCTTGTGCAGCATTTACTTTATACTGACACGTTCCTATGATTTTTATAGGAATGTGTCAGTATCCCTTTAAGTGCCTCTTCACCAGCGTGAACATCCCAAATTTGGCCAGTCTTTCCTCATAACCAAGATTTTCAATACCTTTTACCTGCTTAGTTGCCCTTCTCTGTACCCTCTCTAATACAATAATGACCTGTTTGAGCGCAAACAACACACAACAAAACAACCTATATGTATTACAAGAAGTCAGATATGAAATACAATTCGACACATAAAGTAATGTAACACTTCAATCCATGTGTCGGGAGATTAATTGGAAGTTATTTTGCACACTAATCTTTAGGTCACCATTTGCTCTAGGTTGAATCTGGAAATAGCATGTGTAGGGGCGTATACAGACTATCCTGCTTCAGAGACTGGATCAATATCACACCATAGCCCCCAGGCCTTGTTAAATTTGGTGGGTGAGCCTCTGATTTTGTATGTGAGATTGAAGAGTGGGACAGAGTTGTTAACTAACTGTTTCCAGTTCCTTCCAGTGAGGGTGCAGAGTTACCCATCCAGTGCATTGCCACTGTTGTCTTAGCATGAAATAACAGAATATGCAACCTTAACCTGTTTTTTAACCGGGATTATGGCTTCAAAGACCCCTAGAAGGCAAGAAGCTGGGGCCATTACCTATGGGAAGTCCAGGTTATCTGGCAGGTAATTTTTGACCTGGCATAGAGATACATAGAGATGGTGTATTGTCTTGTATTGTATTAGCCTATCTTTAAAGGGGAATTTCACACAAACCTAACTTAAGCTTTTTGAAAAGTAAAGATAACTTTGCAATACACATCAATTAAAAAATATGCAGACTTTTCATGATTTGTAATGGTTTGGAACAGTTCCCTAAGCCTAGCCCCCACCGCTCCTGCTGATCTGGCTGACTACTTTGCTGAGCTGGCTGACTACTGTTAATTTGTATCAGTAACCATCTGTCCTCAGCCTGCATCCTCCAAACCCCACAATTCCCTGCACACGTGACTTCAATAAGTAGTGGAACATCACAGTGCAATGCATATGTTGTTCCTGCATGTTGTCAGTAAGCTGTGGAGAAGTTGTTACAATTTGTAACATCAGTGTTTACTCCCTCCTTCCATGCCAGGATTTCAAAGGATGCAGAAAGAGAACTGTTAAACAGCTGGTTTTCAGCATAGAAAATGCCATTTTATTTGCAGTTATCAGTTATTTGAAGAAACCAACAATTGCAATGGGTTTTCTGTGTTATGTGGGCCACTTTTTTCAAAGCCTGGGTTCCCCTTTAAGTGAAATAAGACAGTAAGTATTGTCTATTGCCTCATCCCAATCCTTTTATTTGAGGCATGGAATCCAAATAGACCACCATTCCTGCACTGCTTGGAAGGATTTGGGGTCCGACAGAAGTAGGGTTTGGTACAGACGGGAAATCATCTTAGTGGGATTGGGGTTGTGAAGAGTTTCTTCTATGGTAAGAGAGATGAGTCTGGTTGAGAGTGGTAAATTGGGAGCAGAAGGCATGTCTGAGCTGTAGATATTTAAAAAGGGGAATATGACCTGATTGGAATTTTTGCTGCAGTATAGGATATGTTGGAAAGGTCAGATTGTCTAAAAGATTCTCCAAACATTTGACATTCTGGTTAGGACAAAGGGTACATTCTTGCAAGTCCCGAAAGTGTGGTAAGTATGAATTCCTCTGCAGAGGGAGGTGCAGGGATAATATGACTGGGGAGTACCCTAGAAGTTTAAGAGCTAACAAACAGGTTTTATGAGGTGTGGTAAGAGTTGTAAGTAGAGGTTCTGTGTCTTTAGAGGATTGCTATGGGAAGTTGCGCAGTTCCTTCCTACAGAATAACAAGGGTGTACTAAGTTATTGTCAATGCTACTTTGAATTGCTCATTACTCACTACTCATTCAGGTCTTCTCCTAGTCATATTCCAGTCTCTTATTTAAATGAGTGCACGGTCGCAAGGGTAGTGTCGACCCTAGCAACCGGATTGCAAACAGGAGAGCTACTGAATAAAAACCACAAATAATAAAAAATGAAAAACAATTGCAAATTTTCTCAGAATATTGCTCTCTACATCATACTAAAAGTTAACTTAAAGGTGAACAACCACTTTAAGGCAACATTTTTGAAGCTTTATTTAAGCCACCCAGTGTCAGCAATTAAATTAAATGTTTTAAAGTAATTAACATATAATATACTGTTATCCTGCACTGGTAAAATGTGTGTGTTTGCTTCAGAAAGACTGCTATAGTTTATGAAATATGCCGCTGTGTAGTCATGGGCCAGCCATTAAAACTGGAAAAAAGGAGAAAAGTCATAGGTTACATAGCACATAACAGATAAGCCCTGTCCAATACAATGGTGTTTTATCAGTTATGTGCTATGTAACATTGCCTTTTTTCCAGCTGGAATGACTGCCCCATGGCTACACAGCAGCTTGTTTATCTTTTTTCCCTATTAATATAACTTGTAAAATACCGGTCAGGTGGCAACCCTACCTGGGCCCTGACCTACTTAATTCCTGCCCTTTATATGAACATTTCTGACCCTCAAATGTCATTGCTCTGCCCCCATGATGTCATCACCTGCCTCCCTCCAATGATGGCCTGTATATTTTGGCAAAAAGGTGGCAATTTACCTTCAGTGTCGTATGTAATGGCTGGAGGTATAACTGCACCCCAACAGGGCCCACACCTTGGCTAAATCTTTTTTTAAATCATGGCATGGTATGACTTTTCACATGGCATGGACAGGGGGGCCTGTGTAACTTTTGCCCCAGGGCCCGTAGAGCTATTGTCTCACAATCTTACAGTCTTAAGTGCTTAAAGGAGAAGGAAAGGGATTTTACTCTTGGGGTTGCAAAATATTAGGCACTCCCAAGTGACTATTTTTAACTACCTGACACCCTGGGCTCCTATCAGTCAAAAACTCTCTTCTAGAGAGCACCACGGAGAGATCAACTTCCTACTTCCTTCCATCTCAGTGCTGCGCATGTGCAGTAAAGTGGAAAGCCGAACTTTAACGAAAACTTTGGGTATTTTGCTCCACTGCGCATGCGATTTCCCCAGGAAATTTGAAAATGAAAGCAGCAGGAATCTGATCTCTCTGTGGTGCTCACTAGAAGATACACATAAGTTTTTCAGCTGTTGTTACATTTGGGACATCTCCTTTAAAGGTGGTATAAAGTGAGGCATGCTGGTAGTTGTAGTCCAGCAACATCAAAGTTTCCTGCATGGACAATTCTGCTCAATAAACCTTTCCTAAGCTTTCCTGTGCCAGTGGCCCAATTAAAATCCAAAGGAATCCTCCAAAACTGATCTCAAAGGTTTTCTTTTGCAGCAGTATTTATTCCCTTCCAATGTTTATTTCTGGGTAGCAGCATGAAGCCAAAATGACTAGGGATGTAGCGAACGTCGGAAAAAAGTTCGCGAACATATTCGCGAACTTGCGTAA
>CM044435.1:14330606-14340978 GCA_024363595.1 Xenopus borealis | reverse complement strand
AAAAAAAAAAAAAAAAAAAAAAGGTTTATTCTTATAGATTCCAAGTATATTGAGGTGAGTCCCAAGATGTGTACACAGTTTAAGGCATGTTTGTCTTTTAGCTGTAGTCCGTGGGGTCCTTTTTTAGTTTTGTCTGAAGTTTGGTGGTCCTTTGACCCGTTTTCTTGGGATGTTGTTCAATATAATAGTTTGTTTACCCTGTATTGTTAGGTTCTGAATATTTTAGGTGATACTGTCGTTTATTGTCTTGTGGTTGTTTCTTCTGTTTATTCTTTGCTTTTAGGGATGTTGATGAGTTAGTATATTTTTCCCTAGTATTAGATGTGTAGATATAGATCTGTTATACGGATTGTGCATTAGTTTTGTAGTTGAAGAGTTTTTATTTGTATGCCTCTTGCTGGATCCTCTGGGTTATCATGGGAGCTTTGATGTCTTTCCTGTTTAAGGAATATTCGCGTATCATTCCACTTTTTATGTAGTAGATGTCTTGTCATATCGTAGTAATGTTAAAATCCGTATTCAACTAAGGTCCCTTGTCTCAACCCATTGCAGAGTCTGACGTTTGCTGTTGTACTGGCGTATAATAACAAGCCATGTACTAGGAATGAAAACTATATTTAACGGAACTATTAAGCCGAATATGTGGAATAGTCTCTTACCGGAGATGTTGTGTTATGCCGTGTTGAAGCTATAGTCTGCTTCCAGAGTATTTCTCCGTGATACTTTTTCCCATCGGCAGTTTGAATCATGGTTTTATGTCCAATAAGTGTGTTTGTCTGGATTCGGGGGTATGTTGTCAAGTCTTTTATTCTGGACGGTTATTTGTTTCAGTTGTTGGGTTCTGATCCACGGCTGTTCCATATACATATTCACGCCATTCTGGGAGCTGAATATCCGGTAGGCCTAGCCGTCTGCAAAAGGCCTGTGTATCCGATGGGTCTTTTAGAGTGTGAGTTTTCCCTCCTCTCCCGACCATCAGTGCAAAAGGGAAAGCCCATTTATACCTTATGTCTTTGTCTCTGAGCACGCTTAGTATGGGCCGTAACAGACGTCTTTGAAGTATAGTGGAGTATGCCAGATCTTGGTATAATTCAATTCTGGATTTCTCCAACACGACTTCTCCTACTTCCCTCGTTCTCCTAAGTATCCGCTCTTTAGTTGTGAAATGATGCAGGCAACATAGGACATCTCTTGGTTTCCCCTCTCTCGCTCGTGCAACTCTGTGGAGTCTGTCGACGGGGATGTCTGTATTTTTGTCTTGTTCTAGTAGTTCGTTAAACAGTTCCATTAGTTTTGGGCGCAATTCTGTGTCGCCTATTTCTTCCGGTATTCCTCGGATGTGAATGTTGCACCTCCGATTCCGATTTTCGGCATCTTCCGTCATGCGTCTTAGTGCAGCAATCTGTGAGGCGTGTCGGTCAATGAGGCCTTCATTAGATTGAACTTTCTTTGTAAGTGTATCTTGTGAGTTCTCTAGTTTGTCCATGCGTGAAGCTAAGCTTTGGAGCTCGCGTTTTAATTCCGCTGTCTCTTGCTTTTGAGCTTCTTTTATGTCCGATAGAAGTTGTATAAGGTCTCCTTTCTGTGGTAGTGTGGCAATAAGTTTCTGTATATCCATTTGTGGGCTTGCTGGTGAGTGATTCGGAGATGAGTTACCCGATGAGTCTGTTTGTTGGCGCCCTTCTTCTTCCTCCGCCATTTTGTGGCTCTGTTGCGTCGTGAGGGGTGTATGGCTTCCCTCGAAAAAGGTTGTTATTTCCTTGGTTTTTTTTGTTATCGCCGATTTTTGGGGGTTAGTTGGAGCAATTCCTTTAGTTAATTTCCCCATTTTGCGTTTTTGAGACCCAATTATGAGGTTTTTATGGTACCTTGGACAGGAGCCTCTGTGAAGTGTGTGTGCTCAGCTCGGCATTCAGACCACGCCCCGATAAAATGTAATCTATGGGATATGGCCATCCCATAATTTGGAGCTTTCTGTATAATGGGTTACCAGATAACGGGTACAGGTACTTGCTTGCTACATAGGCCAACTTGCCATTTGCCTTCACACACTGCATTTGCCATTTTGAAATTTGCATATTTAAAATAGTTTCCATGTATTTTATTCTTTTAGGCCATGTTAAAGCAACACAGCCTCGTCATTCTGTGTCACATACAGCACATTTCCTGTAAATCGCCACAGTCCTTGGCTTGTGTTTACAGTCCTGGTTTATGCAAAAGCTATTCTCTTTCCGTAAATCACAGTGTTTTGTGAGAAGCATGAAAGCTGAACACAGAGGCACTTCCAAGGGAAACATTTATAACGTAGTAGAGGGCCATGCGATTTTATTTCTGCAGCAATTGGATTTCATTTTTTTTTTTAATCTAGAGGCAGAAATTCTGGTTGTCTTTTATTATGTATAATCCAGTTAAGGGAGGAAATCTTTACTTTATGAAATTAATCAAGTTCTTACGTTGTTGTTACTGATTATAAAACTGGCTGCTTAAAATACCACGGGAGGATAAAATGAGGCTGGATAGTGAATTTAAAAAAAATAACAGAACGTCATTTGGGGTACTTTATTTCAATTATTAGCTTTCAATTACTTTTTGCTCCATCCCCATAAGCTTCCCTCAGACTTGTTTGACCCAGACTTGTCTTGGTTGACCCACATTTTGAGTTCAATAATCTTTTCACCTTTGAGTTAACTTTTCTTATGTTTTTAGAATGGATCATTCTAAGCAACTTTTCATTTGGTCTTCATTTTTTATTTTTTTGTAATAATTTTTTAAATTATCCTTCTTCTGGCTGTTTATAAAAACAAATGCTCTGTAAGGCTATGTGTTATTATTGCTACTTTTTTATTAATCGTCTTTCTATTCAGGCCTCTCCTATTCTTCTTCCAGTCTCTTTTTCAAATCAATGCATGTTTGCTAGGGTAATTTGGACCCTAGCATTGGTGTCCATTGATGTTACTGGGCCCCACACCAAAAATAAATTTTAGGGCCCCCGACATACAGTACTGTATCCAGAAGTGGTCCTGTTTTACCAATATTTATTGTGGGGTCCCTATACCTCCTGTGCCCCCTTCAGCCACAGGGTCTGCTTTCTCAGTAGATATGCCCCTGGACCCTTGCAACAAGATTGCTGAACCTGCAAACTGGAAAGCTGCTGAATAAATAGCTAAATAATTCAGCAAACACAAATAATAAAAAAATTAAAACCAAATGCAAATTGTCTAAGAACATCAAACTCTACATTAAACTAAAGGTTAATTACAGGTAAACAACCCCTTTAAAGGAGAAGTAAAGCTTAACTAAAGAAGTTGGCTTACAATGTTGCACATTATATTTTATTATATAAGGCTGATTAGTAATTAATACAGATATGCAACTAGCGTCAGAATTTAATTTATTACAGCTTATATTACAGACGGACCTCATTTTCTGCTTGATAATTTGTGATGACCCAGCTGCTCAGAGCCCACTGAGCATGTGAGTGTCACATACACTTTCCAAGAAGGCTTGGATCATTGCTGTTATTGAGAAGCTGAAACTTTAGGCTGGTGCAAAAAATTCAGTATCTAAAAATAATAAATAATCTAGTTCTCCTTTAACCCCCTATAAGCCACCCCAATTTACTTCATGCCCCTTCCTCGTCAGTAACACTAGTATGCTTTATTTCTGCAGTTTGCATAATCTTTTCATGTGTAAATATGGCCACTTAAAGGTCTATTTCCAGCCAATTCAACAAGTGGGATCATACTGTACAACAGTGCCACGGTTTGGAACAGTTCACTGTAAAATAAAAACTGGGTAAATAGATTGTGCAAATAAGTTGTACAAAAAAAAAAGTTAGCCAAAAATATATTTGCACATTACATTTATGGCTAACTATATTAGAAACATTTATTATTTTGCACAGCCTATCTATTTACCTAGGTTTTATTCAGAATAAATTTGAATAATCAATCCACATTTTGTTAAAGGAAAACTATACCCCCCAAACAATGTAGGTCTCTATAAAAAGATATTGCATAAAACAACTCATATGTAAAACCCTGCTTCATGTAAATAAACCATTTTCATAATAATACACTTTTTTAGTAGCATGTGCCAGTGGGTAATCATAAATAGAGAATTGCCATTTTAAAAAATAAGGACAGCCTCCTGGGATCCTAGGATCCAACGGTGCACACAAACATACCAAACAAACTATAAAGTTAGGTCACACAAGCCAATTAACAGACAGAGTTCTGTCTTTTGCTTCAACACTTCTTCCTGTTACAGTTAGAATTGAAATATTTCTGGTCAGGTGATCTCTGAGGCAGCACACAGACCATCATGAAATGGTGGTTCAAGGCAAGAGATGTAAAAGGGCAATATTTACTTAAATATATATACCAAGTAGGTAAGATTCTTTAATATGTCACTTGATTTGATATAAACTATCTGTTGCTCAAAAATTCATTTTCGGGGTATAGTTTTCCTTTAAGAATTGAGGGACAAATTGCACACCTCTGCTGTGCTTCTACATTATTTGTGTCCTTCTTTAATCACAGTAGAAAGATCCTTGTTACAATAGTATTCAGTGAGTTAATGTCCATCAGTCACAACAGCCTACCTGTAACGGGAAAGCCCGACACACAGTTTGACATTATTTTACGGGAATGGGCTCCTTTGTGTTTGAGAGATCCCAGGAATACGATGCTTCAAGAGAACCATACATTTAGTTATATACAGTCAGTTTCTGTCCTGCACTTACTCAAAGGCATCCCAGCAGGACGGGTTTTCCTCTGTTTATAGAAGCAGTCAAACAGAAAAAGAAGTGAACCCACACAACCACTGATTTGGAGCAACAGATTGACCTTGTTATTTTTTATAAGTAAATGTGTGTGCCAGTGGGGAGAAAAAGAAATTGAACTCTTCCAACCTAATACCCTGTCGGTAGCAAAATAATAATTATTATTGCTTTAAAGAGCCATAGAAAGGAAAATACAGTTACTGTAGGTACTGTAATAACAAAATTGTTAATGGGAATGTACATTGTGCTTCTCAACCATGGGTTATCTCAATATTTGTAGGCTACTATTCCCCAGCATATTTCAGTACAAAAGCTTTCTCTGTGCTGTCAGACTCGGATTTGCGGCAAAGCTGTAAAGGCCCGGGCCTAGGGCGGCAAATATTAAGGGGCGGCATGCCTAGACGTTAAGTGATCCACTAAGAAAATATCAGCATGCACGCTATCTTGCGGGAGTGGTCGTCTGAGGACATTGGCATCTGGACACCCTTTTCCGGAAATCTGTGCATGTGTGCTGTAGAACAAAAACAAATCTCATAGGTTTCAAAAAGATCAAGGAAAGGTAGAATCACTTTGGGGGTGCCAAGTTGTTATGTACCCCCAGTGATTCTTGTTGGTTATTCCACACACAGTGCTTCTCTTCTTTCCTAAATACACTGGCCTTGGATCTTCATCTTTTCAGTGGTGCATTGCCCTGCTGTTTTGGTTCCTAAACATTCTTTGTACTTTCTCAGACATGTCAACTCACTGGTACTTTTTAAGAGACACCTTGATTTAAGTCTCTCTCACCCAGTCACCTGGAGTAACAGTAGGTGCATGGATTTATCACCCAAACTCCCTAGATGTACATTTAAAGCAGTGAACATGGCAGGGGAATGGGGTTAGGGTTGAACAGAGGCGGGACCATGCATGAACAGAGGATGGGTAGTAATAGATAATATTCCCCTGTTTTCTTTGGATCCAGGTTTGCATCTCTGCACTCTGTCAGGGTGGTGAAGGGGATGCTGGGGCATTAGAAAAGTATGGTATCACAATGCATAAAAAAGTACCCTGAGGTCTGAAGTAAGGCACTAGATTCACTGGGGGGGGGGGGGGGGGGGGGTTGCCTAGCAATCCTACCCTTCCTTTTAAAGGAACAGTTCAGGGTAAAAATAAAAACTGGGTAAATAGATAGGCTGTGCAAAATAAAAAAATGTTTCTAATATAGTTAGTTAGCCAAAAATGTAATGTATAAAAGCTGGAGTGACTGGATGTCTAACAGAATACAACACAACATCCTCCTTTTCAGCTCTCTAAATCTGAGTAAGTCAGCGACTTGAGGGGGGGACACATGGGACATAACTGTTCAGTGAGTTTACAATTGATCCTCAGCATTCAGCTCAGATTCAAAAGCAACAGTTATGACCCATGTGGCCCTCCCTCAAGTCATTGATTGGTTACTGCCTGGTAACCAGGGTTAGCCAGTCAGTGTAAACAAAAGAGAGCTGAAAAGCAAGAAGTAGTGTTCTGTTAGGTTAGCCTTGCAGTCACTCCAGCCTTTATACATTACATTTTTACCTAACTAACTATATTGAAAACATGTTTTATTTTGCACAGCCTATTATCTATTTACCCCAGTTTTTACTTTTATACTGAACAATTCCTTTAAGAAAGCATAAGGTGGGCAAAAACAGACTTACACTATTTACTATGTGAAGACTGCAAAATTGCCCCGTGTTTATAACTGAGCCCCAGTGCCAATACTCATACAATTAATTTTATTGGTATTTATATTACTAGCTATAATGAAAACCCCAACCACTCCAATTTGCACCCTCTAGCTCTCTAATGTAGTCATCAAAAATGCAAGATGTTTTCACTTGCAACATGACACTGTAAATAAAGTAGGGTATGGTGTATGTTTAGGTGTTTGAAGCTACAAACAACACCTTTATATTCAGTGTCGGACTGGGCCAGCGAGCCATCGGGAAAAAACCCGGTGGGCCCCACCGACCCAGATCCGTGATCCGGCGTTTCTTCCTGCCGTGACCCCCCTTTGCACGGGATTGCAGCAAAAAAATCCTTCCGTGTGCACATGCGCCCTCACACAATGTGCATCACGGAGCCCGGGGCGCAGGGAAAGGGGTACCAGAGGCGGGCCTTGGGATAGCAGCCCCGGTGGGCCCAGGGCCCCCCAGTCTGACCCTAGTTATATTGCCTCTATCAAAGATACTAGCAGCAATTAAAAAAAAAAAGTGTATACAAAGGAGGCAGGATTCATACGGGGGGAATAATTTTATTTGAGCACATTTCTTAAAGGGGAACTCTGGCTCCCAAACAAAATTTTATAAAGACGCCCACATACTGTATTATTATTATTAACATGTATTTCTATAGCGCCAACATATTGTATTGCATATCGCATTGCACATGACACGGAAACTCCTAATATACCCATCACAGTTACCTGTTTCTTCCAAAAGTATGAATAAATGTAATTTTCTATGCTGCTCTTCCTGCATCATTTGAAATTCTGGCAGGGAAGGAGGGACTAAAACATTGACGTTACAAATTGTAACAACTTCTCCACAGCATGCAGGAACTACGTAACCCACAATGCATTGCACTGTGATGTTCCGTTTCTCACTGAAATCACATGTGCAGGGAATTGTGGGATTTGGAGGATACAGGCTAAGGACAGATGGCTGCTGATACAGGGAATGACAGGTAACTGTCAGAAACCATTAGAAATCATCAAAAGTCTGCATATTTTGTAATTGATGTATTTCCTGTCATTATTTCCTTCCAGCAAAACATAATTACCAGTCAAGATGGCAGATGTTTATTTAGTAAACCTGAGACCCCGGGGAGTCAAGGAAAGACAAGCAGTTGTCTGAGACACGCACAGGGACAGCAAAAGCTTTTTTCTGAATTAAGAATGGCAATAATAAATCAACAATGTATTGAGCCTCTGAAACCTTATAGGTATATATTTATTTTTCTCCATTTCACAGAGAGAGACCAGTGAAGTTTCTGCAACTCTTTCACTCTGATGAGGAAACGTGAGCCCAGTATACAGTTAGTGCAGCTTGAATGAACAGCATTGTTGGAGAAATCCCAAGCTGCTTTTGAATCTGCTACAGAAGAAGCAGTAAGACTAGATGATAATGTGCACTGTTACCTAGAGATGGACAAATAAAGTGATTTAACTGCTCCCTCCATGTGAGATACAATCAGAGTGATTGACATACAAAGAGAATGTCCCATGATGCTAATGGATAACTATAGCCACCATGTCGCATCAGGAATGGGACACAGAAGCCGGAGATCCTTGACAATGTAAGTAGGCATAGGGGTGGAATTATATAAATCAGACATATTCAACCTGCCACCTTTTCTGGAAGGAAAATACTGGCCACCCTATATATTTTTTAGTTTTTATCTATTATAATTGGCATGATGTAAGCTGAGTATGATGCTCACTGACAGGATGCTCAGTGAAGAATCTTCTTGCATCTTTAATGAAGTTTGGGCTGCTACTTTGGATACTGTTACATAAGAGTTTTACATTCTGTGGCATTGGCTGTATACTAAATAATATGTATATACTACTAGTTTCCTACCACAGCTACATCACATAATGACATGTGTTTGGGATTGGTCTGGTTAAACACTAGAGGATCCATTTACTATGACACCAATTGCAAAAGAGTGCCCCATAGTTCGTAGTCAAAAAAATACTGGTCTGGCTGGGATTGGAAATTCTGGTGCTAGGTGTAGAACACAGCATTGATAGGTAAAAGGAAGCCCTGTTGCACTGGCACAAGGCACGGTTGGGAAGAGGGACACCTCTGTGTCTCCCCCTGCCTCAACCCTCTTGAATAAAGTGTTGCCAAACTCAGACGAGATGTATTCATGGGGCGAACTCTGTTACTGAGCTCAGACACCAGCAACAATTATTATTCATGCAAGCTCAGACAAAACTGTATTTATAGATCCATGCCAGGGTTTCCATTTTGTAGCCAATACCAATAGCTATTTAATGGGGGTGTTCACCTTTAAATTAAAATTTTGTATTCTGTAGAGAGTGATATTCTGAGACAAGTTGCATTTGGTTATTATTTGTGGTTTTTGAGTTATCTCTCTTTTTGTTCAGCTCTCCAGGTTGACGTTTTGGCAATCTGGTTGCTAGCAACTCTGCACTGTTTTGAATAAGAAACTAGAATATAGATATAAGAAGCCCTGAATAGAAAAATGAGCAATAAAAAGCAGCATTAACAATACATGTGTAGCATTACAGAGAGAGCATATGCTTTTAAGATGGGGTTCGTGACCTCCCATTTGAAAGCAAGAAAGGGTCAGAAGAAGAAGGCAAATAATTAAAAATCCTTAAAAAAATAAATGCCAAGTGAAAAGTTGCTTAGAACTGGCCATTCTAGAACACACAAAAAGTTAACTTAAAGTTGAAGCACCCCTTTTTATTTTCTCGTAATCGGCTAACACACTAAAGAATACAAACCAGGTGGTATTTGGATTGTACTGTATGTATTTGAATAATATTGCTGATTGACTTGATATCCATTGTTTGTATTCTCTGTGTAACAAATTATTTTTATATAAAAATAAATCTTTGTGTAATACCTACTTAGTTGGCACGCCCATTGTATTATATGGGGGTGCTTTTGGGTTTTCTGCACCTTATCAAAATATATATGTTTTATTGATTACTTTACTACTGTGCCCTCAATTGATCTACATGTTTGTATACCTAGAGCTACAGCTATTAAAAATAGTCCAGGGCAGGGTGCAAATGTGCAAAAACAAAAAGAAATTAGCAGTTTGTTTGTTTTTTTTGCACTTTTCACCCTGCCCTACACTCTGCAAATAACCATATAGATTTCACTTTCACAAATTTCACTTGCAAAGATTGAGGACACAAACCTCCTCCAAAATTGTCCTAATAACTCACAAAGTAGGCATCACTTACAAATCACTGAGGCAAAGCTAGTCTTCATTTATTAGATTCATCCCTACCAGATCTATAGAATTAATATTGATATCATCTAATACATATAGAATAATTTACATTTTGGTTGGCCAATATTATATTGTAAATATAATAAAACATTACAAAGGTCAGCATAATATAATGGAGTCCGGGAGTTATAGTACAGCAACGCATATAGGGATCAAACAGGCTATGGAAGATATGTGCCAATTTAAAGGAGAACTAAACCCATTTAAAAAAAAAACCTACCCCCCCCCACCTCACGTAGACCCTCCTCACCCCAGCCGAACTGCCGCCCCCCCAGTGGCAAATGCCACTACCTTTTACCCCTAGCTGCAGATTCCAGCGTCAGAGTTCACGGCAGCCATCTTCTACTTCTTCAGTAATCTTCATGACTGAGCGGCGTTTCGATGCATGCGCAGTTGGAGCAATTTCCCTGTTCCGGACAACTGTGCATGCACAGAAACTCACGGGAATTGCAGAAGAGCTGGAAGAAGGCACAAAGATTACCGAAGAATAGTGATGGCGCGAACCGCCGAAAAAAAGTTCGCGAACTTCCGGAAACTTGCGAACGGTTCGCGAACCCCATAGACTTCAATGGGAAG
>CM044435.1:14302278-14314374 GCA_024363595.1 Xenopus borealis | reverse complement strand
TATTGCAATATATTTAAGATGGCCAACTACGTCAAAGTCATCCCATATCTGGCCAGTCCCTTAAATATCCCACAAGCCCTGTTTACACTTTTGTTATTCTCTTGATTGCTAAGACATATAGACACAAGATGTCAAGATGCACACAAGATATAAAAGCCAAGCACACAACAAACCACACAAATGACCCTGTAATCGCACACATGACTCAGTACTTGCTTGGGCTCAATCCTCATGATGTACATACCCCTTCAATTTGCAGCAGATGCAGGAAAAAGTTTCCTTCTCATCCCCCAAACTGCACGCCAATTTGTTTACATTTTTCAAATCTCAGAGCGCTCAGAGGTTTATCTTTTGTCTTCACTATCTGTAGAAATAAAAATTTATTGGACATGATAACTTATTATCTGATGAATTGTCCCATTTTGGGGATTTTAATCACTTGCATTTTTCTACATTTATAAAACAGGTGCAATGCGATGCCACAGATATTACGTATGACAAAGAACAGAAGCAAATTTCGGTCAATTTGTTCATCTCTTATTGTTCATTGATTATATACAAAATATTATAATGCAACAGATGTGACATTTGCTACCATATAATATAATCCATAAATCACACCCTCACACCAGAGTTTGAGGAAATTACCTCAGGCTTGTTCCCTAAAGGGATCCAATTAGTGATGGGCGAATTTATTCACCTAGGTCGAATTCGCGGCGAATTCCCGCGATTCGCCGCTGGCGAATAAATTCGCGGAATTTCGCTTGGCAAAATTTCGCCGAAAAACGAGTCGCGCGTCAGTCGCGCGTCGTTTTTGACGCGACGCACCGAAAACGACGCGCACCGAAAGCGACGCGTCAAAGTTGACACGACGCACGACAAAGTTGACGCGACGCGCAACAAAATCGTCCCGCGACTCGTTTCGCAAATTTTTCGCCGATTCGTGAATTTCTCTACAAATTCGCGAATCTCTAGGTGAAGCGAATCGCAGGAGATTCGCCCATCACTAGATCCAATTAGTGATGGACGAATCTCCCCCGTTTCCCTTCGCCGGAAAATTCGCAAATTTCCAGCAAAATTCGCGAATTGGCGAAAAAATTTGCAAAATGAAACGAGTCACGTTTTTGACGCGCGTCGTGTCGTTTTCGTTACGTCGCGTCAAAAACGACACGCGACTTGTTTTTTTGGAAAAAAAATTTTTGCCGAATTTTCGCTGGCGTTTCGCAAATTTATTCGCTGCCGTTTCGCGAATTTATTCGCCAGCAGCGAATCGCAGGAATTTGCCGCGAATTCGCATCTGCCGATTAAATTCGCCCATCACTAGATCCAATAAATAGGAGGATAGCCTAAGATCCTTTGGGACAGTTGATATGGTATGGTTTGCATTAGTGTGGCCCCAAAATGGGATAGAAGGGTTCCTTTCAGGGAATGATGCTTCTACATAAATATCATACCTGAGGCCAAGAGGATTCAGGGCACTAGTGATGGATGAAGAATACTCTTGCATCTTTCTTCGCGTCGTTTTCAACGCGCGTCGTTTTCAACGCGCGTCGTTTTCGACGTGTCGCATCAAAAACGCTGTGCGACTCCTTTTTTTAAGCGAATTTATTAGTGATCCCCTGGCAAATAAATTCACCCATCACTAATAAACAACTCTAATGACAGTGTAATTTATACAAGGCCAAATTGGACAGTAATCTCACTATGTACTGTATGTTAATAACAGGGATGAGACTGAATTAGCTCTGTAATAGGCAGGCCGAGTAGTACTGACTTCAATAGTACTTATCCTGAACACCTCCTTACCTGTCCCCCCCGCCCCTTCAACCCCACTAGGGATGGCGCGAACTGTTCGCCGGCGAACTTGTTCGCGCGAACATCCGCTGTTCGCGCTCGCCAAAAGTTCGCGAACGTCGCGCGACGTTCGCATTTTGGGTTCGCGTCAATTTGCCGCATTTTTTTTGCCGCTTTTTTTTTGCCCTCTCACCCCAGACCAGCAGATACATGGCAGCCATTCAGGAAGATCTCCCTGGACCACCCCCACACACCCCCTGGACCAAAAAAAAAAAAATGTGCATACCTCCCAACTGTCCCTTTTTTGGAGGGACAGTCCCTCTTTTGAGAGCTCAACCCTCTGTCCCTCATTTGTACTGGAAAGTCCCTCTTTTCTCTGCACTGAACAGCCAGAAAAAGAAGCAAAGATTTGAACTGAATTGGCTTTTGGCAGAGAGTCCAGAACAGCTAACAGGTGCAGATAAGATACTTTGTAACACTTTTGACATAAGAAAATAATGGATTTTTCTTTTCCCTTGATCCCCCTCTGGCATGCCACTGTCCAGGTCGTTGCACCCTTTAAACAACTTTAAAATCATTTTTCTGGCCAGAAATGTCTTTTTTAGCTTTAAAAGTTCGCCTTCCCATTGAAGTCTATGGGGTTCGCGAACCGTTCGCGATTTTGCGCAAGTTCGCGAACGTGTTCGCGAACTTTTTTGCCGCGGTTCGCGCCATCCCTAAACCCCACTCAGTTTGCACAGGAACTGCTTAGACACCTCCAGGGGAGCACACAGCATAAACAGTGGCATAACTATGGTAGCACTGGCATTTTCTGCTACCTGCTGGGCTTCATGTCACATGCATGGTAACCTGTTGGGCCATTAAATCTGTGAACCTCTGAGCAGTGTCGGATTGGGATGCCAGGGGCCCACCAGAAAACCTTAGACCAGGGGCCCAACTTTCCAGACTATTCCTTCTCACCTCACTTAACCTCTTTATTCTCCTATTCTTTTAGATCTACTTACTATACTCTATTTTTCCATTATTAAGTCTTTTTCCACATAAAGAACTAGGGAATGAACATGAAATAGGCCACAATGTTAGAAGCAAGAGGCCCACTGACACCTGGGCCCACCGGGAGTTTTCCTGGTATCCCTGTGGGCCAGTCCAACACTGCCTCTGAGTCCCCCCCCCTTCCTTCATGTGGAAAGAGAGAAGGAAGGAATTGTTTGCTTTCTGGGTAAGGGAGATGGCAGCGTGTTTAAAAAAAAAGCTACGCAGATGTCATTGCCATTGAATGTTTAAAATCGGCGTGGGAAAGAGTTTTTCCCGCAGCTAGGTTTGTCATTCCCATGAGATTTTATAGTGGACTGTATGATCAAACATATCAAGCCTAACTTCTTTTCCCAGCCAAAAAGAAAAGAACTGCATTTGTTTATACCTAAAGAATAATTCCCGTCATTCAACTAAAATGCATGATTGAAACAAAGTCACCTTACGCACTAGCATGGACAATTGTATTACTTTTGCTTGTCATTATTATAAGAGTAAATTATTATTATTATAAGTATGGTATCTGCTATCCGGAAACCTATTATCCAGAAAACGGTCTACAATTACAAAAATGCAGTCTACCATAGACTCTATTTTACCTAAATAATCCAAATTTTTAAAAATGATTTTCTTTGTAATAATAAAACAGTAACTTGTACTTGATCCCAACTAGTGATGGGCGAATTTAACCTGTTTCGCTTCATGAAAAATTTGCCACTGGCAAAATTTCACTGATGCCCATTAAAGTCTATTGACGGACGTCTTTTTTTGAAGCACAACACCATTCAAGTCTATGGGCGTAATTTCCGTGGCGAAAAAATTCGCTCATCACAAATCCCAACTAAGATTTAATTAATCCTGATTGTGAGGCAAACCAGCCTATTGGGTTTATTAAATGTTTACATGCTTTTCTGGTAGATCTAGGGGCAGATTTACTAATGGTCGAATTTCAAATAAAAAAAAACTGTGAAATTCGACCATGTGAGTAGTGGGGAAGTTTTATTTTATTTGAATTTTTTATTTTATATGCCTAATTTGCATATTTGAAGATTCGAATTCGAATTGAATACAAATTCGATCGAATTTCGAATTCTTCATGTGAATTTAGTAAATCTGCCCCTTAAGGTATGAAGATTCAAATTATGGAAAGATCCCGAGCATTCAGGATAACGTCCCATACCTGTACATGAAAAATATAGAAGTGCTATTATTACAATAGGTTGCATGACAGTATCCCTTTAATGGTTTTGACTGCCCACCTCCCCAGGTGGCAGCAAGCCAATGCCCCTTTGGTTTTTATGAAGTAGATTTGTAGGAAGGCTTTTTGAAGACATAACATAGTAACATAGTAAGTTAGGCTGAAAAAAGACTTAAGTTCATCAAGTTCAACCTTTTTTTTTTTTTTTTATTTTAACTGCCTAACTGCTAGTTGGTCAAGAGGAAGGCAAAAAAAAAACCCATCCCAAGCCTCTCCAATTTGCCTCAGAGGGGGAAAAAATTCCTTCCTGACTCCAAAAAGGCAACCAAGAAGGAGAGTTTTACAAGACTTCAGCTTCCAGCATGTTTTAACCTCAATATGTCAGTAGTTGTTAACCTTGGAGTTAACTTTTAGTATGATGTAGAGAGGAATATTCTGGGACAATTTGCAATTGGTTTTCTTTTTTTATTATTTGTGTTTTTTTGAGTTATGTAGCTTTTTTTATTCAGCAGCTCTCCAGTTTGCAAATTCATCAATCTGGTTGCTAGGGTCCAAATTACCCTAGCAACCATGTATTGATTTGAATAAGAGACTAGAATATGATCAGGAGAGGGTCTGAATAGAAAGCGGAGAGAAAAAATACTAAAATTTTACTCAAAGGTGAACAGGCCCTTTAAAGGTGAAACACCCCTTTAAAGTATATTGGGATTTGTAATACAGCAGCAATTGAGTAAAGTGTGGTTGAGCACTGCAGTACGGCAAGGTGTAGTGGCCCTTTAAAGAACCATAATTATGGTTGCTGGACTACAATTTGCACTTTGCTGGAAGTTGTAGTTTAGCAACATTTCTGCAGAGCAAAACTTCTGTGAAAGGTCCCCATTAATTCATTTTGGTATGTCGCCCTACATTTATTACTTAAATAGCATATCTCCCAACATTTGAAAAACAGAAAGAGGGACATAAATGTCTGTCATGCATAGAGCGGCAACATTTTTGACCACACCAATTTTATGGCCAAACCCCCCCCCCTTAAATACCACAACTATTTTACAAAATTTGGCAGATTATGGAATGTTTGAACACATTTGTGGGGGGGTTTAAGGTCAGGTTTTTATGAGTTATTACAGTTTTGCTAAAAAAGGAGAATTGCCTTGAAGACATAAGAATACACCAGAGCATTATAATCATTTAGATATAGAAGAATTGTGCTTACAAAAGTAGTAGTTTCATGCTGATTCATTGACTATTTCTGCCAAAACCCTAATAATCCCTTCCTTCTCTTACGCTTCCTGCTCCCTGAATTCCCAGATTGTGCATGGAAGCTGGTGGCACTCAGGAACCAATCACCAGCTAGTATGACCTGATAGGGAACTGAAGCCTGTATTTGCTTGTGTGACTGCAGGGCTTCCTCCTACTATGTTTCTGGCAGGGACCGTTAGGACACGCCCAACCCTCATTTAAAACAGGGACCAGCGAACATCTAGAGGGAGCTCTAATTAAGGGGCTATTTTTAGCACCATGTAACAGCAACGCAATGAATGACTCACAATTGCCTACAAAATTAGGTTTTTTTCATTTATCCTATATATCTCCATTAAGCTGCAAGTCACAGTTTCCCCAAGAGACCTGTTTATCTTAAATTGTTACAAATTTATATTTGCTTATCTTACATTTTTACAAAAGTACCTAAATGCAGGTGCTGCATATTCTGGGCACAGTGAGCCTTGGGTAAAAATACATTTGCATGAAAGTAACATAGTAACATAGTAAGTTAGGCTGAAAAAAGACTCGTGTCCATCAAGTTCCACCTTTTTTTTTTTTTAATTTTAACTGCCTAACTGCTAGTTGATCCAGAGGAAGGCAAAAAACCCCATCCTAAGCCTCTCCAATTTGCCTCAGAGGGGGAAAAAATTCCTTCCTGACTCCAAAAAGGCAATCGGACTAGTCCCTGGATCAACTTGTATAATGAGCTATCTTCCATAACCCTGTATTTCCTCACTTGCTAAAAAGCCATCCAACCCCTTCTTAAAGCTATCTAATGTATCAGCCTGTACAACTGATTCATGGAGAGAATTCCACATCTTCACAGCTCTCACTGTAAAAAACCCCTTCCGAATACAGTATTTAGGTGGAACCTCTTTTCTTCCAAACGGAATGGGTGACCTTGTGTCATCTGGAAAGACCTACTGGTGAATAAAGCATTAGAGAGATTATTCTATGACCCCCTTAAGTGTTTAATGAGGATGTAAAAAGTGATGGACAAATTCATATCTGAGGATCATTACTGACCCAACAAGAAAAATTGCATTTCCCTTGGCTTGGAAAGCACAGTGACCATAATTCCAGGGAAAATGGATTTACAAATAAATCAACCACATCACTTTTCTAATCTGAAAACAGCATGTCCATACATGTCTCCTGATGATTCAGACCTCATTCACTGTATCAGCCCCCCCCCCCCCCCCCCCCCGCCCCAAGCTGCCTGAGCTCCGGAGGGTGATCCCGATTGTATTTTTTTTCTGTTTGTTAGGATTAAATTCATCATCATGCACAAATCACTAACAACATCTGGGTAGAATCTCTTATTACCAAGAAACAGAGCAGAAAGCATTCATTTGATGAATTACTGGAACACATTGCAGTACAGCAACCTTCAGCTTCTGTTGAACAGCTGAAAATAAATGCACTGTAAATAAATGCATTAATCATGGGTAGTGCACACCCCAGCTGTAAATCTGTGTCCTTCTGTAGTAAAATAAGTACATTTCACTGTATAAATTAATAGTGAGTGTCTCAATTACAGTACAGGTATGGGATCTGGTCTCTAGAAACCCATTATCCAGAAAGATCCAAATTACGGAAAGACCAGTAATCAAATACAGTGAAACCTCGATTTTATGTGCGCTGATTTAAAATTTTCCTGCATTTTACATTTTATATTTGTGGTCCCAAAAATTTATAATGCATTTCAATGGGTGCATTTCCCTGATTTTAAGTCATGTTTTCCCTGAATTTTCATCAAAATTCTGTACACATATTGCCAAAAACTGCCTTTTTCCTCTATGAATGCTATTATTTGTCAAATAAAGATGTATATTTTGACATGGTTCTGCCTGTAAATAGTCAGTTCCAATCACTTATTGCCTTAGGTTGTGTATGTGACTGACGGAGAGTCTTGCACATGCCCCCAAGTAAAAGGGACTCCTGTGAATATATCCTTTCAGTTCTTTAAGTTACTTTAACTGTTTTTTTTTTTTTTTGACATTTCCGGATTTTATATTATTTTTCCTGGTGCCCTGAAAAATGTAAAATTGGAGTTCTACATTAATCCAAATTTTTATGAAATGATTTCCTTTTTCTCTGTAGTATTAAAGCAGTTCCTTGTACTTGATCCAAACTAAGATATAATTAATCCTTATTGGAAGCAAAACCAGCCTGTTGGTTTATTTAATGTTTACATGATTTTCTAGTAGAATTAAGGTATGAAGATCCAAATTACAGAAATATCCGTTATCCGGAAAGCCCCAGGCCTTGAGCATAACAGGTCTCATATGTTAAAACAGGTGCAACAAATTCAGTATTTACTTTAAAGAAGCTAACACAGGTATGGGACCTGTTATACAGAATGCTCGGGACATGAGGTTTTCTGGATAAGGGATCTTTCTGTAATTTGGATCTTCATACCTTACATCTACTAGCATACCATGTAAACATTAAATAAACCCAATAAATTGGTTTTGCCTCCAATACAGATTACTGATATTCTAGCAGGGATCGAGTACAAGATATTGTTTTATTATTACAGAGAAAAAGGAAATAGTTTTTAAACATTTGGATTATTTGTATAAAATGGAGTCTATGGGAGACGGCCTTTCTGTAATTCTGGAAAATGGGTTTCCGGAAAATGGATCCCATACCTTTTGGCACCATGTTTGGATTGGTTTTCCCTAATTTACATATTAAACAATGACATGAACTGCCTTTGATTGAATGTGCCCGTTGTTTCATCCATCTTAACATCTGTGTGTAGAAAGCCCACAGCCTGACAATGTTAATTAGACTGTTGATGTTAGAATTGTCATTGGCTGTGGAGTGGAAACCATTGTTGCCTAGCAAATAGCACATGCCTCTAACAGGCACATTCACCTATTGTGGGAAGAATCTCTCTGGCATGGAAAAACATCCACTAATGACCTGTTTTTGCTTCTTAAGGTGCATTACCTACTTGCATGGTATTACAGGGACCTCATAGGCTATTAATGAGACCTTACAGGGGATTTATAGCATCGTGATCAATTAATGTGCAGTTTTTCCTTCTGATCTTGGATATCAACAAGCCAACATTTTACAGGTATGGGATCCATTATCCGGACATTCGTTATCCAGAAAGCTCCTAATAAGAAAAGGTTGGCTCCCATAGATTCCATTATAATCAAATAATCTAAACTTTTAAAAATGATTTCCTTTTTTTCTGTAATAATCAAACATTATTTTGTACTTGATACAAACTAATATAATTAATTCTTATTGGAAGCAAAACCAGCCTATTCTCGTCACTGACCAGATCTAAAAAAAACAACCTCTGTAAGGCAACACATTTTAATTATTTTAATGGTTTGCCTTTTACTGTTTCCAGCTTTAAAATGTGTGTCACTGACCCCATCTAAAAAATAAAAGTTCTGTAAGGCTACAAATGTACTGTTATTCGAATCAGTGTTTAGTTGTTAGGGTTAATTTGGATCCTAGCTAGTGATGGGCGAATCTACCCCGTTTCGCTTCGCCATAAAATTTGCGAATTTCCAGCGAAATTCACGAATTTGCGAAAAAAAATTTGAAACGAGTAGCGGCACGCGCAATTTTCACTAGCATTTCGCGAATTTATTCACCAGCGGCGAATCGCCGGAATTCGCTGCGAATTCGCCCATCACTAATCCTAACAACCAGATTGCTGAAAGTGCAAACTGGAGAGCTGCTGAATAAAAAGCTAAATCACTCAAAAAACACAAATAATAACAAATGAAAACCCAGCTGCAACTTGTCTCATAATATCACTCTCTATATCATACTAAAAGTTAATTTAAAGGTGAACAACCCCTTTAAGGAAAAAGTAGCCCTCTATTAGACAATCTCCTATAATTAAACTAGACCAAAGTAAGGAAAGAACAATTTAGAACATTAAACCACATGCTGTTTTTTTTTATTCCCCAAAACGTACATTTCTTAGAACATTTGTCAACATTGACTACCCAACAAGAAAAGCTATTGCCCATTGATTTCCATGGAAAATAAAGAACTCTCCAAATCCACATGGAATTAGCTGGATGAAAACAAAATCAATTGTATTTGGGGGACACAAGATTCTCCAGGGCTTTGTTAAATAGAGATTGTCTGGGTGGGATATACAGAAGAACTGGACAAACCAAGGAAACCACTGGGAATTTCTCACAGGAGGAATAGATGGATAGCACTGAAATTCTGAAATGCCTCAAAGTATTTTTTTCTGTTGCGGGTTATCATGATTTCTTTAGGGGATACACCAAAAATAACATGTTATAAAAATTTCTTGTACCAGTTTAACTTTATTCGGTGTCCCCTCTCCAAGGGGAGCTGATGGGTATAAAAATGTAGTGGGCTACTATAATTAATGTTGCAAAATTCATGTCAGTTCTAGCAAGGGCTAAACCCATCTGTATTGCATAAAAATTTACAAAAAAAAAGCATGCATACTGTTTGGGCTTAAGGGAGATGCCTACTCCAGATAGGATTAATATTGGCTCCCAAGCAAGTAATTAGGTGGCAGCTAAGAGCAGAGCTACTACTGCAGGTAAAAGGTTGAACCCAACAGGCGAATGTGACATGATCTGACGCGCAGTGCAAAAACACAGGAGTCACGTCAGATGTGATGGAAATAAGGTAAGAAATGGAAATGTCAATTGAAGTTGCAGCGGTGATCCGATGCGATACGCAGCATGCAGCGTCTGTATCGACAGTTGTGTAGCATTGGATCAAAGTTGAGACACCATCCAACAATGCTATTACTTTACCTTATTTCCGTGTGACGCCTGCGTTTTTGCACAGCAAGGATCACACCGAATTTGCACGTGGAGTTCAACCCAATGGGTGGAAGAGACGCAGTACTGGGGTTTCCTGGTGTGCAAAGAAAAGCCTGAGAGAGGACCAAAAGAGTGTCTGATAAAGAGCATCAGCTCATATATAAGAGACTGCTATATTTTTGATGTTATATTGCCCGTTTATGTGTTTTAACAATTAAAGGCAAAGTCTTTATTTTTAACAATTAACAACAATTCATTAATTAATAATAATAATAAATAATAATATAATTGTAATATATATTAAAAATATATAATAAAATAATAATGTAAATAATATATATATATATAATACTAATATATATATATATATATAAATATATATAATGAAAATAATAACAAATATATAATTATAATATAATAATTAATAAAATATGAATTAATTAATATATTTATACATTTTTAACAATTAAAGGCAAAGTCTTAATTTTTCTGTATTTTTGTCTATGTCTCTTCTGCATTAGATACCCATTTGCCTACCATTAGAAAAGCCACAATAAGAGCTACTGTTCTCCTAGCTTTAGGTGGGGTGTGACAGCTTTAGGGGGCAATACCTATAGAAAATAATAATGATACATCCAGCAGGGGAGCTTGGAGGAGGTTCCTCCTCTGACGCAGTCAGCGCAAGTGTAGACTGTTCCATTGATGCGGCTTGTGAGGAACAGGGGTATGCTGATGTCCCTGTCCTAACTAACTATACTTAACTACAGCCTAGTGTCTAGTAGCATCCAATAGATTATTCAGCAGGTACTAGTTACTTGTCTCCTGTTTGAAAATATTTGCTATGAGTAACCCACCCCAGAATCTCTTCTATTCACTCTGGTTTTCTTGGTCACAGTAACATAACAAAAATTTTTATAACAAATGGTGCCTTTGCTTAGAAACTTTAACTTTTGTTGCAGTTTTTAGTTGAGAAGGTGCCTGGTAGCTGGGGTTAGGTAGCCTCCCCCTGCTCCTGATAGATTTTGCACCTCTGGATACTTCATCAGAGGATGTTTAGTCTCTCCATTTGCCAGTAGTCTCTGTGAAACAGATGAAGAGGGGCTATCATGGCAAATATATCATAGAAATGTATATTCAATCTGAAATCATAAGCCGACAATGGACGTAAGCTCCCCAAACAAGCTGTAAATGTCTTTCACTTGGAAAAAAAAGGTGTCTGCAATGTGTCGGGGCACATATTTTAGCAGAGGAGCAAGGCAGGACAATACTGCACACCACACAGGATGGTAGCATATTGACCCCTCTGAGATTTATTGCTCCAAAAGAGGCTGACAAAAATATAAATCTTCCTGCTATTCAATTTAACTCTGCACAAACGCACTCTGTCACTGAATAGGACAAGCACCAACATGATAATATTACATATCCTTCTGGTCTTGAGCTGTATCAAAAGGGGCATGGAGTCACAGGAGGAGGGCGTCATTCTAACACTTTATAGAACATTTGTAATGCCCCATCTAGAATATTCTGTACAGTTTTGATCTCCCTCACTCAAACAGAACATTATTGTATTAGAGAGGGTACGGAGAAGAGCAACTAAGCTGGTAAAAGGTATGGAAAATCTTAGCTATGAGGAAAGACTGGCCAAATTGGGGATGTTCATGCTGGAGAAGAGGCGCTTAAGGGGTGATATGATAACTATGTATAAATATATAAGGGGATCATATAATAATCTCTCTAATGCTTTATTTACCAGTAAGTCTTTCCAGCTGACACAAGGTCATCCATTCCACATAAGAAAAGAGGTTCCACCTCAGGGCCGGGCCAAGGTAGTTTGGCACCCTAGGCAAGGGGTTCAATCAGTGCCCCCCACCCCCGTTCTCTATGACCATTTCCACCTATTCACTTTTTCTTAAATAAAGAAACCTTATATCACATTAATGAATCAAATTGTACATATGCCAGCCAGCAGCACCCAAAAAATTGCTCCTAATATGTACCTGTATCAGCAGCACCCAA
>CM044435.1:14274150-14290465 GCA_024363595.1 Xenopus borealis | reverse complement strand
ACGCAAGTCTTTTTTTCAGCCTAACTTACTATGTTACTATGTTACTATGTTACTATGAAACGCTGCATTATGGGTAAGATTTGTACACTGGACTTGGCCCCTTATATTATAGCATATTATTATTGTTTAAACCATGAATGGAAGCTTTAGTCCAGCAATACCTGAGAAGGAATTCTAAAGCAACACTGGGCAAGTTATGTGGGGCCAGGGGCCCATTTGAAACCAAAGGATTCTTTAATGCAGATCCTGTCTGCTCTGTTTGCACTTCTTCTTCTTGGTTGAATAGACCATTGACATTAAAGGGGTTTTTCGCCTTCACTAGTTGTTTTCAGATAGATCACCAGAAATAACAAATTTTTCCAATTACTGTCTATTTTCTATTTTTAACCGTTTTCTGGTGTAAAGTGTCATTTTTCACTTTCTAAAGCAGCTCTGGGAGGGGGTTCTAAACTGATACATTTAATGGATATGTTTCTTATCTTTGTCCCTGCTGAGCAAAATCTCTGGGTTTCATTACAGGCAGCTGATAGAGCTGATACAATAGTTACTAATACTCCAGAGATGTTGCTGTGAAATGTATCAATTAAATGTTGCAAAATTGTAAGTTTCAATTTACAGAGTCTGCACCTGAATTACTGAGCTGCCAGACTCAAACACCAGTGACGCCAACATTCAACTTTAAACTTAGATTTTGGAAAAACAGTAAAAAACAAATACAGGAAAGTTATTGAAAACAGTATTTATTTCTGGGGAACAATCTGAAAACAAATTAACTGAAAAAAGTGTTTGGAAGGTGAACAACCCCTTTAACCAATACAGCAAAATAATTAATCAATATTTTTATAGTTCTGAGCACTATATGCCAGGAGATTCTCCAGCACCCTTACAGGCCAGGAGTGTACATTGCACCGCCCCATAAAAACATTACTAGTGTGACACCTGCCATGAAGAAGATGACATTCTTGGTTACCAGATATGTAAAACACACTGCTATTCATTCCCCATTCCAAACATAATGATTTATTAACAAGCACAGAATGGGAGAAAATTAAAACCTCAACTGACAATACCATTGCATTTATCGGCTAACAAGGGTATCATTGACCTCTGGTCCCTGTGGTTTCATTTTTCTTCATTCTGTTGCTATTAATAAAACATTGTGCATTGTACTGTGTCTGTGGACATCCAGCACACGACTGGTTATTATCTCCCCCCCCCCTTGTCAAAATCAGCTGCCCTGTAATTCTTTGTGACAGGAATTTTAAACATATGTTAAGAACACTGCAGTCATCAAAATCAATGGTCTTTCATAAACCGGATGCAGATGTTTGTATTTATACCATTGTATCACAGAAAATAAAAGTGTGTGGAAACTTAGAAATGTTAAACTGATATACCGAGGACTCATCTGGTAAAGAAGGAACAATGGCACTGCATGGCTAAGTGTCCAATGCATATTATATATACTCTACCGTATGACTGAACAGAACCTTGGAACTAGAGCCTTCATGAAAGCATTAATCCCAAGCAGGGTTTCCATCAGGGAAGGACAAACAGGTCCAAGCCCAAACTGCCACAAGGTGGAAGGGGTTGTCAGAAAATGGTTGGCTCGTGGTGGATCAGGGACATACAGTATTAGAGCATAATGGAGTGTGGCCATGGCTTGACCTAGGATTTTTGAAGGCAGCCTTGATTCCTGGGCTCTGCTTGTATTCGATTGATGCTCACACTCAGTCCCAACACAAGTGGAATTCTGTTCAGTGTAGGTGGCTATGTAATTTTCAATAGCTGGGATATGGATTTCCATACGTCTGTACAGAGGATTGTCATAATATTATGTGGGGTCGTGGTACAGGGGAACCTGTACTGGGCACAATTATGTAATAAAACATTAAGGATAAAATGAAGGCACGGTATTGCTGGTTCCATTCCTTACATTGGCCTTTTTCAGTCTCTGCATTCTAGTTATTAAAGTATTCTGCATTCAGGCCTTAAAGTCTGTCCTTGCTTAAATATTTAACAGAGATGAATATGTATTAGGAATATGAATAATTCATTGGAATGGTGGAATCAAATTGACCAGTGCAAATATTGTTACAGCATTCAACATTCTGGCTTTATTTACCAGTAGGTCTTTCCAGCTGACACAAGCTTACCCATTCCGATTAGAAGAAAAGAAGAAAAGATGTTCCAAGATTTAAGAAGGGGTTAGATGGCTTTTTAGCAAGTGAGGGGATACAAGGTTATGGAAGAAAGCTCATAGTAAGAGTTGATCCAGGGACTGGTCAGATTGCCATTTTGGAGTCAGAAAGGAATTTTCCCCCCTCTGAGGCAAATTGGAGAGGCTTCAGATGGGGTTTGTTTTGCCTTCCTCTGGATCAACTAGCAGTTAGGCAGTTAAAAAAAAAAAAAGTTAAAAGGTTGAACTTGATGGACGTGTGTTTTTTTTTCAACCTAACTTACTATGTTACTATGTCTTGTACAGACCTGTTAAGATAGTGATTAAAGTAGGAAAAAACAGCAATTTAAACTGCAAGTGTTTCATTTATTAGCAGTGCACAACCACAACCAATGCCTGCTAATAAATGAAACACTTGCAGTTTAAATTGCTGCTTCAATACTGTTTTTTCCTACTTTAATCACTATCTCAACTGTTTGGCGTGTGGCACAGGCTCCTTGGAATCTACAGCAAGATGTCTTATAAAATAGATGCTGTAACCAGCGAATTACTTTACTTTGTACAGACTTGTATAGCATCTCAAGAAACAGCCCTAATGACACAGTTAATTCAAAGTATACCACTGTTGTCTTTGTTAAAAAAAATCAGAGGGCAACTAGTTAAGAAGGGGCCATATTTATTTAGGCAACTGGGGCCCCTGGCCTAGGGCATCGGCCCACTAGTGCCTTTATATTCTAGGTATGGGACCTGTTATCTTTAAAAAAAAAAAACAGATTGGGGTTTCTAGATAACAGATATTTGTGTAATTTTGGTCTTCATACCTTAAGTCTACTAGAAAATCATGTAGACATAAAATAAATCCAATAGGCTTGTTTTGCCTCCAATAAGGATTAATTAATATCGTAGTTTGGATCAAGTACAAGACAATGTTATTACTGCAGAGAAAAAGGAAATCATTTTTAGAAATTTGGGTTACGTAGATAAAATGGAGTCTATGGGAGATGGCGTTTCCATAATTCAGAGCTTTCTGGATAATATGTTTCCAATTAACGTTTTCCATACCTGTACAGGATACTTGCAGCTAAATCTGGTTACAGAGTTGAGAAGGCGATGGACATACCTGTTGTAAGGGGGGCAGCAATGGACCAAAATACAGCCCTGCATATTGACAACCTCAACCCAAGGGAAATGCATGTTCCTAGTCCTTTAATAATTTTATTGTTCAATCTTGCTATAAGAGCCCACCACTCTGTGTTTGAGTGAATTTCCCTCCTAAGACACTATGGCCTCTTTAATTCATTTAGTAATAACATTCTTAAGGACACTTCCTTCACAAGTTGACACTTGAAAAAGGGTTTTACACCCAAAACATGTTGTGTGAATAAAATCAGTTTGCAGTAAATTGCTGCTTGGGCTTGGTCCTTCCTTAAGAATGTTGTAGTTACACATCTGGATGGGTTGTGGAAGGAAAAGCCAAATGTAAAGGTATAGTTGCGTATGGACAATTTTTCGTAATTTAGTAATATTTTGTCACTCCTAAGAAGAACACTGGAAACATTCAAAAACTAATAGTTTGAAAAAGATCTATACTGTATTAATGAAAAGGCCACAAGCAATATTATAGCATTAAGCATGTACATGGAGCATGGAGAGGTAGGTATACAATATCATAAATGATATGCAAGATGGGAGATTGAGAAGCAAGTCCAAATATCTACATATTCCATTCTAGACATGCGGGGCGGCTGTAACGTGATTGTTTGGGATTCACCATCTGAGCCTGTGCCGTTATTAGTAACATAGAGCTCATTGATCCAAATGAAGCTTTCAGCCCATGCAGCTTGAATTTAAGAGAAAGAGCAATCATCATGCAATTGATTCATTTGCAGAGATTGCCAAATTAATACACTGAAATTCAGTGCTGATTCCACTCCTTCAACTGCATATCGGAACTTGAAATCTGCACACAAATTTGGCACACAACACGGACATATATGTGTTGCTCTGACTGGTCTCATGCTTATGAAATAAGGTTAAACATACACTGTCCCCTCTCTGTATCATGTAGGAATGCTGGTGCCATGGCAAGAACTGACAGGTTACAGAAAATCTTGCTTGGCCCTGGCCCATATGAAGGCACAGTCAATATTCCAGCTTCAGACAGTATTCTGTGTTCATCTTGGAATCAGCAGAGTAGCAGGTTGTGGTACAGTTATGACATTAAACATCTGCATAGTTACTTTAGGATCCTGTCAAGAAAAATAAAAAAGTCACTCATAATATAATATAGAAAGAACCTCATTTTCACTTTCTTTTAAAGGGAGCTAGAAGACCCTCCACTATAACTATAATCATTACTTTTTACTAAGACCACCAGAGGTATGAAGAGTTCAGTTGCAATTGGTTTTAATTTTTTAATATTTGTGGTTTTTGAGTTATTTAGTTGATCTGGCCCTACATTTTTCTATACCTGAGGTCAGATACATTCATAGGCTGAATTATGAATCTAACAGGACAGGGTCAGACTGGTCTGCCATAGTATAGTAGAGGGTCTCCTGGAGGGTCCAAGCTCTAGTAGGCCCCAGTCTGGGATAGTTATTTATTATTTCTACCATAGCCCCTGCTTACACCATAAGTCTTTATAATAACTTTTATACCACTGGGATCTGTCTCCATTTAACTGTTATAAGTCAGGATTCTGTGGTGGACCATAGGATGCCAATCTGATACTAATAGACCAGTGCAAACGAAACCATGGGGCTTTGTGTCAGGTTTTTGCATCTGCTTTGTAAATGAGGCTTAGGATGCACATTGTTATTAACATTTTCATTGTTATATTTCTTTTCAGGCCCTTTCCTAGTCATCTTTCAGTCTCTCATTCCAACCCCTGGTGGCATGAGGCCCTACCAACCATATAACAAACTGTTTACATTATGGGACAGCAAAGCTGCAAAACAAAACCCTAAATAATTCAATATCCACAATGAATAAAAAATGAAGATCAGTTGCAAACTGACTTGGAATATCACTGTCCACAGCATGCAAAACTTTTTTTTTTTTAAAGGTGAACATTCCAGAGATCAAGCACTTTATAGGGTGAATTTCCATTAGTCTCTTTCAGATATTCCATGCAAATATTACACAGCATCAGCTGATCACAGAGACACCTGTATTAGAAAGGGGTATACACATATTTTTTTAGATTTTTAAATTACCTTTATCAGCACTATTTACACCCTTCTGGTCTTCTTAACTATCCAAAAAGATTCTGCAGTGATGACCCAGGATCATGGACCTTGTCTAGTAGCCTTGTGCCTTCATACATGCAACAGGAACTGTGCTCTTCATCTTGTCTTGTTAAGATTTTCCATGTTTATACAAGTTGGATATTGGCTATTCTCTTCCTATAGCTTCTGTCTGTTTAGGATGAGAACAGCAGGAAAGTGTGGTTCATATAATCATAGTCATATATTCATACCTGTATATAACAATGCACACCATGCCTGTAGATCACCCCCCTGGTGGGTCAATTCCAAACTGCAGAAAGTTTGCCCATATCAAGTAATCCATCGCATGTATTTTTAAACAGCTGACCAGTTTATAAATGTTATATTCCTCCAAACTCTCTAGGGACAGAGCCCTAATGAGTGTTATATGATTCCCCCATGATCCTCCCTGGCTGTTCTTTAATATTTAAAAAGATGTGATGAGTTTATTTTCTGCAGCTTTATAAAAAAAAAATATATATATATTATATATATATTATATATATATATATATATATATAAAGTGTAGTTTAAGAGAAGCCGCCCATTCTAGCTAGTCCGCAATCAAATTGCAGTATAGTTCACTGAAGAATTCTGACCTCTGGTGGTCACAGTGTTGAATGACTGTATTCTATTCTATAAGGCAGCATCCCTGGCCCCTGTACTTGGATAAAGGTGCATTGATGAGATTCTTACTAGTTTTACTCATGTCTCAGAAAACTACTACTTTCCATGTCACAATTTTAAAGGAGAAGGAAAATCATATCCCATGATTCAAATGTTAGGCTGGTGCTCCTATCAGCAGAAAACTGCATCAGCCCTGGGTTATTACATCAGAACTAGGGTAAGGCAGAAGAGCAGTGTTGGACTGGCCCACCGGAATACCAGGAAAACTCCCGGTGGGCCAAGGTGTCAGTGGGCCCTCATGGCCTATTTCATGGCCATTCCCTACTTCTATGAGAACAAAGGGGCTAAATAAATGGAAATGATTATAGTATGTAAAGAAAACAAACTAGGAGAATAGAGTTTGATTGAGGAGATGAAGAATATTAGTGCTGAGAGTGGGCCCCTGGTCTAAGGTTTTATGGTGGGCCCCTGGTCTAAGGTTTTATGGTGGGCCCCTGGTGTCCCAGTCCGACACTGCAGAAGAGGTACGTTCCTTGGACATTGTGTCCAAGGAATGTACCTCTTCTGCCTTACCCTAGTTCTGGCACTGTTGGTTTGTTCACCCAATATTACACTATATTTACATAAAATTCATGAATAACCAACAAAGTATATCATTATAGTGTTTATCAATGTTAATATACCAACGATACAATACCACCATTGTGGTGGGGGGAAGTGGCACATTGGGCACATAGGCAGTGGCATAACTAGATATTACTGGGCCGCACAGCACATTCATTTTAGGGCCCCCAATATATCTAGCGGTTGCCCTGTTTTACCAATAAATGTTGAAATGGCTAATTATTTGGGCCTCACTAGGCCCACTTTGCCTCCTGGGCCCCCTGCAGCCGCAGAGTCTGCTCCTCTATGGTTACGCCCCTGCACATAGGCACTAGTAATGTGTGGGTTGACCCTATACCTGTGGTTCTTGGGGGTGGGTGAGGGTTGAGCTCTTCTTCCTGACTCTTATTGTGCTGGCTTCTGCTTCTGGCAAACACTATTTATATATCCACTCCTGCCCCGTGTCCTTTTGTGACATCATGCTTGTTGGGTGTGGGTCCATAGAAGTGCCCAATAGTGTTCAGGTTGGGTGCAGGTAAATTGCAGGCGGGACTTTTTGTTGCACATCATTACTAAGCACATACCTTTTATGTCTGACACTTCCAGGCTTTCTCCAGGTGTAGGCATTAGTGTGGCACATCAGCAGGAGGGAAATTTACAGCACGTGGCTTGGTGTGATGTGCAGGGGTGTGAGAGTGAGTGGGATAATTAGCATGCAGGGTGTATGATGAACAGTAGAGGGGTACATAAGTTAATGTTTCATATGTTATAGAATAGCCAATTCTAAGAAACTTTTAAATTGGTCTTCATTATATATTTTTAATAGTTTTTTAATTATTTGCATTCTTAAACCTATTTCCAACTTTCAAATGGGAGTCCCTGACCCCATAGAAAATGCTCCCCTATCAAATGTAAGACTACAAATGAATTGTTATTGCTACTTTTGATAACTCATCAAGTTTCCTCTCCTATTCATAGTCCAGTCTCTTATTCAAATTAATGCATGGTTGCTAGGTAATTTGGACTCTAGCAACCAGATTGTTAAAATTGCAAACTGAAGAGCTGCTGAATAAAAAGCTAAATAACTAAAGAAAACAAAAATAATATAAAATGAAAACCAATTGTAGTATCACTCAGAATGTCATTCTTTACATCATACTAAAAGTTATTTTAGTGTAAAATGAATACTGTGCAACTTCTAATTTTAAGTAAGGTTTACATACCCTTTAACTTGCAAACTATGTATTTTTGGGGAAAGTAAGGCAGTTATGGGAAGGTTATACTTTTTTTTATTTTAGGGGTAATTTATATGAGATGATTATTTTGATGTAAGACCATATTATACATTACCTGTGTGCTGCCTGAAGAGACCTGTGTCTGGCAGAGCTGGTAGAGTGGAAGAGATAAACAAGCTTAGTTCAGGCAACACAAACTACACAACTGCATTTCATAAATCAATATAATGACGTTTGTGTATAGCAATAACTGTTAAAAAGGGGGTAGTAGATATGGAATCTAGAGCCATAAGAGATCTGGTTGACCTTTTAGAGGAGAATGAAATTACAGAGACTAATAGTCAGGAGTCTCCAACCATGCCTAATGAATGGTTAAAAAAACTTAAAGTCAAATCACATTTCACACCCCCAGCAAGTATATGCCCAAATGTGGGAATTTTCCTAAATCTAGTTATTGACGAATTACACAAAACTGTACCCCCTATCTACCAAAACAATTTACCTAAAGATCAAATTCAAGCCATTAGAGACATTAGAAAATGGCAAAATGTACAGATCAAGAACTCAGACAAGGGAGGGAACATAGTTATTTGGCCTAACGAGATGTATATTGAAGAAGCCAATAGACAACTGAAATCGGAGAGCTATAAAGAAATATTGGGTGACCCCACGACCAATCTGTGTGAAAACTATAATAGAATAATACATGAAGCTTATAAGGATTTAGTAATCAACCTAAAAGAAAAAAACTTTTTGACAACAGAGAACCCAAGAATTTCTACCTTTTATCTTTTACCTAAAATTCACAAGAATGCCACACATCCACCGGGCAGACCCATAGTTTCGGGGAATGGGAACCTCACGGAAAAGGCAAGCCAATACCTAGACCTAAGAATTAGACCCTTAGTGGAAGGTCTACAATCATATGCTAGAGACACAATGGATGTACTAGCACAGCTAACCAATATCACGACAACAGATGAGACCATTTTAATAACACTTGATGTAGAATCTCTCTACACATCAATCAAACATGAGCATGGCCTTTCTGCCCTACAGTACTTTTTACATACTTACACAGATGAAACAGGTGATACAATACATTTTCTGTGTAAATTAATGAAATTCATACTCTGCTCCAATTACTTTACATTTAATGGCAGATTCTTTTTACAGACACAGGGCACAGCGATGGGAACCTCCTGTGCACCATCATATGCCAATCTGTTTCTAGGACATTGGTAGGAGACAATAGTAATGGGGGAACATTATAAACACTGGTATGACAAGGTAACCAGATGGATTAGATATATCGATGATATCCTAATCATCTGGAACGGGACCAGGGATGAAGCCCTAGAATTCATTTGTCAACTTAATGACAATAATCGAAACATCAAACTTACCATGGAGATGTCTTATGATTCAATTTCCTACTTAGATCTCTGCATTATCAACAAACAGGGCACTCTATCTACTTCCAACTATAGGAAAGCCACGGCCACCAATTCCCTGTTATCTTACAACAGCTTCCACCCACACTCTGTCAAAAGGTCCGTACCGACAGCAGAGTTTCTAAGGTTACGAAGAAACTGCTCCTCTTTTGAAACATTCAAAGAACAATCTAAAGAATTAAAAAACAGACTAAACAATAGAGGCTATTCGGGCAAATCTGTCAAAAAAGCTTACAACAGAGCCCTACATACTGATAGGCCAACCCTACTCTTAAAAAAAAGTAAGAAGGAAGACTATAACACTGTCAGATTCATTACTACATTTAGCAACAACAACCAAATATTACAGGACATAATCAACAAACATTGGGCAGTCCTCTTAGAAGACGAAAATTTGCGAGTAGCCCTACAAGACAAAGTCTCGATGTGTTATAGAAGGAGCCCCAACCTTAAAGACCTCCTATCCAGAAGTCATTTCCAACAACAGCATAAACAAATTGGAAACAAAGGGTGTTTTCAATGTGGAGAATGTAATGTATGTGAAAAGATAATGAATGTGAAACTATTTACAGATAGATTTGGGAAAGAACATCAAGTAAATGATTACATCAATTGCAAAAGCCAGGGCGTTATTTATTGCATCGAATGTCCCTGTCCCAAGCGTTACATTGGGATGACTACTCAAAAATTAAAAATAAGGATACAACAACACTGTAGCTCCATCAGAACAGCCGCTAATCCCAAAAAATCGGAACAATCATTATCCACAGTAGCCCAACATTTTAAAAGTTGCCACACAATGGATCCATCTAAAGTAAAATTTTGGGCATTAGAGAAAATAAATTTGGGGATCAGAAAAGGGAACCTCGAAAGAGCCCTACTAAAAAGGGAAAGTTATTGGATTTATAAAATGAACACAGTTTCCCCTAATGGGATTAATGAAAATAATTTATTTACACACTTTTTATGAATTATTACAGTACCATTTAAACATTACACATATAATTTATTTTTAATATAAATTAATAAAAGTTATATTTTAATTTTATACATAAAATAAAATATATGTAATTGATTATATAAAAAGTATAAATCAGGCAAATCCATCTTGGGAGCTTCGAGAGTTAATAATAATAATTAATACTGGGACCTAATCTACAGACTAACAGCTACAATCAACATATAATCATGGCTATTATGCTTGATGGTAACCCACATATAGTTTAAGTATTATGCTCCACATAAGATTCAATTGATTGCCATACTGTCATATAAGGGGTTAAAATATCCGGAAACGGCATAGGTGATTGACACCGCAACAACTGAATCACAGACACACGTATTCAATAGACTTAAGATGTAGCGAGTGACGCTAATTTAGTAAAGATACAATGTAGCGAGTGTACTGATTCGCCGATCGGATGACCACGTGATTACATGACGTATTCGGAAGAGTTGATTTATAGCCGGCGTCCGAGTTAGCACGCACATGCCTTTGAAAAAGCGGATAGCGAAACGCGCGTTAGGCACAGAGAGCTCTTTTACTTGATTTTATCATCGTACTACTATTGGGGGGAACCTCTTTTTATACTTACCACGGTCAAAACCAATACCTTCCTGGCTTTTATTACTTTTATCTTGCATCTGTCTTCTCCTCCACGCACCCAGAGATTTGTGGTTTTTTAGCTTAGCCTCTTATGGATCAAGTGTCAGTTAATTTTTGAGACCACAGTCCCTGGGCACCAGCCTTCTCAACCTTGTGGGGTCCCACAGACAGCCAAGTTACAGTCAGTTCTTATGGGACTTCTCCACCTCTCTATCAATTTTCTTTTTCTATAACACTGCAGTCCAGGTCTTAATTCTAAACCTGATTAATTATTCTTAATTTAGTTTAATCACTCATTTCAAAGCACTAAATAATGCCTTTATAATCATGCATTACTAATTTATACAATGTGTACTAGCACAATTAATTTGTAGTAAGCGTTGAGATACTATTTGAATAATAGTGAATATGTATCAATGTTTGTGATACCTATCGATTTATTTGCTTGATAGAATCATCAATTCTGCACTAGCACTTTATATTTTCAATTAAATTGGGGTTTGGTTAATGGGAAGCGCTGTTATATTGTATATTAGTGAACACGAATGAATTTTAGATATTTATTATTTTTTCGTCTGATAGAACCATAAACCTCGCACTAGCACTTTATATTTATTACTTAATTGGGGTCTAGTTGAACTCCAACTCACTCCTCTCTTGAACTAGTTCTACGGATATAAAGAGAGTTTTCTTTTCTTTTTTTTTATAATCCGGATCATTTGTTTCTGACAACAGTCAGATTCCCTCCTTATATCCTACTAAAGACTGTGACTTGATACACTACTTATTACTAGGGGGTAGTAGATATGTGATGTCAGAACCATAAAATCAATCAAACAACTGATACTTGGTAGTCAAGAATAATGTTTGTTGAAAAAAACTTTTTACTTTAATATGGTATATAACAATCAAATATACATCAGAACAATTGGTGGAATTCCCCTTGACACAAAGGCTATAGTGCCGAAACGTTGGGGTATTCTCATTACTGGCAAGTATATCTGCTCTCTGTGGTTTGTCCCTTTTTTTGCTTTGATCCTGTAACTTGGTGGTATGTATACATTTTGCTGCTATGTCTGTATTTAAAACACCAATTGTTCTGATGTATATTTGATTGTTACATACCATATTAAAGTAAAAAGTTTTTTTTAACAAACATTATTTTTATCAGTTTTTTGATTGAGTGTGCATCCCGTTTTCTGTCTTAATAAAAAAATTTGGCATTTTTGGGGGGTATTATTGATAATACTTTTTCTGGTTGAGAGTGAACTTTTATTAAGTGACCACTAGAGGTCATTAACAGTCTAATTATAAAGGCACATTGAAATGGGAAAGCAGAAGTACAACTATGCAAAGCTATTCACTTAAAGGGCAACTGTTACAATAAAGTAATTTCCCCCACCTAAGGTGTGGGCTAACAGAAGCGGCACTGTGGTTGGAAGTAACAGTAATTTTTATTTTAAAAAATGCCTGCACTGGAAGGGAGCTCCTTGTTGTGTTTTGGTAGCCGAGGATGAGCAGGATATAACAGTGCTTTATTAGCAGGTTCATGCAGCCATTGTCACACAACAGCAGTAACTTCCAACTCTATCACTCTCAAGCTGTACTGTGTATATGCATGCTACAAGTAATGTGCACAGTGACACCCACACTCCTGGTTTGAGCTGCTTTGTTGGGGCACTCGCATTCGCCTAATGAGCGAATGCTACAAGGTGCTCATTATGTGTATGTGGATGATGTCAGAAGCTCATTATAAACATGCATTCTACACAATATGGCTGCTCCCTCGCGATGCAAGTGTCTTATCGCTGGCGGGGCCAATTTTAAAAAAAAAATATATACTATTACTCCCAACTGGAGTGAGGGCTCTATCAGACCACACCTTTGGTGGGGGAAATATTTTACAGGTGTCCATTAAATATGACTTTATTTGATGGAGCATGTTTAAATTCTCAGCTACTTGTAAATGCAGTGATGTTCTGGATGATTAAGAGAACATGAAAACAAATGGAGAATGTGCCAGATCCTGTGTTTAGGTTAAAGCAGCCATACAAATACAATGAAAACCTTTGTCTAATCTTGCCGATGTGGACACCTACATAAGCAGGCCTTGATTTGCATGTTTACAGAGGTCTCCTCCCTCTTGTTCCCTAACTTATGTGCCATTGTGCACAATTTAGGGTACAGCACAAGGTGCAGAGACTTGTCCAGACCACAACCAATGTCTGCTAAACCCTGCTGTATTGGGTGTCCATCATTCAGCATTGTCCCACCATCAGAATCATTGGGGGTCTATGTCACAGCATAGTGCCAAATGACTGAAAACAGCAATACTTTGCAGTACTCAATGAGTATGTCATACTGCTGTATGATAGATAATCCACTGACTGCACAGTACAGGTATGGGATCCGTTATCCAGAAACCCATTATCCAGAAAGTGGACGGGAAGGCCATCTACATTTTCTGCAAATAATCCAAGTTTTTTAAAATGATTTCCTTTTTTTCTATAATAATAAAACAGTAGCTTGTACTTGATCCCAACTAGCCTACAGTCAGCTTTAGGGGAAAATTATGTCAACTGCTCTGTTCAACCACACTGTACCCAGTTGTTGTGGGACTACAAATCCCAACATACTTTAACATATTATCAAGTTAAATGCATGCTGGGAGCTGTAGTTCAGCAGCATCAGAGTTTAATTTTTAAAGCAATAATGCCCAATAAAACGATTTCGAAGGTCTCCAGGGCCCACGGCTGTATTAAAATTCTAAATTATCCTCCAATGAAAATTCTAGTTGATCTGTGTAAATCTGGCTCCATGTTCTTTGTTCCTGCAATTGGAGTTGGAAGCATTAAGCACAGTTTCCCAGCACGTAACAAGTCAGTCCTTCCTCCCCTTGATCAATTCCAGCGTAATATAACAACGCCAAAATTATACAATAATCTCTGTATGTAAGATAAGAGCAAGATGACTGACATAGTGCTGTAAATCAGTATTCTTATTGGTGGCTTAGCTTGCCTTTATAATTAAGTTTTTTGGTCAGTTTAATTCTTATTGATGATTTTTTTTTCATTGTATAATTACATTTATCATCAATGTCTCTAGAGAACTAAAGGGCACATTGGGACAACTTTAATGGATAAGTAACATCAAAAATGTTTTACCACCAACACAAATTAAACTTTAAAATCGCAATGCGAAATATCCTACCGAAACTCCACTTGTGCTCCTCTTCAGAAAAGGCGATCCATCATGCAGCACTCGATTTCTCGTCCTGTCTTCCTTATAGGAGATAGCCAGGGAGGAGAAATCGAGCGCTGCCAGATGGATACTCGCCCTGTCGTCTTTTCTGAAGAGGAGGGGAAGCTGAGTTTCGGTAAGTTATTTCTTAATAAAGGCTTTGCGATTTAAAAGTTTAATTTGTCTTGGTGTTTTTTTTCTATGTTTACTAACAAATTTTTTAAAAAGAAACAGTTTTGATGTTACTGGTCCTTTAAGGTTGGGTTTAATTTTCCCTTTAATTAGATGTCAGTGATGCAATTGACTTTCTCTTTGTTTTCTGCAAAGCAAACGCGGCAGAGCATGTTCCATTTCCATATTAAGTCAGTTGAGAAATGTGTCCAGAAGGCAAGTAGGTGTTTGTGTGTCAGAAGGATCCGTTGGAGCTGCTTGTTTGGTTAACAGTGAACTGTTCCAATCAGAGTAGCAGAAAAACAATGACATACAACAATGGAGGAACAGAATAAAACAATCTTGGCCAAAGGATGATTTAAAAGCAACAGGCAGATCTGCCAACACTGCTGTTCAATGCTATGCTATAGGAACCTCCTCCTGCAGTTGCTGGGAGCTCAGGCACATAGAAGGTACTGGGGGGTAAAGTCATAAAAGTGACAACATTAGCACTAGTATATGGCTAAAATCTCCAATAGCAGCAGTCAGAAGACATAAACCTTTCATAGTTTATAGTAGACAGAATTCCTTTTGGAGGATCCTCTATCAACAACTGCGTCACTGGCCCTAAAGATCCTATTAACTGTAGCTCCCCTGCTCCCTTCCCAACCACCCTGTCTTGACACCTAAAAGACCCTTTAGAAACCAAAGTAAAATTACAGATTGGAAGCAGAAAATGTAGAAAAAGAGAAGGTAGGAGAGTAGTGAACAATAGCGAGATACAGGACAAGTTTTAGGGATTGTTCACCTTTGAGTTAACTTTTGGTATGATGCAGGGAGTGATATTCTGAGACAATTTGCAATTGGTTTTTGTTTTTTATGTTTTGTGGTTTTTGAGTTATTTAGCTTTTTATTCAACAGTTCTCAGGTTTGCAATTGCAGCTATCTGGTGGCTAGGATCCAGATTTCCCTAGCAACCATGCATTGATTTGAATTAGAGAACAAGAGAGGGTCTGAATAGGAAGTTGAGAAATAAAAATTAGCAGAGCATGTTATTAGTTAGGGTCAGTGACCCCCATTTAAAAGCTCAAAAGAGTCAGAAGAAGAAGGCAAATAATTTAAAGAAACTATACAAATTAAATAACGAAGACCAATTGAAAAGTTGATTAGAATGGGTTATTCTACAGCATACTAAAAGTTAACTTAAAAGTGAACCACCCTTTAAAGAAAGGTTGGAAGGAGACCAAAGACAAAGAGAATAAGGGAAAAAACATATAGTGAAGTAGAAAAAGATAGAAAAAGGAAGAGCCAAGTGAATGGAAAGATAGCGTTAATTAGTGATGTACGAAAAAATTCGCCATGGTCAGATTCACTGCGAATTTCTGTGTTTTGCCATGGGTGAAAATTAATTTTGCATCGAATTTTCCGACGCACATCGAGTTCGATGCTGAAGACGTGTATATCCAAAAAAAGAAAAAAAACACGCGGCAAACAGAACGTCACCAACAGCAGCCAATCAGATTTGAGCCCTCCCACTGTTTCTATAAGGAGGTGCAGAGGAGGTCATTACATTAAGGCTAACTGTCTTTGTCTGTGCTTGTGTGTGTGTATTCCTTTGTGGGTACACACTTGTGCTGAGGGGATTTAGTTGAGGGTTTTATTTTTTTCTCCTTTCCTTCCCCCAAATATTCAAAAACCCCTTATTTATTTATTTAAGTTTAGTTGTGCCCAATATGACGGGCCGTGGGAGAGGGGGAAGGGTCTGGGTAGTGGTGGTGGGATGAATGGTGGGATGGGGAGAGGAGGCAGAGGCCGTGGTGCTGGCCATGGGCATCCAACCCCACAACAGCCCAGCCATGTACTATGCCCAGTCCGGGCACTGTAGTAGGGATGGAGCGAACTGTTCGCGCGAACATCCGCCGTTCGCGCTCGCAGAATATTCGCGAACGTCGCGC
>CM044435.1:14255436-14272594 GCA_024363595.1 Xenopus borealis | reverse complement strand
TGTCGCAAGTTCGCGAATATGTTCGTGAACATTTTTGCCGCGGTTCGCGCCATCCCTACACTGTAGTACAGCAACAGCTGCTATCGCAGCAGCAAGTGCCACAGCAGCAGGTGGCTCTGGGTCTCAGTGGGGCAACTGGCACACGTAGGACTGTGCTAGATTTTTTTGCCACTGCATCGCGACCCATGCGCTCGCAGCAGGCAGAGGCAGTGGTAGACTGGCTGACCCAGGCTACGTCGTCTGCAGCGGCACCAGTGAGCGGCAGGAGGTGGCATCACCTGCTAGCTCTGAGCTGGGGGACACACCATCCCTCCTATTATTTGATCCTGAGGTGGACTTAGGCCCAGACACCCAGGATCATTTTGATGATCAGGCAGGAATGGGGGGGGGGGGGCATTCATGTCTGATGAGGAGGAGGTCATGGCACTGCCCACATCATCAGTAGGGGATATTGGGCAGGGTACCCTAATGGCAGGGCAGCAGGCTGCTGGTGTGGAGTCAGACAGCAGAATGCTGTATTTGGGAATGGATGCCATGTAGGAGGCAGGGTCTGGTCTGGGGGAGGACAATGACAGGGACAGACACTGGGAGCCAGCTCAGGAGGATAACAGCAGCAGTTCAGGGGGGCAGGCAACAGGGCAGCACTGCACCTAGGTCCAAAGCCTATGGGTGTACGGGTGGGGACCGTCCCCAGACCTCCACAGCAGGCAAGCAGGGGAGCTCCCCGTGGGGTACAGGGCAAACCCCGCATGCCCACTTCCTCCTCCTCTGCGATGGATGAGCAACCCCTCAACTGTACCCGCAGTGCAGCACAAGCGATGTCAGGCTGTGCTGCAACTCCTCTCCCTGGACGAGAGGAGTCATATTGCTCATGGCTGCTTTCCAGACTCAGGTGCAGAGGTGGTTCACTTTCCGCCAGCTCAAAGCAGCACATTGTTTGTGACAATGCTGTTGTGTCGAAATCCTGCAATGTCGCATTGAAATTCAGCCCCACGCACCCAACTCGCCGCGCATGCATCAAGTGCGCATGTCATACACGCGTTGTGCGCGCATCAAAGATGGGCGTCACCTATATAAAAACCCATTGCCCTACCCACTTGTAGGAGTTCCAAGAGAAAAACCATTGCATTACCCGGAATGATGAGAACGGAGGAGCTCAGGTACCTCGAGTACCTCCACCAGGAGGGATATGACAATATCCCTCCTGGTACCCCAGGAATCCTATCATGCAGGGGCTGAGGCGCAGGCTGCGCCGCCACTTCAATGTGCGCATGCCCCTACGCAGCCTCCAGCGAATCTGGAGTGACCTCAAGAGGAGGCGCACAGCACTAGTGGAAGTGCAAGGGGAGCTGAAAGGTGGTTATTGAAAAAGTTAACGTAGAATTCTCTTGTTTATTACAATAAAGTCACAACTTCTTTTATAATTATTTGCTATTTAAGTGAATACTTTAATTAGGAATGGACCAGTTGACTTTGACTGTCATATAATTGCAGACAAGTTAGATAACAAGTATATGAGCTGTCAAATAGAGATTGTCTGCTGCAAAAAAAACTCTTTAAAAGGGGTGGGTCACCTTTTCTAAGCCAATTCTAAGCAACTTTTCACTTGGTTTTCATTATTTATTATTTATAGTTTTATAGTTATTTGTCTTTTTCTTCTGGTTGTTTGAAGATTTCAAATGGGCATTGCTGTTCCCTTCCAAAAAACAAATGCTCCGTAAGGCTACAAATGTATTGTTATTGCTACTTTTTATTACTGATCTTTCAATTCAGGCCCTCTTTTATTCATATTCCAGTCTCTTATTCAAATCATTGCATGGTTGCTAGGGGAAGTTGGGCCCTGGTTACCAGATTGATTAAAATACAATTTGAAGAGCTGCTGAATAAAAATCTCAATAACTCAAAAAACACAAATAATAAAACATGAAAACCAATTGCAAATTCTCTCAGAATATCCCTCTCTACATCATACTAAAATTTATCTCAAAGGTGAAAAATCCATCCTTATTGATGATGGTTTTCTTGTAGTAACATAACACCTTAGCCTGTATAATTTGTACTGTACAAATGCAAGTGCTGTATTACTCAAACTGAAATTCTTTAATTGCCAATGGAGTGGATCCAATGGATGGGCAGAGGGTGAGGCAGATGATGATGATGCCAGAGAGGAGGACGCAGCAGAGCCTGCGGCTGCACCTGCGGGTCCTCCAGCACATCACTGTCAGGAAAAGCAGAGGTAGCAGCGTCAGTTCCAGCACCTTGACCTCCTAACTGGCTTGGTGAACAATCCTCCTCCCCCTCCTGCAATCTAATTTTTTTTGATAAATTGCACAATTATGCATTGTTTTTCTATTTTTCTATTTTGCAATAAACTTTTGTTAAAATCTGTATACTAGGAGTTTATTTTTTAAATTAACTGCTACTCATATGGTACTTGAAGTTGTTTGGATAATATAACACAATTTACTTACATTTAGACATAAATATATGGTTCATTGGCATAAATATATGGGTTATTGATCTTATGTGGGATACACAGCACCCTGATATTATGTGTTCAGATGAATTATTAATAGTTGAGCCTGTGTTAGTAAGAATAAAAAAAACTATAGATGGTACTTTTTGGTTCAACAGCAATATAGACAGAGTAGTAGTAGATACCAGTCAACCATAGGTAATGTAAAAAAAAGTACAGATGTTTTTAAGAAACTGGCAAAATATGAGCACTTTTTTTCTTTTGAAATTATAGTAGTGCTCTAACAATGTATACAGGGAGGGCATGTGTGTGTAGCAGTTACTGAATGAAACATAAGTTTGAATTGCTCTTCCCATTGACGCCAAAGAAAAACATGTCATATACAGTATTCATTTATCACAGTGTAAAAAGCATAAAAGTAAGGGAAAATGTTTCAATGGTAGCCTCAATGCCATGTCTGGTCTGGGAGTCAAAATACGCCCTGGCATTCAAATTACAAACAGGCCCCATCAGCCCAATAATTAGTGACTTTCTATGGCACCTGATAGCAGCACCTACAGATTGCCAGTCCAGGCCTGTCCAAAGCTGAAAAAGGTGACAGCAGGGTTGCCAGGTGTAATATTCAAAACCAGCCAAATTCAGCTAGTAAACCAGCCCAAAACTAGCCAAGAGGAACTTCAAAAGTTCAAAATAGCCCAATCTGTGCAGTGAAAAAAAACGTATATATATATGAAAATGCACCTTTTTAATTTTTCACTGACAATGCAGGGCATGTGTGTAGCAGTGTACTAAGTGTGACGCGTGTCTCATTTCGCGAAATTGTTCACCTTTGAGTTAACTTTTAGTATGATGTAGAGCAGGGATCCCCAACCTTTTCTACCTGTGAGCCACATTCAAATGTAAAATGAGTTGGGGAGCAACACAAGCATGAAACAGTCCCTTGGGGTGCAAAGGCCAAATCCATTCCAACAATGAATCCATCATAATACTGTACATGTCTAAGAAGAGCTATCAAATATGTGTATAAAATACATCTTAGCAAGTAAGTGTTAGCATAGGCTTGGGACACAATGTCAACTGTAAGATATAGCCTTCCTTGCTTTGCTTTAGAATGTTGCTCTGTGTTTAAAAGGGAAACTATCAAACCACTAACAAGAGAAGGGAGCATCGCAGTTCTAACCCAAAATAAACACAGCTGTTGATTGCTAAAGAAATACTCATCAAGGAACATGTCGCTTTGTAACAGATATGGACCATGTGCTGGCAGCTGTATTGTTTTCATTTAGGATTAATACAAGGGCCTTATTCTCTGTCTTACGCCCGCCGCGCCGCCTCCTCCCTCTGCCGGCATCTACTTAGTGCACGCGCTGCGCGCACTTCCTATATTTATAGGCGTAGGCGCGCTGGCATTTTCACGTCCGCGCGCAATGGTGCCAAAGTTGAATATTTAAAGGGGCATTTTACTATACTCATTGCCCGTGATAGGATTTGCTCCTGGTGCCTTTAACCTGTGCTGTAAAGCTTCTGATCTGATTTACTACCTGTGTTTGACCCTGCCTGGCTTTTGACTACTCTGTTCTCTGTATCCTGACCCGTGCCTGTAATTTGACTACCGATTCTGCTTCATCCTATCTGATTGATCACCCGGTTTGACCCTTTGCTTGCCTGACGACTCCTAGCTATCCACCTGCCTCGACCCAGCCTGTCTGACCACGAATCTGCCTATTCCTGCCTGTATCGTGACCATTGGCCTTAAAGACTTTAGCTACAGTCGTGCCCCATTGCTGGCCAGAACTCCTGCTCTGCACCTCTCGGTTAAGTCCAGGTGGCATCTGAGTAGCTGAGGGCTCCTCCCGAAGCCAAAGGCGGTCACACTACTGGTGAAGCACGAGCCTAGACCAGGGTGCTCTGCATCTGTTCTGGTATTTGAGTGCCGACCGTGACAGTAGGGCTAGCCCATCAGGGCACCAGGAACACTTCTGCTGGGACAAGTGTCAGTGGACCCTTTTGCTCCATTTTGCTTTGTATGCCTATCTCTTGGTCATTCATCATTTCTGTGTTAAAACAAAAAGTAGAAATGGAGAAAAGGTTAGATGACAAAATGAGTATGATAACTAGAGAATGAGGGTTATGTGATAAAGGGCACATATATGCTAACATGATGTATATACAAGCCCAGGGAATCTGGTGGTAGAGGGACCTCTGCAATTGCCATAGGCCACTGTTTTATATTGGACCTATTCTGGCCCATACTGAATTATACCGGGGACCATGTAAAGGAATAAAAGGCAAAATATAAGCATAGAGGTGCCCAATAGTGTAGAAAACTCACCAGTGGCCCAGGAGCTCATGCTTCAGGCCCTCAGCTCAGGGGAGCAAATCAATCCATATAGAAGCAATAAAGGTGTAGGGCACTCAGGAATGCACTTGCAGATCGGAGCAGGAGACTCAGTTTAAAAAGTAGAAAATCTTTATTTAAACAACTATGTTAAGCTTTGAGCGTTGTGTTTCCATCTGACACTTAATCATCATCTTAAACTAAATCTCCTGGTCCCATCTGCAAGTGGATTCCTGAGTTCCCTACACCTTCAGCAATGTTAAGAATATTAATGAGAGATTAAGTTCAGATGATGATGAAACAATGGAATGGACATAGACTGAGGAGGCAATACCCAATGTCCCCTAGGATTCTAGGTCTCTCACTTTATTACCATAGAGGTGGAATTGATAGGGGAAGATATGTGGGAAGAAGCAAAAACAACGGTGTGTTAATGTGAGGCATAATTTGCTGCTACGTTAAAGAACATCATAGAGATTAAAAAAATGTAATTCTGTGCAATTTTCCTATATATGTTCATTAGAGTTAATGGCTATAAATATAAAACAGTAGTCAGCTGTCCTCCAGCAAAGACTAAAATTGACACCACTCCTGTTCAGTGATTTTTTACGGGTGTAACCACCCTAAGAAAAGATTTCTTACTATTGTTATTGTACATTTAGAATTTCAGAAAGAAAATATTGAAAATAAATTACAAAAAATATTCAAAAATCATATTTTATCACATTAGCCAAGCAAAATGAAAATTAATTACATTATATAAATAATTTTAATCTTGTTTCCTTCAGTCTGGGAATTCATAATTATAGCAAGCAGGCAGGAGCCATTTTGTGGATACTGTTATTAAGACAAACCTTGCATCATCTCAGAATCTTGTTTGTGCACCAGAATGGGGGACCCAATGTCTATCCCCATGCCCTGGCTACACAATTAAATGGTTAAGGGAACTGGGGGAATGTGTGGGGAGCAGTGGAATCTAGGAAGTGCTGAATGTAAAGTGAAAGTAATTATCTGCCCCGCCTCTATGCCTAAGGCCTATAGGGGTGGCAGACAATATTTGATTGACAGCTGAGATTTTTAAATGAGCTTAAAACAGCTATGAATGCTTTCATAAAAATTTAAAATTGGATTTCATGTTTAATTTGAAAAGGACTTTTATTATACAGATTTTTGTGTCTGGGTGACGGATCCACTTTAAAGAAACAGTACCATCAAAAATAAAAGTATTTTAAAGTAATACAAATATAATGCAGTGTTGCCCTGAAATGGTAGAACTGCTGTGTTTGCATCAGGAACACTACTACTATTTAAATAAACAGAAGGCTCAGGTTACACAGCAGATAAGCTCTGTAGAACATAATATTGTTATCTGTTATCCACTATTTAACCTGTGCCATATATCTTTTTTCAATTTCTGCCATTGCTACACAATCAACTTGTTTATATGAGTGTTTCTGAAGCAAACAGATCAGTTTTTTGTGTTACTGTTCCTTTAAGTCTGCAAAAAAGTTATTTATATAGTGAATAAAGTACCCCGTCTTGTAAATTATATGGATATTAACATGGAACTCCGAGTTAACTTCTAATATCCTCATATTTTGCAACTAGGGGTACTTTATTTATTATAATACACAAGTTTCAGTGAGTCATGTGACAGAAATGACATAAAAACTCACCGTTTATAACTGATGACATCAGAACTCACCGTTTATAAGGATATAATTTACAAGATATTTACGGCTTTGGTGTATATTAATTAAACCCAATAGGATTGGTTTGCCTTTAGTTGGGACTAATTATATCTTAGTTGGGATCAAATACAAAGTACTTTTGTTTTAACATTTTAATTACTGTTAATGGAGTCTATGGGAGATGGCCTTCCCATAATTTGGAGCTTTTTGGATAACATATTTCCAGATAATTGATCTTATATCATATTAGGAAATCTGTAATAATGAGATATGATATTTCCTATATCCAGCTTATAAATGCAGGGTTGGACTGGGCCAGCAGGACACAGGGAAGAACACTGGGAAGGACCCACGTCCACTCCTAGCCGGTACCTGTGGAACCCCATATCTGATTTGGCAAAAAAGAACAGACCACAAGCATGCACATGACAGAGGGGGTGACGTCAGGTCTGCCAAGTAGGGATGGCGCGAACGTCGGAAAAAAAGTTCGAGAACATATTCGCGAACTTGCGTCAAAAATGCGAACGGTTCGCGAACGTCGCGAACCCCATAGACTTCAATGGGAAGGCGAACTTTAACAGCTAAAAAAGAAATTTCTGGCCAGAAAAATGATTTTAAAGTTGTTTAAAGGGTGCAACGACCTGGACAGTGGCATGCCAGAGGGGGATCAAGGGCAAAAATGTATTATAAATGGTTATTACAGCAGTCAGCACACAGATGAGAATGAGATCAGAAGAGATCAGTGCCCACAGCAGCTACATACAGAGCACTGCAGTAGAAGGTAGATTACTAGCCAGCAAAGCTACCTAACCTAAAATGTCCCTCAAATCCCTGCAGACTTGGCCAGTTCATGTATAAATACCCCTAGCGTTCACAAAAGATGGCCAGTTCATGTATAAATACCTCAGAGTTCACACAAAGATGTTAAAGTGGCCAGTTCAGGTATAAATACCCCTAGAACTCATAGCAGAATGGCACAGTTATTTTCCATGATTTACTACATTCACAGCTCCCTGGCTTTGACTGGAAAGTGGACCAGTAGCCAGCACATCATCCAGGCACAACTAAAATACAAAAGCAGAGCCACTGACCATGTGGGTGGGAGGTTGGTGAGCAGACTGCAGGCTGCAGTATTTGTGTTATAGCAGCTCCTTCCTTTTTCTTTTTCCCTGTGCTGAAATCAGGGAACTGTCCATTGGAAGGGGAGTGGTCCAGGGGGTGTGGGGGTGGTCCAGGAGGGAGAGCTTCCTGATTGGCTGCCATGTATCTGCTGGTCTGAGAGGTGAGAGGGCAAAAAAGCGCCAACTAACGCGAACCCAAAATGGCGAACTTCCGGCGAGCGCGAACAGCCGATGTTCGCGCGAACAAGTTCGCCGGTGAACAGTTCGCGCCATCCCTACTGCCAAGTAGAGGATCTTGCAGTTGGACTAGGGGGCCCTGAAGTAGCAGTAGAGTAGCGGGCCCTGAACACCCCAATCAGACACTCTATAAATGTTATGGCTTGTGTGAAGGCATATACTAAATAGCATATAATAGTGAGAGGAGAGCAAGCAGGAAACATGAAAAACCAGTAATATACATAAAAAAGAATCACATCTCGACAAATCCACTGTTAAGCAATGCAAAGAGCAATTATTCCCCTAATTACACCTTTCAATAAAAGAAATGCCACTTGTCAGTAAATGGAATATTATTCCTCAGCTCCCACAAAGAACATTTTTCACTTTTTTTAAGCAGCAAGAGAAAAACAGGTTCCTATAATATTTTTAGCTCCTCATTTATGATGGCAGTCAATTTGTCAGAGCTCTTCAACTCTCTCCTGGCATGTGCGTCATTTCTTTTAAACATATATTGGGGCTTGTATCCCCTTCATGTTTCAGCTGCTTTTGATTAAACTGTGATACACAAGTAATCTTGCAATTAAAGAGAAGTTGTTAAAATTCCAAAACATGGCAATGAATACAGGGAGAGGGAACCCCTCTTAAGTGGAAGATGTACCCCCCCATTTGACTTGCAGTTGGTCTTATGTAGAAAAGGACATACATGATTCCACAGACTGAAGGAAAACCATGACAGTCTGGCTTTGCTCACAGGCAGTGGTGTTTCTGGGGCTGCTGCCGCCTGAGGCAGCAGCCCCGATGTCGCCCCCCTCTCCGGCTCCGCGCTTTGAACTTATAGCATAGGAGCGGGTGGAGGAGGGGCCCTATCACTAGCACAGCGAGTGCTGTTGCGCTCGCTGCGCTAGATGAGCCGAATTTCCGTTTTAAAAAACGGAAATTCGGCTCTTAAAGTTACCAGAGGCGGCTTTTTGCTGCCCCTGGTAACTGGCCACTCCATGCCACCTGAGGCAAGGTTCTCACCTGAAGTCCTTTCAGAGCATCTGTGCTCCACCTGGGGTTGACACATTTAGTAATGTGGGCAAAGGAGGTAGGCCATTTATATCAGGGGGTTTGTTAATGCTGTTGGGAGTAGGTACTATGGCAGTTTGGGGAGGAGTCATGCTTGATGCTGGGGATGTGTTTATTGCATCATTGGGCGCATTCAGTTGCATTTCTGTCCGGCTCCCACAATGTTGATTCGAACTGTTCAAACCATTGAAGAAACCGGGCCGTTTAATTTAAAGTACAACTAAGCCCTAAAATGAATATAGCTAAAAATGCCATAATAAAGATTGAACTTATTGAAGCAGCCTAAAGGTTCACATCTCTAAAGTAGTATTGATCCAGTACTTCAGAATTGTCACAAGAGTTTCCCATCTTCAATTTTGTTAGGAGCGTCTGTGACACATGGGCTCTGAGCGGCTGTTGAGCAGCTAAGCTTGGGGTTGTCAAAAATCATCGTCATATAAGCTGATGCTACAGGGCTGATTATTAATTCTGATGCTAATTGTGCTGGTTTCTGAGCTGCCATGTACGAGTAATGTGAATTATTTACATAGCCTTATATTGTGACATTTATATACATAGTAACATAGTAAGTTAGGTTGAAAAAAGGACACGTCCATCAAGCTCAAATTTTAACAATTTTTTTCGAACCTGCCTAACTGCTAGTTGATCCAGAGGAAGGCAAAAAAACCCATCTGAAGCCTCTCAGACTAGTCCCTGGATCAACTTGTACTATGAGCTATCTTCCATAACCCTGTATTCCCTTACTTGCTAAAAAGCCATCCAACCCCTTCTTAAAGGGGTTGTTCACCTTCATAGAACATTCAAAAATGTAACCGTTCATGTAGAAATAACAAGCTTTGCCATATAAATGTTTAACCAAAAATGTGCAGTTGATGTGATATTCACCACAGATGGGGTCCCTTCATCATGGACTCCCAGTGGGGGTAGGTCGCAGACCCCCAAAAAACGCTACAGTGACTTCCTGTACTTCCTTATTTTACATCATACACACTCCTGGCAGAATCAGGAAGTGCAAAAATGCAGACGCTTAGCTCTGATTGGCTGCTTCTCCTGTCAGTCAGCTTCTGATCCCTAGTGAGTATGGTTAATTTGCATACACACTGCACTGTAGGGCGGGGCTGGGCCTGAGGAGAGGAGAACTCCTCTGATAGGATTTGGTGTGGCAGCATGTATGTATACAGATGTGTGTTATGTGAAGGGGCTGACTTGAAGGAGGTGAACCTTAAGTGTTTTGTGTGTTTTGGGAGGCTGGCATGTCATTTTCACAGGGGGGAAGAGGAGGGTGTGGCTGCACAGACTTGTGTGGGGTTGAGCTGTTGTGTGATTCACAAGGAGGGAGGAGGGCTTCATTGAGTGTCTGTGTGTGAGGGAAAGTAAAGTCAGCACAGGCCAGGTAGGGTTGCCACCTTTGGGGGGCGGGGTCACAAAGGGGCGGAGTGTGACGTCAAAAGTGGCAGGGCGTGGCGTTATGGGGGCGGGGCCACATCCAGCGATTGCCTGAAGACTGCGAGAAAGGTAAGTTTTAACTGGAACTAAGGCAGGGTAAGGGCCTTTTTAAAGTGGTATTACAAATTTACCGGCAGCTACATTGCCGGTAAATTTGTAATACCGGCCTTTGCTGCGGTTTTACCGGCTAGGCCGGTAAAATACCGGCTGGGTGGCAACCCTAGCACTGGGTGGAAGGAGGTCTGTCACTTGTGGGGGGAACATGTGAGGAGGGAGAAGTGTGTGTGTAAACTGACATTTTTGTGCTAGGGGAGTGGTGGAGAGAGATCAGGCAGGGCTCAGCTGACATTTTTCATTGTTTGGGGGGTAAGTTGCAAGTGGCTGCCATTTTCTAGAAGGAGTAAGTGTTGAGAGGGTGTGTTCATGTTGGTTCTGGAGTGTGTCTTTGAAATGATACTTTAAAATTTAAATGGTAAAAGTTCTGCACAACAAGCTGTACAAATAAATGAGCAATACAAGCACATCACCTTAGCACAGTCTTCTTATTTTGTCTGTATACTATACTGAATTGACTTTGCACTGTCCCTTTCCAAACACACAATACTCTACCTTTGTCACTTAAATTACATTTTAGCAGTATTTGCTTAAGTAACAGGATTTATTTTACACACCAACTTAGGGTCGGACTTGGGCGCCCAGGGCCCACAGGGACTGCTGTCCAGAGCCCCCCCCACCCCAAATCATCCAATGCAGTGTCCCATAATGCAGATCTCCTGCTGGTATGTATATGCAAGGACGGCACCAGCCCGCATGCGCAGTGCAGTTCACCTGCAAAAATTTTTTTTTTGGAGATTTGTTGTGGTACAAGTATGGGACCCGTGGTTTTCCAGATAGTGGATCTTTCCAGAATTTGGATCTTTATACCTTAAGTCTTCTAGAAAATTAAGTAAACATTAAATAAACCCAAGTACAAGCTACTGTTTTATTAGTACAGTTATGGGACCCATTATCCAGAATGCTTGAGACCTGGGGGTTTCTGGATACATCCACATGCATCTGATCCACTTGCTGTTTTGATTCCCCTCTGATAGGATAAAATGCGCACACATGTATTTTACCATTACATGCAATGGCAGTGTGACTATTTTGACCCCTAATTACACAATTTTATCCCTGTATTGTTCCTTATGTGTTTAGTATAGCATTGAGGTTTGGTACTTTGGTATATGCGTAAAGGGCACCTATGGGGCTAAAAGAATTCCCCAAACCGAAGGTGCAGGCTGATAGAGCCCGCATTCCGGTCTGGGGTTCTAGTAGTTAAAAAAAAAAAATTCCCCCTGAGGGAGCTCCCGGGGCGAGACGCCATGGCACCCCATGCGTATGTGACATCATGCGCATAAGCCGAATGAAAAGCTTCCACAATTTCAGGCAGCTTTTCATCATGCGCATGGGGTGTCATGGCGGCTCGCACTGGGAGCTCCCTCCCGGTGCGAGTAAGCCAGCGCAGGCAGGGGGGATTTATTTTTTAAAAGTACCAAATGAACTGGCAGTAAAAGAGTTAATGTCAACTACCCCTTTAAAGGAAAGTTTCAAAGGGGTGGTTCACTTTTAAGCCAACTTGTTTATAAAATGGCTAATTCTAAGCAACTTTTCAATTGGTCTGCATTTTTTTAAATAGTATTTTACTTCTATGCCTTCTTCTTCTGACTCTTTCCAGGTTTCCATCTAAAACAACAGATGCTGTGTAAGGCTACACATTTATTGTTATTGCCACCATATTATTTTTCTATTCAAGCACTCTTCTATTCATATTCCAGTCTCTTATTCAAATCAGTGCATGGTTGCTAGGGTAATTTGGACCCCAGCAACCAAATGGCTGAAATTGCAAAGTTGGTAAAATACTGTCCTTCTTGTGTTTATATTTTTGGCCTTTTTATAACATTGGCAAAATGCATCATTTTACTAACTGGTGGGTAAAAAAGCAGCAGGTTTGCACCCTATGTACATGGCTGTGTGCTTGTTTGTCACAAGGCTGGGGTTTGCCACCTTTTCTTGAAAAAAATACCGGCCTTCCTATATATCTGGATTTTTTTCCTATTAATAACATTGGGATTAACCATCAAAAATACCGGCCAGGTCGGTAAAATACCGGCCAGGTGGCAACCCTAGCTGGGGTGTTTATGTTTGGGGACATGGGGCCAAATTAAGTTTGCCACCCGGCCGGTGTTTTACCAAGGCCGGGGCCGGTATTACAAATTTACCGGCAATGTAGCTGCCGGTAAATTTGTAATACCCCTTAAAAATGGCCCTTGCCTTGCCTTAAATCAAATGAAAAACTTACCTTTCTCGCGTCTTCAGCCGATCGCTCGTGTGGCTCCGCCCCCTTTGACGTCACATCCCACCCCTTTGATGTCATGTCCCGCCCCCTTTTGGCCCTGCCCCCCGCCAGCCAGGAAATTTTTAAAAGGTGGCAACCTTAGGCCAAATACACAGAAAGATGTGCTTAAATATGCTGATTTGCATAGTAAAATGTGTTAGATTTGGGATATGCTGGGCCGTTATACCTATACTAGATATTAAGTTAAAGTAACGGGCGCTAGAACATATGTAGTCAAACATTTATAAAAAACAGATTTGTTCTAGGCAAATTTTCGCCTGCGCTGTGCAAATTCACTAACGGGCGAATTTACGCTCTGGTCGGCGAACAGTAACGTATTTACGTTTTTCAGACTATCACCCACAATGGTAAAACATGCCACAACGTAAGGGTGGTCCGTGGGGCACATGCGCAGTAGCGCAATTCCACGCACACAGGGACTGGACGCAGAGACACTTGAACTTTACATTAAGCCCGTTAATTTAACGGGCGCTAGAACATATGTAGTCAAACATTTATAAAAACAGAATTGTTGCAGGCGAATTTTCGCCTGTGCTACGCAAATTCACGAACGTGCTAATTTACGCTCTGGTCGGCGAACGGTAAAGTATTTACGTTTTTCGGACTATCACCCACAATGGTAAAACACGCCACAGCGTAAGGGTGCGAAGTTACGCATCTATCTACTTCCCTAGCGTAAATTCGCCAGACACAGTCCGTGCAGCACATGCGCAGTAGCGCAATTCCACGCACACAGGGACTGGACGCAGAGACACTTGAACTTTACATTAAGCCTGTTAAATTAACGGACGCTAGAACATATGTAGTCAAACATTTATAAAAACAGAATTGTTGTAGGCGAATTCACTAACGTGCGAATTTACGCTCTGGTCGCCGAACGGTAAAGTATTTACGTTTTTCAGACTATCACCCACAATTGTAAAACATGCCACAGCGTAAGGGTGCGAAGTTGCGCGTCTATCTACTTTGCTAGCATAAATGATCACTCAATAGGAATTGAACACTAAAAGCACTGGTCAGAGGCATTTACCTTATACACTTCACCATTGCCTCTATTCTAAGTACTTGTACTGATAGCATTAGCTAGTGATTGGCAGCCTCTAGTGCCACATGCGCAGTAGCGAAATCCACAGACACAGGGACTGGACGCAGAGACACTTCAATTTTATTATACCTATATGAGACTCAAGTAATGCACACAAGATATCCGCCAATGCAAGGGAGACATTCCCCAACTGTAGTTTAGGAGAAATTAACCAATGGCCTTTGAATTTATGTGACTGCTTACAAGTGCACTAGCAACCAATGAATTACAAGGGGAGGGCAGTATCAATGTCCAATAGGAAACAAGTAAGGGCAAAGCCTGGGAGTGATGATGTAAGCATATAGGAAGTGCAGGTATAAAACAGGCCACTCCCATTCTTTAGAAAACTGATCATAGAGACAGGAGAAGGACAGGTTTAAATGCTATATAAACTAGCTTTTACAATTACCTATTTACTTCATTTGATGGAAAATGGATTGTCTAACACAGTGAGCACATTTTTAGTGGTTTCATAAAATTTGGACATTGAAGGTGAACAACCCCTTTAAAGCTATCTAAGGTATCAGCCTGTATAATTGATTCAGGGAGAGAATTCCACATCTTCACAGCTCTCACTGTAAAAAACCCCTTCCGAATATTTAGGCGGAACCTCTTTTCTTCACCTACTGGTGAATAAAGCATTAGAGAGATTATTATATGATCCCCTTATATAATTATACATAGTGATCATATCACCCTTAAGCGCCTCTTCTCCAGCGTGAACATCCCCAATTTAGACAGTCTTTCCTCATAGCTAAGATTTTCCATACCTTTTACCAGCTTAGTTGCCCTTCTCTGTAACCTCTCTAATAGAATAATGTCCTGTTTGAGTGAGGGAGACCAAACTGTACTGCATATTCTAGATGTGGCCTTACAAATGCTCTATAAACTGGAAGAATGATCCCCTCCTCCTGTGACTCTATTCCCCTTTTAATACAGCTCAAGACCTTATTTGCCCTTGATGCTGTGGATTGGCATTGCTTGCTACAGCCAAGTTTATCATCTACAAGGACTCCAAGGTCTTTTCCATAATGGATTTGCCTAGTGCAGTCCCATTAAAGTGGACCCGTCACCCCAAAAAAATATTCAAAATCATATTTTATTACATTAGTCAAGCAAAATGAACATTAATTACACTATATACAGTAGAACCCCCATTTTACGTTTTTCAGGGGACCAGAAAAAAATGGTGTAAAATGAGGGAAAACTTAAAATCAGGGAAATGTATTATACATAATATATAGGTGGGACCACAAAACAACAATGTAAAATGAGGGAAAACTTAAAATCAGGGGATGTAAAATGGGGGTTCTACTGTAAATTATTTTATTCTTGTTTCCTTCAGTCTGGGAATTCAAAATAATAGCAAGCAGGCAGGAGCCATTTTGTGGACACTGTTATTAAGGCAAGCCTTGCATCATCTCAGTATCTTGTTTGTGCAGCAAAATGGGGGACCTAATGTCTATCCCCATGTCCTGGCTACACAATTAAATGGTTAAGAGAACAGGGGGAATGTGTGGGGAGCAGTGGCATCTAGGAAGTGCTGAATGGAAAGTGAAAGTAATTATCTGCCCAGCCTCTATGCCTGAGGCATAGAGGAGTGGCAGACAATATTTGATTGACAGCTGAGATCTTTAAATGATCTTAAAACAGCTATGAATGCTTTAATAAAAATTTTAAATTGGTTTTCATGTTTAATTTTAAAAGGACTTAATTTGAAAACATCCTTGCAATAGGATCTTGACAAACTGGCAATCTGGGCAGCTAAGTCATTAATGAACAAGTTAAATAAAAGTGGACTCAATACTGAATCCTGAGGGACCCCACTATGAACCTTACGCAGAGTAGAGAATATACCATTAACAACTACTCTCTGTACCTGATCATGTAGCCAGTTTCCTACCCATGTGCAAACAACGTCATTAAGCCCAACAGACCTTAGTTTAGAAAGCAATCATTTGTGGGGCACTGTATCAAACGCTTTGGCAAAATCCAAATAGATCACATCTACTGCCCCCCCCCCCCACAGTCCAGCAGCTTACTTACCTCATCATAAAAAGCAATCAAATTTGTCTGGCATGACCTATCCTTCATAAAGCCATGCTGATTGCTGCTCATAATGCCATTTACTAGGACAAACTTTTAAATGTTATCCCTTAACAAGCCTTCAAATAATTTGCCTACCACAGATGTCAAACTTACTGGCCTATAATTGCCAGGCTGAGATCATAATCCCTTTTCAAATATTGGAATGTCAGCTTTTCTCCAATCCACAGGCACCATACCAGAAAAAAAAGAATCTGAGAAAATCAGAAATAGGGGCTTGTCCAAAACTGAACTAAGCTCGCTTAGAACCCGGGGGTGTATGCCATCAGTCAGCCACTGACTAGATTGAGCTGAGTCATCAGTGCAGCTATGAAGTGAGCCTGGAAACTCAGACTCCTCTATTGTATACACTCAACAAAAGAACTGATTTAGCACATTTATCTTTTCTGTATCTGTTATAACCATACTGGTGCTGTACCATTATTTAATGGAGCAACACTTTCAACCTACATCCTTTTACTATTAATATATTTTAAAAAACTTTTTAGGGTTAGTTTTCACAATCATCTCTTCATTTCCTTTCTTTGCCTTCTGGATTACTGGTTTACAACATTTATTATAGTGTTTATAGTCATTACAGCTTCTTTCCCAACAGATTTGTAGTTTTTAAATGCCTTTCTCTTCATTCATATTAACTTCTTTATTTCTGCATTAAGCCCAATAGGATGATTCTTAGAGCTTCAACATTTTCTCCTTTACAATATAATATATATTTATATTGTGCATTGGTCCCTAAGCTCAGTAAGTGACAGCAGCACAGAGCATGTGCAATGAATTAGTAGAAAACAACCGGATTATCATTTGGGGCACAGATTCTCACTGATAAAGGGCTGTGATCTCCTTGAGTTGATACAGAACCCGAAAACATAATATTTCTGTCCTACTTATTTAATTAAAATTTAGTTCTCCTTTAAAGTCGGATAGGTGGCAACTTAACTCCCTCAACTATAGAAAGCAGAGTGTTCTGTCCTCCCTATGTACAGTGGGACAGTGTGTAGTTCGACATGCAGCTAAATCTTCCCACAATCCAATAAAGAGACTGAGAGCTGAAGTCTGTAGATTTTACTGGGTAGCAATGAGAAATGGGAATGGTGAAACTGTAATAAACAACAGAAGATATAAGCGTGCTTGTAATAACAGTGCAATATAAACTTATAATCTACAGTCTGGTCACTTCCCTATGGGACCAGACTGTAAATTATATCCTTATA
>CM044435.1:14224494-14239717 GCA_024363595.1 Xenopus borealis | reverse complement strand
CGCCTTCCCATTGAAGTCTATGGGGTTCGCAAACCGTTCGCGAACCGTTCGCAATTTCCCAGAAGTTCGCGAACTTTTTTTCCGCGGTTCGCGCCATCACTACACCCTGTGTGTTGTAAGAAATTCATGGTATTGGCCTCACCTCCAAGTCTTCATTAAAAGAGTAGTCAAGGCAGATTCGGGGCATACTGGCAGGAAGGCACTAAAATATAAATGTTGATGACCCCACTATATGCATTGCCACAGGATACCCCCACCTATCATTGTCTATTGCTACTTACACATGGGACCTAGTCAATCTTCCATGACAAGGAAAATAAAGAAAGTAAGTCAACTCAGTGTTTCCTCAGCAACAGGAAATCATGTACAGTATGGCCCCAATTGTTTTTCTGATACAGGACAAATATATTAAATTTGTTGGTGAAAAGTATTTCTACCCTGCACATATCCCAGGGCAGTGATTATAATTTGCCTCGGAGCAAATCAGCCACTCAGGTTTATTGCACTAGATAAATATCATGTTTTGGTGTTTTAAATGGCCGTTGGTAATAGCACAGATTTATATCCACTGAAATATAGACTTCAGTTAACTGGAAACATTTACTTACTGTTTTTTTTTTTTGTCCTGTTTATTCAGATTGTGTTCCACGGTTTATTGTCAGTAATATAAACACTCGCTAAACATGATTGGCTCCACAGGGATTTGCTTGAAAGCAAATTATCAGGGACATCAGACAAATTTAATTACTCAAATTGCTTTAGAATTTAGAATTCAAAATGACTACATTTGTTTAACATGCTGGCTGCTTTCCCTGGTGCACAAAAAAATCTTTAGTGCACAACACCATTATTAAAGCGACAATATCTGTGTTTTGTGTATGGTTTGCCAGGTCTAGTAAGCTATAGAAAACCAATCAGATATGTGCTTTCAAACAGGTAACTAGGAAATTCTTCTTGCTGATTGGTTGCTATTGGGTGTCACCTTCCATTTTTATATGTATTATTTATTATTATACCATTCTAATAGAATGCAACACTTTAAAGGGTCTGAATCTAAAGCCTCCAAAAACTCTAACTCCCCATCTCTCTACAGAAGGCAGGGGGACATAAACCTTTCCTAGAAGCATTGCTCTACTAAAACTTAGGCAGACTTAGGTCCAGTGGTGAGGGCAGCTGCAGGCCTGAATACAGCCCTTAGCAGGAAGCCCTATGGGGGCTCCTCATAGTTAAAATTTAAAACACAGCAGTGGTGTAACTAGAGTGTACCAGGCCCCCCTGCATCAGCACTCTGATCTCCCTCCTCCTGCCTACCACTGCCCCACCCACATCCCGCCTCCGCCCAGCCCTGACTCCAACGACTCCCACCCTACTTGTCTCCCCCATCCTCACCACAGGTAAGAGAGTGGCTTAGGAGGCGGCCGCTGTTCCTGGGGCCCCCCTCTGCAACTGCAGAGTCTGTTTCCTCTATGGTTACACCACTGAAACATTGGGGACAAATACATTCCCTAAAAACATGCATGCACGTGCACCCTCTAGAACTCCAATGTAGGCATCTAAACTTCATTTCCAACCCAAGAAGATTCTCCAGTGTGGTCAATCTGACTGTCTTACTGCTATCTAGGAGTGATCATTGTGATATATAACTGGGATATAACACTTTAATTAAACATCAGAACACAGTGCTAGAACAAATATAGTTAACAACCTTAGAGGTGACTCCATAAACACAAAAAAAACCAAGCATTGATTATACCATCTGTGAGAAAAGAAATCTTAACATACCTGTTCCAGAAGTCTGTATGTTGCATTTGCTGCAAGACAAAAAATAACACACTAGCATGTAAATGCAAAAAAATAAAATCCAATTTTTTATTTCTTTAAAAGAAAAGTATCTCAAATATACTTTAACTAAAAAATGTTTACCATTTTTATAATAAACCTGACTGTATGCAGTGATATTCCCCCTTTGTTTTACTTGCTCTAACAGCTGCAGATAGGAAATGTCAGATGTCCCTAACTGCTCTGCAGGGAAACAATCATACTTTCAAACAAAAGCTCTTTAAGGATACACATTTATTGTTATTGCATTTATTGCTGTTTATTACTTGTCTTTCTATTCAGGCTCTCTCCTATTTATATTCCAGTATCCTGCTGAAATCAGTGCATGGTTGCTAGAGTTATTAGGACCTTCACAACCAGATTGCAAATAAAAATTAAAAAACTCAGAAACCACAATTAATAAAAAACAAAAACCAATTGCACACTGTCACTCTCTACATCATACTAAAAGTTACCTCAAAGGTAAACAACCCATTTACCTTACAAAGCACAAGGGCACTAAGAGGAGCAAAATTTACACCCTTCAATCATCATTCCCTCAGAACTTGTTGAGTATAGCTGGGGGAAAAAGGCATTTCTGTAACGAATGACATATGAACTAGGGAAATGACACAAGCAACCCCAATGTGTTTCACCCGACTCCACCCCTCGGGGATCTCTGTTTTCAGCATGAAGGAACATTGAGCTCCACCCTGGTACCCAAATACCAGTGCCTGTGGACACTCATCATGGGAAAAGGGTGCAAAGTTTTAAAATATAGCAGATTGCATGTATTTTATGTACCCTGCTGAGCCACATATAAATGTTCAATCTAATATCTGTCTAAACATAGAAGATAATATGGTATATAAGTTGTAGAGATGAAAAGAAATAGACTTACCCATCCAGCAAGGCAAACCTGCGTCTTTCATTGAACACTTCCATCCAAAAGATCTATCTTTGTTTATATTTGTGTTGCCTTCGCCTTCCCCTTTGTTCCCCTTTGTGCACCTAACAACCCCTGCTGTTGCACCTTCAGAACATGGTACATCTGTAGAACATTCCATTAATATGATACAGTACTTACAAATATTATACAGTCCATTAATATGATACAGTTCTTACAAATACAGTTGAGACCTGCTGAAAGAGAGAAATGCATACAATCTTGGCTGTCTGGAGGGATATTAAAGAGATACTCCTATGAAAGAGATAAGTTTGCAAATGGATATGATAATAATTTAGTGCCCTCATTTGTAATACAGGTTTTTCTTTACATGATACACCTCTTTAGTAAATGAGCCTTTATGAATGTTCCCTTGACTCTTTATAATAATTATTTATTTTAGAAAACTGGTTTATTTGGGTCTTACCCAAATCCCAATGTAAAATGGAGCTTTATACTTTCAACTTGTAACAACCTTTTGACCAATGGCCATTCAGTAATTGGGCTGGTTTTGAGAGTTATTTGCACTTTGTGAAGGCTGTAAAAAAGTCCAGTGCAAACCACAGACCCCATTCTGCCCCAGAGAAGCTTACAATCTAAAGTCCCTATCATATATACATCCATGTAGTCAGTTTTATCAGCAATGAACGTGCCTGTAAGTGTTGGAGGAAACCAGAGTAACCAAAGGATGTCCACCCTATAGTCTGGAGTGGCAAGTCAGCAGCTAAAATTGGGCAGGCTTTTAATTAGATCATTTTGCATAGCCATCCTTAGACTGTCTACATGCTATATCACGTAGATGCTATAGGGTATACTTACTATAAATTTGCCCCTTGTTCCTATTGGTAAGAATAGATGTACAACTTATTATTCAGCTGCATTCTTCAATCCCTTGAAGTATTTGAAATATTATCTCCCAGGTTACTGTGGTTGCCATAATCCTATGATTGCTTCCTTCATGCATAATGTTATACCAATAAGAAATAAAATCCTTCAAGACTCCTGTAATGTTGCCAACTATTGCTTAGGGAAATCAAGACTATTATGAATCTTTCTACCACTCACAAGAGGCAGGCCAAGCCACTTGACATATATTATATATATCGTAACACATGGTCAAACCACATGCTTATTTTGTAACTAGTGTGTTTTTATGATCTGGGCCTTTCTGTAGAAATGTTTAAAACGTTTGTGGTCCCTTGATCAGTTCATAAAATAGTCAAATATATTAACATAGTGCAGTAACACCAGAAAAAGTTCAATCACCCCCTATCCCTTCCTAAGTGGCCTTCAGAAACCCATGGGGGGCAACAATAATAAGAATCTAAAAATATTCTTTAAACAATCTAACTATCATTTTGAAAGCCTAGGGTTGTGTTAAAAGAAGCATCTAGTAAGTCAATAACAGTTGGAGAGCAAGAAAAAAGTACCAAGGATACACCCATTTAATTGTCGCAGGACAATGTTTTCATGGGGTGGACAGAAGAAGAAATGGGAAGGCCTTTAACAACCAGGTCTACATAAATTCATTTTCTTATTCCCTACTCAATGTCAGTTGGAGATTGATGCATGCTCAGTGGACCATAGCTGAGGAAATAAGATTAGGATGATTGGAGCCCACATTTTCATCTCCGTTTCCATGTGTCCAGACCAGATGCTTGCCTTCATGGAACAACTGCATGCCCTAGGAAATCTGGATATCCAGGCACAGTTTGATCCATCTATAGCTTAGGTTGAGCTGTTTGTACCAACATAACTTAAAGCTTATGCTTTTGGCAGTTCCAGGCATTTATATATTTTGAAGACCAAATGCTGTACATTACCACCTTATATATATCAGTGATAAATAAAGTGTTTATATTTATATTTTAACATGACATCTAGTATACCATACAGAACTCAAATGATACAAAACAAGATGATAACTAACATGTGGCAAGTTTAAGATCAAAGAAGGTCTGGAATGTGCAGTCCTTGTTCAGCTCTGTCATTTAAAGGATGTGAGGTGATACAGTTATGTTAGCTCATTTAGGTAATTCGAATATGGATTGCTTCCATATCTGTTTCAGCCCCGTAAGACAATACATGACTAACTTGTTTCAGATTCATTACACTCAATCTCAAATTGCAGTTAAGGCTAATTTAAGCAGGCTTCAAGTTAGGTGGCAGAAAGAAGTTGGGTTAAAGCATGACTTAGTTACAAATGGAGCCAAATAAATTCAGTATTTGTCGATCATGTTAATTTTGAAGGAAAGTTATGAGAAGCAAATATCTTTGCTAAAATGAATCTCTGATTAAAGTCTTATTAAACGTTCATAAAAATATGTTAACTCTATGTATAAAGCTTCTGTATAAAAGGTAATATATGTAGCAGCTCATTGCAGAATGATATCACCTATGTCTTAGCCATTGGCCTTATGAGTACTGTGCTTGTATTTGCTCATCACTAGGGTTGCAGGCAGAACACTCTCATTGCCAATGGATCTATGGTCTTCATTTTGATGGGCATGACAGAATTTACATGGTATTTTTATCCAAAAGCAGGGTTTTTTATGCATAATTGGATGCACCTTTCCAATATACAGTTATTTAAAAAATAATTCTAAACTTATTTCTAACTTTTTCTTCTTGCCTTTCTGTTCTCTGATTCTGAACTGGAGCAGAATTGTGAGAACTTTTGCTGGTATTTTGGGTCCATCAAAACACTACGGGCAAACTCTGTACAGGTCATAAAAACTTTGTACAGGTCATAAAAAAACCTTATCTTTATGATCTGATACAGGTGTGAGCTTTCATAAGTGTTTCAATCCATTACAAACATTGCTTAGATCTCCCAGACAGTCAGAAAGTTTTGATAAAAAGGGGAAAATTCTAAATGTTTGATAAATTTACCCCTAATTGTAATAAATTTCATACAGTGTGAAATCATTTTTGTGACTTTTCCTCTTGACGGACTTGGAGCGGGTTATTGGCCAGTAAGATAAAATTTTTTAAACTGGGCAACATTTTCTTCTGGAGAAAACACTGTGGGTGGAAGCAATTCAATATTTTTCCATTTCCTGTTAAAAGTTTGAAGTAAATTGGAAAAATGTGGTCAACCAGTGGGGGAGAACAAACCAAAACAGATTTCTAGCAGTTTTTAAGCAACTGGACAAAGCTGCTTTTTCAAAACACTCAAACAAACATAATTTCGGCTTTTCCAAATCATCTAATGGGTATTAAACTTGCAAGCAATATAGCAATAACAGTTTTGTTTAAATGCAAGTATAAAACATAGAATGTTCTTAGAGTGCAGTTGCACTTTAACCAGTGTTTAAAAAAACACTCCTTACTCATGGGTATAACATGCAATTGTATAAATTTAAAAGAACTAAGATGTGGGGCTACACAGTAACACTAACATGAAGCCAAATGCTTCAATTAAACCTAAATCTATCAAGTTCAACCTTTCCATAAGTATCTGTTTTGAAGAATAAAGCAGTATATAAATAGTAATTTGACTGATAAATGCATTGGTTTGATGCTTGTTTTGCCATTCACCATGCGCCTCAGCCTCCAGAAGTGAAGCAAACAATGGTGCATTCTCCTTTAGGCAAAGAGTCACCAAATGAGTTGTTCTTTACCCAATACATGGATTTGTCAACAGTGGAGAGCCAAATGGAAACAATCAATGCCTGATGAGGTCCTCAAGTGCCCTAAATGAGTGTCTGTTTGAAAAAAAAAAATATATATATACAGTATATATATATATATATATATATATATATAATGTATAATGAAGCAATAGAATTCTTAATGAATCAGATGAAAATTGAGCGTAGGACTGGGCAGATATGGGATGGCTTTGACGTAGTTGACCAGCTTAAATATATTGCAATATATGGACAAACAATCCCTGTTTTGTTTAAAGGGTAAGGCATTTTTTAGTAGTTGTATGCACAAAATGTCTCAATGTCTTAAATATATTGATAATGGGTTGAGTACAGAGGACCTCTTGTATTTGTATTATATATATATATATATATATATATATATATAGTGGGGGTATCATTTTGGGCTCACACATAGAACAATAAGCCACTGACAAGAGTTCACAAGTTGGAAACTTAGGGTCAGAGTTTTAGCATCCCAGAGTTTCTGTCTCCTTTCCACAAATTACCAATAGGTTTCTACTGTACACCACTTTACAAAAGCAGATTAGCATTTGCCTCCTCATTTATAACATATTTATTATTATTAGATAATGTCTATCATTGATATATAATTATAGATATTATTTATGAAAGGAAGAATGTCTGTATCAATTATCTTGCTTTAATTCCTAGAATATCGAAGACAGCATTAACCCAACCACAAATGTTCAGCCTTCAAGATTACATTTTACAAGTTTTTACATTAGAATATCAGATAAGCCTTTACCCACTTTCCAAATTGTCTTTAGGTTGTACCCTACATTGCATCAACCCTGTTGGGTACAGACCCATAACTGCCTACACCATGTTGTTGAGTTCTGAATACCCACAAAGGGTTAGGGTTTGCACCTTGTATGGGAAGTTGAGTGGCATATGGAATGTTGCTACAGGCCATGCCTCCCTCCCTGGGTAACATGACTTTTGGGGTAGAGTGACATCACATGAAGAACAGACATGATTCAAATTCAGCTGGGGATGTGTCAAAGTCATATCAATTTACAAGTCCCATGTTTGAATGTACATGGACAAAAAAGCTCCTGTACTACTCAAAACAGCCTCAGAACAATGAAAGTATAGCCCAGGTTGGAGCTAGCCATACCTATATATATCTCCAAATGGAAAAACTCTGATTGTCATTGGATGTGTTGGGGACAGTACGTATTAGCCCATATTCCATGTATGACTACCTTAAAGCTGCAATTAATTCACATTCAAAAATTAAGCTCTTTAGGTTTGGGAAGATTCCCATTCATCCAGGTCATGGTATATCTGTACAAATAAGTCAAATAAACTTGACTTGCTTTGTCTTTTCCTTGAAGACATTTCACCAGTCATCAAACTGGTTTTCTCAATTCTGAATAACTTGTACATAGGATCTTGCTTTGCTATATATCCTCTGGAATGTTTCTCCAATCAGCATAATCTGTTTATCATAATCCACAATGATGCCATTAAATTGTCATGATTTGCCCCACTTCCTGAAACATGGAACTTAATTACATCATTGTGGGACCCCATGAAGGTCCAACCTTTGCTAAAAGGCCCCATAGCTAATGAAATACAGGTATAGAAAAATAGTATAGTGTTGTCATTCAATTTAAATATAGTTTCAAGAATATCTAAAACAATAAATACACATTCATTCTGAACACAGACCTTCAAGCTGGGCTTTTAGATGCATATAAAACAGCAGATGGACATTTATCCCAATAATTTCCCTAACTATCTTTTAAGCTGAGCCCCCTGCCACTGCTCCATAACATTGCTCCATACTCCTCATTGGAAGACTTAATGGAAGACTGGAGCCCCAATATTATTGAGAAACAGTTAGCATTCATGTTTTTTGCTGATGGGTATGATTGGAGTTGTCATTCTACTACAAATGCCTTCCCTCACTCTGCCCTGGCTTAAATGAAAAATTGCCAACGCTAATCACACGCGGCGATTAATTTTCCAAAGTCGCCCAAAGCAACTTTCGGTGACTTTGGAAAACGAATTGCCGTGTGTGATTAGTGCTCGCGATTTTTCATTTAAGCCAGTGCAGAGTGAGGGAAGGCGTTTGTGCATGTGTAGCCATGGGGGCAACTAGTCAAAAGGGAAAAGGCTCAAGTTACACAGCAGATAGCAGATAAGCCCTGTAGAACATAACATTACATCTGTTATCCATTAATTATCCTGTGACATATAGCCATTTTTCTTGGCGGTCTATACTAACCATGTCTATATTGAATATTCACATTATAATATACAATTACGCATTTGTAGGCAGCATGATTGAACATGTGTTCTTAAAAGTGTATATTGTGCTGATCTGTTTCACATGAAACCAAAAGCCTTTAATATTGCAGGCTGCAGCCTCAGTAAATCACAGCACATTGCTGACTCCGCACTGGAGTTATGCATTATACCCCACACCATCTCAGTTAACCCCAGAGAATCTGCTCTGAGGCTGAAGAAAAAAATTTTCTCTCTCTTCATGGATTCATGCTCTCCAAGTGGCAGAATAATAAAGTATATTGACATCCCAGCGATCTTGGTGAAGCTGAATTTAAGCTGGCCATAGCCGTAAAGATTTTTGAAAGATCCAACGGTCTCAAAACGATCGTTTAAATGCCCGATGTGTCCATCAACTAAAAAGTCAATTTCAGGCGATATTGCCAGCAAAACTGAAGGATTGCAGCTTTCTTGGCCCTGCAAACATAGGTAGATTGCAAGGGGACCGATAAAGATTTTCTAACCTGGCCAATCAATTTTCAGACCGATGTGGGACGAAAAATCGTAAGATGTACGATCGTTTGTATCCAACTAACTGCACGATAATTTGACAGATTGGTCGGACTTCCTTAAGATCGGTCATTTGGCAGGGAAAGATCGTTGCGTCTATGGGGAGCTTTAGTCTGCTTCAGCATAAATATCTGGCAGCAAAGAAACCCTGGACTTTTTATGGACCGTGAGTCCATAAACTAAACAAATGGCAACCCACAAATAAACGGCATGATTTTGAAGTTGCCTCTCGATTACATGGAATACTTTGACTTTGTCCTATAGTAATTTATAGGCACTAAATCAGGTATATCCGTACCATAACATCATAATTCTACAACCTGTGCTCATAGAAGAGACATCTCCACTTAGTAATAGTTTAATTATAAACAAATCATAAGTATCTCTCTTCCCATACAGTCCATTGATTTACTAATGAGTTTGTCATTTTCTTTCTTGAATAATGAAAAATTTTAGATTTTTTTTGTCTACTGGCTTCCTCTTAGCATTTTAACTTAGGCACAGTATTTTGCTGAAGCAGGGGTTTGCTAGCTGTTTCCTTCTAGCACTTTGTATCCTCCAGGGAAGGGCTGCAGCAATAAGAACCAAGCCTGGAAGCCCTCACTGACTAACCAAAGTACAGTGTCATGATAAAATATACTCTGAAATGATCTGTTGAGATGTTTCAGTATTGACATTTTATGAGAGACTGTTTTGCTGTATTCTTCTTTATACTGGGTTAACAAATACAATAACAACTAACCTTTAGAGCTAAGCTTTAAACTACACTGCTGGATCAGCAATACTATTTCATGGAGTTTCCAAAAAGAGAAAGGATTACAGGCAGACTAAAGTGTCCAACATGATGCGCCATTGGAAAGAGAATGTACATACGTGACCATCCCTCTATCTTAAGACCCATAGGGGCAAAGCAGGTTACTACAAATACAGTTGGTCCTTTGGATCCACAGGACCTCAAAGTCACATTGGCCCCACTTCCTGAAACATGGAGACACAGAAAACTCACATTCCAAGGTAGGCCATTGATAGAAGTGAGACACACACTCTAAACTTGAAATCTTGCTGTTGTTGTAGGTGCAAATCATTTGTGGGCCCAACATAAAAAGGATGTCCACTTTTATGCAAAGTCCTACCAGAGTGGCTTATTTAGTGATGCCTATATATTTCTGTACATTGTTATTACAGGTAAGGGAGCTATTATGCAGAAAGCTTTGAATTACTGAAAGGCTGTCTCCCAGAGACTCAATTTTATCTAAATAATCCAATTCTAAAAAAATTTCCTTTTTGACCATATTAATAAAACAGTACCTTGTAATTGATCCAAACTAAGTTATAATTAATATTTATTAGAAGCAAAATCAGCCTATTGGGTTTATTTAGGGAAGGGGAAAACTCAAAATTTTCAAGGAACAAAAACACAAATTTTTCAAGGAAAAAAAAACCCTTTTTTTTAGAGATTTGTTATACCCCGAAGCTGCAAAAAATCTGAATAAAAAAAATACTCCATCTCAAACCTTCCAAAACATGGCAGATGTCTCTTTTCCAATTTGAAGATATCATGATCTGCACTGGGTTTTGTGCTTTAATCTGAAAAATTGGGGGATTTTTGGGCGACAACTCAAAAAAAATCTATTTGTGAGTCTAATCTGAAAAATTTGTACAAAATTTTTCAAGTTATTTTATTGATAAATAAGTAAAAATTGTGTATGTGGTTTGGTTGACTTAGTTTTATTGAAATTATTAGAAAAATGTCAGTTTTAGTAAAAACTTTTTATGTATAAATGATTTTCTAGTGGTATGGGGATTCAAATTACAGAAAGAGCCATACCAGGAGGTATAGGGCCCATGAGGCCTGATTCATATACAATTTAAAAATGTATTGGTAAAAGAGGTCAACCTCTAGACATTTTGGGGGCCTGAAAAATAATTTGCTCTGGTAGTAATATCTAGTAATGCCACTGACTACAATGTTACTATATTTAACCTTACTAAACTGTGTAATTATTTTCTGGGAACATCTTGGTGCCCATTTTAAATCTTGATGTTCTGAATTAACCGTCACTTCTATAACTGCATAACTTTGTAAAGAGGAGACGTTCCTGATTCCCAGCAGATGAACTATATAGCAGAATAATGGTGCACTGTCCATCCCCAGGCCTTCAATCAGCAATGAGTGCAGAATTATTGATTAGTACTGAAAATGGAAGCTGGAGGCTGAGGTAATGGGACTTGTGTGTATGTGTTTTTTTTTCTTGCTGCCTGTGCATAATATTCACTTAGACCTGTGTAAATGGCCTCAACACTTTACTAAAATCAAGTTATTAAAATCATAGCCCGCCCTCTGCCAGCATTTATTGTCAGCTGCATTTGCTCTGAAACTGGAAAAACAGAGGTTTATAGGACATTTAGCTGTATTCTTCAAATACAAATTCCCTCTTTAACAAGTATAAATGATAATTCTAATAATCTCTAAGAAAATGGGTAATTTTCTTACAGATCATTAAAATTATCATCTATACTTAATAAAGAGAGTCAATCAACTAAAAGAGATCATTTTCTGCAAACAAATGTAGCCAGACTTAAGGTTAAATTACTGTGGCCTACATTCTTGCATGAGAACTACAAATGCTTGGGAAGGGGGAAACCTGGCAATGAAGAATGTCTGACTTGCTACAGTCCGGCTACAACTCCCAAAAACCCCCATACAGCCTCTACAGTAGGATATGCAAGCTGAACATGCATAGTGAAAATATCTAACAATTGTCCAGGTACGGGATTAATTATCTGGAAACCCTTTATCCAAAAAGCTCTGAATTACAGAATTGCCATCTCCCACAGACTACATTTTATCCAAATAATCCACATTATTTTATTAAAAAAATAATTTTATTTATACTTTTTCTCTGTAATAATAAAACGATACCTTGTAATTGGTCTTTATTATAATTAAATTATTAGAAAGGTGGATAGGGTAATCTGCCGTAAAACCCCTACATGCTGCCTGCCTGGTGCTAGGGTTCGGCATGTGGAGGAGCGAGTGGACAGATTATTGGGAGAGGCTGGGGAAGACCCAGCAGTCTTGGTACACATAGGTACCAATGACAAAGTTAGAGGAGGGGGTGAAGTCCTCAAGAACAATTTTAAAAAACTAGGTGTAAAGTTGAGGGCGAGAACTTCGAAGGAAATTTTCTCTGTGCAACGAGCAATGCTAAGAAGACAGCAGGATCTTAGGGAGATTATGTGTGGCTGAGATTGGTGTAGAGAGGAGAGTTTTGGGTTCTTGGAGAACTGGGCTGATTTGTTAGTCGGCTACAGACTCTTTGCTAGGGATGGGCTGCACCTCAATGATGATGGTGCAGCTGTTTTAGGGGAGAAGATGGCTAGACGGTTGGAGGAGATTTTAAACTAGGCGTGGGGGGGAGGGTTCAGTAAAAGATTCAGGGGAAGACAGGTTAGATGAGACAGTGGGCAAAGGAAGGAAAAATGGGGGAGGAGATTTGGTTGGGGGTACTGTTAAGGATAGGGAGGACCACATGTCATATGTTCAACATGGTACCAGTATTAAATGTATGTATGGAATGTGTATAGCTAGATGGAGTCAGGAATTTTTTCACCCTCTGAGGCAAATTGGAGAGGCTTCAGATTGGGGTTTTTTTGCCTTCCTCTGGATCAAATAGCAGTTAGGCAGTTTAAAAAAAAAAAAATTAAAGGTTGAACTTGATGGATGTGTGTCTTTTTTCAGCCTAACTTACTATGTTACTATGTACTATCTTACTATGTATGTATGTCTATACAAAGATATAACTAATCCTTATTGGAAGCAAAACCAACCTATTGGGTTTATGTTGATTTTCTAGTAGACTTGGTAGGAAGATCTAAATTACAGAAAGATCCATTATCAGGAAAACCCCCAGTTCAGAGTATTCTGGATAAATTGTCCCATACCTGTACATTATTATAAGCATTCTTTTTTCCCACCTGGGGCCCAGGGCATATGCTGTCCCAACCCTACTCTAAACCAGTCCTGGATTTAAACCAATCTGTTGTAGACATCGTTCTACACAAGTATTAAAATCCCCTACTGAACATTCAGTATGGAGATGTGGAAAGAGGTGGGTACCCCTATCACAGAAAAACCTTTGCAAGTTCATTGATCAGGACGAGGAGGGGATAGACATGGGACTGTGCATACAAAGAAATCACTAGCTCTACAGTGCTACAAAATAAATTGGCACTATAGAAATACATGTTAATAACATGTTAATAGTTCCTGGGACCTCACATCAAAGTCTATTTCAGCCCCTCCCCCCAAAAAACTCTGAGGTTAAAAAAATTGTTAAAAAACAATATTCTTTAGGCAATAACCTCATAATAAGTTTCAGGTACAGCCCATGAGGCGATTAATCCAGCTCATTCACCACCTACACAGTATAACCAAGATACTATAATTAAGGAGATCCTTAAGGCTACTTATGCAGCCTCTAGTTAAAAGCACCTTCTACTAATATAAGCAGAATCACAACAATTTGGGCATTTTAGAGCTTAGATCCATATTAAAAAAACATACTTTTTCTGCCAGATCATCATTGATTTAAATGTGACTCACACACACACATTTATAATCAATTACACATACAGCAGACCCGAGACATTTGGGGGGACAGGACCACTTAGGTCTACAGTCCCTTATGCTGTTTTATCTTTTCCAGAGCACAACAAGGTAGACTGCACATGCCTGAGGCTCCGGTTGTTGATTTTTAATGACCCCTAAGTTTTGCTTCTCAACAGCAACCCTGAGCACACTGAGCAGGTGAATTGCCACTGACATTCAAGAGATGGATGCACATTTTTGAGTTTCTTAGAAATGTATTATTACTGTTATAGGACTGCTGATGCTGAACCTCTGGGCCAATACCATAAGTCCAGTATTTAAAATACAGCATTTCTATCCATATTTATGTTTAGGCTAGGTAATAATAAAAAAATCAATTCAGAAAGGTGTCTCGCTTAGGAAAAATGTCTTCAAATAGTTAGGACTGCTGAAGGATTTTCGTTATCACTCCATAGGGGTTCATCTTTTTTTTTTTTTTTCATCTTTCTATCTAACAATTAAGCCGTGGACTAAGATGTCATTTAGAAATATTTAATCTCTCCTATTAAAGGGGTTGTTCACCTTTGAGATAACTTTTAGTATGATGTAGAGAGCGACATTCTGAGATAATTTGCAATTTGTTTTCATTTTTTATTATTTACGGTTTTTGAGTAATTTTGCTTTTTATTCAGCAGCTCTTCAATTTGCATTTTCAGCAGTCTTGTAACTAGGGCCCAAATTACCCTAGCAACCATGCATTGATTTGAATAAGAGACTGGAATGTGAATAGGAGAGAGTCTGAATAGAAGGATCAGCAATAAAAAGTAGCAATAACAATACATTTGTAGCCTTACAGAGCATTCGTTTTTTTAGAAGGTGACGGCGACGCCGATTTGAAAGTTGCAAAGAATCAGACGAAAAGACAAATAACTATAAAACTATAACAAATAAATAATAAAAACCAATTGAAAAGTTGCTTAGAATTGGCCATTCTATAACATAATAAAAGTTACCGTAAAGGTGAACCACCCCTTTAATATTTGCTCCCTACATCTCGTTTATAAGGAGAAGTGACTAAGCAGTGTTAAAACATAAGGCATTCCTTATCAAAGTGAAACAGAGGATACATTGTATCAATTAAGGTAGAAAATACCTAGTCAGCAGCTCCCTCTACTTCTTCTTGCTGTTCTGCTGAGCCTATCTATTCAACCCTGAGATCTTTTCAAATATGGTTTCTATTATTGCTTAGCAGGGATGAATTCTGGTGCAGAGGATCAGATAAACAAGACAAAACACTGCAAGGCGTCAGTGGATTTACCAGGATACCCAGGACCGCCATTAGAAATCACGGGGCCCCGCACAACAAAATTTTCAGGGCCCCCTGGGCCCCGC
>CM044435.1:14170118-14188506 GCA_024363595.1 Xenopus borealis | reverse complement strand
AATGCATAGAGTCAGCATGTGTGTCTGCTGGTGAAGCAAAGAGGGGGGCAATACACTCTAACTTGTGTTTATACACAGACCCCGAGGCTTCAGGACTGCCTTGCCAGGTACGTTTCTGCATCCCATCCTTCTTCAGAATCAGCCGACAAGCCCCCTGTAATCATGCAGTGACTCCCAACCTGCACAGAGAATATTCCAACGCCCCGTCCAGGACTGTCAAATACCAGTGTAACCCACTCCTCGCAATTAATGCCAGTGCTCACCCCCCTCACTCCACCAACACAAAACATCAGTGAGTGATCACCCTCAAGACCCTCCCCTCATACCCACCGGGCAGCCTGCCTTTCTATGTGTTACATTTGTATTCCTTCACCACTCATACAGTATACTGGGCAACCTTGCCTGCATGTGCTCTGTGCCACCTTCCTTATGCAGGTATCCTCCCACTGCCCACTTAAAGCTTAGCTCACCCTCCCACCCAATGCCTGTGCTGAGGATAAATACAGTTTAATATTAATGTACAGCAGCCTAGACAATTCCTGCTGCAGTTGTCACATTGATCCTTTTTGTCTCTGCTCACATCTCCTCCTTACTATGTAGGTTAGTAGAATGATAAACCCACCAGGGGCACTGCTAGGTAGGTAGCACTTGCCTGTGCTACAGAAGCTTTTCTTACATAGAATGATGCCAAGGGCTGTCAGCACAGTGAGTGCCAATGTCTCCTCTCAGCCTCATTCCCCCTTGTTCTGCAATGCTTCCTTCTTGGTAGGTTGCAGATGTGCTGCATGCAGTATGCCTTGGCTGAGAAAAAAGAGTGACAACTCTATGTACTAGCACATGCTCAGGGGATGTAGGGAGTATGGAGATGGGCAGAGTAGTGTTTTGTACCAAGGAGTCTCCTGATGCTCGTGATCTGAATCAGGGAGGGAGAATTCCAGTCTCTTGGGGGAGAGGGCAAATCATTTGACTTTATTATTCAGATATATACATAGCCCCATAGAGCTTCCAGCCTCAAATATGGTGATCTCAGAATCCTAGTGGCATCCATTATCCCAACCGCCCTTGATGATTACACTGTGCTTGCTTAGACACTAAACATGGGTCAGTGCAGTGGTCCTTTTTGTGCTTAGACAATGGTGTAACTAGATATTACTGGGTCTCACAGCAAATTATTTCTCAGGCCACTAAAATGTCTATAATAAATTATACCAATAATTATTGAAATTATATAAATTAGGGCCTTATGGGGCACTTATTACTCATGAGCACCCCTGCAGCCACAGGCTCTGCTTCCTCTGTAGTTACACCTCTGGGCTTAGATACATATGTATTACGTAGTTCCAAGGATATCATGTGACTTTAGATTTCACCGTTATCAGCCTGCAGACTGTGCACCACTGGTTCACATTAAAGTTAGCTTTTAGTACTGTTATAGATATATAGATAGGTACTGTTATAGAATGGCAAATTCTAAGAAACTTTTGGTTTTTGAATAGTTTACCTTCTTATTCTTACTATTTCCAGTTTTCAAATGGGGGGGGGGGTCACAGAGCCCATCTAAAAACAAATGGCAATTTTGCAGTCATTGCTCATAGTACACGTTGATCCAGGGACTAGTCAGGAAGGATGTGCTGCATGCAGTATGCCTTGGCTGAGAAATAAGAGTGACAACTCTATGTACTAGCACAACATGCTCAAGGAATGTAGGGAATATGGAGATGGGCAGAGTAGTGTTTTGTACCAAGGAGTCTCCTGATGCGCGTGATCTGAATCTTTCATTCATATCAATGCATGGTGAACATTCTTTCATTTATATCAATGTATGGTTGTTATGGTAATTTGGACCCTAGCAACCAAAAGGGTTGAAACTGCAAACTGGACTGCTGCTGAATAAAAAGCTAAATAACTAAAAAAACCACAAAATCAATAACAAACGAAACCGAATTGCAAATTGTCTCAGAATATCACTCTCTACATCATACTAAAAGTTAATTGAAAGGTAAACAACCACTTTAATTGATACAGTGTTGCAGAATGCAGTGCAGTAATCCATACATAGAGGGGAGGTGCTGATCTCCTTTTCAAAGTGCAAATTGTTTTGCACCATTTTATTGCACTTTGCCCCCCCCCCCCCAGCCTTTAGTGGCTGCTTTTGGCAAAAAACACAAATATTTCTAAGGTGTATGCATAAGCTTTGTTCTAGTACTAGTGCTGTTTTTTTACATTGACTCTTTTGCATTTTTTTTTTTTTTTAAATACCATTTAATCGTGCTAGGCCTACATGGATCACTTTAGTTCCTGTTCGCAGCAGTACACACCGGACATTAGTGCTTCAAAGCAGCTTTTAACACAGCATGGAATCTCTTAGCAGCATCTGTGTGTCCTGTCAAATTAATAATGCAGTACAACAGAATACCTGCAGAGGAGCAGGCAGCATACTTTTGCACTTTCTAATTAGGCTTTTCGCCGCCCTGTGTTAATCTGTCATTGTGTTATGGCTGTATTGTTTGCCAGGCTGGCATTCAGTTCTGCCCAATGGAGCAAATGCGTTGGCAAATCAGCCATACCACTCACTTTCTTTTATTCAGAGATGGCCATAAAGAACAGCATGCCGTGCAAGGTGCCTCTAGGAACAGATGGTCTGGCACTTCTATCCCATGTTTTTTTTTTCAGAAATCTGATCTTAAACAATAGAGTTGGGATTTCCTGTTTCTCGTTGCTGTCCTCACAGTGAACTGACCGCATCATGACTGCATCATTCCCAGTATCACCTAATAGCGCCGACACAAGGTCACAGAACCAGAGATATATATGTGCTATACTGGAATGTTAGCAATTTAACTGCATATTGAAAGAGAAGCAAATTCTAAGTTAATTCCCATTATACATTAATTTAAAATTTACAGTGGTTACAGCTGCTATTTCAAGAAGTACTTGTCTGGCTTGTTGGTTCTGAATTATGAAACAAATTGCCCCCTGCATGCGCTGGCTTACGGGAGGAGCTCCCGGTGCGAGCCGCCATGACAGTCCATGCACATGCGCAGAATGAAAATTCTGAAATTGTGGCAGCTTTTCATTCGGCTTATGCGCATGACGTCACATGCACATACTGCACATGCGGATGGACTGTCATGGCGGCTCACACCAGGAGCTCCCTCCCTGTGCGAGTAAGCCAGCGCATGCAGGGGGCAATTTATTTTTTTTAAAACTACTCTATCAGCCCGCACCTTCGGTTTGGGGATTTTTTTTTCTGCCCATAGGTGCCCTTTAAATAAATAAGAGGCTTTTGGGCAGAGTCCACAGTACTCAGCACCTGCATTTTGATACATTTGTAACTATTCAAGGTAAGCAGGTTTCTTGGGAGAAATAAGATTGCTGTTAAAAGGGCAATTCACTTTTATCAGCAAAATTTTAATAACCCAAAATATTCATCATTATTAGCAAAAATGTAATAACACAAAAAACATTGCCCTAAAGTAATTTTTGTTAAATAGACATTTATTTAGGGGGTGTGGTCACAAAATGGGCACGGTCGAAAAATATTCACTGTGTGGTAAAAAAAAAAATCCCTCTCTTTTTAATTTTCAAATATTGGGAGGTACAGTATGTGATCTGTATTTGATCAGTATAGGGGTTGCATTCTTAATGGGACCCTTAAGGCTAGGGCATGCAGATCTTGACCTGTGAGAATCCACTGCCACATTGCTTCTCTTCTGTACCTCTGCCTGCACCCAGAAACATTACCTCTGCTCAGGTGCAGGCAGGCATGTCGAATTTCAGTGGGGAATGCAAAATCTTGCTGCGTCTGCCTGCACCCGAACACATACCATGGCAGTACATTCCTACCAATTGCTACATTCTGCATTGATTCCCAACAAGGAACTGAGTTTGGCTCACACCTTTGCTGATATCCGGCCTCTAATCTTGTCCTGGCAGTCGTTTCAGCTTGGAATCAAAATGCAATCTGTTCCGACTGCTGTCACTTAGAGGAATCAGCTGTCAGCACACTAATGAATACTAGAAATACATTTTATTATAATCATCATCAGCATATTCCTCTGTATTATTTTGCATCAAGAATTACATATTGGGGAACCAATTGAAAAATTGCTTAGAGTTTGCCATTCTATAACATACAAAAATGTAATCTGAAGGTGACCCAGCCACAATACAGGGCTCAGTTACCAAAGCAGTGCAGAGTGCAAAATTCAGATACAGATCACCAAGTTTCTAAGGTTCCTGGCCTCCCCTGTCTGTTGGCAGCCAAACTAAAGCGCACCAGCACATGAAGAAGGTACGTGCTGGGGGGTGAGAGGGGGTACAGAGGGGAATTTGTTGCTGGGGTGAGGGCTGTGGGATTAGCATTGGGGGGATGGGGCCCCCCAGTCCGACACCACATCATTTGAGTGTGCTCATTTCCAGTAGAGCAAAATGGTTTTGAATTGCCATTTAGCCATACAAATGATCCCTCATTCATTTGTACTGAGTTTTTTTTACTAATGTTTCTCAAATTCACAGAAAAGCTAAACTCTAACATATCTGACATACTGGGCCCACCAGTACTAGTGACCCCAACCAAGGACAACTTCCACCAACCTCTACATTTTCCATTACTCTAAATGGCACCATACATTTACCACTGTCTAGATCGGATTGGTCTAGGACTAGGACCCCAATGTCACATTTTCTGGTGGTCCCTAGAAGGCACAGTTCAACTGCAATTAGACATTCTTATATTCCTTTAAGAGAAAGTTGTTATTGTTAATGCTTTCCCTTTAAATAGCCACGTTGTTTATAGCCCTGAGGGTTGGGATTTATAAATTGGCATATTTTGATGAGTGAGGCTTCTCACTGCTATTTCTTTGACATGGAAATAGTTTATAAATACATCCATGATTAATGATGTGCTCTCCAAAATGTACATTTAGCATTTATGCGCTGATCAGTACCCTTGGTGAATCTCTCAATTGTGCGAGATATACAGAAAAAATACCTTAAATGTATATATTTAAAGCAAGATATCAAAATCACAGATATTTTGCCAGCTACTAACAAATATATTGTCTATATGTAGTACTTTTTTCTAATCCCTTTTTACAGGTATTTCCCATAAAATAGCACTACTAGGTGTTTGCATATCTGCTGATATAGTATCTTCTCCCCATCTGGAACAGAAGGGAGATGCTCTCAACTCTTTAATACTCAATAGGATATGTTGTGAGAAAAGACACCTGCATGCTTGCATTCCCACCCAACTTTTTTTTTAAATTATGTTTTTATTAAGTTTTCATAACATCATAAAATTACAGTTTTTCAACAAAATTTGGTTTGGAGGTAAAGATAAACAGTGTGTTACATTCCATTCTAGGGATGTCGCGGACTGTTCGCCGGTGAACTTGTTCTCGCGAACATAGGCTGTTCGTGCTCGCCAAATGTTCGCGAACGTCGCGCGACGTTCACCAATTTGGGTTCACCTTAGCTGGCGCTTTTTTTTTGCCATTTCTCCCCCAGACCAGCAGATACATGGCAGCCAATCAGGAAGCTCTCCCTCCTGGACCACCCCCACACCCCCTGGACCACTCCCCTTCCATATATAAACTGAAGCCCTGCAGTGTTTTTTCATTCTGCCTGTGTGTGCTTGGAAGAGCTAGTGTAGAGAGAGAGCTGTTAGTGATTTGAGGGACAGTTGATAGTAAGTTTGCTGGCTAGTAATCTACTGTTCTTCAAACAACTGCTATCTAGCTGTGTGAGCTTGTTCACATTCTGTCTAAATATCAATAATAATACCGTCTCCAGAAACACCATTCCTGAGTGACGTTTTTCAAGCAGCAATAATATTTTCCGTAATCCGTATCCACTGCTGTAGTAGTGTATACGTTGACCTTGTAGGCATTGTTTGCCCAGTCTTTAACCAAGTGCCACGTAGCTGTGTGAGCTTTTTCACATTCCGTGTCCAGAAACATCACCTGAGTGACGTAGTGTGATTTCTGCCCTTTACAGCACAAAACGCAGCGCTGTGTCAACAATGTATTTTTTAGAAACATTTTTGCCCTTGATCCCCCTCTGGCATGCCACTGTCCAGGTCGTTGCACCCTTTAAACAACTTTAAAATAATTTTTCTGGCCAGAAATGTCTTTTCTAGCTTTTAAAATTCGCCTTCCCATTGAAGTCTATGGGGTTCGCCAAGTTCGCGAACATGTTCGCGAACATTTTTTCCGACGTTCGCTACATCCCTATTCCATACTTCTTTACTTATTATGCAGTTACTAGTAATGCTTTTTTAAACCATACTTTCAGAGTTAGTATTACATGGGTATAAGACAAACATTTCCTTATCCATGGTTTAAGGATACTTAACAGTTTTTATGTAGCTTCTAGTTTATTTGGTGACTCCTGGGGGTTGATTGTTGTTCCTGTGGTTGACTCAGAATTTGGATATAGTGATCTGTTTCTTGTAATATGGTGTTACTGAGTAGTAATTCCGTGTCAGCTTGCAGTTGGTGGCATGTCAGACACTTATCCAAGTTTAAAGTGGCTATTTGATGTCTCCTCAGTGGTGTTAGGTATGAATTATGTAGGATTTGTAATGACATCTCTTGGTATTTGCTGGCAGATAAAGATAAAGTTTTAATCGTTTTCGCGTGATATTGGAGTATTTGAGATCCCTCGATTGATGGGATCGCTGAGGTCAATTTGTTTACAAAGGTGTCTGATTTTCCAATTTGTAATGTAGTCTTAATTATTCAGTATATTTGGGATATGGTTTTCTCCGAGTTCTTTTTAGGCCATAGTATGTTCATTGGATTGTTTTTGTCTATCTCCTATCTTCATAAGCTTTATTAATTAAATGACATACAGTTGCATAGAAAACATGTTGCTTTAATAGTAATATAGTTGTTTGAAGTGCTGCACCCAACAGGTAGAGCATACGTGATAGAAGTAATGAAAAGCAACAATATATACGAAAATATTATTCTATTATAGACATTAAATCTAAACAGAACTAGTAATAATCACAGGTGTGTAGTTCCAAACTTTTACTCATTGGGTAGAGAAGAGTTCCCAGTTATGGTGTTAGTAGGTCTTTGCACTTTGGTAGAGGTATTGGGGGTCGGCCAGGAACCCAATACCTTCTCAGTTTTTTTGGAGGCTGCTCGTTAATGTAGAAATACAGTATATTGGCTTTGTATATTTTTATTTGTTCTAATCACAGTTAATTGGTCAGGGGGTCAGCTTTTTCCAGAGCTCAGTTATACACTGGTAGGCCTGGGTGCTGTTCACCCTAGTTTTTGATGTAGTTCACCTCCAAGCTAAGCTTCCAGGTTAGTAACCTCTCTCTAACCAACTCTATGAGTACCCTAGGAGGATCATCTGCACAGATTGTGAACCACTGTGGGGAAGGAGTATGAGCCAGAAGAAGGCATAGAACACAAGAGTGCTTCATCCTGATTACCCTTGACCTTGGTAAACACTGACATCCCTTGAAAGTGTAGGTACAAGAAATACAGAGACTTGTACCCTGAGCAGGGTTCATGTTGTTCATGCGATGTAAATTAGACAAAAACCACAACCCCATTTCCTGAATCCTTTGAAACAAATACTTGAGAAGTGAATTATATGCTTCCTTGGGCATCCAATTACTAGTCATAATAGCACTGTCCCACTGACATATGTCATTTGCTGCTGAGTCTAACAAATTAATTGGAAACTATCAGACAAGGTTAGTTGCATTAGTAACAGCTAATATCATCATCAAAACATATTGTGTCATCAGAAACATATAGTTAAAGGGATTCTGCCAAGAATTTCATGGTGTCATTTTTATTTATAAATTACACTGTTTACATTGCAAATAAATCAGTCTACCAACTAATATTATATTCTTGAACCAATAAATTTATTTTTTTAATTGAGTTTAGTAATATGTGTGTGTAGGCAGCCTCAGGTCAATGTTCCTGATCCTGGGCCAGAAAGTGGCAGCACTTCCCAAAGGAACTGCTTTCAGATAAGCTATTGTTTTTCCTACTTACCATGTAAATGAATGAATCATAACTTGGGTCAGCCAAAATTGGATGTTTATTATTGGGTGCATTTTCCATACCTACCACTAGCATGTGAGCATTTTTAGCAATTCAGGTGTCAGGGAGCTATTATCTTGATAGCTTTTCAGTGTTCTGTTGATGGGCTGTGGGAGGGGGAGACAAGGGAGGGGAGTGATTACTCTAACTAAGCAACCAAGTGAAGATCAGAGATCTCGCATTCAAGTCAAAAGACAGAGAGGCCTACATAGCATCTAGAGCCAATCTATCACATTAAAGAGGCAAAACAAGCATATGCAAAGAAGATAAAAAAATCACTTTCTACTACTAAAGACACATGGCAAGGCAATGCATTCAAGCCATTACAGGATACAAGACTGCACATCAAATAAGCAACAAAGAGGCAACCTTGCCGAATGAGCTGAACAACTTCTTTGCACGTTTTGAAACTGAAAACAGGACACGTTCAAGGAAAATGACCTCCCTTTCAGGCTCTCTGTTTTACCAGCGAAGAAGTAAAGAATACCCTCAGCAGAAGGACCTGACAACATCACAGGTCGGGTGCTACGGGAATGTGCTGAACAGCTTGCAGACATTTTCACTAATATCTTCAATTCATCCCTAAGCTCACCTGCTGTTCCTACATGCCTAAAAACCACCAAAATCATCCCTGTGCCAAAAAAGTCCATTGTGTCTTGCCTCTATGACTATCAGCCTATAACACTCACGCCTATCATCTCAAAGTGCTTTGGGAAACTTGTACTTAAAAATATTAGAACAAAAATCCCACAGAACCTAGACCCACTGCAGTTTGCCTACCGCCCAAATTGTTCCACAGATGATGCAAATTCAACTGCCCTTCATCTCACCCTCTCTCACCTTGACGAAAAAGAGACATACGTCAGAATGCTATTTATCGATTTCAGCTCAGCATTCAACACTGTTATACCACAACAACTGGTAAAGAAGCTGGAACTGCTAGGGCTAAACACCCCACTCTGTAACTGGATCCTAGACTTTCTGACTGATAGACCTCAATACATCTCAATAGGGGATCACACCTCTGGGGTTCTAAAACTGAGCATAGGCTCACCCCAAGGATGTGTGCTTAGCCCACTTCTATTCACCCTGCTGACACCTGGTCGCACTGCCAAGTGCAGTGCAAATAACATCATCAAGTTTGCAGATGATACAACAGTAGTAGGTCTTGTTAGGAAAAATGATGAGTCTGGCAAACTGGTGCCAGAACAACAACCTGACTCTAAATGTCGAAAATACTAAAGAAATGGTTCTAGACTTTAGGAAAACTCTGCAACTCACCTTCCACTGTTCATCGATGGCTCCCCAGTTGAGATAGTCAACAGTGTTACGTTCCTAGGAGTATATATGGCAGATGACTTCTCCTGGACCCTTAACACTAACTCTATTATTCAGTTAGCCAAAAAAAGGTATCACCAAACTTTAAACTTTATACACTAACTCTATCACAAAGAAAGCTCAACAACGCCTTTATATGGAAGCTAAAGAAACACCTTGAACGGCGAGCAAAATATCGTAGCAAAGGACATATCCCATCCATCTCATTCTCTGTTCTCTCTCTTACCATCTGGAAGAAGGTCCCTGTAACAATCTGTTACCTTGAATCCTATGGATAGCTTGGATCCCGAAGGAGAGCCACTGGTGCAAGGAAGACTGGTGGACACGGATACTCCTTTACGGCTCCGGTCTTCACCAACGCCATTTTGGGGCCCCGGGCTTTCTGCAGCGGAGAAGGCAAAGGAGCAGGGAATAGCCGAGATCAAGGTACCATCAAGGATTGAAACAGAAGCAAAGTCGAAACAGGCAAAAGAGTCGGTGCAGGCAGCAGAGGATCAGAGGTCAAAAAACAGGCCAGGAGTCGAAAACCAGGAATCAGATGTCAGGCAAGGCTTGAGCAGGAACTGTGGAAACAGAAGCCAGCTTGGGCAATGTGAGGAGGAAGAGGAAGGTATTTAAGGGACCAGGAACCAATCAGGAGGCTGAGGACGGACAGACACATCAGGAACCAATAGGAAGCTAGGTGCACAAATTAGATGTCATAACACCTAAGTATACTGGTATAAAAAAAACCTACAACACCTGCTATTCCCAGGTGGTCTTCCATCCAGGTACTAACCAGGCCTGACCCTGTTTAGCTTCCAAGATAGACATTTTCAAGGTGATGGGGCCTTAGGCCGTCCATTACGGCATGGGCGTCCGACTTGACGTGTGCCAGTATTTATGCGCTGACGTTTGACGGCAGGCATTACAGTCCCGCAGCATGTCCAGGTGCAGGGAGCAGTTAGTATTTCAATATTCTATTAAATTGCTTGTGGGAAGAAGCTTTTGCAGTGTCTAGTACTTTTTGTACCTTACATGTATCCTCAAATGCTCTTCCTTTATGTAAATGCACGAACTGGAGGGAGGGGCTAAGTGAAAAGTAATTTCGATACACTGTATAACTGTTTATATGATCTGTATTGACAAATAAAGCAATCTAATCTAACTTGCAGTGCAGCACAAAATAATGTTTGTTAATATTTTAATTGGAAACAATGTATTTAACAATAAGTAATATATGATGCTTCACAAGCATTAATTGTCCACAGGGTTTTTGAAAAAGGACTGTGAGGTAGTTAGAAAGGTGAAATAAAAATAGATTTAGCGCTTGCTGGCCTGCTAAGATGCTGCTGGGAAGGTCAGGGCACAGGGCCAGACTTGCATGCTTAGCTAATATTACTAACATCTATGTGACCTGTACTTAAAGGAGAACTAAACTGTTCCTAAACCCAAGCCCTCCCCCACAACTTGCATTGAACCTCCTCCCTGCTACCTCACCACACAGTATATTCCATTTAAACTTGTTCCTACTTTTGACTCTGTCCTAAACATACAGAGGAGCGCAGTGGAGTTAATGGGAACCATCTTCTCCTCTTTGGATACTCTTCATTTGCTTCACTTGCAAGAGGTCTTCAGGAGCATGCACAGGTGAAGCTAGAAATTAATAGGATTTAAACAGGCAGAAGATCATTCCAGTGAACTACATTGTGCACCTCTGTATGTTTAGGAGACATTCAGTCTCCAGTTCAGGCAGTTTTAACAAGGTAGATTTAAGTGAGGAGCTGGGGAAAAAATAAGCATACCTAGATATAATAATAGGTAGGTCAGTTTAGACCATGCCACTGCCCCCACCTCCTTGCCAAATTACCCCCAAAACACTTGCAAGGTCTATTGGATACACAATTTGGTACCGTCCTTCAGAAATCAGAACCATGGTATGCATGCTTATGCATTCCTCTCATCATCAAGAGGATTTTAGCATTGACCTAGTCTTCACCTGCTTTGGATTGGGCCTCCTAGGCTCCACCAGATAAACATCCAGAGCCCATGTTCACATCATTTACATGTATGTAGTGTATAATTATATAGGCATTATAAAAGCCCATTCTGAATTAAAATTTGTGAACTGGAAATGGATTGGGGCCTACAAGAATCCAGGTCCCCAGAGATTTTTCTAGAACTCTGGCAGGCCATAAAAAATTGATGGGAATTGTTAACTGGAATTGGATTGGGGCCTACAAGATTCTGTGCCCACCAGATATATATATATATATATATATATATATATATATACAGTATATTTTGGGCTTACAGGCCATAATTACAATTTGCATTATTCTCACCAAGATGAAAGAAGATACACAAAGATTGAATCTGAAATTCAGTTTTGGAATTTCTATTTTAGAGAGCTATGTGTAGTTTAAATGGTCAATTTTTAAATCAGTGTGGGGTCCCCTCACTCTCCCCCTCCAGTGCAGAGCAAAAGCATTATTTCTCACATATATCATGAGAATTGTAAAAACTTCAGGATAGCTTGGTATATACAACTGGGCAAACCTTTGTGTAGAAACAATAGATATCTTTTTATCTACTTTCTATTTACCTAAAAGACTCATTACTGATGTTGCCAGAAGGCCTGACCTTTGCTTGTAGAGTAACTCAGCACTGGGATTATGTTTCTTATCCCTGAGGTCTCCTGTTTTCTCTTATATTAGGTTACAGCTGCAGTTTTATGCATGCTACTGCCCTTGCCTGTCTATCATCTTAAGTATGCAGTGCACAATATAGTATGATAACGGATCCCATGCTGTGAAGCTCTAGTTTGTAGGGGAGTTTTGGGAGCTGACACCAGCTGTCAGTTCAACCTTATGGGGATATCATGACCAGATTTGGCTTGGTGTTGCATTTGACTTCCTCAGATGCAGGCCCCTTAGCAGTTCCTTCCCACTGGATCCATAAAATTCCACAAGTGGAAAGCACTCCACTTGTGGGAGTCAAACCCCCTCAGAAATAACCATTTCCACTGCACTCACTAGCTCTCCAAGATAAGCCACCCAAGCTATAATAACAAAAGTAAGAGAATGGTCCAGTATTAATTCTTCCTACTAGATCTACATGCTTCATCTTACTCTTATCTAATGCATTATCGGGGCCACTAACCTTTGGAACCTTGAACCCACCCTCCCACTCCTGGGGGTTACACTTTCACTCTTGGCAGTACTGGGACTGGGCGAGCAGGAGATTTTCAGTGTCAGATTGGGCCGATACAGAACAGGGAGAAAAGCTTGTGGGCCCTGCCACCCCAGATACAAGGAAGATTTAGTATGGGTGGGAGGAGGGGTACATGCTGGGAAGGGAGGTTTGCAACATTGATGAGGCACCCTGACTGGGTTGGTGGGCCCTTGAGGTGGCAGCCACTGATAGTCCTGGACACCCCAGTACAACACTGCATCTATTCAAATTTCCTGTTCAGTTCCCAGTACAGATAAAGCCTGTGCAACATGCCACCCAAGGAATCCTACCTTTTTAGGAAGGTTGTGCATTACTGGATAGTTTTGACTTACTATTATTATGTTGTAATCAAATATCAGCAGGTGAATGTAGTTCCGGTTAGGTATTTGGTGCCAGAACTTCTGTTTTAATAATTTAGTGGTGACCGATTATATGAACAAGGAGGAGAGAGCCAAGCATACACAGAGCAGGAACAATTATCATAGGAGTTTCTACCAGACCAGAACATTTCTTGCACTGGACAGCTAAACAGCACTTTCCTCATTTGTTTATAAACACAGACAGTACAATAATTTATAATTATGCCCCCCATTTTGATGTTTTTGTGTAGAGTAATTTCAACAACTCCAAAGCGCTGGGAGACTGACAAGTTCATTACCTCGGCTTTTTTTTTATGCCATTAGCAATGAACTCCCATAAGGCTTCATTTAATATCCTCCCTTCCTCAGTCCTAGATGGTTGGTTATGACTTTGGAATTTATCAAGTCCAGATTTGTTTTAATTGGAAATAGAGATACACTATCTCATCACCTTGTTCAATCACCTGCTGTTACCATAAGAATGTGTCATGCATATTTAAAACTGTGAGTCCAAACAGCTTGTTTCAGGAAGAGAGGCTTTTCTGTTCCAATGTTCTCGGGCACTGGAGAAAATGAAAGAAGCAAAGTAGCTGAATTTACAGAGAAAAGGGGAAATACCATTCTAGAGCACTAGGCCCCTTTTTTCTTTATAATCTGAGTGCATTTGGTGACTTTTAGGATCTTGTTATTGCTCTCACTTACTGTACATCTTCTTGAAAAGTGCCTCTATGTTAGGAAATGTAAAATGCAATATTTGATGCACTGGATTTATGATTCAAAATGGGGGGGGGACTGGAGCCCAGCAGGAATACGCATCAGGGGAGTGAAGTCCTCCAATCGCCAGTGCTATAACCCCCCCTTTCTCTCCCCCCACATTTATCTTGTTCTTTCTCTTGCGCTCACAATCACCATCATGGACAGCCATCATATGTCAGTGGGTCTGGGGCAACAGGGCCTGGTGTCCCTGTAAGTAATATAAATTCCCAATAAAATACACAGCAGCAATGTTCCAGGTATGGTAATAGATATGGCACCTGTTATTCAGAATGCTGGGGACCTGGGGTTTTGTGGAGAATGGATCTTTCTGCAATTTGGCTCTTCATACCTTAAGTCTACTAGAAAATCATATAAAAATTAAATAAACCCAATAGGCTGGTTTTGCGTCAACGAAGATTAATTATATCTTTGTTTGGATCAAGTACAAGGTACTGTTTTATTATTACAGCGAAAAAGGAAACAATTTTAGATTATTTGGATAAAATGGAGTCTATGGAAAACGGTCTTTCCGTAAGTCAAAGCTTAAAGGATGGTTGGTTTCCAGATAATGGATTCCATACTTGTACTAGATTGTTACTGAGGGTAACCCTTGATGTTAAAAGACACCGCTGGTGTTTTAAGTTTTGTGTTCTTTATAGTACCTAGATACAATGGCTTGAAATGCATGATAGGGTAATGTGACCTGGCACAGAGTAACAAGAGTGATTGCCAAGCGATAATGATTTGAGGAGAGCACTTCAAAAGCAATTATGCTGTGACTACATTGTACACAACATGTTTCGGGCCTTGCGTGCCCTTTTTCAAGCGATTTATATCAATTAAATAAAGTTCTGCTGGTAATTGGGGGTGAAATTTTCTTGTATCTTGAAGATGTATATTCATTCCTAGAAGAAATTCTGGGAATCTGGATAAACATCAATGATAGGAGAAATACAGCAGTAGAGAGCACATGCCATAACCCTTAAGCAATGGGCAATTAAAGGTTGCCATTTTAGTTGTTTTTATTTGGCTTCAATTTGAATATACAAATAGGGGTTAGAATAAAGTTCAGTCAAAATTTGCAGAGTGCTTGGAATTCAGCTAATGGATTAGATGCTTCCCTGATCTAAACTGAAACATGTCTCTATGAAACAACCGTTTAGTGTGTATAAGAATATAAATAAATATATATATATATATATATATATATATATATATATATATATAAAACAAACAAAGAAAAGTTGTGCTCACCACTGATTTTTAAAACCATTAGGCGGGGGTGCAATGAGGCTGTGACCACAAAATAAAAACAGATAAATACAAGAGGTCCTCTGCACTCAACCCATTAACAATATATTTAAGACATTAAGACATTTTGTGCATACAGCTACTAAAAAATGCCTTCCCTTCAAACAACGGGATTGTTTGTCCATATATTGTAATATATTTAAGCTGGCCAACTACGTCAAAGTCATCCCATACCTGGCCAGTCCTACACTCAATTTTCATCTGATTCATTAAGAATTCCATTGCTTAATTATACATTTTACAAAGGGACTAAGTTTTACCCGCAACTTACTTGCTGCTTTCAAAGTAAAATTCCCAATCTGCCCTTTTATTAGACACCAGTGGGATCACCTGACTATAGCTGGGAAGGGATGGGGGCTACAACAATTTTGTCTATTTTTATTTTGTGGTCACAGCCTCATTGCACCCCCTCCTAATGGTTTTAAAATCAGTGGTGAGCACAACTTTTCTTTGTTTGTTGTATTTATACTGGAGCAGTGACCAGTTCCTTGTTGTAGCCCCCACCCCTTCCCAGCTATAGTCAGGTGATCCCACTGGTATCTAATAAAAGGGCAGATTGGGAATTTTACTTTGAAAGCAGCAAGTAAGTTGCTGGTAAAACTTAGTCCCTTTGTAAAATGTATAATTAAGCAATGGAATTCTTAATGAATATATATATATATATATGAGTGTATATGAGAACACTGCTGCACTGTATGACATGTTCATTAGCCCTTTTATAGATCCTAGGAACTGCTTTTCTTCTATTCATCGCCAGCAGCAGCAGCAGCATGAGATGTTCATCATCATATATTACAGTTACTCACTGCTAGCTAGCTAAAAAAAAATAGGACCCTGGAACATGGGGCCCATTGGGAAAACAGAAGAACAGAGTGCCATTTGGCAAATTCAATTCTCATCTTCTTTAACTACCATTAGTAGGCTGGAGTATGGTGGTTTTTGCAGCCCAGCAACATTTGGGTGTCGTAACAGTGCCAAGCACGTTAAATGTTCCCTTTAAGTACTCTATTCAGTCAAGACTCCTCCTTTTCTAATCTACTTCTCCCCTACCTTTCTCCTTCTGTTCTTCTCTTTCTCTTTAGACAGATCAAGCTAAAAGGCATGTGTTGTTATTAACCATTCAAAGCAATGAATATAATCTCAACTCCCCCTTTTTCTTATTGAAGGAGTACTTTTAATGAAGGGGATCTTCCATGCAACTGACTGCGGGAAATCTATACGCAGAAAGGACCCATATTGATTTCTGCATATCTGATACCATCCACTTAAAGGTATTTAATTTCAAAGGCTTCCAAACTTGCAATTCCAAAGGTGTGATATATTGCATTAAATGCCCTTGTGGCATGGCCTATGTAGGGCAAACACAGCGACCAGTAAAGGTCTACCTCAATGAACATAAATCTACAATACCTGATTACCAACCAGAGGTGGAGGAGAAACAAAATGTACATAAACGGAAAAAAATTTTTGCGAGACTTTTTAAAAAAAATATAGGATCTCGCAATTACATTGGCAAATTATTGCAGTAGGAGAATTATTGAATATGGGTATTACAAACACAAACTCACAGGGGTCTTAGTGAAGAATTTAGCTTGACATGTTATTTGTGATGGATTGACTTCATATCATGTACTAACAGTTTTTAACCTTTACTTTCTGATAACTCTGGTAAAAGAAAATTAAGTCAGGGGAAAGGTAGACCTTTTTTCTATATTGATAGGGATAGTTGCCCTTTAATGTTGCTATTTCATAAGAATGTTTTTATACATTAAAGTTCAGACCTGGGCCGTTTTTCTGTTTTTATCTTGTCATGTAAACATTTTACTGTTATTAAAAAGATATGTAATTTTTATGACTGTATGTTCTAAAATTTCAATAAAAATATTGAAACCTAATGTTGCTAAACTTTTTCCTCCCATTTAGTTTAAATTTTAGGTTCTGGCATATTTAATCAATATGTGGTCATTGGGCTCTGTCATGGATAATGGACTGTTTGGACATGGTTTTGGGCTCATTATTGTGGACTTTTTTTTTAACAAGGGGGTGGGTTTTGTGGCTATTAACACTTGTTACACCTTCCTGTATTAACTGATGAATGGAGGAATGCCCCCAAAACTTGTTGATTCTTGAGTGCCTCAATAAACACAAGGGGCTTGTCCCTATTCGAATTGCCTTTTGCATGCCAGTACCTGCTTTTCTTGCATGCTACTGTGGGAGTGCCATGTCCCTAAGGCAGAAATAGCTTAATGAAGGCCCAAGGAACTGGCTATTTTAGTACATATACCAAAACTGGCCATTAACATTTTAAAGGGGTTGTTCACCTTTTAGTTTGATGTAGAGAGTGATAGTCTGAGACAATTTGTAATTGGCTATAATTTTTTATTAATTGTGGTTTTTGAGGTATTTTGAGTTTTATTTATTTATTATGAATAAGAGACTGGAATATGAATAGAAGAGGGCTGAATAGAAAGGATTCAAAAAAACATATAAAAGAAAAAATGAAGTCCTATTGTAAAGTTGTTTAAATTTGGCTATTCTCTAATATACTAAAAGTTAACTTAAAGGTGAACCACCCCTTTAAGAGTTGATACCTGGTTACAGGTGAGTTCTGTAGTCCCTATAGTTATACTTGTGGCTTGATTAGTGGTCTGACATCCAAACTGTGCCAACAGAAACACACCAAAAAACTACAGTATTTTAAACTAATGAACAAATAATATCCTGTTGCTCCACATTGGTAAAACTGGTGTGTTTGATTCCACCACATTACTTTAGTTTATATAAACAAGATGCTGTGTGGCCATGGGGGCAGCCATTCAAAGGCACAGGATACTCAGCAGAGACCAGAAAGGCTCTTAGCATACAGTGGGATTCTTCATAACGTAACTGTTGTGTATCATGTGCTTTGAATGGCTGCCCCCGTGGCTACACAGTAGATTTTTACATAAACTAAAGTAATGTTGCAGAAGCAAACACACCAGGTAAACCACTGCAGAGCAACAGTACATTATATTGTAATTCATTTCTTGGTGCTACTGTTCCTTTAACCCTATGAAAATCAGGGCCATTGTGAGGTACACTTAAACTATGGACAAAATGTTAGTGTATGCTCTTATTTGTAGTCCAGTAAATTTTAGGCTATGTGTTTAATTGCGTTAATACTGTTTACATCTTTCTATCATCTCTTTTTGACATTTCAACAAACCCTTTAGTAACAACTGGTGCCCTCTCCAGAACCCTCCTATCTCCTGAATAGGGTTGCCACCTAGCCGCTATTTTACTGGCCTGGCCGGTAAAAATGATGGTTAATCTCAATGTTATTAATAGGAAAAA
>CM044435.1:14152042-14163173 GCA_024363595.1 Xenopus borealis | reverse complement strand
TTAACTCTTCTAAAAACTTGTTTAAGAATTTCACCTGAGCTGTATTGGGCGCATATACATTTGCTATAGTTATCTTAAATGCCCCTAAGTTCCCCTTTATTAAAACGTACCTTCCTTCCTTATCTATTTTTTTCTCTTGTAATACAAATGGTAGGTCTTTGTGAATCATTGTTAATACTCCTGTTACTTTCTTCTCTGGATTGTTGCTATAAAAGGTCTGTGTGTAATATTTATCCATTATCCTTGGGGTGTGTCCTTCTTTGAAGTGGGTCTCTTGAAACATTATTATGTGCGCCTGTAGTTTTTTACATGTATTTAAGATTTGGCTTCTCTTAACAGGTTCATTCAGCCCATTTACATTATAGCTTAAAATTAAACACATTCACTTTAAAGAACTTTCTTATAACGTGTACCTTTATATTGTTATCCTCTTGTCCTATATCATCTACTTTGTGATAATTGAAGTCCACACATAAAGAAATTGGCCCATGGCCACAGAAAACAAATACATAAGATAAGAAGTATATAGAAAAAAGAAAACAAATTAAAAAATAAGAAACAATATGATATCCCACTTGCATGGTGGGATATTAATACTCCGCCTCAGACTTATAGAGGATAAAAACCTCTTGCTGTTCCCCAGGGGCGGCTGGGTGTGTCGAGACACACTTGTGTGGGGAGTTATTACTGCCGCTCTACTGTCCCCTTTCCAGGACAGTCAGGTTCTCGTTCTAGTTGAACCTATACCTAATTGGGTTACTTGCCAGAGCTCTTCTCTCTTCTTTTTTAATTTTTATTTTTTCTCTCCCCCCCTTTCTTCCTCTCCCCCACCCTTTTCCCTCCTTACTTTCTCAGTTTCTCTCTCCCTACTCTCTTTCTCTCTAGTGTTTGTTGGATTCTTTACTTCCCCATAGCAAGTAGGAAGAGAGATTAATGAGAAATAAGTGAGAGAATTCTTGCTTTACTACCTTTGTTGCTTCAAACCACTTCAGATCTGACTTGGCTCGAGGGGGCCTTCTCCCCGTGCGGGGGTGGCCAATCCCACACCTCTAGGGTTTTGTGTAAACTAGATGTGTTCGTGCTCCCTATCCCCTTCTCCTTAAAGCTCCTTGGTGCTTCCCTTTATTAACTGTAGTAGTGTTGTAACTTTTCTCCCATTATTGTGATATCTGGTGTACTAGCAGTGATTTTTACTGCTGGCCCCCATATGTTACTGTATATATCTCGCTGTATACTGTGTTTTATGTGAATTTAAGTGATATTTTATAATTTAATAGTCCTTCCCTCTATCTGAGGCAGCTCCCACTACAAATATTGTGCTTGCTCTGTGCAAATCTGCTCCTCTTTATGTGCTTGGTGTTAAATAATAATATTGCCACTTCCACTCTCTGTGCCTCTGTGTTAATTGCACTCTATCCTCAGTGGATTTGAAATAGTGATTGATTATATCCGTGAAGTGTTTATTTTCCCTAGAGGGGTGGCTGTCCACCCCCATACATGGTTCTCCCCCCTTCCCCCAGTCGAACGTACTGCCATAGCCGGTTGACTAACAGAAATTCCCATACTCTTATCTAAACCATTTTTCTCAGATCGATTAATATCAGTTCATATCAACCATCCTCTGAGGATGTTTCATGTTTACCCAGCCTAAAGGGTGGACTCCCCTTTCAGTATCTTCTGCTGGGCCTTACAGCACTTCCGCTGAAGTCGCTAGAAGTCGGTGTGCTTGCTTTCTTTTTTACTGTTTCCTTCTGTTGCCAAAGTCCCTGCTGTAGTTGGCCCCAATCTATTTCACCAGGATCTTCTGTTGTCCATCCTGGAAGGTCTATGTCAGGCAGTTTCATCTTCCTCAGGAATCTTTCCGTATCCTTTGGAAAGCGGATTATCGCTTGTTGCCCCTCGCTGTTGGCACTTAACGAGAATGGAAATCCCCATCTATACTGTATATCTTTATCTTTGAGGGCAGTTGTCAGTGGCTTCAATAGTCTACGTTTGTTTAAGGTGCTCCATGAGATATCTTGGAATAATTTTACTGGGGATTCTTCAAAAGTAATTGTTTCTCTCTCCCTTGCCTTCCCTAGTATTTCCTCTTTTAGAGTGAAACTACTAATACAGCAGACAATGTCTCTAGTTGCATTTGGAGGAGCTGATTTTGATTTTTGAACTCTGTGTGCTCTCTCAATATCGGTTTCCATCACTCGTTTTCCTTCCATAACTTCAGAGAACAATCTGCATAGTACTTCTTTAATGTTTTCTTCTTTGTCTTGTTCTTTCATCCCTCTAATTCTTATGTTATTTCTCCTTCCTCTGTTCTCTTGGTCTTCCACCTGTCTTTGCAATTCCGACATCCAAGTATTATGCGATATCGCCGTCCTATGTATAATTTTCTGGTTAGTTATTATCTTACTTTGAAGCTTTTCCACCTCCTCCGTTCTATTGGCCAAAGTCTCAAAATCTTTCTTCAGATCCTTTATTTCCTCTTTTATTGTGGATGTTACTTCCTGCAACATCTGTCTTATATCTGCTTTGGAGGGCAGTTTAGTAAGGTATGAAGTTATATCAATGGTTCCCTCACTTTCGCTATCATGTTCTGAAGATTCCTGATGTTCAACTGTTTCGTCCAATAGGTCTTTTGATATCTTCTTTCCGTGTGTCCCAGCTTCTTTCCCTTTCCCTTTCATAAACATTGGAGCGACTTCTATTTGCCCATGTGATTGTCGTTTTTCTTTAGCCTTCTCTTTCTCACTTCTGGTTTTCTGCGGTTTCCCCATCTTCTTATCCTCGTTGGACTTCCCTGCAGTTGCCAGGTTGCTATCTTTATTTGTCTTTGTAGCGGGCTTTACGAATTCCGTCGTGATGCCTTAGGGGAGTGTGGTCGGTAGCTGCGTTACTGTAGCAGTTGTATGCCCCTGGGACTTAGTGTAGGGCAGTACTACTGGTTGTATCTTTGATTTACAGTCTTTTATTTTTTTTTTTTACTTTTGTATTTAAAGAGGTGTGGGTAAGGGTATAATTATCTGTATTCAGGCTGTTAACAGGGATATAGGGAGGATATGTTAATTTTTAATCTGATTTTTATCCTTTCCCAATCCTTCCTGTATTTTCTTTACAGCTCTCCTTCTCCTTCCCGACACCCCTGCCACTCCTCCTCCAAACCTCGGCTACCCGTGTGGCCGTCTAGCCCCTCTATTCCCCACTGCAGTTTACTTGCAAACCCAGCCAGCCAGTTCCCCACAATACCTCCGTGTCGGGTGCTGGGTTGCCGAATGCGGGTCTCTCTGTCTCCGTACAGCAGTGCGTGGCTTGGCGCTGACTCTCCTCCTTCCTCTATCAGTGCTGGGCTGTCCTTTCCCCGGCACTACATGCTGCGCCTCCCCTTCGCGTCTGATCTCTCCAGCCACGTCCCGGCTCTCGGCCCCAGGCCCCAAGGATCTCCCGCGACCACTTATCCTTCACAACTCAGCCGCTCGCCTCTGCCCGCTGCCTCCCAGATCCACCGACCACCGCTCCACACTCAGATCCTCCGACCTCCACTCCACACTCCAAACAGCCTCTCTGTGGTTCCTGCAAGGCCCCGCAAGGTAATATCTTGGGCTTTAAGCTACTTTTTTATCATTCTCTGGCTCTGGCTTTTTCCCCGTGCTTAGGTGCGTGCGGCCATCTTGCCCCCTCCTGTGCAAACAGAAGTATTAAAATTGCATTTGGAAGATTCCATTACTGTGCCAGCATGTTTAGTCCTTTTATCCTATTAATAGACAATATTAAAGAGATAGTGTCATGGGAAAAAGTTTTTTTTTTCAAAATGTATCAGTTAATAGTGCTGCTCCAGCAGACTTCTGCACTGAAATCCATTTTCAAAAGTGCAAATTAATTTTTTCATATTTAATTTTGAAATCTGACATGGGACTAAACATATTGTCAGTTTCCCAGATGCCCCAATCATGTAACTTATGCTCTGCTAAACTTCAGTCACTATCTACCGCTGTACTGCAAATTGGAGTAATTATCTACCCAGCAGCCCATCAGCAGAACAATGGGAAGGTAACCACATACAGTAACTGTTCCCTGGGAGATCTAAGAACAACATTCAATAGTAAAAATTCTCGTCCCACTGTGACACCTTCAGTAAAGCTGGCCATAGACGCAAAGATCCGATCGTACCAATCATTGTACAATCAGACATCCCCATCTCCCGACCTGCCACTAACCAGATTAAATAAAATATTAAAAGAACAGATCAGCCGATGTTCTGGTGACAATCTCCCACTGAAGATAGTCAGATCGGCAATACATGCAGAGAGAAATGATCAGCAACTGACTAACCTGTCTGACTGACTGAACGTCCAATCGGCATGGCAAGACAAAGACACTCCACACAGGATCCAAAAATCGTAATAATCCTCAATTCGTACGATCGGATCATTGCATCTATGGCCAGCTTTAAATTGAGTAGGAGTGCTGGCTCTTTCTGAAAGCACATTAGCAGGCACAATGACCTGAGATTCCTGCCTACACACCAACATTACAACAAAAAAAAACTTGTTGGGTTAGGTATGCCAATTTTACATTTTAGAGTGAATTGTTTGCAGTGTCAACAGTGTAATTTAGAAATAAAAATCATGACATATGTGTAAGTGTAGCACCTGCTAATTTAGCAGCCATTAATCATTTGGGAAACTGGCATAAGTGCCCTTTTTCTACTTGATACATTATCATGTTTCACACCTGTGCCACTGAAAGTGCAGCAGTTAATGCCCAGGCTCTGAAGTCCTTCATAAGCCTGGCTTGGGTACCCTGAGCAGGAGGGAACCCTCCAAACCAAACCATTAGGAAACTGTAGAAAGACTCGAGAGGTTGTTGTTGCACCTGCCTGGCCTGCTGGTTTTTGGTCGGCCTGTAGCACAAAACATCTCCTGCTGATTCTCTGCACAGTTCTTTCACTCCCTTTCAGTTGACAAATTAAAAGTCTAAATAAGCTTACAAGGAGTGAGAAAACTGCACTGAGAAAAGTGTCCTGAGATGCTGTCTGCATCAGTCTCTTAAAGGGGCAGTTCACCTGTTTTGTATGTTATAGAATCTCTAATTCTAAGAAACTTTTCTATTGTGCATTGTATTATTCCACTGTTTTTTCACGCAGCATAATAATATCCTAGGAGTATTTGCAATTGAAACACACCTGGCTTCAACTGGCATTCACATAATGGGTTGGTTCACCTTTCATTTAACTTTCAGTATGGTATCTAAGCAAATTTCCAGTTGCACTTCATTATTTATTTTTTACAGTTTTATAGTTATTTTTCTTATTTTTTTTTCTACCACTTTCAAATGGGGTCATTGACCCCATCCAAAAAAAAATGCTCTGTAAGGTTACAAATTAGGGTTGCCACCGGTTTTGACCCGGACAGCCCGGGTCAAAGCTTCCTGCCCGGTTTTCCAAATAAGGAAAACCGGGCGGGATTAGCTTGATTGACGCCGCGATCGGCCAACCGCCGATCGTGTCGTCATAGCTCCGCCCACAGACATCACTGAAGTCACGGGCCCGCCCACTGAAGTCACGGGCCCGCCCCCTGTCCGGCTTCAGCCACAGGGAAAGGTGGCAACCCTATTACAATTACATTAGTATTGTTATTGCTACATTTTATTATTCCTCTTTCTGTTCCGGCCCTCTCCTATTCATATTCCAGTCTCTTATTCAAATCAATGTATGGTTGCTAGGCTAATTTGGACCCTAGCAGCCAGATTACTGACACTGTAATCTGGAGAGGTGCTGAATAAAAAATTTCACACCTTAATTTTAAGGTGAACAACCCCTTTAACCACAGGGCCACAGTGGGTTGGGTTTTGACATAATGGGTCTTGAACAGAGTGGATAAAGGAATGCTTGTGCATGTTTATTGTTTTTATTATGTTAACAGGGAAATTTCTAGGGCTGCTGCTGATGCTACACTGCTAGTCATTTAAAAAATGGAATTTCAGCTCTTAACATTTTGCCTTGGTAACTGTCTCAAACTGCCGCCTGAGACTGCAGAAAAGGAACAATGCCCCCCTATTAAGTAGCCCAATTAAAGACTCAGAGGTTAACTTGTGGATGAAGGTCGGTCACAGCTTTATTCATCATGTTTAATCAAAAGATCCTTGCACCTTTATAAACACGTTTCTATAACCGACTGGAACCTTTTATTATATAATCATTTTCCAGCTCAAACAAATAACCACCAATGCCAGCCATTGCAAAGCAATGGGCATGTAAGAACAATACTTTCCCATAAATTGCTACGGCAAGGATCAATACTTTTCGCTGTGACAATCTCTTTGATAACAGTAAACATAATAATAACTTAACTGTGTAACTTGCATAAAACTTCAGCACAAGAAAAGGGAGGGAGGGTGGGCTGCTGCTGTCCCCCAGTTTCCCTACCTGATGCTCGTTGCATAGGGGATGGGGCAGGAAATGACGAGCGCTCCTGGATTTGCGCACTCCTGATGCTGCGGCGCAACCTAGTGACGTGGGGGGGGGCAAGGAAAGGCTGTCTGCCTGCCTCCCCGCAGTCACAGCACACCTTGCTAGGCGCTGCACCGCAGCAGAGGCAAGGTTCTCACCCCTTTCACTACACTAGGTCAGGCCTGGACTGGCAATCTGTGGGTTCTGGAAAATGCTGCTGTAAGTTGCCATGGATAATCACTATTTGTTGGTTGGTTGAGGCTGCATGGGCTGCTGTGTGGCCTGTTTGGGCCTCTGTGTACCTGAAATTCCAGAACCTATTTTGAGTCTCAGTCGAGACCTGCACTTGTTGCTTAAAGGAACAGTAACATCAAAAAATAAAAGTGTTTTAAAGTAATACAAATATAATGCAATGTTACTCTACTCTGCTAAAAAATGATGTGTTTGCTACTATAGTTTATAAGAATAAGCTGCTATGTAGCAATGGGGGCAACCATTCAAAGGAGAAAATGCTCATCTTACACAGCAGACAGTAGATAATCTCTGTAGAACATAATGGTGTTATCTGTTATACACTATTTTTCCTGTGCCATATAGCCTTTTTTCAATTTCTGCTATTGCTACACAGACCTTTTTTTATATGCGCTATAGTAGTGTTTCTGAAGCAAACACACCGATTTTACCAGTGCAGAGCAACAATACATGATATTTTCATTACTTTAAAACACATTCACTTATTGGTGTTACTGTTCCTTTAAGTTTTTGAGTGAGGTAGGGCCAAGGGGGAGCGGGTGTATCGCTAGTACAGAGAGTGCTATTGTGCTCTCAGCACTAGAAGAGTTACATTTTAATTATAAAAAACAATTCAGATATTGAGTAAAAAAATAAAAAACGGAAATTTGTCTCTTAAGGTTGGATGTTGGATGTTCAGGCAGACACTGGGCAGAAGTTCAAGAGGAATTGAAGAGTTATAGCAATATGCATACCTCCCAACTGTCCCTCTTTTGACATCTCATACCTCCCTCAGTCCCTCGTTTGTATTGGAAAGTACAGTTTTTTCTCTGCACGGAGTTAATTGGCTTTTGGCAGAGATCCCAGAACTGCCAGAAGGTTCAGATAAGATACTTTTACAGAACGCATATTAGGACATCGTCACATAAGAACGATGTCCTACATGCGCCCTCCTAAGTCTATCGAATGCTGCGTCCGATGTTTGTAAACTCACCCGTCCTAAGAAGCTTCAGTAAGGTATAGGCCTTCGGTCCTCCTTCTTGCGACGTCAGCCCTCCCTCCTCCAAACTCAGCCCTCCCACCTCCAAACTCAGCCTAATTCCTCGGTTTTAGGCATGAAGAGGGAGGGCTGATGTAAGAAGAGGGAGGGCTGACTTCGGAGGAAAGAGGGCTGATTTCGGAGGAGGGAGGGCTAATTTCGGAGGAGGGAGGGCTGAGTTCTGAGGAAGGAGGGCTGACTTGTGAGGTGGGAGGGCTAAGTTCTTATGTGACGATGTCCTAATATGCGTTCCGTATACTTTGTAACAATTCCGAGATAAGCAAATAAGTAGTTGTAACAATATAAGATAACAGGTCCCTTTGGAAAAGTTAAGCTGGACATAGACACAAAGATCCAATCGTTCGAATCCTTGAACGCTCAGACTTCCCCCTCCTCCGACCTGCCAGTAACCTTCAGATCAAGTAAAGTAGTAAAAAGCACAGATTAACCGATGTTCAACCGATGTTCTGCCCCTACAGGGATCGTACGAAAGTTGTGTCTGACAAAACCTAGTGACAGTCTCCCACTACGTACGTACGATCGGCAATACAAGCAGAGATATTATCAAAAAATGTCGGGACTCTCCACACACAGTCTGCAAATTGTATTGTCGGATTGTTGCGTCTATGGTCAGCTTTAGGCTCACAGCTTAAAGGGCAATTCACCTTCATTAGTAAAAAAGAATCACAGAAATATTTTCAAACTTTCATAACCTGCCACATTTTTTAAAATGAACATGGTAATTAGGGGGTGTGGACACAAAATGGGCATGGTCAAACAAATTTTTTGTCCCTCTTTTTGTTTCCAAAATGTTGGGAGGTATGCAATATGGCACCTTTCATTTCCTTTACAACATCTGTGCCAAACTCTGGTGGGCCTTGTCTGTTATTTTGCAGAGGAAGGTTCTGACCCAGCAACATCAGCATATTCTAGGCCTTTGGACTGCAGATGGGATTGAGAATCCGAGGCAGTGCAAATTGGATCTGAGATCTATCTGCATCATAAATTCCATGACACAAAGGAAAGTCTGCTATACAAGCCAGAATGGATTGTTGAGCCTCGGTGTAGGAATGATTACTGCAATCATTGTGGGGGCGGCTATTACATGAGCATATTCCTCTAGCGCCGAAGGCAGAGGTACTTGTATACATCCATGCTGGGCAGATGAATGTATGGGTGATTAACTGCCTATATTGTATATAGAAATGCAAATATTCAAAGAAAGACTATACTTTGCATACAATCAGATATTCAAGGCTTGCTGGGTCAGACCTTGGTCAGGCTCCTCCTTAGCTCAAGAGAAGATAAAGACATTGGTCTAATAATTCCCTGCTATGGGTCAAGGAACCAGTGGCGTAACTAGACCCCTAAGGGTCCTGGTACATAAATTTACAACTGGGCCCCCCTACCCCCCCCATGCAACACCCCCCCCCCCACATGCATTGGGCTGGAACACAGCATGACTGACCAAATGTCATTGGAGCAGTTAAACTGTTCCAGTAAAGTGAACATTAATATGATCAATATGGTTGCTCATCACATGTGTACCAATTCAGAATAATAGTTTGTGTATGTTATCAATCATTTAAATCCACAGCAACATTACTCCTATGAAAAGAATGCAGCTTTGGACAGTAAATAGTGGCACCCATGGATAGCACAATGATAGTTCTGCCTACAATATGTATGAATAATGTTCCTGTTCTGGCTGCACTATATATACACACACACATTTAGTGTGAGATCCGAGACCTGTTATACAGAAAGCTCTGAATTACAGAATCTCCCAGGACGCCATTATAATCAAATAATCCAACGTTTGTACTTTGTACGTGATCCCAACTAAGACATAATTAATCCTTATAGGAAGCAAAACCAGCCTATTGGGTTTATTTCATGTTTTTATGATTTTGTAGTAGACCTAAGGTATGAAGATTCAAATTACAGAAAGATCCATTATCCAGAAACCCCCAGGTCCTGAGCATTCTGGATAACAGGTCCCATACCTCTTATCAAAGGATCTAAGCATGAAAGTCTGAAATACATTTCTTACTGTGTTAATGAAAAGGGTTATTCAGTGCAGCATTAAATGGGTCATTCACCTTTACATTAACTTTAATATGGTACAAAGAGGGATATTCTGAGAAATATTTTTTTTTTATTTGCGGTTTGCGTTATTTAGCTTTTTATTCACTAGCTCTCCAGTTTGCAATTACAGCAGTCTGGTTGCTAGGGTCCAAATTACCCTAGCAACTATACATTAATTTGAACGAAAGACTGGGATATGAGTTGCAGAGAGCCTGAATAAAAAAAAGTAGCAATAAACGTGTAGCCTTACAAGGCATTGTACAAGATGTTACGGTGGCAATTCTATGTATAAATACCCCAAAACTCCAAGCAAGACCGTACAATGGCAATTCCATTTATAAAATACCCCAGAACTATGAACTAGATGGTAAGGTGGCAATTCCAAGTATAAAATACACCAGAACTGAGAGCAAAATGATGCAGAGATTATTTCATGTACAAATACAGCAGAACTCACAGCAAATAGCAGCAGTGCACAGGGGCAATTTTTTCTAAGGCAATGAAAGGGTTAATGGGGACATAGTGAGAGAAAGGAGGAGAACCAGTCAAGCGACTGGTTCTCCTCCTTTCTCCCTGCAATAATCTTGTGATGAGGGAACTGAGGGGAAAGTGAAGAAGTTTCATTTGATTGTACATGGCTGCAGTAGCTGAGCCCAGACCTGCAAGTATAAAAGTTCTGTGCATTCGTTGGACAGAGGATAGTTCCACCACAGCTCTGATATTATCTTAGCATCCCGCATCCTGCCCCAATTCAATCACTGGAGCCGCAGGCAGAGAACGGCGCACTTGAATAAAAATACAAGTAGCTTCGCTTTAGGGACACGGACCCCTTCGGGGGTGCAGAGGCACGGACCCTGGTACAGTCGCACCCTTTGCACCTCTGGTAGTTCTGCCACTGCATGGAACAACTGCATCAAATCTCCCTGTCATTCACATTCAGCCTGGATCTGCTGCTTTCATTCCCATAATACAGAAACCGTGTAATACACTGAATCTTAAAGGGACACCATAAAGCTGTCCCACTGCATGCCTTAGTTCTTTTTAGTTGAATGAGGCTGGTGAGGGTGTGGAATCCCTCTGGGTAGTGATTTTGACTGGGCAAAAGGTTACAAAGAAAATTTTCATTGGTGTATGCTATAAACCACCTCATATAAGTGACGAGTATGAAGCCCAGCTACTTTTACAAATAGAAGCAGCTTCACAACTAGGTCAAGTTATTATTATGGGTGACTTCATTTATCCGGACATTGACTGGGGTTGCCAAGACCAATAAAGCTTGTAGGTTTGTAAATATGCTAAATGACAACTTTTTATCCCAGCTCGTTCAAGAA
>CM044435.1:14121092-14131984 GCA_024363595.1 Xenopus borealis | reverse complement strand
TTTTGAGGGGACCAAAATACATCTACATTATACTTTGTATGTATATAATCTCCCATAAATTACAATTAACATATCCCTTGTGTTTATGTGAAAGTAATAAACATGCTTTAATGTTAAACAACCCAATCATTAGCCCTTATTTCCAGTAATGTGGATGAACTTTTTCTATAATTTTGATAATAAGAGCGTACTATACATATTATTTTCTAAATAATCTGGGCTTCATATGCAGCGTGTGGGCCCATCAGTTAGTAGCTTTAAATCAGACCATGTATGGGACAGATTTCAGATTGTAGTGCATAGTTAGACAAAAATCCTACCTGTGTGCTTAGTCATGTGAATTACAACTGTTGCCAATGCTTATAATATAGGATTTAACCAGCTGTTTCTGCCAGTGGAAAATCACTGTTGTAAAAACTGTTGAAGTCACATTAGGGCTCTTACACACGAGCGTTTTTACCTGCGCTCCCCTGCGTTCCGTTTTGCTGTGTTCAGCCACAGGGGAGCGCAGGTATAGACGCACTTAATGCTTTTCAGTGGGGCTGTACTCACACAAACGTATGTAGGCACCAAACGCAGGTTCAGACGCAACATGCTGCATTTTTCCTGCTTTCAGCACCTACATGCGTTCGTGTGAGTACAGCCCCATTGAAAATTAATGAGTGTGTCTATACCTGCGCTCCCCTGCGGCTGAACACAGCAAAACGGAACGCAGGGGAGCTCAGATAAAAACGCCCGTGTGTAAGAGCCCTTAGACTTAGCCTACCCAAACAAAAAAAGCACCCTCCGCCTATGCATCTGGGTAGTGAATAGTGCACACTTAGTAAGTTACCTCAGCCATGTAAGGGACAAAGACCTTTTTTAAAGAGGTAGATACAAATAATTATGTTCTAGCCTCTAGTAACCACAATCCCCAGTGGATAAAAAATATTCCCAGCGGGCAGTTTAGAAGGATCAAAAAGAATTGTAGTACTCTGGAAGATTTTGACTGTCAAGCAGAAATTCTAAAAAATAGATTTAGAGAAAGAGGATATAAAGAAATAGATATACAAAATTCATATGAAAAAATAAGGAAATTAGACAGAAATCAGTTGTTGGAATACAACCAAAAAGATCAGAACATACCTAAGAGACAAGATCAAATTCCAGAAATATGTTTTGTTACACAGTATAATACAAAGGCCAAAAATATAAGTAAGATTATCAAAAAACACTGGAATGTTTTAAGTTTGGATAGGGAGTTACAATCTGTTCTCCCATCCAGACCAAAAATTATATTCCAAAAAGCCCCTAATATTAAACAAAAATTGGTGAAAACTTGTCAGACACAAAATACCAGCAGTGCAAAAACGAGGCTTGCTGGCTTTTTTCCTTGTTGTCTTTGTAAAACTTGTAAATTTGCTGTGAAAAAACAAACTTTTTGTAGCAAAGCAACTGGGGAACAATTTAAGATAAATGAATTAATAAAATGTGATACCCTGGATGTTATCTACATTCTGGAGTGCCCATGTGGGCTCCAATATGTAGGAAAAACGAATAGGAAATTGAGGGTTAGGATTGGAGAACACATAAATAACATAAGGAAAGGCAATTTAAAACATATAGTGTCTAAACACTTCTCAGAATTACATAATAAGAATCCTACGGGCTTGAAATGGTGGGGTATAGAGAAAGTGACGAAAGATTGGAGGGGAGGTAATTTAACAAATAAAACGTTACAAAGGGAGAGCTGGTGGATACACAAAGTAAAATCTTTGGTTCCATCAGGTCTAAATATTGATTTTAACCTAAGAGCCTTTTTAAACTAAGACAGACAAAAAGTATCATTCTTAAGGAAAGCGAGTAAAGTCCCTTTAGACATATGAGGGAAAAGTAACATTGTATTGCAAGAGTTGTGCTACAAGCTTCAAAAAGCAAGAACCTGAGTCTGTAACTCCGTAAAGTTTTACTTCAATTTTATTGATTGTATAATTTTAATATTGTATTTATCTGTTTAGAAAATTTGAAATTGTGAAGTAAGCGATTGATTCTTGCAATTGATTAAGTACAAATTGATTTTATTTGATTGATCCGCGCAAATAGCGAAAAAAGAAACTGTCATCTTTTGATCTGTATGGACTAATAAAGTTATATAGAACACCCGCTCTGACGAGCGGAAAGGAGCGACTAAAATAGAGCGGAGAGGGAAAAGAGGCTATCGCTCAAAGAAGAAGCCGGAAAGGCGAAACGCGTAAGCGGTATAGCACAACAACCAAGTATCTGCGGGACCGTCACACTGCTGGAAGGACAAAGAATAGGACTCTGGAGGGACGCCACGGAGCCTAATACCACAGTGGGAGACGCATCGCGGATACTTTTTTCTAAAGGGATACAGAGGGAATCTGTTTGTGAGTGTATTTTTATTGATTCATTAAACCTAATTTTAAGAAAGTCTACACATGGTTGTCTACGTTCTCTCTCCATTTTTAAGATAAAGAAACGTGCGCTTTGAAATACTCAAGCAACGTTTTTTTGTTCACTGCTGGATTCAGCTCACGTCTGGTGAGTTGAATATACCTCTAAAGCCACTAGGAATCTGTTTGGCGTCTTTGGGGGATTTGCCGCTGTGGATCTTTTTTTTCCCAAAATTTTTTGTTTCAGATATTATATATTTTTTGCTTTTTATTTTTTCATTTTGGTTTTCTCACTTTGGTTTTATATCACTGAACATTCACGGTGGTAACAACATAAGGGTGTGTGCTAAATTGCTGTTCATTAGAACAGCAGCAATTATAATTGGGTATAAATCACTATATTTAATGTGCAATTAAACACACAAATCTTGTTATAAGAATGGTGTTCAAAAATACTACACTATAAGAGTTTTGTTCTGTTTTCCTTTGAAAACTTTCTTTTTGAGGTAATTGGCAAACACTCGCTTGTCTATCTTGGACAACACTGTATTATATTTGTATTACTTTAAAAAATTTCCTTTTGTGATGTACTGTTCCTTTAAGGTAGAAAGATCCAAATTACGGAAAGATTCATTATCTAAAAAACCCAGGTCAATTGGGCCAATTCTGCACATGTAACTCTAAATTTCTAAATTAGGCTTCATATCACTGTTTAAAAGGGTGATGAGACTGAAGGGAAATATTGTTCAGTTGTCAGGATATGCAAAAGGGAGCAGATTTAAAGACTCTTGAACCAAGAATGGATTTTTGGAGATGCTCGCTAGAGATTACACAGTATAAAAATGCTAATTACATTGCAGCAGCTTTATCCAGTGTGTTTAGTTTAATGGAAAACAAAATCCCCTATCCATCAATATGATTAATTAAAAGTTAAAGGGGGATAATGAAATGTATATTTTTTAAACTGTTGGGGGCACTGCCACTTTCTTAAGGGAGACGGAAAGTCATTAATATGTGAATACCCTTGGTGAGGCCTCACTCCTCCTGAACTGCACCACTGTTCTCCCCTTGTTTGCCTTACCTTTTCTCAAAAAAGAAATGGAACAGAGCAGGGTTGTTGGACGCCATCTTGCATGGTTAATCCTATCCTCCCAGTGATAGCTAGGGGGAATATTTATCATGGTGCATAAAACTAAATTAATTGGAAATGGTATAAAAAGCGGTGTAAAATTTTGCATGTTTTGTGAAATGTAACGCTATGCAAGTGCCAAATTTGCTGCTGTTGCTTTCCATTGCTTCCGGTGGACGAAACGCGTAACATTTTACAGCACTTTCTACACCATTTTTTCACAGCGAAGCCTGGCGATGTGCAGTGTATTATCCCACAGTTTTTTTATACAGCATAACAAATATGCCCTTAGGAGTATTGGCGATTAAAACACAACTAGCCTGGCTTCAATTGGACATGCTCTGTGTTGGCATTCACTTAAAGGAGAACTATACCGCCAAAATGAATACTTGGGCAACAGTAAGTTTATATTAAATTAAGTGACGTATTAAAGAATCTTACCAAACTGGTAGATATACAGTGATATGAAAAAGTTTGGGAACCCCACTGAGCCTACATAATAATTTACTCCACTTTTCAACCACTTTCATTTTCTGGGAATATCTGAGTACTGGGGTATTTTCTGAACAAAGATTTTTAGTGAAGCAGTATTCATTTGTATGAAAATAAATCAAATGTGAAAAACTGGCTGTGCAAAAAGTTGGGTACCCTTGTAATTTTGCTAATTTGAATGCATAACTGCTCAATACTGATTAATGGCAACACCAAATTGGTAGGATTAGCTTGTTAAGTCTTGAACTTCATAGGAAGGTGTGTCCAATCATGAGAAAAGTTGGCCAAAGTGGCCAATTGCAAGTTGTGCTTCTGTTTGACTCTCCTCTGAAGAGTGGCAACATGGGATCCTCAAAGCAACTCTCAAAAGATCTGAAAAAAAGCTATCTCAGAAGTTTACACTGTCAGTTTAAACTGTAAGGAATGGATGGCCACAGAAACAGTTGCTGTAAAACCCAGGTATTGCAGGCCTAGAAAAATACAGGAGCGGCATATGCAGAGGATTGTGACAATGGTTACAGACAACCCAAAGATCACTTCTGAAGACCTCAATTGAATAGGTGGATCAGTGCCTAAGGCTACGGGGGAAATCAAAACAGAGCACTATATAGTAAGTTGGTTCAATTTCAATGCACCCTGTGTGTTGTTAAACTTCTCACGGTGCAATTCCTCTGGGTTACTAGTCCTTTACCTTTAGCTATGACACCAAAAACATGCTCCCAACACCTTCAGGGCTGTGGCAGAATTGTCTACTCACAAGATCAATGCTTGGGGTAACTCGTAAAATAAATCCTTATTCAGCTCCTCCTTGCCATGTATCATTGACTCCATAAAAGGGGAACAAATATGCCAAAAAGTAATTCTATTTATAATCCTATATCATCAGCTTCATCAGAGGCATGACACTTGACGTAATCTTCCCTTTTGAAGACAGTCGCTGATGGTCCACCTTGGCAACCTTCTTCTCATCCTTCTCTATGCGTTCCGCCGAATCAGGGCTCAGACCTTCCCTTTGCTTCCGGCCCCAGCACTGTTCCGGCTACACTGGTTGCTTTGGTGACTGCTTGAGCGTCCACATGCATTCTTAAAAACATTTTATGCATACGGCCCTACCTGTGCAGGACGTGCAGGAGACATCTGGGGTTGAGTTCTCCTCTCTGGAGGCAGGACAAACAATGATTGAATTCTTAGGCTCCTCCTCTTCCTGTGTCTCCTCTATCCTCAGTTTTTTGTTTGTCCTGCTCGAAGGTAGACATCCACATATTCCTCCTCAAAAATCTTTTTTTCTTTACATTTTTATTTCATTTTATTTTCTATTCAACGTTATAAGCGTGCTCTAGTTTTAGGTGAGCCCTCTCGTGTGCATGCTCCCATAACTATTTGAGCCCCAGACAAGTATAGCTCAACCTACTGAGCCACACTTTGTAAAGCACCATGGTAATCAAGTCTGGTTACCTGTAGAAGTATACTTACATCATGGTTTCCAGCGCTGTCCAAACTTTTTGCCAGGAGGGCCAGATTTGGTGAGGTGAAAATGTGTGGGGGCCGACAATTCAGCCTTAGATTCTTTTAACCATTAACATCATTTAACTCATTTAAACACGGAATCACCAGGTCTGGATTTACACATAGGCCCAGGCCTTGGGCGGAAATATTTAGGGGCAGCATGCTGCCCAGCCGCTCTATGGAGCACCAGGGACGCGCTGATCCATCGCTTGTGCTCCGGTACAAACATAGTAACATAGTAACATAGTAAGTTAGGCTAAAAAAGACTCACGTCCATCAAGTTTAACCTTTTTAACTTTTTTTTTTTTTAAAAAGAGGTGCCCGTCCTGCAAATCTGCCACTGGATTTTGCCCACATTAGTGAAATGATCTGCCACTTGCTCTATACTGCTCCCTGTGTGCTGAAGGTGTTAGCAATAGACACACATTATTATTCATTTCATGATGGAGGCTGAGGGCCAATGTAAATTTGAAAACGGGCCGCATTTGGCCCCTGGCCTGACTTTGGACATGCCTGTATTATACAGTTTGCGGTATTTTCATATTAACACTTAGTTTCCTACCCTCCTCTACAGCTCATTATATACATCATGATTATCTATTCTCCAATACATCTTATCTTTTTTACTTTGTTGCATATTTATATACATAGTTTTTTTTATTTATTATTTATAGGTAAATATACATAGTTACTATTCACTATTCAGAGCTTTTCTCCACTTCGTTATTCTTTTCATCTATGGTGAGTTACAATTTATTTATTTCTTCATCAATTAAAGTTTAACTATTAATTTTACATTTTTACTTAAAAGTGCTGGTGCTTTTTATTAAAGTGCTAGTGGTTTGTATTTCGTTTGTATTACCGCAATAATTATTTAAATCATTAAATAGTATGTTAATAAAATATTTCATGAAATTAATATTCAATTCAATATTTATTCAAGTGTGTTTTAAAATTCAAATAAAATTGCGTTCTAAAAGTTTTTTTGTGATTACATAATAAAAATGTTCTTAAATTCATAACTATATTTATTTATTTATTTTTTGGGAGGATTCTTTTAAATTCTTTGTCCCCTTCCAATATGTTCCAGTGTTTGGTAATTATTCTTTTTATTGCTTGTGTTCCAGGGGCATATGTGGTAATGCACATGCAAATATCTTTCTTTGCTTCTAGTTCTTCAGTAGATCTCCTCTATTTATCCTCAAAAAATTTTCTTGTGACTGTTGTATTAATGTATTGCTATATCCTCTCTCCCTGAATTTATCAGATACATAGGGGTAGATTCATCAAAGAGTGAAGTGAAGAGTGAAGTTCCCCCACAGTCTAGTTGTTTCTCCAACTCCCCTGGGTCTGAACAATTTTTCTTTAGTCTATGAAATTGTCCCTATGGGATATTTTGTAACAAGGGGATTGTGGTTACTTGTGTTTAGTACATAATTACATTTCAATACAAAGGAACAGCACCATGTAGGATTTTTCTTAAAAAGCCTTTATTGGAAAATGGCTCCGACCTGGATGCAACGTTTCAGACCAGCATCAGTCTTTTGTCAAGCTACCTTGGCAGCACCTGTGTACAAATATTTATAGGGCATCTCACAGTGACCCCTTGTGGTGTGGATACAAAATTGCAACAATCATAATTACTTTTAAATGTGTAACAGAGTATCAAATATAGATAAAGATAAAACACAGTATCAAAAATCAGTCCGTTACATTTCTTGTGTGCAAACTTCTCTGTGAGTGTCTCGCTATAAGAAATACATATAGAAAAAAGATTAAAACCAGATAAAAAGATATTAAAAACAAGTTACCGGTAAGTTTTACTTAAATCATATTCTCTATTTAGGCCATTTGGGGTTAGTGTTTCTAATTTACGAATCCACTCTGCTTCCTTTTTTAGTAGTAGTCTTATCCGATCCCCCCCTCTTCGCATTTTGGGGACATTATCTATTATTTGATATTTTAGTTGTTGTACCCCATGGCCTGCAGTTAGAAAATGATTGGCAACTGCCTGGTCACTTTTTTTGGTTTTAATCGCGGACTTGTGTTCCCGTATGCGTTCTTTTATGCTTCTAGAAGTTTGTCCTATGTATGCTAGTCCACACGGGCACTTAATCATATATATCACGTGTGTACTATCACATGTATAAAACCCTTTTATTTTTATTGGTGTCCCTTTCCTTGGGTGATAAAATTCTTCACCTTTTTGACAATTGGAGCAACAATTACAACCGAGGCATGGAAAAGTTCCATTTTTCCTCGGGTGCAACTGTTGCTGTTGTAGGCGTGTTCCACCTACATCCGCTCGTACGGCCATAGATCCAATTGTCTTAGCTTTTTTATACGAAAAAATTGGGGGATCATTAAAGTGCCCAATGTCTGATAGACCCTCTTTCAATATCGGCCAATGTTTTCTAATGGCGTTCTCGATGTATGGGCTAATAGTACTATATCGTGACACAAACGGCATTCTCTCCATTTTATTTTTTGGAACTTTTGTAGTTTCTTTATTCATTTGTATGTCTAATCTTTGTTTTTTTAAAAGATCCCTTGGGTAACCCCTCTCCTCAAATTTAGTTTGTATCTGGTTCATTCGGGATTCCAGCACACTGTCATCGGACACTATTCTTTTTATCCTACTAAATTGAGATTTCGGAACCGATTTTTTAATTTGTATTGGATGGAATGATTCAAAATGTAATATAGTATTTTTATCGGTAGGTTTTACATATAGGTCCGAGGACAGTGTGTCTCCTTCCCGGAGGATCATTGTGTCCAAAAATGAAATCTTTTTTGGGTCACAATTAAGGGTTAACTTCAATTTTGTTTGGGTATTATTTATCTGTGTATGAAAAGTATCTAGGGTCCAACGCGGCCCCGACCACACTGCAAAGACATCATCGATAAATCTATACCAACCCAAACAATATTCCTTGAACAGTTGATTAGTATAGACAAAAGTCTCTTCGAAAGCATTCATAAATATGTTCGCATATGACGGGGCCACATTGGACCCCATTGCTGTACCTCTTATTTGTAGGAAGAATTGATCCCGAAAAAGAAAAAAATTATTATATAGAACCATTTTTAGACAAGACAATACAAAATTTTTTTGTGAACCATCCAACGAGAGGTCCCGGTCCAGCTCGATGCGTATCGCCTCCACACCCCCATCATGTGGGATGGAGGTGTAGAGGCTCTCCACATCGAGAGAGACCAAAAGGGCCCCCTCGGGTAAATTTTTGAATTGTTTAATTTTTGATAGAAAATGCCCAGTATCCTTTATATATGATTTATGTCTCTGCACATAAGGATTAATGATGTTATCAACAAATATTGAAATAGGGGACAGAGCAGAGTCAACACAGGAGACTATTGGCCGTCCAGGAGGGTTTTCTAGGTTTTTATGAATTTTCGGTAAAATATAAAAAACCGGTGTAATGGGGTTATCCCTTTGTAAATAATCACCAAGTGATCGATCAATTATTTTCATTTCACAGGCATTTTCTACCAAGGTCTTAATTTGTGTCTGTATTTTAAGGAGAGGGCTGGTGGCTAGTTTTTTATACGTAGTTTCATCTGAGAGCTGACGCTCTATCTCTTTTATATAATAATTTTTATCCATAACCACCAGCGCCCCTCCTTTATCAGCTTGTTTGAAAATTAATCTCTCATCTTTTTCCAGACTTTGAAGAGATTTAAATTCGTCCTCCGACAAATTTTTTGGTACAGTGTGTAGTTTACCATTTTTAAATTCATTCTCAATTTTAACCATATCTTTCATAACATTTGTCATAAAAGCCTGTACAAACATATTATCTTCTCTGGGTATATATTCACTAGGTTTCTTCAAATTTAAGTCCTTTGCCTTAAATGTCCCAAATGAGTCCATTCTATTTTGGTCAACTTTTAATTTAATGTTGCGAAACAACATATCTTTAATTGATGAAGAAATATCTTTTTATCTGGTTTTAATCTTTTTTCTATATGTATTTCTTATAGCGAGACACTCACAGAGAAGTTTGCACACAAGAAATGTAACGGACTGATTTTTGATACTGTGTTTTATCTTTATCTATATTTGATACTCTGTTACACATTTAAAAGTAATTATGATTGTTGCAATTTTGTATCCACACCACAAGGGGTCACTGTGAGATGCCCTATAAATATTTGTACACAGGTGCTGCCAAGGTAGCTTGACAAAAGACTGATGCTGGTCTGAAACGTTGCATCCAGGTCGGAGCCATTTTCCAATAAAGGCTTTTTAAGAAAAATCCTACATGGTGCTGTTCCTTTGTATTGAAATGGATGAAACAAGATAATAGTGGGACTTGTGGAACGTGCACCGCTAACTGAGAACACAAGGAGGATAATTAGTGCTGACTAAACCACTGTTTGGAGTTTTTCCCACGTAAGTCGTGCACTATTCCCCCATTATAACAATGACTTTTGCATACTCTGACCTTGATAAAGTGAGAATCACTGAGGCAGTGGAGGGACATTGTGAATTCCTAAATGCGAGAGATCATGTCCAAGATTTTAGACAATTGGAGCGTATACAGCGGAAATATATTGCCTATGACTTGCACTTACGGACTTTGGCAGAATATGTGAGATTGCAACGTATACCACGGGGTTTAAGAGTTCATTTACGCCCCACTCTATTTTCAAATGATAAAGATTTCTGTGCAAAGTGGGAAGCAATAATAAATAAATGCTCCATTGATCTTATGCTAGCCACGATGGAACGCTTACAAACTGAACTACCTGCAACCAAGATGGAGGTTGAACACATGGAGAAAGAATTAAAGGAACAATTCAGCATGAGCGTTGTTGCAGACGGGCTAAAAAAACTGCAGGACCATATGGAGAAATTCAGCGCGGAACTCCGCGCAAGAAAGCGCACCAAATTTCAAAGAGATGCGATCGATTACAGCACCGGCAAAGTTTACAACTGGAGGAGCGATCAAAGGGAACACATGGCCGGCAGACGCGGAGCTCCAGGAGAATACCGCAGACAGGAATATCCTACGCGTCCTGTAGCAGGCTACACTCGGAGCCGTTCTAACTCCGCATCTACCTCTGCATCGACAGCTTCTTCACAATCATCTTTTTTAGATGGCTCACCAATGGCTGCAGACGTGCCCGGAACGGGGCGCACAGAGGAGGGAGAAAACACAGAAATCGAAAAAAAAGAAAAAACCACCAGTGAAGTACCGCCGCAAACAGTGGTGAATATCTCAAGTTTTACCCTCACTGAAGAACAAACACAGGTACTCTCTAAAGGCCTTTCCTTTGCTATAGTGTCTGGTCCCGATTTCTTTGAATTAGACTGTGATCTTTATAGATTGTTTCGCAACATTAAATTA
>CM044435.1:14065955-14079625 GCA_024363595.1 Xenopus borealis | reverse complement strand
TTTTTTTTTTTTTTTAAATTCAGGTAGTTTATTGAGTGAGTAAAAGCATGTATTTTACAACAGTGTTAATGAAAACAAGTAAGACATTATGTGACATGTCAATATATAGCTTATAACAGAAGACATATCATGCATCATAAATTCCAGACTGAGAACAGAAATGTTTATCCTTAATAAAGATTCCATTATCTTTCCTGGACATTTTATGACTTAAACTGCTGTAGGTTGAGTTGAGTGTCAGGGGTAAATGTCAGACCATGGACCCCATATTCTATGAAACTTAGTGGGGACTCCCCTTTTAAGTTATGTAAGTTATGTTAGGTACACAGTGTTGCAGGTATCTTGCATTATTACTTTCCAGGTAGCTAAAGTAGGAGGGGTTTCTGCTCTCCAGTTTTGAGTAATTAGTCTTTTAGCTAGTAATAGTCCCTCCAGGAGAAACAGTGACTGGTATTGATTTAGTTTAAGGTCTTGAATTATGGCCAGGATACATATTTTAGGTGTTCTGGGGATTGTCACCTGCAACACCCCCTCTAAGGCATCTAGTATTTCCCTCCAATATACAGTAAGTTTAGTTCAGCTCCACATCATGTGTAGCAAGGTTCCCTTATCCAGAGCACACCTGGTGCAGACATCCGGGGTGTTAGCATTAATGTATTGGAATCTAACAGGGGTATAATAGGCCCTGCAGAGATTGTAAAGCTGAATTAGCCTTAGCCTATAATTGGGGGATACTAATTGAGGGTCTTCTTGCACTTCTTGCCATTCCTCATCTTGGATTGGGCCCTCATCCACCTCCCATTTGCTTCGAAGCTCATCTAAATTATTTCCATGTACTTCTTGGAGAAACCTAGCATATAACATTGTGACCAAGCCTTTTGTGTGTCCCCTTTTAATGTATGTCAAAAAGGTGTGGGTGGATAGTGATATGTTTTGTTGCCTGTGTGAGATGTTTATGAGAGTTTTTGAAAGGTCAGCCATTGCTTATGAGGGATTTGGAATTGGTCTTTTAGCTGTGCAAATGGGATTGGTTTACCATCTTGCCAAACATCACCTAAAGTAGTTACCCCTCGGCTTGACCATAACCTCATTTGGCCTAGCTTTTTCAATAAGGGGTAGTCATGGTTATTCCATATTGGTGTAAGTGGGTCCATGAAAGGGGATTTAATAAGAATATTTGCCATTTTCCATTTTCTACACCTTACTCAGGGAATTGATGGGAGAGGAGAGTAGTACTTGAGGAGTATAAGTAGGTTTACCTAGGAACCAGCTCACTGTATTGTCTGTGAACCTGTCAACTGAGCCCAAAGCGAGTGTAATACTCTGTGGTGTGAACTTTCCACCCATGTGGTTAGGTGGCATAACTGTGCTGCCAGATAATATAAATACATGTCTGGAAGAGCCAAACCAGCTTTATTTTTTGCACGCATTAGTGTCTCTAGCTTCAGACGTGGTCTGGGGTTTGCCCATATCACTTGCCTAAATATAGCATTTATTTTGGCAAAATAAGGTTTTGTTATCCACACCGGGGCTTGTTGCAGTATCTAGAGTAGTTTCGGTAGGATAATCATTTTTATAAGATGGACCCGACCTGTAGGGCCAGTTGGTAGGTTAGCCAATGATTTAAGCTTTTGGGACATCCAATCATTTAATGGGTCAAGGTTAAGGGTTAAGTATTGTTGTGGGGAAGCTGTGACTCCTAGGTAGGTGAATTCCGAGACTACTTTAAGAGGAACGTTAGTCCTTCTTTCTTCCTCTGCTAGTGGGTCTAACATAAGAGCGGTGGATTTGGATTTATTTATTACCAGCCCAGACATAGCACCATATTCCGCCAGGACATTTAGGGCATTGGTTAGTGAGACACCTCCGTCCCCTAGATATAGGAGAATTCTTGCCTGTCACCCAGAATAAACCCTGTTATATTGTTGTGAGATCTGATGAGGTTGTCAAATTTGTTTTTATAGATGTGGTAGGTGCCTTACATAATAATTTAACTATATTTATATAGTTTGGGCCAAATCCAAATTTTTATATTAGTTGCCTCGCCAGGCAATTTGGAGCAATTTTAAAAAGCGCGCCGCTCCGTGTGGATACGCGCCGGCGTTTTCAAGCAACGCCGGTGCGCTTAGGTAAGTGGCTATTCGGGGAGGTTCAGGGGGCTACAAGTCGCGGCGAGAAGTCGCCAGGCGATAAAATGCCCCCGAATCTCCCCGTCTGGCCTAGCCCTAAAACTGTATTAAAGTCGCCTCCTCATATAATTTGAGCATGTGGGAAATCTGTAACATATTTCACAAACTGGACCAAACATTCATCTGAATATGGTGGTGGGATGTATAGATTGGCTAATACAGTTTCTACTGAATTGATCTTACAGTTCAGAAAAATAAATCTACCCCTGGAATCAGATCTCAGAGATAGTAGCTGGAAGTTTACCGATTTTTTGATTAGGATTGATACCCCAGCAGTGTAGGGGGAAAACGTGGCATGGAAAGCCCATCCCACCCATGGGCGTCTAAGGCAGAGAATCTTACTCCCAGTGAGGTGGGGTTCTAGCAGTAGTATTACTTCTGCATCAAATGATTTGACCTGGTCTAGTACCAATTTTCTCTTGACCTGGTCGTTTAAGCCCCTTACATTCCAGGACAGTAAGGAAAATTTTAAGTTAGATGCCATTTTGGGGTATTATATATATTTTGATCGTGAAATTAGGAGACCACTTGGGCCAATGCTGTGCAGAGATATGCAAATATTTCCATTTTACTTGTTTAGCTTGTGACATTTATGACTTAACCTTAGAGAAAACGCATATAGGCCACCTGGACCTACAAGGGATATAGACATGTAAACATTTTAGAGCTACCCATTTAATATTTAACTTTAATAACTGAATTATACCTGTCCCTTACACATATGTGTAGGCAGGGAGTCCCTCCCTTTCTGCCAAATCCCAACCATGGCAGAACTTGTTCCCTGAACCAACCAACAAAACACATTCTTAATGAAACGTAGTTAAACCGTTCAAATGCTGTACTTGACAGCTGAGAGTGTTCCAATTACAGTTTGGTTATCCTGGGCTGGCCAACGGATAAGTATTACGTGGCATGTATATGAAGCCAGGGTGCACTGTTAGTTATGCGTTTTTTGATTGGGCTAGGGTTCTTTAAGGTATAATATGGCACATATGTGTCCAAAGTTTGTTGCCCAAGTTAAATAGAATGTGCAGTACCCTATATGAGATAATAGATAACACTGGTATTACAAAGAACACATGCTCATGCACATATTGGGCACCCAGGAGAGAGTTAGAAGATCCCCATAGTCGATTCAGAAACAGATTTGTAATCCAACTTGAGGGATCTTGTTGTCTTCTGAAGTGTTATCCAACCATGTAGAGCCCTCTTGCGGGGAAGAGAAAAATTGGAAGCTGGTATTTACTTGGCAGGATATAGCATGGAATACTCGATCTTCTTCTCCCTTAGACGTTTCTTAACCTCCTGGACAGTGGCGTAACTACCAGGGGTGCAGAGGGTGCAATTGCACCAGGGACCCCACCCCCTTGGGGCCCATTGGAGCCATGATAATGGTTATGGCAGGCGGTTATCTAGGGGGAGATTCTACAGCACACATGCTATCAACACTCAACACCCGTCAGGGGGGCCCAGGAGCCCATCCTGTGCCGGGGCCCACCAGGGAGTAGTTACGCCACTGCTCCTGGAACCGTGATCTTTGCTGTTGAACCTCTAGCGAGAAATCAGGGTAGAGGGATATCCTGATATTTTGGAAGGTGATCTGTGGCTTGTCTTTTGCAAATCTGAGTAGGGTATCCCTGTCATTAGCATTTAATAGCTGTGCGATTAATGCCCTCAGAGGGGCCCCTGGGATAGGAGGGCGCATTGGGATCCTGTGTGCCCTTTCCACTGTGAAGGCAGAAGAGAGCAGGGGCATGTCAAAGGTTCTGTCAGCTATGTTTAATTCCTCTCCCAGTTGTGGAAAATAGGGATAAGTTAAACTAATAGTGGAAAAAAAGAGAAAAAAGCTTAACCCTCGTACTTGCACCTCCCCATCCCAAAATCCGAGAATCCCAAAAAAACCACCTAAAACTTAATTTTGAATAATAAATTACTTAAAACCAATGAGTCCAATATTAAAATTGAAATGGAACAGGGAGAAAAATGGACTGAAAATTGATTCAACCATATAAATAGGCCGTGAGGTAGCCATTAGTTAATTGGGATATATTGTAAATAAAATACAGATTTCGGATCTTGCAATGGGGAGGTGCAACTACGAGGGTTAAGCTTTTTTCTCTTTTTTTCAATATACCTTTAACCCTGCACACCATCTCTCTGTTTTTCTTTTTGATGGGGGGTGCTCCCTAAATTTGTAATTTTTTCTCTTATAAGCTAAACTAAGCAAGTTCACCAGAAAATTCACAAAGCCACAGCACATCTTTACCAACTGCACTAAATGATGTTTTTTCTCTGTATTTTTCAAATAGATTTTTTGGCAAATTAAAATGCATGTGGATATTCTCAGAAGGCTGTGGGTTTTTTTTTTTTTGATGTACCAATTTTTTTTAGGGAGGGAGCCGGCATGGCAAAACTCTTATACTGCCATTAACCTTCCTTTCTTGAGCTTGAAATTATGAAATTCTGGTGCAGATTCATGAAAATTTCTGTCATGGGCAAAAGAAAAATTGCTCATCCCTAGTGGCAAAAATAAACCTGGTATTGCAAACCAGCACACCCTGGTCTTTCCTTATAATTTATGCCTGGTGCTCAGTACACACTATAGTGATGAGCAAAATTTTTGCCACATTTAACAGCAAAAATCTCCAGTCTTATAAATTTTTTCCATTCAGGTGTATTTAGTAAAGGGATGTCACGTTTCAGGGCATGTCCCTTTGTTAGACATGCCTGATGCATGGCCATTTTAAAGGCCTTGGAAGGCCATGCGCAAAGAGGTCAGTGGTTGGCCCATTATTTGGGCATTTTTGAACATTATTTAAACCAAATTAGGACAGGCAGTTCTGATCTGGGCAGCCCTTCAAAAAAACAGGCTATCCAGCAATGTCTGGCATCTGAGTTTTTACACGTTTCATGTCTATGCAGGTCTGAGGAACATCTAACAACACCTTGGAAGCAAGTGCAAAATCTCACCCCTTAGTGACATCCAAAAAGCAGTTGTGTCATGGGCCATACTGTGTTCTGCACTATAAGCCCTATTAAAAATCAGACACAAGGAGTAGAGAGAGGCAGTGGGTAGAAGGGAGACAAGTCATGTATAAAGGGCCCCTTTGTGGCCTGCACCTGCTGGTCTTCTCTAATTCCTGAATCCTGGCACATCTCAGCTGCCTTCTATTGTTTCTACTGTGACAGCGAGGCAGCTTTCATTTGCTATTGATCTCCATAGGAAAGTGGTGCATGTGTTAATGGCCTTAATGGATCTGCAAGAATAGAATATCTCATTCTTGCCAAGAGATAGTAATTCATCTATCTATTCCCTGTCAGAATGCTCCCATATACTCCGTGCAGACGACAAGCATAAATCATGACCAGACAGCTGTATGTGACAGGAAGGAAGCAGATAAAGATAGCGCACAAATGTAAACCTTTGCCCCAGGCGGAATTCTCTTCCCTTCTGTATAACCCAAAGGGGCTTGTCCTGGTACTGCTGGTGGCCAGCAATCTGGAATATCCCTCATTGGGGCAGGTTACCATTCTCCAGCTTGTAATAAATAATTAATGGACTACTGTCAACTTCATCTAAGCATATATGGAGTGGTATCCAAACTCACCAAGGCAATGACTCCAACTCTTAATACCCACCCCATTTGCTACATATCTCTGAACCCAACTGTCTATCCATATTGTCATCTTTTTCTTGGAAAATCATAAATAGAGCAGGAAGAGTTACAGCGGCAGCTGAGACAATAAATGTAAACATGGTAATATAATGGAAGGGATTTGATATGCTTTGCGGCAGGGATATCTGACCAAAAGGATTAGGAGCCAATAAGTTAGCAGTGAAATAATGATGATGTACTTCAACTATATTTACATTCTTTATATAGCTATTTACATAGGAGATTGACATAGTAAATTAGGTTGAAAAAAGACATGTCCATCAAGTTAAACCTTTTAACTGTATTTTCATCTGAATAAATGCGAGTTGATCCAGGGGAAGGAAAAAAGTCTCTGCCTCAGCCTCTCCAATTTGCCTCATAGGGGGAAAAATTCCTTTCTGACTCCGAGATGGCAATTGGACCAGTCCCTGGATCAGGTTGCACTATGAGCTATCTCCCATAACCCTGTATTTTCTCACTTGCTAAAAAGCAACCCAACCCCTTCTTAAAACTAATCTAATGTATCAGCCTGTACAACCGATTCAGGGAGAGAATTACACATCTTCACAGCTCTCACTGTAAAAAACCCCTTCTGAATATTTAGGCGGAAGCTCCGTTCTTCTAATCAGAATGGGTGACCTTGCGTCAGCTGGCAAGGACTACTGGTAAATACAGCACTAGAGATATTATTAAATGAATATCCCCACTTTGGCCAGTCTTTCCTCAAAGCTAGAGTTTCCATACCTTATACATGCTGTTTGAGCACAGGAGACCAAACCTTTATAAAGTGGAAGAATAACCCCCTCCTCCTGTGACTCTATGACCCTTTTAATACAGCTCAAGACCTTATTTGCCATTGATGCTGCTGACTGGCATTGCTTGCTACAGACAAGTTTATTATCTACAAGGACTTCAAGGTCCTTTTCCATAATGGATTTGCCTAGTGCAGTCCCATTAAGGGTATACATGGCATGGATATTTTTACATCCCAGTTGTATGACTTTACATTTATCAACATTGAATCTCATTTGCCACTCAGCCGCCCAGATTAACAGTTTGTCAGGGATGCCACATCCTGGAATTATTGGCCCGGATAGTTTAGTGTCATCTGCAAACACTGATACATTACTTTCAATAACCTCCCCTATGTCATTAATGAACAAGTTAAATAAAAGTGGACCCAATACCGAGCCCTGAGGGACCCCACTAAGAACCTTACTCAAAGTAGAGAATGTACTATTAACACCACCCTCTATACCCGTTCCTGTAGCCAGTTTACTATCCATGTGCAAATGACTTCATTAAGCCCAACAAACCTTTGTTAAAAAAGCAGTCATTTGTGGGACACGGTATCAAATGCTTTGCCAAAATCCAAATAGATCACATCTACTGCCCCCACATCATAAAAATCTAATTTGTCTGGCATGACCTATCCTTCATAAAGCCATGATGATTGTTGCTCTTAATGCTGTTAAGGACAAGCCTTCAAATAATTTACCAACCACAGATGTCAAACTTACTGGCCTATAATGCCCAAATTGAGATTGTAATCCCTTTTTAAATATTGGAATGACATCAGCTATTCTCCAGTCCATAGGCGCCAGATGAAAGTGTACTAGAGAAAATCAGAAATAAGGGGTGGTCTAAAATTGAACATGCTGTCTTAAAACTGGGGGTTTATGCCATCAGTTCCCTGTATAACTCAACCTGCAGCCTTGTGCCTTTATATGGTCAAAAACTCCTCAGTGACTTCTAATATCATAGACAGGTCTGGATTTTGGGCAGAGGTGCCCCTAGGCTACTTGTAATGCCTGCCGTCAAACGTCGGTGCATAAATACTGGCGCATATCAAGTCAGACGTCCATGCCGTAATGGACGGCCTAAGGCCTGATCTTGGAAGCTAAGCAGGGCCAGGCCTGGTTAGTACCTGGATGGAAGACCGCCTGGGAATACCAGGTGTTGTAGGTTTTTTTTTATATACCAGTATACTTAGGTGTTATGACATCTAATTTGGGCGCCTAGCTTCCTATTGGTTCCTGATGTGTCTGTCTTCCTCAGCCTGCTCCTGATTGGTTCCTGTTCCCTTAAATACCTTCCTCTTCCTCCTCACTTTGCCCAAGCTGGCTTCAGTTCCTACTAAAGCCCTGTTTGTCCGAGTTTCCTGGTTTTGATCCTCTGCCTGTTTTCCTGACTTCTGAACCTTCGCTGCCTTAAACCAACCTCTGCCTGCAATTGACTACACCTTATCCTGACCCCTTGGTACTTCGCTTCTCTGCAACCGTCTTCTGGAACCGACCTTTGCCTGCACCTGACTACGCCTTGCCTGATTCCTTGATACCTCGCTCCTGGTAACTCGCCTGACTTCTCTACTACCTCCGCAGCAGAAAGCCCGGGGCCCCAAAAGGGCGTTGGTGAATACCGGAGCCGTAGAGGGGTTCCTGTTACCACCGGTTCTCCTGGATCAGCTACCCTCCTTCGGGATCCGAGGTAAACAGATTGTTACACCACTGTGTCCTAGCACCCTGCATACTCGTTTATGCACCCCCTTTCTCTTCACTCGTTCACCTGCGTTGGAGTGCTGGGTATTGCAGAAGTATGCATCCCCAGTATTTCACCTATTTAAGAACATCTTGAAAAATGCCAAGACTAAAATAATTTGGGAACCAATTCAGAATAATACAGTCAAATAAACATTGCCATCCTCAGAAATTGCTGTGTTCGTAGCACAGAATCTTATAAAGGACTAAATATACAACTGTGGCTGGATGTTTCTATAGATATTTCAAATAAATAAGTGATTTTCTGGTTATGTGAGGATCCAAGTCCTCTGGGAATGGAATTGCTATCTGAATTTGCATTAGGGGAGATGGCAGATGAATAAATCAAAAGTGAAGGGCAATTCCATGTACAATATGACTTTATATGGAAAGCAGCTGAAAGAGACTCCATCCTCATACTGTATACATACTAAATATACCATACATCAATATGTCCAAGACAAAGATATGTTATATAGCTTCTGCGTATTTCCGTAATGCTAAAATGTGAGGTTATTTATCACTGATGCAGAATAGTAAGCCCAACATTTTCCCATGCTGTAGAATTGTTTGCCTGTCCCTCCTCCTATATGCTACTATTGAGTCTTACAATGTGAGTCTTATTCTAAATGCTTTCACTTGGGCACTTCCATATTCTACCAAGTCATTGTTTGCTGAGGGTAAGCTAGTAAAATTAATTACACTAACTATAATACTGTATAATGAGCTTCTACTTATTTCAAAGCAGGAGTGATGGGCGAATCTGCTGTGTTTCGCTTCGCCAAAACATTGAAAAATTCACTTTGAGTATCGTCTCGTTTTGGATGCCAGAGTCCGTTTTTGGATGCACTAATCCAGCTCCCATTGCCGGCGTCGAAAAAATGGATGCCGGTGTCCTTTTTTTGGAAACGGGTGCAAAAACGGACGCCCGCGTCCAAAACGAGACCCAGCGAATTTTCCCCAGGCAAAATTTTGCTGGCGTTTCGCAAATCAAGGGAATGCATTGCGAATAAATTTGCCCATCACTACAAAGCAGTGCTAAGCCAGGCTCCATGTGCACCCAAGCAAGGTTTTGATGCCCAGACCACGTGTGCACAAGAAATAAACACTACAAGGGATGAGACACACGTGAAAATGACAGTGCTTGCAATTTTTGCACAATTTTGTCTGATTGCTGCATGATTTAACCTTTTTTTGGAGGAGAGAGGCAGGCCCGGATTTGTGGAAAGGCCACCTAGGCCCGGGCCTAGGTTGGCAGGATTTTAGGGGGCGGCATGCTGTCCAGCCACACCCACATTGGTTCAGAAACACTGGGGATTGGCAGGAGATACGATATTATGCTATGGTCCTGATGATGAAAATTTGCGAATAAAGGGCAGAGTATGGGGGCGACGAACGGCAGTGGGCCTAGGGGTGCCCGCTATGTAAATCTGGCCCTGGAGAGAGGGAATACAGAGAAAAACAAAACAATATGCCATTAGTGCTTTATAATGGTAAAATGATAGGATTGTGCATTTTATTTGCCAAGAGACATGACTTAAAGGGATACTGTCATGGGAAAAAAAAAAATTTCAAAACGCATAAATTATTAGTGCTACTCCAGCAGACTTCTACACTGAACGCCATTTCTCAAAAGAGCAAACAGTTTTTTTTATATTCAATTTTGAAATCTGACATGGGGCTAGACATTTTGTCATTTCCCAGATGCCCCTGGTCATGTGACTTGTGCCAGCACTTTAGGAGGGAAACGCTTTCTGGCAGGCTGTTGTTTTTTCTTCTCAATGTAACTGAATGGAACACAGTGGGACATGGGTTTTTACTATTGAGTGCTGTTCTTAGATCTACCAGGCAGCTGTTATCTTGTGTTATGGAGCTGTTATCTGATTACCTTCCCATTGTTCTGTTGTTAGGCTGCTGGGGGGGGGGAAAGGGAGGGGGTGATATTACTCCAACTTGCAGTAAAGAGTAATTTAAGTTTATCAGCGCACAAGTCACATGACTTGGGGCAGCTGGGAAATTGATAAAATGTCTAGCCCCATGTCATATTTCAAAATGAAATATAAAAAAATCTGTTTGCTCTTTTGAGAAATGGATTTCAGTGCAGATGTCTGCTGGAGCAGCACTTTTAACAGATGCATTTTGAAAAAAAAAATTTCCATGACAGTATAGGGTGGGAACGAGGCATAACGAGACATTACTGTGCCCCACAGCAAATCATTTTTCAAGACTCAAAATGTCTACAGTGTGACCTGTTTTACCTAAATTTATTGAAATTGTATATGAATTTGGGTCTCATTGTGTCCCTATACCTCCTGCAACTGCAGGCATTGGCAAATGAAAAAATAGAAAAAGGAGAACTAAACCCAAAAAATTAATAGGGATAAAAATGGCATGTTTTATATATTGAACTTATTGCACCAGCCTTAAGTTTCAGCTACTCAATAGCAGCAATGAACCAGGACTTAAAATTTGTCACAGGGGGTCACCATCTTGACACTCACATGCTCAGTGGGCTCTGAGCAGCTGTTGAGAAGCTAAGCTTAGGGGTTGTCACAAAATATCAAACACAAAATAAGGTTGGCCTGTCAAATAAGCTCATGCTACAGGGTTTATTATTAAATGCTGATGCTAGTTGCACTTATTTCTGTGCTGCCATGTAGTAATTATTCATATTAATTACTAATCAGCCTTCTACTGTGACTGTTATATTCTTTGTGCACTATATATTGTGAGTGGGTCCCTAAGCTCGGTAAGTGACAGCAGCACAGAGCATGTGAATTGAATCAGCAGAAAAAAAGATGGGGAGCTACTGGGGCATCTTTGGAGACACATCTTTACAGTTAAAGGGCTGTGGTTGCCTTGGGCTAGTACAGAAGCTCAAAACATAATGTACAACATTTCTAGCTACCTTTTTAGTTTAACTTTACTTGTCCTTTAAGAACAGCTTTAAAAAGGTCAAGACTAAAAAAATTGTGGAACCAATTCAGAATAATACATTCAAATAAATATTGCCATCCTAAGAAATTGCTGCTTTCATAGCACAGAATCTTATAAAGCACAAAATATACAACCTCAAGATGTCTAAAGGTGGCCATATAATCGCTTGGCGTTGTTGAGGTGGGCGATATTGGGCTGATCCGATCGTGGGCCCTAGGGCCCAACAATCGGATCATAATGGAGGCCATATGGGCGGTCGGATCGCGGGACCGCAACTTTTGGCCAGATATCAATCGGGAAAGCCCATCAGAGGGCCGCATAGTTGCTATTTTCATTCTAGCCCTTTGTTATTTTGCATTGTGGGTTTGATATTTACTGAGTGGTGCACAGTGGAGGCGTGCTCCCATGGGAATAGAAGGCAATTAGAGGTGCCTAATGTTGTATTTAGTTTTAGGCACCAGCACAAGAACAGAAGTAAAAGATCCTAAAAGCTTCCCAGGCAGATAACCGTGACAGACACTACACGCACTCAGCAATGTGCCCGGTCATATTACATAATGCAGAGGCTCCCGCTACAATATATAACCTGGGCAGCTGCCACTGAACTTCAAGAGGATGTTTTAAATACAGTAGGCCACTTCATATATTTTATCTTAGGTGTGCAAAATAAACAATATTAAGGAATTCAACAGAAATGTTAGTAGCTGCATAAAAGTTTTGTATAGATTATTCAGGCTGTATGTATTTGGGTATCAATAAACGTCCTGTCATACATACATACAGTGGAAAACTTAGTTTTGCTCTATAACTGCCTATAAATTGTGCCACAAGGACAACAGTTCTCTATACGCCATCTCTGTAAAAAAGATGCACCATATATACAGCTTTGAGAGTTGACTATAAGGCTTTTATACTTTGTTGCTGTAATAAAGACCCTGAGAAGCTTGAACTGGGGAACATTAGTTAATCTGAAGCCTAGTACTGCAAATTGTCCAATAAAATATGCTTTACGGCTTGTTAAATGGTAACAAAAAACTAAACCTGAATATGGCTAGACTGCTGTATAAAGGCAAGGCCAGACGGGGAGATTCGGGGGAGATCTGTCGCCTGGCGACTTATCGGCAGGCAATTTTGAGCGACATTTAAAATCGCGCCGATGCATGTGAACAAACGCAGGCGACTTTACGCCTAGTGGGTGCGCAGCGCTAACTAGCTATTCGGGAAGATTCAGGGCGATTTGTCGCGGCGATAAGTCGCCAGGCGACAGATCTCCCCGTCTGGCCTTAGCCTTAACAGTGAAGTGAAAACATTCATTGTTTTGTCTGCAGTCTTTATTGTGTAACAGTGCCTGGGCAAAATCTGAAAAGTGGATGATAATCTAGCAGACTTTCACACCACTTCCGACCATTTACATGTGTGTTTATTGAAATCTGTAATTTATTGCAAAGTATTCCTTAGATGTGAATCACTGCAGCTAAGCATTATAGCACAGGCACTAATGCTAATGGGACTTTAGGTCTCAGGCACTTAAAGGGCCATTTCAAATAAACTCATAAAATGAGCATGAAAGAAACAACATACCCTCTGTATCAACATTCGCTCATTGAAGACTACTTCCTGGGCTTATATGTGCAAAATGCCTCTGAGAAGCTCTGGCTGTGTGATCAGGAGCAGCTCATTATAAAGAGTGGACAGCTGACAATATAGCCCTTGGATGTTATAAAATGTACTAGGGCTCATTCCCAAAAGCAAGTGCTGTGTTCAGTTTAAGACACACCATTCACCATGTTTGTTAACTGCAATGCAGCATGTATTGCCAAATTCCTGTTGTGGCAGCCGAGTATAATGCTGGTTTTGTTGAAATTCCGTACAATGTGCCATAATGAATCTAGCACTCACAATGACTATGGCTTTCTGTAAAGTGCAGCTAGAGGGAAGTGCAAAGAGCTTCTTTGGAAATAAATGAATGGCATTTTTTGCATGACCACAATAGTGGCGATTGTAAATGAGCCCTACTAAGTTTGCCCAAATGTAGTGACCAATAGCAACCAATAAGATGTATGTGCTTACACTGATTACTAGTAAGTCCTACCTGCTGATTGGTTGCTGCAGTATTGCTCTAATATTAGTTAATACATCTCTAGCATCTTTGCTGCAGGTAGCTTTGCACTTTTGCTTGCATAACTCTCTAAGTTCCTTATCACAGTGACGCACTAGGAGACATGTTTTTATATTTTTAAATGTATATTTTTGGAATGTGGGAGTAAACCCACTATACAAACGCTTTGCAGATAATGGCATTGTTGGCACTGCCAGGACACTTCCTTACCTGGTGTGATAACCAATGTACT
>CM044435.1:14013849-14043362 GCA_024363595.1 Xenopus borealis | reverse complement strand
GAGCACAAGGACTAACGTATTAAATGATATTTTAATGTTAAAGGAAACAGTGTATATATAAATGATATAACAAAGATGACATATAGTTGCAAATACAGTAAATAAAATAAAAGGGAGTAAAAACACAAAGAAAACCCTTACTTTACCAAGTTTGGAAGTTATCAATGTATACTCTGAGGCACGAGTGGAAAGCTGGACATACAATCCACTGAAAAATGGAGCCTCCTTGTATGACAATGTGATATTGGGAATGTGCTGGGACACTCCCCTCATCACCTTATGCATGAGGTAGGAGTGCCCAGGAACATGTCATTTACGACCCCCTGCAGAGGGTTTGCTACTCTCAGGCATATTCCCCAATATCCCTTAATATAATATGGGTACTTGCCAGTACCCAATACTACAATAAAAACATGGGCAGGCTGTGATCCATATGTGGGCAAACAGAACAATACCAAACACTAATAGGTTCCCACTTTCCAGTCCCCTGGAACCAGCCCTCCTAACTGGTGGGTATAGGCTGGTCCTGTTTGGTATTGTTAGGAAGCTTGTGACCTCCTCATAACCAATATGTACGTTATGAGGTTGTGAATCCTATGACACAGGAGATATGGATACTTTCCTATAATCCATAATTTTCTACTAGCTACCCCCCCCTGCTGCTCTAGGGCCACAGCTCTGTTCTTTGATCAGCTGATCAAAGAACAGACTGGCCCAGCTTCCTTGCCCAAATGGTGTGGCTCCAGACCATCTCAGAAGAGAGATATGGATGTCACCTTACCACAGCCCCCCTGGTGAGATATACAATCAAGGGTCTCTGTGTGAGACTGCAACCAACTGTTTTGCCATGTTAACTTTTGATGCCAGAGCAATGCTGCCTTGGCATGACATTACCTATGGGTCATGCTGATGTAAGTAATTGTTACTTGAAGTTCCTAAACCAGACTGTTTTGCCAACCCAGCTGTCGCTGCTCAACCTGTCAGAGTTTCTAATACTAACAGACTCCTGCTGCACAAATATGGCAGTCCCCTCTTAGAAGAACCTGTATGTAAGAAAGGTAATGTAAAAGCATCTGGCAAATACTTTTATGACAAAATTATAAATAGTATACAATGACAATATTATGATAGATATAAGATTATTTTCTAGTGTCAGTATCTCTTTAAGTCCTCCAACACTTGGTTAGGGCCACTTATATACAATTAAGGTAACCATTAATTGCGTCAGTGGCCCTGGCATGGTCCCAAGAACATCTCTGAGAGAAAATAAGCGTTCACCCAAAATTCTGGCCTCTTCTTCAGTCTGGCTCCAGAGAATATTTAGTAGAACAAATAAGCATTCGCCCCAAATGTCAATATTACTCTTTTATAGATGATTAAATTGCCTTCAGAAACAGCTGTCAACACAATAACAGGAATGCATTTATATATCCATAAAACAGTAATGAAAATATTCAAGACTCACAACTTTGTCAAGAACCATTGACATGGGGAAATACAGGAGCCACAAAACAGAATTTTAAGCAAGACTGGGAGCTCAGACTAATCTCACGTGCTGAGAAATGCTGGATTACAGCCATGGGCTTTGTCTGTGCCAGGAATTTTGGAGAGCCTGGTAAATCTTGCAGTGTTTCTCAAACACAGATGGACATATAAATTGGCTGATAAAAGCTGCTAGCTGTCCACTAATGAGCAGTTAGTGTAGCCTTTCCACCAGGCTACCTAGGCAATATCTGGACAATGTTAATCAAATATCTATTGGCGTGTACCTGAAAATTACCTGGTTTTGGAACCCTTGCCCTACACTCCCTTCATTACTTGCAGTTCCCTTGTTTTAGTGACTAATTAATAGCAATGTCAATATATATTAGGAAATTAGGTGAGTTTCTAGATAATTTGGGGGCTTCCTAAAATTAACTTGCTTTGGGGCTCTATAATATCTCATTCTGTCCCTGGTACAGGTATCGGATCCATTATCTGGAAACCCATTATCTGCATTACAGGAAGGCTCCTCTAGACTCCATTTCATCCAAATAATCCTCTCTGTAAAAATAAAACAGTAGCTTGCACTTGATCCAAACTAAGATATTATTAAAGGGATACTGTCATGGGGGAAAAAAATCAAAATGCATCAGTTAATAGTGCTGTTTCAGAAGAATTCTGCATTGAAATCCATTTCTCAAAAGAACAAACAGATTTTTTTATATTTCATTTTGAAATCTGACATGGGGCTAGCCATTTTGTCAATTTCCCAGCTGCCCCCAATCACTCTTTACTGCTTTACTGCAAGTTGGAGTGATATCACCCCCTCCCTTTCCCCCACCCAGCAGGCTAACAACAGAACAATGGGAAGGTAACCAGATAACAGCTATCTAACACAAGATAACAGCTGCCTGGTAGATCTAAGAACAGCACTCAATAGAAAAATCCCATGTTCCTCTGCGTACTATTGTTACATTGAGAAGAAAAAACAGCCTGCCAGAAAGCAGTTCCCTCCTAAAGTGCTGGCACATGACCGAGACAGCTGGGAAATTGACAAAATGGCTAGCCCCATGTTAGATTTCAAAACTGAATATTAAAATCTGTTTGCTCTTTTGAGAAATGGATTTCAGTGCAGATTTCTGCTGGATCAGCACTATTAACTGATGTGTTTTCCCATGACAGAATCCCTTTTTATTCTTATCGGAAGCAAAACCAGCCTGTTGGGTTCATTTAATATTTAGATGGTTTGCTATTAGACCAGATCCAAATTACGGAAAGATCAGGTTCCAGTAGTGATACATGTATTGCAGTAAAGGTTCACAGTCATTCTTTGACATTCAGACTGAATCACAATGTTGTTGTTTTTTAGCTCTTAAAATAGGTTGTTCTCCTTTGAGTTATCTTTAAGTATGATGTAGAGAGTGATATTCTGAGACAATTATTTGCTGGTTTTGATTTTTTATTATTTGGGGTTTTTGAGTTATTTAGCATTTTATTCAGAAGCTCTCCAGTTGGCCGTTTTAGCAATCCGGTTGCTAGGATCCAAGTTACCCTAGCAACCATGCATGGATTTGAATGAGAGGCTGGAATATAAATGGGAGAGGACCTAAATAGTAGGATGAGTGATAAAAAGTAGCAATAATGATACATTTGTAATCTTACAGAGCATTTGTTTTTTAGATGGGATCAGTGACCCCCATTTGAACTATGGAAAGAATCATAAGAAGATAAATAAGCAATAAATAATGAGGACCAATTGAAAAATTGTATAGACTTGGCTATTTTATAACATACTAAAAGTTAACTGAAAGGTTCCACCATTTAAACAATGACCTTAATTTGCAAACACTGCTGAGAAAAGCAGTGGAGAAAAAATCCGTATATTTTAAGGTGCAATCCGGTTTGTTGCCCACTAGACGTCAGTGCTGCCAATTAGTTAATGCTACTATTAGTATGTTGGTTTTAATATAATCTCTCTTATGGGTGTCGCTCTACAAGGAACCTTGGGGTTCCACCGATCTGTGTTATTGCTTATTTCCTGATTCTATTTCCACCACTTCTCATCATTATTTTGATTTGCTCGGCAGGTATAATTCTCCCTGCTCCCCACTCACTGTTCATTTTAGTAATTTCTCACCTCCCAGCTCTCACTGAAGGGCATGTAAATCCATTATTATTTATACAGGATGCTTCCCTACTGCAAAGCCTGCCCAGCAACTATTATATATCTGTGGATGAAGGGTATAACCTCCATCCTTGAGCTGTAGGGCAAATAAGAAACCCATTAACAATCATTATGTAGCCTTTCTGTAGCGTAATTTAGTTGCTATTATGCCTCTCCTTATGTAAATGAGATTCAGATAGTGATACACACATAATGAGTAGAAATAAATATATAAAAAGGACATCAATATTTGATTTGAGCAAGCCAAATGGAAAATGTCATGTCCTGGTTGGTGGATCTGTACAAAGCCTTAGTCTAAAGGGATAAAGGTGACAGAAAGGGGCCAATTCAGGTATGGGACCATCCAGAATGCTTGGGATCTGGGGGTTTTCAGATAATGGATCTTTCTGTAATTTGGATCTTCATGTCTTAAGTCTACTAGAAAATCATGCAAACATATAAATAAATCCAATAGGCTATTTCTGCATCCAATAAGGATTAATTATATCTTAGTTTGGATCTAGTACAAGGTATTGTTTTATTATTACTGAGAGAAAAGAAAATCATTTTATAAAATTTGGATTATGGGAGACAGCCATTCCATAATTCGGAAATTTCTGGATAATCGGTTTCTGGATAACAGATCCCATACATATACCATCACAATGTACACACAAAACAATGTATTAATATTAGAAACCAGGTCATACAAATCACATGAGTCTAATATTATAACCTGATTCATAAGAAAATATAATTTTCCCTCTTTATAGCCTCTTTATAGGTTCCTGGTAAGTCCTCATCTGGAGTCAGAGGCGGAAATACCAGGGGAGCAGGGGGTGCAATTGTACCAGGGTCGCACCCCACAGTATGCAGTGTAGTTTTGGGCTCCAGTCCTTCAGAGGGATATAAATGAGCTGGAGAGAGTACAGAGACGTGCCATTAAAATAGTAAGAGGATGGAATAATTAAATTATGTTGAGTCTCAAGGCTGGGGTTGGGGAAAAGTTGCTTGTGAGGGAACAAATTCAAGTACTTGCATGGGTGCCCATATATGATTCTTTACTTCCCTCCTTGTCAGGGGCGATTCAGCTTATACCGCCGCCTGAGGCAGCCTTCACTATGCCCCAATCCCCTTCCCCACGGCGCTCACTTTTTCAGCGCCAGACAGGGGAAGGGGGGGGGGTCCACGGCACTAGTGCAGAGCACACAAGTGTGCACTCTGCACTAGAAGAGCCAACTTTCCAGGTTGAAAACCGGAAATTCAGCTCTTAGTTACCAGGAGCGGCTTTTTGGCCGCCCCTGGTAACCAAGGGGGTGCTGCCGCCTGAGGCTAGGGTTGCCACCTTTTCTTGAAAAAAATACCGGCCTTCCTATATGTTTAGCAGATACAACAGATACAGCTTTCAGAAGCAATTTTCACTTTACAACCGCTGGAAATGTATAATGAATAAATGTATATTGGTAAACTGCTTACAGTGACAATGACTTTCATTCTGCAACATTTTAATTTTGGTTTTACTTGGAACAGCTTATTTATTCCCCGGCAGCTTTTGCCCTTCAATGTTCTCCGGAGTATACCATTAATCCTTATAGCAGGGTGAACATACAGTCATATGGCTGCTTTCCTTGCTATGGAAATAAGTGCTTCAGTCCTGGTAGAACATTGAAGGACACCAAGAACACTGCTAGGTGACCTTCTCTATCTATGAAAGCCTATGTGTCTTTCAGGACTATACAGGGACACCACCCCCTCCCTTCAAATCTGCAACCCAGCCAAACAAATGGTTATATTATTGTAGTAAATTAATTAAGGAGAGATGTGTAATTACTGCTCTCTGGTCCCTATAAATATGACTACTGCTGTTGGTGTAAAGCCGTAGAAATTACCTCTTTGGGCCACTCAACAATCTGCAATCAGCTCCTGTGTTTGTTCTCCAACCTGATTTGTTGAAACTGCTACCAGCCAAGGACACATTAAACCAGGATATATACATTGATCAGTTGTCAGCCTCACTGATATTTCCTAGTGCTTGATGGATTATGGCAAAAGGGAACAGGTGAGACGGAGCCATGTATTATTAAATGCTCTATTAAGTCTCCCGCAGGGCTGATAGAGGAGTAGAGAGGCCCCAAGGCAAAAATAACCACATGAACCTGCTGCTGCCATTGTATTGCTCTTTATCTAAACCAGACATGATCCACTTGTGCAGAATCTTGGCTAAACAGTAAAGCAACTAACCAGCGGTTGTTCACTTCCATGAAGACTTATGAATATTTTTCCCATTCATGGAGCTGCCATATTGCCCCACACATTAGCCATTCACACTAAGGGGATCATTTACTACATCGAAGGCAGGTTGCAAAGTGCAAAACCACGCTTGGTCTGCCATGATCTATGGCAAGTGGTAAGGACAAGACTATCTTGCACCCAAAGGAGCTGTGCTCTTTCAATGACCTCTGTGGGATGCATTTTGGCACCCCTTTCGTACACTATGGTCTATGACACCTAAAGTCAGCTGTACTACCGGGAAGGATATAAATAGATCTATGAGTAATGATTGTGCCTTTGCAGAAGCAAATAATATGGCAGCTCCCACTCATACATATACATGCAATAATCAAGGGAAACTATAACATGGACACTCAATGAGCTCTGTCCTCTTTATAAAGCACATGAAAACCAGATCTTCCTCTATCAGAAAGTAACAAGATTTAAGTCTTTAAAAAGCTCCTTCTCTGGCAAGGTGCAGATCACAACCAGACCCTGGTCACATGTGATTTGTAGCGCTAATGGGTGGTTTTTATGTGTGGGGTCCCAGTAAGTTAAAAAGCATCAAGGATGGATTCCTAAAGCAGGGCAGTGCTGCAGACTATCTATCCCTGATATACAAAATGTTTTGCCATGGGCTGTTGATTTACCTGGCTTGCTGAGGCTCTTGGGAGATGTATTCCTCCAGCCCTTAAAGGGCTGGGGAGGGGGGGGTCAGACACATCTTCTAGAGAATCAGGATTCTCTCTCTCTAATAGCGATCCTTTTTTCTACAAGACTTTCCATGTTTGTTCCAGCCCTCCAATCTGTTGATCTTGGGAAAATATGCTGGCAGCCAACTCTGTGACAAAGTTGGACAGCTCTGCCTTAATCAAAGGGCAAATACATTTTCCCAGCACAATATGTTATTATTATTATTACCATTAAGCCTCTGTTTATAAGCCACCCACAGCTTTTATGCCAGGCTGATATATGAATAACTCATTGAAGGATACAAGCAGCAATATTATATATATATATATATATATATATATATATATATATACACACACACACACATACATACATTCAGTGCTCAAACTTGCCTCATTAGGCACTTTGAGTAGAAAGATTTGCACAACATTTATATCACACAGATAAATAAAATAACTTTTTTTCTCAATAAATTGTGTGCAGATCTTTTCTTTATTAGGACATAGGATGATAATAGGACAGCATGCCAGAAGGGTCCAAACATAATGTTGCCCCACAGAGCCACAATTATAGCTAGGAAGACTAGACCATAGGGTAACAATTGGGCAAGACAGCAGGGGGGTCCAAGCATAATATTGCCCCACAGTTATAGGTTACAAAACTAGGACATGAGGTGACCATAGGGCAACATGGCAGAAGGGTCCAAGGATGATGTTGCCCCACAGAGCCACAGTTATAGGTAGGAAGACTAGGGCATACAGTGACTATAGGGTAACATGGCAGAAGGGTCCAAGGATACTGTTGCCTTACTGGGCTACAGTTATAAGTAGAAAACCTTTTGGCATAAGATGAGAAAAGAGCAGGATTGCAGGAGGTTCCAAACATAATGTTGCCCCACAGAGCAACATTTACAGGCAGTGTCAGACTGGCATACAGGGATACCAGGGAAACTCCCAATGGGTCCTCCTGCTTTGAAACTTCTAGGGCAAGATGACAGAACAGTACAAGCATAATGTTGCCCCACAGTTAAAGGTAGCCTCAGACATATGGAGACATTAGCACAATGTTGCAGAAGGTTCCAAGGAAATGTTGCCCCACAGAGCCACAGATATTGGTAGGAAGGCCTGAGCATAGGATGACAATAGGGCATGATGGCAGGACAGTTGAAACATAATGTTGCTCCACAGAGGCTCAGATAGGCTACAGGCCATCCCTTCCACTGCAAAAACAAGCAACATGGCAATTCACACATACTTAAAAATGTAAAAAGCATTAAAAAAGGAACAGCTACTCTTCATTAAATAAAATAGTATATTATAAACATATATTTTAATGAGGTATATTTATACTTCATTCCCAGTAACCCGATAGACTGTATGTTCCATGGCTTGAAAAAATGAAGAAGAAGAAAAGGGCAATGATAAATAACATACATTTATTCCTAATCTTTGCATGTAGATGCCAAACTACAGACAATATAACACTCTGCAGTATGAAGCATGGCATTTCCCTTTTACTTAAGCAGCATTCCCCCATCTCCTTAAATGGGAGCACGATTAAGTGTTTTTTTCCCAAGGGACGTGAAAAAAAATACTAGGCACCTATAAAAACAGTGAAAGTAGAGAAAAATGAATGGTTTCCTTGATATGAAGATAGCAAAATCTAGTGCTTCCCATATAGCTTTCTATTTTAATTAAACTGAATTACAGCATAACTTACCAGTCACTATGATTTATCAACCTGTGCATCAAGGGTGCAATAGTGCATCACCTGACTAAAGGTCTGGGCTATCTTTAGAACATAGTCCATTAGGGATCATTGATCTGGGAACCACTGGATCCATCATAATTTAGAGATTCCATTGACTTTATTTTGATATATACACGTGACTGTGTTGACCTTATAAGTCCTTTGGAAATAAGTCACATTCCATATTCATTAATTAAAGTGTCTTAATGCTATATCCATCAGAGCTGCCTTTATGGGGGGGGGGGTAACTGCCTAAAGTCTCAAATCAACAGTTAATAGGTACAGTAGAGCAAGATTGCCAGAGAACATAGCATGATAATGCTATAGTCTTGCCCTTCTGTCTCCAACCCTTTCTACTATGTTAGGACAAGATGTCAACAGTAGGGCAAGATGACAACTCTTTCTCAGCATGTCCTCCTACATAAATATTGTCCTGTTTTGCCTGCTGTTAAGAGTGAGCAAAGGATGAGGAAAAGGTAGGAAGAGAGTGGCAGATGTTAGATATTGCAGAGCAAAATGGTCACAGAAGGTAGAGTGATAATATCTCCATCTTGCCCTGCCATCTACATCCTGTTCTACTAGGCAATATGTAAACAGTAGGGCAAGCTATTAACACTTCCTTAACATGTCCTCCTACATAAATACTGTGCTGTTTTGCCTTCTGTTAAACAGTGTGCAAAGGAACAAGGAGGAAGAGAGTGGCAGATGGCAGATATTGCAGAGCAAAATGGTCACAGACCATAGAGTGATAATGTCTCCATCTTGCCCTTCCATCTTCATCCTATTTTACTATGTTCTACTAGGCAATATGTAAACTACTGTTTACATATTTTGTTGTTGGCAGTAGGGCAAGATAATAACTCTTCCTCAACCTGCAATCCTACATAAATACTGTGCAGTTTTGTCTTCTGTTAAAGAGTGTGCAAATGATGAGGAACAAGTAGGAAGAGAGTGGCAGATGGTAGATATTGCAGAACAAAATGGTCATAGAAGATAGAATGATAATGTCTCCATCTTGCCCTTCAGTCTCCACCCTGTTCTACTATGTTCTACTAGGCAATATGTGAACAGTAGGGCAAGATACTTTTCCTCAACTTGCACTCCTACATATATATTGTGCTGTTTCACCACTACTAAAGACAGCTCTGAATATAATACTTGGTAAATTCATAAAACACTTGAACATAATACAACCTGAATTTTTACCTTGCACATGAAGGCACTTACAAATATGAATATTTGGTAGCTAAAATAAAAAATTATTTGAATATATTCCAACTTAAGTGACCATTTCCCCAGCTAGAGAGAAGTTTTGGAATCTCAAACAGCCAAGGGAAAGTTTTGAATGCCAGCACTGGCATTGATGTAAACAAAAAAATAAATGTGCAAAAATTGCAGATGCTTCTACATCGAGGTGACATTATGAACCAATAAAAATTTTCTTGCCTCCTTTTTTGGGTGTGGGGGGTTCCCAAGAATGAATTTGTCCCTATAAAGTGCTTTTAAATAATTACCCACAAAACACCCATCCATGTAGAGGGTCAAGACCGAGCCAGGGTTATCCAAATGGGAACTAAGTTGTTGTTTGTATTTGTTGTCTCTCAATAACAGCTGTTCTTTAGCCTTGTCGGAGTCCTTGATAGAACACACTGTTGTTAAGCAGGGATTCCACTGTACAAAAGACATGGCACGGTTGCAGATATCCATTGCTAGCTGTTAATACCATAGAAATGATGCACCAGGCATGGAAGCTGTTGAATTATATTCCATGGGAAATACTTATCCTTATGTGTCTTTACCCAGTGCCAAGCAAATCACACAGGACAGTCCCTGTACTGGAGGGGCAGAACTATTTCATTCATACAGTTGTCTTGGTTTGATATGTTGGGGTGTTGTTTTTGTTTCTATTTATTCTTGATGGAGCACATATAACAAAGTCACCCAACAGTGTGCCACGCTTTATGGTTAAAGCTTCTCCTGTGCTGATATAAACTTGAACAGCTTGAACAGCTCTATTCTTTTAAGAGCCATGTTATTGGACAGTACTTTGTACTCACCCACCTGTTTGGCCCATCTAGAAGAAAATCAAGATGTGAACAACAACAGGTCATACATCTGTTAGCTTTTTGGATTCTGCATAGTGTTGGTTTGCAGTGTAGTGACCATATCTCATGTCATCCAATTCCTCTGATTCCATGAAGTCTGATCTTTTAAATGACTGCTTGCTCTCACTCTTTTTTAGATCTCCATGAGAGGATGGTTGTTGGCCACATGTCACATGGGTATATTGGGACTGCTCCTCGTGGTCAGTCTCTCTGTGGTAGAAATAGTTAAAATTTGATACTATAACAGGAACTGGTAGGGCAATGGTCAATACCCCGGCTATGGCACATAGAGATCCCACTATCTTTCCGCCTATGGTCATAGGGTACATGTCTCCATAGCCAACAGTGGTCATGGACACAACAGCCCACCAGAAGGCATCAGGTATGCTTGTGAACAATGATTCAGGGTCATCTGTCTCTGCAAAATAAACTGCACTGGAGAACAAAATGACACCGATAAAGAGGAAGAATATTAGAAGCCCCAATTCCCTCATGCTGGCCTGAAGTGTCTTTCCTAAGATCTGGAGTCCTTTGGAATGCCTGGAGAGTTTAAATATCCTGAAGACTCGTACCAGGCGGATGACCCTCAAAATAGCCAAGGACATTGCCTGCTGCCCATTGCTGCCTTGTTGCTCAGCCAGCTCAGTGCCGAGGGTGATAAAATATGGGATTATGGCCACAATGTCAATAACATTCATCATATTCTTGAAGAAAGCTGGCTTGCTTGGGCAAGCAAAGAACCTCACCAGAAGTTCAAAGGAGAACCAAATGATGCATAGTGTCTCAGTGAGAAAAAAAGGGTCAGTGAAGGGGCTGTTGCGGAGTGTGTGGGTACCATTGACTACAGGTTGCCCACTAGCCTGCCTGGCTTCCTCTCGAAATTCAGGTAGAGTTTCCAAGCAGAAGATGACTATGGAGATGAGAATGATGAGGACAGAGACAATGGCAATACCCCTGGCAGGTCCTGAGCTCTCAGGGTATTCAAAAAGCAACCAGATTTGCTTCTGGAAGTCGTTCTCAGGCAAAGGTCGCTCTTCTTCCTTGATAAACCCTTCATCGTCCCGAAATATTTCAATCACTTCCTCTCCCAGTTCATAGAACTTGATTTCTTCCAAGAAGATGTCAACAGGGACATTGACAGGTCTACGCAGCCTTCCTCCTGACTGGTAATAGTACAATATGGCATCGAAAGATGGGCGGTTTCGATCAAAGAAGTACTCATTCCTTAAGGGGTCAAAAAAGCGCATCCTTTTCCTTGGATCTCCAAGCAAGGTTTGGGGGAATTGAGAGAGGGTCCTCAACTGGGTCTCAAACCGAAGGCCAGAGATGTTGATGACCACCCTCTCACAGCAGTCCTGGTTGGCTCTGTCTTGATCATAACCCTCCTGACCTAGAGCACCCAGGGCCACCAGTGTCTCATCCACATTATCCCCTGAAACCACAGTCATGTCTCAGTTCAAGAGGAGACCAGCCCCCTCCCCTGGTCACTGTTAGTATGAGGATCTGGATTCTCACCTAAGCTACAGGTTGGCTGAACAAAAAGCCACAGCCCAACAATCCTCACAGTGCCTGGCTTGCTAATAGGCTCCTTTGCCTGGAAGGTCTGTGCAGGGCTCTGCTGCTGCTGGAAAGCATTTTCTTCTTCAAGCTTTCATATGGCATGTGACATAAATGGGGTACATCCATCCAATCAATGATGTGTCTCACATTGCATTCCCCATTCTTCCGGTCACCATGTAGCAGCCATTCTCATTGTTGCTACTCAGCAGTCTGTTGCATGCACAAACTCCAATGGGATATTCTCCTTCTGTGTGTTTCCCCTCTCCTTGTGCTGCTGCTGCTACACTGGGCTGTCACTGAGCTAGTCCAATCTCTCTCCCTCCCCACTCGCTGACGTCCAGACACCAAATAACAGGGGGTGTGTCACTCAACAAGCAGCCACCCCTGTTTTTTCCTCCCTGCCATCCCTTGCATGCTGCTCATGCACTCAGCCCACTGGAGCAGCAGAAAGTAACAACACAATGCCAACTGGAGTGAAAAGGAGGTCATGTGTAAGAATGAGCATTAGACATAACTCCAGTGCATGGATGGGCACTCCAGGGACCTGTCAGCTCATAGGGATCTCTGCTTCCAAATATAAATTCTATGGAGGCAAATGAACAGCAAGATTATTAGTCACAGCAAAACCTCTTGTGTAGCAAATCTTGCCAGAACTGTCCACTTGCATTTCAGCCCTATAGGAGATTTTGTGGTTATCTATGTTTGTGCATCTCTATATCTGTGTGCATGCATTTATATCCGTGTATCAGTGTCCGTATGCTTTAAGTATCTGTGTATTTGTGTGTTTGTGTCCATGTCCTGTGTGTACTCATTAAAGGGCAAGGAAAGTCTAAAATAGAATAAGGCTAGAAATGCTGTATTTTGTATACAAAACATATACATGAACTTACTGTACCACAAGCCTAATCAAACAAATTATTTATGCTTTCAAAGTTGGCCACAGGGGGCTGTCATCTTTAACTTTGTTATACATCTTTGCAAGACTAGACTACATATACATGCTCAGTGTGGTCTGGGCATTGTTATTAAAGAACATGTATTTCTATAGCGCCAACTTATTTCGTACCGCTGTAGAAATAGAGAATAGGGATTGTCATAAATGATAAAAAAACAAAGCTGCTCGAGTTTTGCATGGCTGGTAAGTAAGGCAGGAGCTCCCCCTGCTGTTCATTAGTATGATTGTTTCCCTGCCAGAAGTTAGGGACCGTCTGACAATTCCTATCCACAGCACTAAATGAAGGGAGAATTTCACTGCATACAGTCAGGTTTCTTATAGAAATGGTACACATTTTTTAATTAAAGTATATTGGAGATAGATTTCTTTTTCATTAAAGAAAGTAAAAATTGGATTTTATTTCTTTGCCTTTCCTTGCCCTTTAAACTATTTATCTATATATATGCCTGTCTGTCTTTTTATCTGTCTGTATCTATCTATCTACAGATGCAGTCACTTTGGATTGTGTGTTTAATGCGTCGTGATTTAACTCATTTATCCCACTTAGCACAGAATATTGTGTCACAGCATCCCATCCAATTCAAGAGTTCACCATTGAAAACAATGGTGCTTTGGTATGCTAATGAAAAGATTAAATGAGTTAAGATAACTTTAGATAACACAGTTTCTTCAATTAGCCCTGAGTCACGACGCATTAAACTTACAAATCCAAGTGACTACATCTGTATCTATCTATCTATCTGCCTCTCACTATCTATCTATCATCATAATCTATCTATTTGCCCATCTGCCTTTCACTATCTATCTGTCTATCTATCAATCATCTGTCCTCCCATGCCAGTCTGTCTATCTTTTATCTGGCTACTCCATGTCTGTCTGTCTATCATCTATCTGCTTGTCCATCTGTCTTGCTATTATCTATCTATCTGTCTATCTATCATCTGTCTACCTATCTTTATACAGTATCGAATCTATATGCCTGTCTCTTGATCTTTCTCCCTCCCTCTCTCTCTCTCTCTCTCTCTCTCTATCTGTGCCATTTTATTAAATATCTGTCTGTCTATCTCTAGCTATCATCTATCATCTATTTATCTATTTGTTTGTCCATTTGCCTCTCACTATCTGTCTGTCTGTCTGTCTGTCTGTCTGTATCATCTATCTGTTTGCCCATCTCACTATCTCTCACTATCTAAAATCTATCATCTATCTATTGTCTATTGTATCTGTGTGTTCATCTGCCTCTTGCTATTATCTATCTATCTATCTATCTATCAGAGAAAAGTGATCTAGGAATATTCCATGCCTGGCAAATAGTTGTACATCTGTACCTGCTACTAAGAGTTTACACAGGGCACCACAAACATCAGTACGTGCATTTTGTGCTGTCCCATAGTCATGCTTAATTTGTGCCATTAATTACGGTTCTTACACTTGACCCGCCCTGTTATCATTCACACAAGACAGACTCAAAGCAAAATTTGGTCAATTCACAAAAACAACAATTTAGTGCCATTCCATAATCAGATATGTCTTCAGAATCCTCAACATTCAACTTTTAGGAAATGGGAATTCCTCAATACTTGACATAGCTAAAGCTTTAACAAGGCAAGTAAAGGGAACATGAGTTGATGCAGTTGGTTCTCAATCATGAACAGCTTTAAAGGATACAGACAATACTGCCATTTATATGGGATTGGGCTGGGATTATTTTGTGTTGTAACTTCTGCATGTTGCTATTTATGTTCTTTACTATTGGTTTCCCATAAGGCAATTCATGTAAGATAGGATCAGCACTCTCACTGTTAGCTGAAAACAAAGGTTTCCTGTTCTCTCTAGAGGTCACCATGCTATGGCAATGAGATGAGAGCATCTCCTAAATATGTATTTTGACAGGTGTATGATACCTGGGGTTTCAGTACTTTCAGTCTTCAGTACTCTGGCAGCCAGAATGTTGTTCCAAATTTAAAGGGGGGGGGGGTTATCCTTTAATCCTATAATGTTTTTGAACCATGGCTTACCCAAAAGTTGCTGGACAACCGTTTATAAACCCATCATTGTTGGTGCTGGACATTAGCTCGGTAGCCCAGCGTCAATAATGATGAAATCTTAAACCTTTTTTTAATCAGGTTGACTAATAAAACCCCCTGCATAGGCCAATAATTTAATCAGATTGTTGGTCCAAAGGATAAATTGCTGCAATCTGGCACACAACCTTGGACACCAAATTGTGTAAAGGTCTAAGCATATACTTAAGATCTCACTTTGTGTTAAAGCAGAACAACAAAAACACGCCAATGATATACTGAAATATCAATAGACCCAGTGAATGGTCAGCCTTCCAGTAAACTTAGTCACATTTGACATGTGACATGTTTGTCACAACAGGACAAAGGTCACTGCATCAGGTTAGTGTAGTGTCCTCCAGTTCTATTTTGTAAATTTAGCCTCAGCTGTTTTATTTCCAGTAATATTTCAGATATTCATCTAGGCACTAGAGGAATAACCAGGATAGCTTTTAGGGCAGGTCCAAGCAAGGAAATTTCCCTGGTCAAATAGATTTAAGAGGACAGGAAAGTTTAAGCTCAGTAACATATATTTACACTGATGGCAGGGTAGCAGTGGGGAAAATAACTTCTAGGAAGGGAATGTGGCATAACATGTATAGTAGGGAAAGATGGTGCCTATAGTAGCAGTGGTATAATAGTCACTGGGAAGGGACTGTGGCTGTGAAATAGCAGGTAGAGACTGTGTCTATAATAACAGTGGGGATAATAGTCTCTGGGAATGGACTGTGACTGTTGGATAGCAGATATAGTAGGGAGAGATGGTGCCTACAATAAAATATTCTCTGGGAAGCAAATGTGAGTGTAGCATGGTGGGTATAAAGAATAACACTTTACAGTAGTTTTAACTGTTGTGGGCTTCAGGGTTCCCAAGATCTCTCTTTTGTCCTGAGCCCTGTAATAGTAGTTAGCATTAGGGTCACCAGAGCAATTTTCATTTGATGTAGTGTAGGGGGTGAGGGTAGTGAGGTTGTAGACTGCCCTGCCAGTTGATGTAAAATGTTAGATTCTATTTATGCCTTTAATTTCCAATTCTAAGGAATAATTTCCAAGGCTATTGTGATCTTAAAATATTGTGATCTTAAAATAGGGAGAGATGGTACTTATAGTAGTAGCGGAATAATAGTCTCTGGGAAGAGCCAGGCCATGCTGGGTAGCCGCATCACCCACCTCATGTCTGCACGTCCCCTCCCCTCACGTATGCATGCCCCCCCCCCTCAAGTACACACATGCTCATGGGCACAAACAAATGCAAAAAGCAGGACTGTTCAGACAAGACTGGAGTAGTCAACAGTTAAAGCTATGTGCCTGGCACCCCCAAAGCTTTGCGCCCTAGGCATGTGCCTAATATGACTATCCCTAGTTCCGGCCCTGGGGAAGGAGGCATGGCCGGTATAGTAGGGAGAAATGGTGCCTATGGTAGCAGTGGGATAATAGTCTCTTTGAAGGTGCTGTGACTGTGGGATAGCAGGTTTAGTAGGGCGAGATGTGCCTATAGAAGCAGTGGGATTACACTTTCTGGGAAGTGACTGTGGCTGTGGGATAGCAGGTTTAGGCAACAGTTAAAGGTATGTGCCTGGTGCCCCCCAAAGCTTTGCGCCCTAGGCACGTGCCGACTATGCCAACCCCTAAGGGAAGGAGGCATGGCAGGTATAGTAGGGAGAGATGGTTCCTATAGTAGCAGTGGGATAGTGGCATCTGGGAAGTTTTGTATAAGTTAAATCACATTAAGCTAACTACAGATGCAGCCACTTGGATTTGTGTGTTAAATGCATCGTGACTCAGGGTTAATTGAAGAAACTGTGTTATCTAAAGTCATCTTAACTCATTTAATGCATTTAACCTTTTCATTAGCATACCAAAGCACCATTGTTTTCAATGGTGAACTCTTTAATTGGATGGGATGCTGTGACACAATATTCTGTGATAAGTGAGTTAAATGGGATGTCTGAGTTAAGTTATTCTGTGTCAAACGCACAATCCAAAGTTGCTTCGTCTGTATCACAAATCGGGGCACCCTCTGACATTATATGCTGCTATACAATACAAACCTTAGGTTAATTTTATTTTAGACCAAATTAAACATAATTTTACATTGCCAGGCCCATCTGCTGGAAAAATGCCCTTATATAGCCTTTTATCTCTTTTTGCAAAAACTTCAGATAACCATGAAAAAAACACATACTTATCCATTAGAGGCAGACAGTCAAAAGTAAGGGGTTTGCTTACTTTTAGGTAACTAACATTCCTAACTAGTAAGGATTATTTTAATCTAAATAGAACACAACAGTAGGGCAATGCAATTACATTAACAAATAACTGAAAGCCATTGAAATGTTTTCTTAATGGAAATGAGAAAATTGTTTAGAGTTACATTGAGGGCCGGATTTACCTAGCGGGCCCCTAGACCCACTGTCGTTTGTCGCCCTGTCCCCTCCCTATTATTTGCTCAAATTTTCATGATTAGAACGGAGCAATGGGAATTGGCACACAGGAAATTAAAATTTCTGAAACAATGTGGGTGTGGTTGGGCAGCTTGTAGGCCCCTAAAATCCTGCCGCCCTAGGCCCAGGCCTAGGTGGCCTCTCCACAAATCATTCTGGAAAAAAACTGATTTTGGGAAGATTGCCCTTTAAATTAATGTCTCTCTTAACAGTTTCTGATTTGATTTGGGATGTGTTTATTGGAACCAGAGGCAAATTGGTGGATTCCAGAACATGCCAGTGTCACTGGTAGCAATCTTTAAGCAATAAAAGCAGCCTTTCTCCCTCTGATTTGGGGATGTGAATCCTTTGATTGTTGGCTGATGGCAGAATAAGGTCACACTCAGAGAGGAGAAGCCTGAAACCACAGAAGTCTATCCTTGAAATTTCTGCACCAATGACTGTTCCATAATAAACACAAGTCACCAAGTCTAAAGGTGCTGGGATTCCCAGAGGAGGAACTAGGTAATTTCTTAATTGAATCTAGGAATCAGTTTAGCCAGTGGAGGGGGTAAATGATTTATGTAAATATAATAAAACTCAGCTGGGAGTCTGGTGAAATCTGTAGGGGAATGTAGCTGTGCAGCATATGGACAAATGGACAACCAATTATATATTGTAATGAGTAACAGGTAAGGGCATTCTCACTAAATGACATCCATACAAAATAGCAGTAGGTTAGACACACGTCTATCGATCGAAAAGGTGGAAACCCTCTGGGCCAGATTTATCAGGGGTCAAATTTTGAAGTGCAAAAACTTTGCATCCAAAAAGACCAACCAAAATGAATGAATTTTTTGTGATCGAATAGGTCCGTATTTGATCACATTTCAATCAAATGATTTGATTTTTTTTAGCGTATTCAATCAAATTTCATTCGCATTTTTTCCCCCAAGAACCTTTTCAAAGTCCACCAATTGAAAACATGGCGCCGAGCATGGCAGCCTCTGTGCTGAGCTCTCAAGTGTTTGTTTTTGTTAGTTTTTCCTGTTTTTTGTCTCTCAAACACCATCAGCTTTACCAGAGAAGAACTACTTACCATCAGGCAGTACACCCCACAAAATCTTTTACCAGATTTTGTTTATTCGGACGTTTTGTTGAACATTGTAGTTAGCGGAGCCGCGGCACTGTGTAAGCGCTTCAGAACACACAAACGCAAACGGGGGAAACGAGCCGATGTGCTCGTGAAACTCAGACAACGCGGATTTCGAATGCCGTTGCCTAGCATTAATTTGACAAATCTCCGCTCTCTTTCCAACAAAATGGATGAACTTCTTCTGCTCACCCGGATCAATAAGGATTTTTCAAACTCTGCTGCTCTGTGTTTCTCGGAAACCTGGTTGAACGACGCCATTCCAGACAGTCTGCCGGGCTTCCAGCTGTTTAGAGCGGATCGCTACTCAGATTCAACGGGGAAATCACGCGGCGGCGGGATGTGCTTTTACATCAATGAAATGTGGTGTACAGATATTTCTGTGTTAATGAAGATGTGCTATTACGATCTAGAAGCGCTCTTTATTAACTGTAAGCCTTTCTACTCGCCGAGGGAGTTTTGCTCGTTTATTCTCGTAAATATCTACATTCCTCCGCAAGCACACGTGAGCACAGCCTTACAGAAACTTGCTGATCTCATCACAGAGACTGAGCGACAACACCCAGACTCTGTTTTAATTATTCTTGGGGGCTTCAATAAAGCAAATCTCTCACATGAATTGCCAAAATACAGACAGCATGTTACATGTCCCACTAGAGACAGTAATATACTGGATCATTGTTACGCAGCAATAAAGGATGCATATATCACTCTGTCCAACGAGCAGCTTTGGGGCTTTCTGATCACTGTCTGGTTCATCTCATACCAGCCTACAGGCAGAAACTAAAATCAGCTAAACCTGTATTAAGGACGGTAAAAAGATGGACTGATGAAGCAGAGCAGAACTTACAAGCCTGCTTCGACCTCACTGACTGGTCAGTTTTTGAAGCTGCTGCCAACAATCTGGACGAGCTCACAGAGACTGTAACATCATATATCAGTTTCTGTGAGGATATGTGCATTCCTATCAGGACTCGTTTAATCTACAATAATGACAAACCATGGTTTACAGCTAAACTCAGTCAGCTCCGTCATGCCAAAGAAGATACTCGCAGGAATGGGGACAGAGTCTTGTACAAACAGGCCAAATACACACTGGAAAAGGAGATCAAAGTAGCAAAGAGGAATTATTCTGAAAAGCTACGGACTCAGTTCTCCTCTGGAGACACAGCTTCCGTGTGGAAAAGCTTGAAAGAAATCACCAGTTACAAGACTCCATCCCCCAGCAGTGTGGAGAATCAACAAATGGCAGACGATCTGAACGAATTCTACTGCAGGTTTGAGAGAACACCATTCACACCTCCTTCAACCCCCCTCTCCCCCACCCCTGCCCTATTGTTCAGTGAAGATGAGGTGTGCCGGGTCTTCAAGAAAAACAAAAGAAGGAAGGCATCAGGCCCAGACTGTGTGACTTCAGCCTGTCTGAAAACCTGTGCTGACCAGCTAGCACCCATCTTCACTCAGATCTTCAACAGATCACTGGAGCTGTGTGTAGTCGCTTCCTGCTTCAAACTCTCCACCATTATTCCTGTTCCAAAGAAACCCAAAATTACTGGACTTAATGACTACAGACCTGTAGCCCTAACGTCTGTGGTCATGAAATCATTTGAAAGACTGGTGTTGAATTATCTGAAGGACCCTTACTGGACCCCCTGCAGTTTGCCTATAGAGCAAACAGGTCTGTGGATGACGCAGTCAATATGGGACTACATTATGTACTGCAACATCTGGAAAGACCAGGGACGTACGTGAGGATCTTGTTTGTGGACTTCAGCTCTGCCTCTAACACCATCATCCCAACACTCCTCCACCCCAAATTAACCCAGCTCTCTATCCCTAGCTCTGTCTGTCAGTGGATTACCAGCTTTCTGACAGATAGGCAACATGTAGTGAGAATGGGTAAAATCACGTCCAGCACCCGTGTGACCAGCACTGGCGCTCCTCAAGGTTTCGTTCTCTCCCCACTGCTCTTCTCCCTGTACACCAACGACTGCACCTCTAAAGACCCCTCTGTCAAGCTCCTGAAGTTTGCAGATGACATCACACTCATCGGCCTCATCCAGGACGGTGACGAGTCTGCATACAGACAGGAGGTTAAAGAGCTGTCTGAATGGTGCAGTCTTAACAACTTGGAGCTCAACACACTCAAAACAGTGGAGATGATTGTAGACTTCAGGAGAAACCCCCCTGCTCTCCCCCCACTCACTATCATGGACAGCACTGTGGCTACAATAGAGTCATTCAGGTTCCTGGGCACCACAATCTCCCAGGATCTGAAGTGGGACACTCACATTGACTCCATTGTGAAAAAGGCTAGGTTATACTTCCTCCGTCAGCTGAAGAAGTTCAACCTGCCACAGGTGCTGCTGACACAGTTCTACACCGCAATCATTGAATCCATCCTCTGCACTTCTATTACTGTCTGGTTCGGCTCAGATGCCAAATCTGACCTCAGGAGACTGCACAGGGTAGCCAGGACTGCTGAGAAAATCATTGGAACATGCCTTCCCACTCTCCAAGATCTGTACTTATCCAGAGTGAGAGTAAGAGCTAAGAAAATAACTCGGGACCCCTCACACCCAGCTCACTCCCTTTTCAATATGTTGCCATCTGGTCGACGCTACAGAGCACCTAGCACTAAAACAACCAGACACAGGAACAGTTTCTTCCCCCAAGCAGTCCATGTCATGAACACTTAACAACACATGCAGTACATACGACACTTTATTTGCCTCAGAGGGGAAAAAAATCCAAAATGGCAATCAGACTGATCTCTGGATCAGCTTGTATTAGGAGCTATCTTCCATTACCCAGTATTACCTCACTTGCTAAAAAGCCATCCAACCCCTTCCTAAAGATATCTAATGTATCAGCCTGTACAACTGATTCAGAGAGAGAGAATTCCACACCTTCACAGCTCTCACTGTAAAAAAAACCCTTTCCGAATATTTGGTGGAGCCTACTTTCTTCTAATCAGAATGGGTGACCTTGTGTCAGCTGGAAAGATCTACTGGTAAATAAAGCATTAGAGAAATTATTATATGATCCTTTTATATATATTTATACATAGTTATCCTATCACCCCTTAAGTACCTCTTCTCCAGCGTGAACATCCCCAGTCTTTCCTCATAGCTAAGATTTTCCATACCTTTTACCAGCTTTGTTGCTCTTCTCTGTACCCTCTCTAATACAATTATGTCCTGTTTGAGTGATGGAGGTCAAAACTGTATTGACAAATTTTAGATGGGGCCTTACCAGTGCTCTATAAAGTGGAAGAATGACCACTTCCTGGCCCTTTTAATAAAACTCAAGACCTTATTTGCCCTTGATGCTGCTGACTGGCATTGGTTGCTACAGCCAAGTTTATCATGTACAAGGAATCTACCAGGGGCGCTGCGCCAATGAGGCAAGTTGAGGCACTCGCCTCAGGCGGCAGCGCCCCCCTGGTAACCAAGAGCTGAATTTCCGGTTTTCAACACTCTGCACTAGTGTCGTGGACCCCCCTACCCCCGTACATGGCTGCCTCAGGCGGCAAAATGGGCTTGATCACCCCTGGACTCTACAATCTATTGGATTGAAGTGGAGCTAAAGCCCCTGATGAAATAAATCTTAACATGGATATTTCAGGGCACAGGGCAGCTTACCGTGTCCCAACAATGCTACTGACTATTATACCCCTGCTTTCCCATTAGATCAGGAATTCCCAGGGTATAAGACTGATTAAGTTTGAGTGGTGGAAGAAGTCCCAATCTGAAGGGGAAAATTACTTACTATGTTTCTACTCCCAGAAACCCTGCTTGCAGTCAAATAGCACGATATCTGGTGGAAACATACAGGGTTGGACTGGACCTGCAAGACACCAGGAAAAAACCAGTGGGCCCCGCTGGCCCAGACCTGATCCTCACCAGCTCTCCCCCAGACCGTGGATCTCCCTCCTCTGATGTACTTTAAGTTACGCACGCTCAGGGGAGGGGATAGGGCGGAAAACAGCAGCTCTATAGGGGGAGTGGGTGGCTCAGCAGGGGCTCCATAGGGCTAGGGTTGCCACCTGTCTCGATTTGACCCAGACAACCCAGTTCAAGACAGTATGCCCGGTATTTCAAATAAGGAAAACCGGACAGGATCTCCCTTGATTGAGATGACATCATAGCCCTACCCTACAATGTCACTGACCTGCCCCTCTGATGTCATGGCCCTGTCCCCTACCCAATCATGGGCCACGGAAAAGTGGCAACCCTAGTGACGGCCTGGGAGGGCAGCCCCGGTGGGCTCTGTACCCACCAGTCCGACCCTATAAACGTATTTAATACCCTTTATGTTCTCGGAACTAAGGCTGAACAACTACTACAGCAATGGCAATGGAGCCTGAATAAAGTTCTGGGGCTTGAATGGAAATTATTTTTAGAAGTATAATTTCCCAAAGGAATAAGCATATTTTTGGTATTGCCATAGCAGGGAAAATTTGATACGTGAAAGTCACATTTCCAATTGGTAAAATTCAATTGTAGCCTCACTAATGTATTTATTTGCATTTCAGGCTCAGCCATTTGTTTCTCAACCTTCAAATAAGACAGCATTTCTACAGGCACAGAATGGAGTCTGACAAGAGATGCAAAACGACTGGAAAGGAATTAGAAACAATCATGGAAAAGAGCACATGGACATTAAAGAGGGCAGGAGAAATGGCACCTTTGGGGATAGACCTCTCTAACCAATTATCCTGAAAGACTATAACATTAATTAAAGGGTCATAAAATGATACAGTACTTACTGGAGCAGAGCAAGGCCCCTGTGATAAGAAATTAAATGTTTTGCTAGAAACATGAACGTTTGTACAGGTATGGTACCTATTATCCAGAACTCTTGAGACCTAGGATTTTCCCGGATAACAGATATTTCCGTAATTATTCATACCTGAAATCTACTAGAAAATCATGTAAACATTAAATACACCCAATAGGTTGGTTTTGTTTCCAGTAAGGTTTGATTATATTGTAGCTTGAACCCTCACCCCCTACACTGCTTCAAATGAAAGTTGTTCTGGTGACCCTAATGCTAACTTCTATTACAGGGCTCAGGACAAAGGCTCAGGACAAAAGAGAGTTCTGGGGAACCCCTTATTCATTTATTGTCATTAAAGATAACAGATTTCTGAAGCCCACAACAGTTAAAACTACTGAAAAGTGTTATTGTTTATACATTTTGTAAAGTTTATACCCACCATGCTACACTCACATTTGCTTCCCAGACTATTATCCAACTGTTATTACAGGCACTATCTCTCCCTGCTATACCTGCTATCCCACAGTCACAGTCCCTTCCCAGAGACTAGTATCCCACTGCTACTATAGGCACCATCTATCCCTACTACATCTGCTGTCCCACAGCATCCCACTGTTACTATAAGCACCATCTCTCCCTACTATCCCACAGCCACACTGCCTTCCCAGAGACTATTATCCCACTGTTTTAATAGGCACCATCTCTCCCTACTATACCTACTATCCCACAGCCACAGTCCCTTCCCAGAGACTATTATCACGCTGTTACTATAATCACCATCTCTCCCTACTATACCTGCTATCCCACAGCCACAGTCCCTTCCCAAAGGCTGCTATCCCACTGTTACTATAGGCACCATCTCTCCCTACAATACCTGCTATCCCACAGCCACACTCACTTCCCAGAGACTACTATCCCACGGTTTTTATAGCCAGCATCAATCCCTGCTTTACCACAGCTACAGTCCCTTCCCAGAGACTATTATCACACGGTTACTATAGTCACCATCTCTCCTTACTATACCTGCTGTCCCACAGACTACTATCCCACTGTTATAATAGGCACCATCTCTCCCGACTACACCTGCTATCCCGCTGCTTCAAACAGGCTGCTGACTGGAAAAAGCAACTAAAAAAACAAATCAACTGAAAAAGATAAGTATTTGTAATTAACAATTACTATATAGTAAGGTGGTATATTTAAATACTGTGGTTTAATTTGTTCCTGTATTTGGTGCTAAATAGCAAAGTTTGGTGAGTTATTGTGCTTACAACAAGTTTGTCATAACCTGCTTTACTTTTGCTCTTAGTTTTCCTTCAGTTTGAGGGGGTGGGGTTTGATTAGTTGCTGGTCCTGGGTTTATACATCCCAACATCTTTGCCAGATTGTGTAAAGATGATGGGAGTGTGAATTGTGGATTGGCAATTCTAGATGGGTCTGATCTCTCTAACAGCCGGGAGACCAGTTTCTCTAGTAGTGGTGGGGAGGAGAGCAGAGTCAGACCTAAGCAGATTGTGGTTGTAGGGGATTCAATTAATAGGAAAGTGGATAGGGTAATCTATTGTCCAGAACGCTACAACTGAACAGTTTGCTGTCTACCTGGTGTGAGGGTTCGGCATTATTGGGTGTGGCTGGGCATGACCCAACGGTCTTAGTACATATCGATACTAATGACAAGATAAATGGTAGATGGAAGACCTTAAAGAGTGGGATCAGGAATCTATTCTCTAAGATTAAGGGAAGGTCTTCCATTGTCATTTTCTTGGAAATTTTGCCTGTGCCATGTGCAATTTTAGGGAGGAAGCTTACGGAGCTAAATGCGTGGCTCAAGTCTTGGTGTAGGAAGGAAGGGTTTTATCCCAGCTCGTTTAAGAACCTACTAGGAATATCTCTCTTTTGAATTTTATAATAACTAATAATAGTAAACTCATCTCTAGCATTTGTGTGGGTGAGCATTTAGGAAATAGTGATCATAACATGGTCTCCTTTGAGATTCTGTTGCCGAGGCAATTCTATAAGGGAGTAACTAGAACATTGAATTTCAGGCTTGCAAACTTTGACAGTATAAGGGCATCCCTGCAACATATTAAGTGGGAAATGCTTTTCACAGGGTTAAACACTGAACAAAAATCGGAAGTATTTAAAATGCTGCTTGATAAATATACATGTCAGTATATTCTGGTTGTAAGCAAGGAACGTTTTTGCAAAGCAAAACCTTTTTGGTTCACTAGAAGTGTTGGCGTTGAGGTTGGTAAGAAGAGACATGCTTTTAAGGCTTTCAAGTTAGTTGATACAGCCTAATCATTTATAAGGTACAAGGAGGTCAATAAATCATGCAAAAAAGCTAAAATCGATAAGGAAAAGGATATTGCAGTAAGCTCGAAAAAGAATCCAATTATTTTTTAAATATGTAAAAAAATTAAGCAGGAAGGGGTAGGACCTTTATTATCAGAGGGGAGTTAGCTGGTTGATGAGAACAAGCAAAAAGCTCAGATTCTGAATGCATACTTTTCGTCTGTCTACACAAATGAGGAACAAGCTAATGAAGGTTTCCTTATTAATAGGCCCAATTCTAATAATACATCTAATGATGTATGGTTCACACACGAAATTCAAAAAAGACTAGAACATGTTAAGATAAACAAAGGTCCGGGGCCAGATGGGATTCATCCCAGGGTACTTATGGAGCTTAACTCTGTGATTGCCAAACCTCTCTACTTAATTTTTCAGGATACATTGAGGCCTAACATGGTGCCGAGAGACTGGCGAAATGCTAATGTGGTGCCACTATTCAAAAAGGGATCCCATTCTCAGCCACAAAACTATAGTCCTGTTAGTCTGATGTCAGTGGTAGGAAAGCTTTTCGAAGGATTAATAAAGAATAGGATACTGGACTTCATAGCAAATAACAATACTATGAGTTTGTGTCGGCATGGTTTTATAAATAATAGATCTTGCCAGACTAATTTAATTTCTTTTCATGAGAAGGTAAGCAGGGACCTCGATTCTGGGATTCCAGTGGATGTGATTTACTTAGACTTTACCAAAGCATTCAATACAGTGCCACACAGAAGGTTACTGGTTAAATTAAGGAATGTTGGGCTGGAACATAGTATTTGTACCTGGATAGAGAACCGACTAAAAGATAGACTACAAAGAGTGGTGGTAAATTGAACATTTTCTTTTTTTAAAGGTAACTTTTTATTGATATTTAATAACAACAGTAAGTTATGCATCAGCAGGACCTCATCATGTGGTAGAAGTTTGCTGGTGATGTGTTGCACCGGGGACAGGAGGGGTCAGGTTGTCTTCCCATAGCATGCAATTTGCTTGGAGTTATGTACAGTTGATGGATTATCCTGTATTGTACCATCCTATCTCTTTTTGAGATTAGGTAGATATTAATGTTGTCGGTGGCTTCCTCCCAGTCCTCCTGAGATAATTGAGGAATATCCATTAGCCAACAGTCTTTAGATTTATCAAAGGGCTTGGAGCCTGTGGCTAGGATGGTTTGGTATAATTTAGAAACTAGTTTAGGGGTGTCAGGTGTATGCAGGGTATGCTCTACGGTTAAAGTACTTATATGTGGAGTCAGAGTGGAAAACTGTGCCTGGAATGCACGTCGGAGCTGATAATATCTATAGAAATGTGGATTATCATGTTGGCATTTGAGAAATAATTGTAAAGAAGGTGGAGTCTATAAGAAGGTCTCCTAGATATTTTAGGCCATGGAATGGCCAGTATGTGAAGTCTTAGAGCTTCTTAAAGTGTGGGAGGTATGAGTTACCCCATAAGGGAAGCCTAGGTGATAGAAGTGGGGGAGATATATTGTTTAGTTTAAGAGTTGATGTCCAGATTTTATGTGGGACTGTGAGAGTGGATTGAAGTTTAGTAGGTCCTTTATGTGTCGATAGGGGAAAGTCTGAGCCTGGAGAACCATATTGGAGTTGTATGGATCTGGGAGGAAGCACCATTGGAGATAGTACAATTGGGATGCCATATAGTACTTTTGAAGATCTGGGAGCGCCAGTCCCCCTGCTTCATAAGGAGCAACCAGTTTATTCAGGGATACTCTGGGTGTAAATGGAACATTTTCTAATTGGACCAGTGTTGTTTGTGGGGTACCGCAGGGCTCTGTACTGGGTCCCTTGCTTTTCAACTTGTTTCTATTTTTGCAGATGATACTATAGGTTCCATGCAGGATGCTGCCAATGTGCAGAGTGATTTTTCCTAGCAAAACTGGGCAGCAAACTGGAAAATGAGGTTCAATGTTGATAAATGCAAGGTTATGCACTTTGGCAAAAATAATATAAATGCAAGTTATACAATAAATGGCTGTGTGTTGGGAGTTTCCTTAAATGAGAAGGATCTTGGGGTTTTTACATAAAAAAGGCATAAACTCAAGGGATAATTATAACTCTTTATAGATCTTTATAGATCCCTAGATGTGGAGTATTCAGTGCAGTTTTGGACTCCAGTCCTTAAGAGGGATATAAATGAGATGGAGAGAGTGCAGAGATGGGCAACTAAACTGGTTAGAGCAGTGATCCCCAACCAGTAGCTCGTGAGCAACATGTTGCTCTCCAACCCCGTGGATGTTGCTCCCAGTGGCCTCAAAGCAGGTGCTTATTTTTGAATGCCAGGCTTGTAAGCAAGTTTTAATTGCATAAAAACTAAGTATAGTACAAAGCAGAGCCTCCTGTAGGCTGCCAGACCACATAGGGGCTACCAAATCACAGTCCTTATTTTGCACCCCAAGGGACCTTTTCATGCTTGTGTTGCTCCTCAACTCTTTTTACATTTGAATGGTAGTAAAGTTTGGGGATCCCTGGGTTAGAGGGACGGAAGACAAATTATGAAGGTAGGCTGTGGTGGCTTTCCCTGGAAAAAAGGTGCTTGCGAGGGGACATGATTACACTTTACAAATACATTAGAGGATGTTATAGACAAATATCAGGGGACCTTTTTACCCATAAAGATCACCGCACCAGAGGCCACCCCTTCAGACTAGAAGAAAAGGACTTTCATTTGAAGCAGCGTAAGAGGTTCTTCACAGTGAGGTTGTGGAATGCACTGCGGGTGATGTTGTGAAGGCTGATTCTGTTGATGCTTTTAAAAGGGGCTTGGATGATATTTTGGACAGACAAACTATCAAAGGCTATTTTGATACTAAAGTCTACATTTAGTATAGCTATGGGCATATATGGTTTGTGTGAAAGTGTGGAGGGGTGTGTGTGCATGCTGGGTTTTAAATTGGATGGGTTGAACTTGATGGACTTTGTCTTTTCAACACAATTTAACTATGTAACTATGTAACTATTATCCCACTGTTTTTATAGGCACCATCTCTCCCTACTAAAACTGCTATCCCACAGCCACAGTCCCTTCCCAGAGACTATTATCACACTGTTACTATAGGCACCATCTCTCCCTACTATACCTGCTATCCCACAGCCACAGTCCCTTCCTAGAAACTATTATTCTACTGTTACTATAGACACCATCTCTCCCCACTATACCTGCTATTCCACAGTCACACTCCATTCCCAAAGGCTATTATCAACATTGATACTATAGACACCATCTTTACAAACCAACTATGCTATATTATAGCCGACTGTACCTACTAGATAAAATCTGTGTTTAATAGAAGTCAAAGTCAAGAATACCATGTTCTCATTATGGTAATTTTGTCTGAATTAACCTGATTTGTCGCTTCTGGGATTGACTACTTTTCAGGAGGAAGTAATAAAGACATTTCTTGCCATTTAACATGTGTATGGTTTATTTCTATACTTGCCTTTCCTCATTAGATATGCTCTGACTTTATTCCTCCACCAGTAATAAGCATAATAACTCCTAATCTACTTTGTGTTGTTCCTAGTAGGATTTGTTCTAGGGAGATAATTTCACAGCAGAATACGACATTGACTTTCAGGCAGATGGTGTAATGAAGGCTATAATTGGGCTGTTACAGAAGCAGATTCACTGTAAGCAGTTGACAATAGCAGGGTCCAGTCCTGTGCCGATTACTCAGGTCATAGCTTATTTATAGACACTTAGGCTAAGGCCAGACGGGGAGATTCGGGGGCATTTTATCGCCTGGCGACTTC
>CM044435.1:13974144-13991209 GCA_024363595.1 Xenopus borealis | reverse complement strand
AAAACTATTTATTAAATCAAAAATTTGTGGTAGAGAATTGTTAGCATTCTGAACTATCAACATCAAGTCGTCAGCATAGGCTAAGGTCTTAATCTGGAATTTATTGATTTTGATCCCATTGAAAACCTCAAGGCTTTCTAGTGCTCTAATAAGGGGGTCTAATGAAAGATTAAATAAAAAAGGAGAGAGAGGGCAACCTTGTCTAGTCCCTTTAAAGATTTTGAACTCCGGAGATTTTAATCCAGCAATTAGTATTTGGGCTGTCGGAGAAGTATATAGGGAACTAACGAAATTATTAAAGGGACCTACGATACCAAAATGGTCCAAACAATTAAAAAGGTGCTCCCAGCTCACATTATCAAAGGCTTTTTCAGCATCTAAACTGATCAAAGTACAAGGTAATTTATGTTTATTGACAAAAGCAATAGTACTCAATAAGGCCCTAATATTTTTAATTCCAGAGCGTCCTTTTATAAATCCATTTTGAGTTGGGGAGATAACAGAGGGCAAGATCAGAGCTAGCCTGTCCGCTAAAATTTTTGTTAGGATTTTTATGTCCTGATTTAATAATGAAATAGGTCTATATGAGGATGGCAAAGAGGGGTCTTTCCCTTCCTTAGGTATTATAATTAAATTAGAGAGAGAGAGCTGGATGGAAGTGTACGCTTGTGAAGTAAGATATCATTAAACCGGCTGGTTAAAAATGGGCCAATTTTATCTTTTAGGATCTTATAGAAAATAGGAGGGAGTCCATCTGGGCCTCTAGCTTTTTTCTTTTTCAGGTTATTGATGGTAAAAATAACTTCCTCAATAGTTATAGGTTTATTCAAGTCCTCAAGTTGTTCCAAGGACAATTGGGGGAACTTAATAGACTTTAAAAGCTCTTCGTTATCCTTACTATATGAACCTGAACAGGAATATAGAGATTCATAGTATTCTTTAAAAATATTAACTAATCTTGAAGGGTTATTGGTTAAAGAACCATGTGAGTCTTTGACCTTAATTAGAGTAGATTTCTTATTCCAACATTTAGTAAGATTCGTCAGAACATTGTTAGCTTTATTGCTAAAATTTGCCAATTTTGTTTTTGAGTATTGGGTAAAAATAGAATCTCTTAGTTGTTATCCAAGTTTTCAAAAGTTTGGACACTTCTTTATATTCCTGACTATTTGTTTTAGAAGGAGAATCTTTTAACTTCAAGTAGCATTCCCTCTGATGATGTAGGCTTAGTTTTTGAAAATTATCATTAATTTTCCTTATTAAATTATATTTATAAGAAGATATTTCACCCCTGATTACCGCTTTCCAAGTTTCCCACATTAGGGAAGGGTTGTCCAAATGTTGTGAATTTTCAAGGTTAAATAAATCCCATCTTTCTAGAAGCATATTTGCAAATTCAGGATAGTCTGCTATGGAAGTTGGGAAAGACCATGAAATATAGTCTCCGAAGCCCTTAGAAGTAATAATTTGGGCTGTAACAGGAGCATGGTCAGAGTGGTCAATTGAACCAATTTCGCTAGAGATTGTTTTACTAACTATGTCGTTTGAGACTAAAATATAGTCGAGTCTTGTCCCCAACATATGCTGAGATGAAAAATGGGTAAAATCTCTTTCTGTTGGGTGTAAGACTCTCCAGATATCTGTCAGTCCTGAGGAGTCAAGAAGGCTATTAATCCATTTTGATTTTTTTCCCATGTTGGTTTTAATAGAATCTGATCTATCAAGAGACCAAATATGAGTTTCATTAAGATCTCCTCCCAAAACAAAATTGAAATGAGGAATTGTTGAGATTTTATGGCCAAGATCAGCAAAAATGTTTTCTTTAGTATGATTTGGAGCATAGACCGAAATGAAGTTCCATTTCCTATCATATATCAATACTTCAACATGGACAAATCTACCTTGATCATCTTTATTTTCGGATAGGATTTGAGCATTAAGATTACGGTGGAGCAAAACTGCTACCCCACCTTTTTTATTAACTACAGGGGAGAACGCATAAACTCCAACCCAATCTCTAAAAAGAGTAGCATTATCAGGGTCATTGAGATGAGTTTCTTGTAAAAGGGCCACATCACATTTCCTATGTTTAAGTTGTTGTAGGATTTTTTTCCTTTTTATAAAATGATTACTACCATTAATGTTCCAAGAAACTATGTTAAGAGTCATTTCTCCATGTTTGATGTATTGATTTTAAATTTAGCCAACTTTCAATATAGCATATAACAACAACATGAGGACTCAATAAGTTTGATACCTTGTTAGCAACAATAGAGTGAGTGTTTAGCATATAAGTATACATTTCCAACTTTAAAATTGAAAAAAAAGAAACTAATAAAAACATAAACTTATGGAAATTCGTAATTCTCATAGTAGGTAACCTCCTTTTTTCCTCGGAGGTGGAGAGCACTCAACCCTCTTAAAAAGAGAGTTTATCAGGGGAATATAAGATACCAGCCTGGAATTAAGCAGAGAATAATTAAGAGTCTAGCATCAGATCTTCTTCGCTGGAGATTTGTGGAGGAGATCCCCTAGGAGAAAGCGGAGACCTGGATCTGGATCTGGATCTGTGAGTTTGTGGTCGAGGTCTGGGACCAGATGGACCCGAATGAGATCTATCAAACTTGTTAGTTTTAGGATCACGATGAGAAAGTGAATTTGAATAAACAAAAGATGTGGCTTTTTTGGGAGAAGATGAGGTAATACGGTTTTGTTTAGATAGATGTTCCACAAAGGTGATGGCTTCTGTAGATTCATTAAATATCCTGGGGCCTGATGTCAAAAAGATTTTCAACTTTGCTGGGTAAAGTAGAGCAAAGTTAATGTTAAGAGCAATCAGGGTTTGGCATGCCTTTGAAAATTCCTTCCTTTTTTGAGAAAGATAAACTGAATAGTCTTGAAAAATCAGGATTTTATTTCCCTCTAACTCCAAACCTTTAGATTTTTTGAACGCCTGGAACAAAGCGTTTTTATTGGAGTAGTCCAAGAATTTTGCGATAACAACTCTGGGTTTAGTTTGGTGTGAGTCTTTTAAAGGGCCAATCCTGTGGAGTCTTTCCACTTTCATAGGGAAGGATTCCAGAGAGACTCCCAACTTTTGAGGAATTATTTTAGTTACAATTTTAAATAAGGAATCTGGTTTATGAGACTCTGAAATTCCAATGAATCTTAAGTTATTCCTTCTTGAACGGTTTTCTATGTCATCGACTTTAAGGAACAGCTCTTGTGTTTGTTTTCCTAGGAAATCAATTTTTTCTTGGAACTTAAATGAGTCGTCATATATAGTAGAGATTGTTGATTCCAATTCTGAAAACCTTTTATCATGGCTACTTAGTTGGTGAGAAATTTTGTTAATCTCAAGGTGAAGTTTACCTACTGCTTTCTCTACTGCTTGTTCAATGACTGGATTTAGAAGCCTTGCTACTTCCGATGCAATCATGGCATGTTCCTCGGAGACTGCATTCTGAGCAGAAAGTTTTTGAGAGTGAATAATAGCAGGAGAATCAGTAAAAGCTTGTTTTGTATTTTTTTTATTTTGTTTTTCATAAGTTTTTCCGGAAAATTTGGAAGCCATTTTGTAAAGGAGATAGAAGACCAAATAAAGTTTAATATGGTATAAAACTGGAGATATTGGAGTAGCCAAGATAACAAAGAACTAGGCAGACAGTAATTATGACCAACAAGGTCCCAGTTCAGAAATTAGTTTCTATAGGGTTACTTTCTGAGGTGAAATATGGAATTCTCAGATGTTGTGTATCTGTTGCTGAGCTTATTAACCACCAGAAGATGGTGCTGGAAAATAATAATTCAGAAGATTAGGCTGAAATGTGAGGCAGCAGCCAGCAGGAGGCGAGACTAGAAACAAGTAAGAGTTTTCAGACAACTCTGAAGGGAAGAAAGTGCAGGAATCAGTATCAGCCGTGTGAGTTTAGTGAGCTGCGTCACCATGCCGCGTTCCGTCACCTCACCAAGTGGAATGGCTTCTCCTCAAGAAACAGCGCCTCGCCAGACTCCCCGAGCAAGACCAGGACAACACCGCCTACATGCTAACCTCCTCCACCCGCTCCGGTAAGTTTATTGCTGAGTAAACTTGACGATTTTTTCCACAGGGCAGCAGCGCGGGTCCCCTACGCCTCCATCTTCGTCGGCGCCAAACCGGAAGTCCTAAACTTTTTATTCAGCAGCTCTGCAGTTTTGTAATTTCGGCAAACTTGTTCCTAGGGCCCAAATGACCATAGCTATGAACAAGTTAGGTTTGGCAGTATCGAGCTCGGCAAAAACAAGCGGGGAGAGCGATATCCATTAAAGGACAAGGAAAGGCAAAGAAATAAAATCACATTTTTACTTTCTTTAATGAAAAAGAAATCTATCTCCAATATACTTTAATTAAAAAATGTGTACTGTTTTTATAAGAAATCTGACTGTATGCAGTGAAATTCTCCCTTCATTTAGTGCTGTGGATAGAAATTTTCAGACAGTCCCTAACTTCTGGCAGGGAAACAATCACTTATGAACAGCAGGGGGAGCCCCTGCCTTACTTACCAGCCATGCAGAACTCAAGCAGCTTTGTTTTTTGATCATTTATGACGATCCCTAAGCAGCACAGACCATACTGAGCATGTGCAGTGCCAGTGTCAGACAAAGATGTATAACAAAGTTACAAGATGACAGCCCCCTGTGGCCAACTTTGAAAGCATAAATCATTTGTTTGATTAGGCTTGTGGTGCAGTAAGTTCATGTTTATGTTTAGTATACAAAATACACCATTTCTACCCTTATTCTATTTTACACTTTCCTTGCCCTTTAAAACCGCATCTTTATTAGGTATCCATTAAAATGTGCAGGCATGGGAACGAGCTCGTTCCCATGCCTGCACATTTTAATGAATACCTAATAAAGATGCGGTTTTAATGGATATCGCTCTCCCCGCTTGTTTTTGCCGAGCTCGATACTGCCAAACCTAACTTGTTCATAGCTACTTTGTCCGCAGCCAGAAGCGGATCCCGGCGGTTTCCTCGCAAAAGCCTTCAATCACTGGTCACGTGGCTCCAGTCTCGGCGTTCTCCAACATGCTGTATTGAACCCAAATGACCATAGCAACTGTGTACTGATTTGAATAAGAATTGGAAATGCCTGAATAGAAATATAGAGTAATAAAAAAATACCAATCATTATACATTTGTATTCTTAGAGAGCATTTGTTTTTTAGGTGGGGGTCAGTGACTCCCATTTGAAAGCTGTAAAGAGTCAGAAGAAAAAGGCAAACAAATAAAAAATTATAAAAAAAGACGAATTGAAAAGTTTCTTATAATTAACCATTCTAAACAAAAAGTTAACCACTCCTTTAAGAAAACACCCATTCCCTTCTTTCCATTGCCTCGCCACCTCCTCTTTGCATAATCAATTACTTAAAAACAGTGTCCCTGGCATTAACATTGACATATCCATGCAGAGTAGCGTGGCTCATGGACGCTATCTTTGGATCCTATACTTTTCATGTGGCAATTTACTGAGCTCCCCAGCGCTACTCTGCATGGATATGTCAATGTTAATGCCAGGGACATTAAAGGATTATGTGTGTAGGAAGCAGGAAGGGAGGGGCCAATGGAGGGAAGGTCATCGGGAGTTTAGTTCTCCTTAAAAGAGCTGGTAATACACTTCCATTGCTTTGACGAAATTAGGGTTGCCACCTGGCCAGTATTTTACCGGCCTGACCGGTAAAAATGATGGTTGATCCAAAATGTTATTAATAGGGAAAAAATATAAATATATGGGAAGGCCGGTATTTTTCCCCAAAAAAGGTGGCAACCGTAGGTGAAATCCATGGATTGTACAGGCAAAGACATCGTCATAGGTAGAAGTGACTGGTCTCCCATTTACGAATGTGGCAGGTTCCTTGGTGCAACACAAGTGGGGCACACAACTGGGGGGGTGATCTAAGAAAGTGCTGTCCAACTGTGGTACCAAGGGCCGGAATATTCTGGCCTACATGATGGAGGGCCAATAATGGAAGCCACCTCCTGTTTTAAAACCACACCCACTTTAAGCCACACCCATGTTACCACAAGAACTTTTAAAGGGGAATCCAACCCGCACTACTTGGCCTGGCTCTGACTGGGCACAAGACATTTTTCATAAACATATATTGACTGCATGTCACTCAGTGCCCCATTGGGCCCCTTATACCTTCCTCTATAGTCATGCCTCTGGGCAAAAAGTGGTGTAATTCCAGTATAAACTGTGAGAAGCATGGATTCTCTAATATATAACTGGACAAGCTTACGGCTTTCCAAGGTGGGTCCGGGTGCTCATGCCCCAGACCTTCAGCAAAGGGGAGTAAAGCACTGATGAAACTTGAAAAGAGGTGGGCACCACTCCAAAGTCAGCAAAAAATTGATTCCAGGAGCAAAAAGTATTATCAAAAATTCAAAAATCTTTATTTTACATCATGTACAAAAATCCTGACTCTTTTCGTGTCCTAAGAAACTTAGGGGCCAATTTACGAAATTCATGTGAAATGATCGCAGTTCGAGCGAATAACGATCGTACAAATTTTTCGTGAAATCGTAAAGTGAAATTTGGCCTCTTCGATCATCGAATAGATCGAACAGATCGAATGATCTAGTGTTTTCAGTGTGAAGTGTCTATTTCCTAGTTGCCAACCTACATCTTTGATTTGCAGGGATACGATTATCCACTAGGATCTAGTGTTTTCAGAGTGAAGCTTCTATTTCCTAGTTGCCAATTTACATGTTTGATTTACAGGGATACGATTATCTTCTAGGATCTAGTGATTTCAGTGTGAATCGTTTATTTCCTAGTTGACAACTTGCATCTTTGCTTTGCAGGGATACGATTATCCACTAGGATCTAGTGTTTTCAAAGTGAAGCGTCTATTTCCTAGTTGCCAATTTACATCTTTGATTTACAGGGATACGATTATCCACTAGGATCTAGTTTTTTCACTGTGAAGCATCTATTTCCTAGTTGCCAATTTCCATCTTTGATTTACAGGGATACCATTATCCACTAGGATCTGGTGTTTTAAGTGTCTATTTCCTAGTTGCCAACCTACATCTTTGATTTGCATGGATACGATTATCCACTAGGATCTAGTGTTTTCAGTGGGAAGTGTCTATTTCTTAGTTGCCAACCTACATCTTTGCGTTGCAGGCATACGATTATCCACTAGGCTCTAGTGTTTTCAGAGTGAAGCTTCTATTTCATAGTTGCCAATTTACATCTTTGATTTACATGGATACGATTATCCACTAGGATCTAGTGTTTTCACTGTGAAGCGTTTATTTCCTAATTGAAAACCTACATCTTTGCTTTACAGGGAAACAATTATCCTCTAGGATCTAGTGTTTTCAAAGTGAAGCGTATTTCCTAGTTGCCAACTTACATCTTTGATTTACAGGGATAGGATTATCCACTAGGATCTAGTGTTTTCGGTGTGAAGCGTCTATTTCCTAGTTTCCAATTTATATCTTTGATTTACAGGTATATGATTATCCACTAGGATCTAATGTTTTTGGTGTGAAGTGTCTATTTCCTAGTTTCCAATTTACATCTTTGATTTACAGAGATACGATTATCCACTGGGATCAAGTATTCTCAGTGTGAAGAGTCCATTTCCTAGATGCCAATTTATATCTTTGATACGATGATACGATAGGGATACAATGATCCACTAGGACAGTGATTTTCAACCTTGTGCCTCCAGCTGTTAAGAAACTACAAGTCCCACAATGCATTTGCCTGACTGTGGCTGTCAGACTCCTTCATTGCATTGTGGGACTTGTAGTTCCTTAACAGCTGGAGGCACAAGGTTGAAAATCACTGCACTAGGATCTAGTGTTTTCAGTGTGAAGTGTCTATTTCCTAGTTGCCAACCTACATCTTTGCTTTACAGGGATGCTATTATCCACTAGGATCTAGTGTTTTCAGTGTGAAGCATCTATTTCCTAGTTTCCAATTTACATCTTTGATTTACAGAGATACGATGATCCACTGGGATGCAGTGTTTTCAGTGTGAAGCTTCTATTTTCTAGTTGCCAATTTACATCTTTGATTTACAGGGATACGATTATCAACTGGGATCTAGTGTTTTCAGTGTGAAGTGCCTATTTCCTAGTTGCCAATTTACATCTTTGATTTACAGGGATATGATTATCCACTATTATCTAGTGTTTTCGGTGTGAAGCGTCTATTTCCTAGTTTCCAATTTACATCTTTGATTTACAGAGATACGATTATCCACTAGGATCTAGTGTTCTCAGTGTGAAGCGTCTATTTCCGAGTTTCCAATTTACATCTTTGATTTACAGAGATACAATTATCCACTGGGATCAAGTATTCTCAGTGTGAAGAGTCCATTTCCTAGTTGCCAATTTATATCTTTGATACGATGATACGATACGAGAGGGATACGATGATCCACTAGGATCTAGTGTTTTCAGTGTGAAGTGTCTATTTCCTAGTTGCCAACCTACATCTTTGCTTTACAGGGATACTATTATCCATTAGGATCTAGTGTTTTCAGTGTGAAGCGTCTATTTCCTAGTTTCCAATTTACATCTTTGATTTACAGAGATACGATTATCCACTGGGATGCAGTGTTTTCACTGTGAAGCTTCTATTTCCTAGTTGCCAATTTACATCTTTGATTTACAGGGATACGATTATCAACTAGGATCTAGTGTTTTCAGTGTGAAGTGCCTATTTCCTAGTTGCCAATTTACATCTTTGATTTACAGGGATACGATTATCCACTATTATCTAGTGTTTTCGGTGTGAAGCGTCTATTTCCTAGTTTCCAATTTACATCTTTGATTTACAGAGATACGATTATCCACTGGGATGTATTGTTTTCAGTGTGAAGAGTCTATTTCCTAGTATCCAATTTATATCTTTTATTTACAGATACGATTATCCACTGGGATCTAGTGTTTTCAGAGTGAAGCTTCTATTTCCTAGTTACCAATTTACATCTTTGATTTACATGGATACGATTATCCACTAGGATCTAGTGTTTTCACTGTGAAGCGTTTATATCCTAATTGACAACCTACATCTTTGCTTTACAGGGAAACGATTATCCTCTAGGATCTAGTGTTTTCAAAGTGAAGCGTATTTCCTAGTTGCCAACTTACATCTTTGATTTACAGGGATAGGATTATCCACTATGATCTAGTGTTTTCGGTGTGCAGCATCTATTTCCTAGTTTACAATTTATATCTTTGATTTACAGGTATAAGATTATCCACTAGGATCTAATGTTTTCGGTGTGAAGTGTCTATTTCCTAGTTGCAAACTTACATCTTTGCTTTGCAGTGATACGATTATCCACTAGGATCTAGTGTTCTCAGTGTGAAGAGTCTATTTCAAGTTTCCCATTTATATCTTTGATTTACAGAGATACGATTATCCATTAGGATCTAGTGTTTTCAGTGTGAAGCGTCTATTTCCTAGTTCCCAATTTACATCTTTGATTTACAGGGATACGATTATCCACTAGGATCTAGTGTTTTCAGTGTGAAGTGTTTATTTCCTAGTTGCCAACCTAAATCTTTGCTTTGCAGGCATACGATTATCCACTAGGATCTAGTGTTTTCAGAGTGAAGCTTCTATTTCCTAGTTGCCAACATACATCTTCGATTTGCAGGGATACGATTATCCACTAGGATCTAGTGTTTTCAGTGTGAAGTGTCTATTTCTTAGTTGCCAACCTACATCTTTGCTTTGCAGGCATACAATTATCCACTAGGATCTAGTGTTTATAGAGTGAAGCTTCTATTTCCTAGTTGCCAATTTACATCTATGATTTACAGGGATACGATTATCCACTAGGATCTAGTGTTTTCAATGTGAAGCGTCTATTTCCTAGTTGCCAATTTACATGCTTGATTTACAGGTATACAATTATCCACTAGGATCTAGTTTTTCAGATTGAAGCGTCTATTTCCTAGTTGCCAATTTACATGTTTGATTTACAGGGATACAATTATCCAATAGCATCTAGTTTTTCAGAGTGAAGCGTCTATTTCCTAGTTGCCAATTTACATCTTTAATTTACAGGGATTCGATTATCCACTAGGATCTGGTGTTTTGAGTGTGAAGCATCTATTTCCTAGTTGCCAACCTACATCTTTGCTTTGCAGGGATACGATTATCCACTAGGACCTAGTGTTTTCAGTGTGAAACATCTATTTACTAGTTGCCAATTTACATCTTTGATTTACAGAGATAATATTATCCACTGGGATGTAGTGTTTTCAGTGTGAAGCGTCTATTTCCTAGTTTCCAATTTACATCTTTGATTTACAAAGATACGATTATCCACTGGGAACTAGTGTTTTCAGTTTGAAGCGTGTATTTCATTTGCCAATTTACATCTTTGATTTACAGGGATACGATTACCCACTAGGATCTAATGTTTTCATTGTGAAGTGTCTATTTCCTAGTTGCCAACCTACATCTTTGCTTTGCAGGGATACGATTATCAACTAGGGCCTAGTGTTTTCAGAGTGAAGTGTCTATTTCTAGTTGCCAAGTTACATCTTTGATTTACAGGGATAGGATTATCCACTAGGATCTAGTGTTTTCAGTGTGAAGCGTCAATTTCCTAGTTTCCAATTGACATCATTGATTTACAGAGATACGATAATCCATTGGGATGTAGTGTTTTCAGTGTGAAGCGTCTATTTCCTAGTTTCCAATTTACATCTTTGATTTACAAAGATACGATTATCCACTGGGATCTAGTGTTTTCAGTGTGAAGCGTCTATTTCTTAGTTGCCAATTTACATCTTTGATTTACAGGGATACGATTACCCACTAGGATCTAATGTTTTCAGAGTGAAGTGTCTATTTCCTAGTTGGCAACCTACATCTTTGCTTTGCAGGGATACGATTATCCACTAGGATCTAGTGCTTTCAGTGTGAAGTGTCTATTTCCTGGTTGCCAATTTAAAGAGATCTCATTATTCACTTGGATCTAGTGTTTTCAGTGTGAAGCATCCATTTCCTAGTTGCCAATTTACATATTTGATTTACAGGGATACGATTATCCACTAGGATGTAATGTTTTCAGTGTGAAGTGTCTATTTCTTAGTTGCCAACCTACATCTTTGCTTTGCAGGCATACAATTATCCACTAGGATCTAGTGTTTATAGAGTGAAGCTTCTATTTCCTAGTTGCCAATTTACATCTATGATTTACAGGGATACGATTATCCACTAGGATCTAGTGTTTTCAATGTGAAGCGTCTATTTCCTAGTTGCCAATTTACATGCTTGATTTACAGGTATACAATTATCCACTAGGATCTAGTTTTTCAGATTGAAGCGTCTATTTCCTAGTTGCCAATTTACATCTTTGATTTACAAGGATAGGATTATCCACTAGGATCTAGTGTTTTCAGTGTGAAGCGTCAATTTCCTAGTTTCCAATTGATATCATTGATTTACAGAGATACTATTATCCACTGGGATGTACTGTTTTCAGTGTGAAGCGTCTATTTCCTAGTTTCCAATTTACATCTTTGATTTACAAAGATACGATTATCCACTGGGATCTAGTGTTTTCAGTGTGAAGCGTCTATTTAATATTTGCCAATTTACATCTTTGATTTACAGGGATATGATTACCCATTAGGATCTAATGTTTTCAGTGTGAAGTGTCTATTTCCTAGTTGCCAACCTACATCTTTGCTTTGCAGGGATACGATTATCCACTAGGGCCTAGTGCTTTAAGAGTGAAGCGTCTATTTCCTAGTTGCCAATTTACATCTTTGATTTACAGAGATACAATTATCCACTAGGATCTAGTGTTTTCAGTGTGAAGCGTCTATTTCCTAGATGCCAATTTACATCTTTGATTTACAGGGATACGATTACCCACTAGGATGTAATGTTTTCAGTGTGAAGTGTCTATTTCCTAGTTGCCAACCTACATCTTTGCTTTGCAGGGATACAATTATCCACTAGGATCTAGTGTTTTCAGTGTGAAGTGTCTATTTCCTGGTTGCCAATTTACAGAGATCTGATTATTCACTTGGAGCTAGTGTTTTCAGTGTGAAGCGTCTATTTCCTAGTTGCCAATTTACATACTTGATTTGCAGGCATACGATTATCCACTAGGATCTAGTGTTTTCAGAGTGAAGTTCTATTTCCTAGTTGCCAACCTACATCTTTGATTTGCAGGGATACGATTATCCACTAGGATCTAATGTTTTCAGTGTGAAGTGTCTATTTCCTAGTTGCCAACCTACATCTTTGATTTGCAGGATACGATTATCCACTAGGATCTAGTGTTTTCAGTGTGAAGTGTCTATTTCTTAGTTGCCAACCTAAAACTTTGCTTTGCAGGCATACGATTATCCACTAGGATCTAGAGTTTACAGAGTGAAGCTTCTATTTCCTAGTTGCCAATTTACATCTTTGAATTACAGAGATACTATTATCCACTAGGATGTAGTGTTTTCAGTGTGAAGCGTCTATTTCCTAGTTGCCAACCTACATCTTTGCTTTACAGGGATGCTATTATCCACTAGGATCTAGTGTTTTCAGTGTGAAGTGTTTATTTCCTAGTTGCCAACCTACACCTTTGCTTTGCAGGGATATGATTATCCACTAGGATCTAGTGTTTTCAGTGTGAAGCGTCTATTTCCTAGTTGCCAATTTACATCTTTGATTTACGGGGTTACGATTATCCACTAGGATCTAGTTTTTCAGAGTGTGGGGATATTGGGGGGGAGATACTTTTGAAATTTTGGAAGTCGATGCCATGCTATGCAAGGAGTGGAAATAGTAGTGGGGAGTGCTTCATAGTCCCCTAGCCTCCTATAGGGGAGCCTGCAAAGTGCTTCTAGTGAGCCCACTAAGGTTCCCAACAAGGAGCTGCTTGGATTATCTTCATTAGGATGAAACCATGCATGCATATGATATAACTGCCCTGCTAAGTAGTAAAAGTGGAGGTGTGGGAGACCAAGGCCACCCCTGTCAGCAGGGACAGTTAATGATACCCACAAGATTCTAGGTGTTTTATTGGCCCACAAGAACAAGATCAGCACAGATGTAACTCTTCTGAAGAATGATAGTGGGATATAAATTGGAAAATTTAATAAAGCATATAAAAATTTCGGCAGGTATATAATTTTGTATATGTTTATCCATCCCCACATGGTTACAGGAGCTTGGCCCATGTAATGAGGGTTTGCTTGAACTGGGTAAAGATAGGTTCCAAATTATTTACCCTGAAGTGACTTTCCCAGATATGTTAAAGTAACAGTTCAGTGTAAAAGTAAAAACTGGGTAAATAGATATGCTGTGCAAAATAAAAAATGTTTCCAATATAGTTAGTCAGGGAAAAATGCAGTCGCAAAATACACTAGAATGAACAGAGGAAACCCCTAGTCTATCCTTATGGGCATCCAAGGTAGAATTTAAGTCTCCCAGCAAGCACATAGGTATAGATGGAAATCCAGTTAGGACTGTAAATACATGTTCCATTAGTGATATAGAAAATGGGGGGGCACATATACATTTACCAAGCATATTGCAGCCACCCAAGAGTGTACGACAGTTACAGATCCAGTAGATTCCCAAGCTAGGCCAACGGGCCCTTGAGGCCTCAGGAATAGGTTATGTAATGTCTAGAAGTCATAGGTCTTCCACCATGTAGCAAATGTAGTCAAAGTTTGGTGTGCGCCAATCTATTGGCGTGGTGAAAGAAACGCGTGGATCAAATAGTGTTTGCTGCATGTAAAACAACTCTTTTAGCCAAGTTATATCCATTTGAAAACATAGAAATTGTAGACGTCCTAGTGGATGTCAGACTAGGAAGGTACGGTCACTGCCAGATCTAGGCCTACTGATTGTGTTCTTCATTAAAAGCAATGTTAACCCAGTTCACACAATTTTACAGAAGAGGTAGTTTCAATTATAATTTTAATAAAAAATGTATGAAGAAATCAGGCAGGATCAAACAACATATGTAAGTAGAACAATAAATTTCTCTAATGAATAGCACTTCCATTCCTGAAAAACAATGGACAAAAAAAACACTGTAAATAAACTGAACAAAATAATTGAGACAAAATCAATCAAAAAGTCAGGATGCTGGGATTCCAACAGCAGCTGTAAAATAGGAAAAAAATAATTAACAACATGTTTGGGTCTAAACAAACTGAATAAAATGATAACAATGAACATTTACTAGAAGTAACAAGTTATCCAAATTAACCCTTAAATGCCAGCAGAATTTCACATTTCATGTGTACTCAGCCCCAGACTTTTTGTGCTCTCTCACTTAAGGGGCATTTTCTGGGCGGTACCTATAGTTTACCTAGGAAAGCTATTCACTGTTTTTATTCTTGAGAACCCGATATATCTAAATGTGCCCATGTTTTTGTGAATTTCCACCTCAGAGAAAAGATTTATAGCTCTACATACCAACAAAAAGGCCCCAAAATTAATTTAGCACATACAAAATAATCATGTAGGTCACTTCAGCTCATTTCAAATAAATTAATTTACTGCATTTACCCCCCAAAGCTATATATTTTTAAAAAGTACACACTCTGACTAATCTAAATTGGGTAACCATGTCTTTCTGCTCCCAACTACTAAGTAGTTTCCCTAAATTGGCTGTTTTGGTGAAATACCTGAAAATTGCATCAAAGAATCAAATTTCCAGCATCATATCTCCCAGGTATCATTACATACTAAGAAAAAACAATTCAGTGCCCAATATGCATAGGATTACCAAAGCATCTGGCATAGAGATCCCAAAATGAAGTTAATGTATACACATTTCATGGCATTTATTTCTACAAAAAATATATTGTCATCCCAAGAAAACCTAATATTTTCAGATAATACTGTGGTCAGTGCCGAAGTGGAGTGAGCTGTGACTGTGAGGGGGACTAGGTGGTAATAGGTATTATAGACTTAGATTATGAGTTTTATCCATCTTGCAATGCAAAAATGCAAAATCTGATGTTCTGCGGACATAGAATTTTAGGTTATGCAATAGGAATTCATTGTTGTTGGAAGGTTCGGGGCAAAATGATGGTTGGAACAATGTCTTGGTTGATATGGAAGGTTGAATTACCTTTGGCAAGAATGTTGGTAGGGTTCTTAAAGGGGACGTTAACCCCTTTGATGCTAAAATCCCTCCCCTGTGAATGCCATGAAGTTGCCTCGGTGCAGGTCCTGTCCACGGAGTTCACGACAGCCATCTTCTCCTGTGCGGTCTTCTTCCTGGACTCCTCTCCATTTGGTGGGCATGCGCAGTAGGAGCACAAAGTGCGCAGTAGGAGCACAAAGTGCAGTAGAGCTGAACTGGTAACTGCTCCTACTGCGCATGCGCCACCAAACGCAGAGGAAGAAGACCACATGAGAGAACATGGCTTCCATGAATAGGATCTGCCCTGAGGGGTAAGTAGCAACTTAGGGGTTTTAGCCCGGGGGGGGGGGGGGGGGGGGGGGGAAGGTAGGGATATTAGCGCTGAAGGGGTTGAACTCCCCTTTAAGACTACTTTGTCTTGTGAAAAATGCAAAAAGGATGTTTGAGAGTCAATCTCGGACGCTCTCCTAGCAGATGAAATTGCCACCTTCCATTAGTAACTATAGGTCAGTGGTGGCCAGTGGTTCAAAAGGTGGTGTTTGTAGTGCTCGAGGCACAAAGCTGAGATACCAAGGTGGTATAGGATTGTGGAAAGGAGGAGGTAAATGAGCTGTGGCCTGCAGGAAGATCTTGATATCCTGGTTAAAAGTCAGCTGTTGTAGGAGTAGTTTAGGAGAGGGCCAACACCTGTACTTTGAGAATTCACGCCAAGACCTTTGTTCAGTCCATCTTGGAGGAATTCCAGCAAGTGAGGGGGTTTGGCATTGAAAGTGGTCTATCAACTTTTTTTTGGCACCAAGAGATAAATGTGTGCCAGACACAATAGTGGAGGTTGCTGGTTTATGTGCATGCATGAGCATGTGTGTTACCGGTGTTGAGAATCCTTTGTGTGCCCAGATTTTGCCTCCTTTTTGTCTAGGTGTTTGTGTTGGCCCTGAAGTAGAAGGTCCTTTCTCAGGGGTTGCCTCCATGGGGAGGTGATGGCTAGGTGCGGTCAATCAGAGAAGGGCGTTACCACAATGACTGTTTGAAATAGTCGTAGTCTGCAGAGGATTGGGTGTACCATTGAAATTGGAGGAAAGATATAATCTAGGCTGAAATACTACCATTAGAGATTATCTTGGAGCAGAACTGTGGGACTTGGTGATTGAACCTGAATACTATTAGGTCTATTTGTATAGTTTACAATTTTTGTAACACCTCCTTGTGAAGGGTCCGTTCTCCCGGGGTCCAGGAAATACCGACTGATGAAATCAGCCTGCCAGTTGAGTTGCCCTGGGATGTAAACCGCAGATAGGTGACAGTAATTGGGTTCTGCCCAATGGAGAATTTGCTTAAACTCTTTTCACGTGCCTTTTCTTCTGGTGACGCCTTGGTGGTTGATGTATGCCACCGTGGTGGCGTTGTTCGATTGGATCTTTCCCGAATAGTTTTGTAATAATGGGGACCAGCGGCTGAGTGACAGAAATGGCTTGTAGCTCCAAAATATTTACGTGAAGCTGGGTTTCTTTGGTCCAGTATTATAATACACCTCCCCAGCCTATGAGGCTGCCATTGGTTTGTTGATGTGGAAAGCTGTTGGAACAAAAGGACCATTTCGATTTGGAATAAGGATGTTTTGTTCCCTTATCTTGAGGAAGTATATTACTCTTCCCTCATGTATGAGGGAGTCCAATTGTGGTATGAATAGAGAAGATTCAGTGAATGGGAGTGTTAGCACGGATAGCCGGAACAGTATTCAATGTTTTCATCCAGAGGGCCCACCTAGCGGATATTGACCGCATTATTTCATGATGGCGTCAGTGACCGTTTTGTGTACTGGGAATTATCTTTGAATTGCTCCAAATACTTTGGGGTCTTTAACCATTTGTATTCTTCTTAGATGCCCAGGAATAAGGCATTCACAGCTTCTGATTGCGATATGTGAGAATG
>CM044435.1:13918667-13935510 GCA_024363595.1 Xenopus borealis | reverse complement strand
TGGAGGGGTTGAACTTGATGGAATCTGTCTTTTTTCAACCCAATTTAACTATGTAACTATATGTAACTTTTATTTCCTTGGACTGTGAGTCCTGATGAAGTTATTTAGAAAGCTAAATCCAGACTCTAATGCATTCGGACTCAAATACATTGACATGACTACCTCTAAAAATATCTGTATGTTTGTCATTTTCACAATTTTCTTAATTATTGGCAAAGGAGCACTAATGATTGGTAAAGAACCACTGGGGAATGGCAACCAGACATCCTGAAAAGGGTTATGAATAGATTGTGAAAAGTCCCAATTCCTGAGGTTCTTTATGATTTCACTGGGGTCAGCAAAGTTGACTTTGGGTATTCTCATTTCAGGCTCTGGAGCATTAAATCTGGTCATGGGAATTTCATTCTTCAATGACAGAAATTGGGAATAAGGGGGTAGGTCCATGCCGGGGTGGAAACGATGCTTAGGCTCATTGAGGCTGATCACAAAGTTGTGTTTTGGAGAATGGTAAACGTCAAAGTTGTTTTCCAGAGTCTTGTGCTTAAAAACGCAATCATCATGGTTGAAGTTGTGCTAGAAACCCAGAATGAAACATTCATTATCTACTAATTAAACACCCAACTAAAGGATAATAATATAATATAATTTATAAAATCCACTACACAATGCCCATCCACTAGTAAATCTACATTCTCATCCTGACCCAATTGCAGTCTCCTTGCCTACTACCTCTGTGGATGGTCCAATCCAGATAATCCTGAGTCTAGGTGGGATGACCACCTCTAGGTGGTTTGAGAAGGGATACATGAAAAGAGTTAGGGATCCGCATTTCAGGAGGTAACTGCAGGCGAACCGCCACTGGACTGATGACTTCCAACACCGAGAAGGGGCCCACGAACTTGGGACCAAGCTTGGATGTAGGGACCCTGAGATGCAAATTCCGGGTGGAAAGCCATACTCTATCACCAGGAGAATACACCGGAGCAGGAACCCGCCGCCTGTCAGCAAATTTCTTTTGGGAGATGGAGCTCTTGATCAGATTGGCTTCAACCGCATGCCAGATGGCCAGCATATGGGCAGCATGGTCGTTGGCCGCAGGAACATTGGTAAGAAGCAGATCTTGAGGAAAAGCCAGGGGATGTAGACCATAAACACAAAAGAAGGGTGATCTGGCATGTAAGGCGTTATTGTGAGCAAACTCAGCCCAGGGAAGCAGATCCGCCCAATCATCTTGGCACAAGGAAATGTGACATCTCAAAAACTGCTCCAAAGCTTGGTTAGTCCTTTCAGAGGCTCCATTGGATTGAGGGTGATAAGCGGAGGAAAACTGAAGTGAGACGTTGAGGGCCTTGCAGAGGGAGCACCAGAATCGGGAGATGAACTGAGAGCCTCTATCGGAAATTATTTCAAGCGGGAATCCATGGAGACGAAAGATGTGTTGTATGAAAAGTCTGGACAATTCTACGGCCGTAGGCAATTTGGGCAACGGAATGAAATGAGCCATCTTGCAGAATCTGTCCACGATAACCCAAATCACCGTGTTCCCTAGAGAGACTGGAAGGTCTACAATGAAGTCCATTGCCAAATGGGTCCAGGGCCGGGAAGGAATGGGTAACGGCTGCAATAGCCCAGTGGGAGGAGAACGACCAGACTTGGAAGTGGCACAGATAGTACAAGAAAAGATAAAGTTGGTCACATCCTTACGAAGCGATGGCCACCAAACGAGACGGGATAAGAGTTCCGTAGTTTTTCTGATCCCAGGATGACCGGCTTCTTTGGATACATGGGCCTGTGACAGTAAGGAATGACGGAGCTCAGGTGGAACAAATGCTACTCCCGGGGGAGTATTGGGGGGAGCAGTGGATTGAGCGGTTAATAATTGGGAGACCAAGGAGGGAGAAATAGCAGCGACAATCTTAGTTAAGGGCAGAATAGGTTCAGGCTCTTCGAAGCTAGGGTCTTCGGGAGTGAAGCTTCTGGAAAGAGCGTCCGCCTTTCTATTTTTAGATCCAGGGCAGAAGGTAATAATGAAGTTGAACCTGGAAAAGAAGAGCGCCCATCTTGCTTGTCTGGGATTTAAACGCTTGAGGGTTTGGATATATTCTAGGTTCTTGTGATCAGTGAAAATGGTTACAGGTACTGCTGAACCTTCAAGTAGATGTCTCCACTCCTCCAGGGCCAGCTTGATTGCAAGCAACTCCCGATTACCAACGTCGTAATTCTGTTCCGTAGAAGAGAATTTCTTAGAAAAGAATGCACATGGATGCAGTTTTCCATCGCTAGGGAACCGTTGGGATAACACTGCTCCAGCTCCGACATCGGAGGCATCTACTTCAATGAAGTAAGGTAATGAAGATTCAGGGTGTTTGAGGATGGGAGCAGAAGAGAAGGATTCTTTTAATGCTGAGAAAGCCTCCAAAGCTTGTGGGGGCCAGACGTGAGGCTTACCCCCTTTACGTATCAGAGACAGGATGGGGGCGATCTTGGAAGAGAAGCCTTTACTGAACTGTCTATAATAGTTGGCAAAGCCGATGAATCTCTGAATGGCTTTGGTACTAGTGGGAAGTGGCCACTCAAGGATTGCCGAAACCTTGGCAGGATCCATCTTAAAACCTTTAGAGGAAATGATGTATCCCAGGAAGGGAATAGAGGTGGTTTCAAAGATGCATTTCTCCATCTTGGCATATAAACAGTTTTGTCTCAATCGGGACAGCACTTCCCGTACTTGGATACGATGATCTTCCAAATTCTTGGAGAAGATTAAAATATCGTCCAAATAGACCACTACACACCGACCCAGCAAGTCCCGGAATGTATCATTAACTAGTTCCTGGAAGCATTACAAAGACCAAAGCGCATCACCAGGTACTCATAATGCCCATCACGGGTATTAAAAGCGGTTTTCCACTCGTCTCCCTCTCGAATGCGAATAAGGTTGTATGCACCTCGAAGATCCAATTTCGTGAACAGACAGGATCCCTTGAGCTGGTCAAATAATTCCGAGATGAGAGGGAGGGGATATCGATTCTTCACGGTGATTTTATTCAGGCCCCGATAGTCGATACAGGGACGTAAGCCACCATCTTTCTTCTCAACAAAGAAGAAACCTGCTCCAGCGGGTGAAGAGGAAGGACGAATGAATCCTCTTTGAAGGTTCTCTTGTATGTATTCCTTCATAGCTTGGGTCTCCGAAGGAGAGAGAGGATAAATACGACCGCGGGGAGGCATTGTGCCAGGCTACAGTTCAATGGGACAGTCGTAGGGTCGGTGTGGAGGCAGAGTTTCAGCCGATTTTTTACAGAAAACGTCCGCGAAATACAGGTAGGCCGAAGGGAGAGATGGAAAATTAGTAGTGACTGAGGACAGCTTCACAAGAGGAGTGGCAGAAAGGCAGTTCTCATGACAGTAAGAACTCCAGCGGGTAATCTGTGCGGAGGACCAGTCAATGCAAGGGTTATGACAGCGCAGCCATGGGAGTCCAAGCACCACTGGAGTGGAAGGGCAATTGATGAGGAGGAAGGACAGTCTTTCCGTATGCAGTGCGCCCTTGAAGGACAACTCATGGGATGACTTGGAAATAATGGCAGAGGAAAGAGGTTGATCATCAATGGCTATGACTTGGAGAGGAACAGCCAGAGGGAGCAGTGGTATGGAGTGGAGTTCCGCAAATGCTAGATCCAGGAAATTCCTTGCTGCACCGGAGTCTAGAAAAGCTTGGGTCTGGATGGTCTTGGAAGGGAGTACAATCTGGACCGGGAGAAGAAAACGATGAGAAGAGGAGGAGGGGAAAGGGTTAATTCCGCCCAGGTAAGTTTCCCCCAGCTTACCTAGGCGTTGGAGTTTCCCGGCTTCACAGGGCAATTTTGGGCGAAGTGGGATTTGCCCCCGCAATACAGACAGAGACCTGCTGCCCGCCTCCGTAGCTTTTCTTGTTCCCGAAAGCCGGGCTTGCCTGATTTGCATGGGTTCGTCAGGAGCCGAAGACAGGTTGGAGGAGGGTGGTGGAGAAGGAAGGATGGGTCTCTGCAATTGAGGAGCCAGGAACGGTTGAGGTCGCTTGTTCCTATCCTTATCCGCCTGATGCTCTCTTAGACGGGTGTCGACTTTGATGGCCAATGCTATGAGGTCCTCGAAATGTGTGGGCAACTCTCGAGAAACCAGGTCATCCTTTAGGCGAATGGAGAGCCCGTTGTAAAAGGCAGCGTGGTAAGCCTCGTTGTTCCAATTGGTTTCAGCGACAAGGGTTCGGAATTCTATAGCATATTCGGAGGCACTACGGCTTCCTTGGCGAAGTTGTAACAGGCGAGAAGAGGCAGAGGTCACCCTCCCAGGTGCATCGAAGATGGTCTTGAGCTCGTGGATGAAGGCCATGGCATCATCAATAAGAGAGGATTCCCTTTCCCACAGAGGAGATCCCCACTCAAGTGCCTTCCTGGTGAGACGAGTAATAATATACCCCACCTTGGCACGCTCGGAGATGAATTGACTGGGCAAGAGAGTGAATTGAATCTGGCATTGATTGATAAAACCTCGGCATGCCTGAGGATCACCAGAGTAGAGAGGAGGCGCTGGAATGCGAGGTTCAGATGCGTGAAGGGGAACCACTGGTGCAGCAGCTGCAATGGGAGGTGAGGGCTCAGGAGTGAGAGCTGACAGTTTATCCAATATAGCCTCCAACGCTTGTCCGAAATGGGACTATCGAGCCTCATAGGAATCCATACGAGCCGCTAAGCCACGAAAGGCCCGACCGAAGTCGGGTTGTGCCTCTTCAGAGGGGTCCATGGCCCAAGTATACTGTCAGGGCCCGGAGGCTCCGATGAGTAGTAACGGACCAAGGAAAAGGCAAAGTCCAGCACAAAGCACGGTATCCGAAGGGTAAGGCAGAGAGTAGTCAAGTCCAGGCAAAGGGGTCAATCCAGGCAGCAAAGGTTCACAGTAGATAATCCAGAAAAAGGTCAAACACAGGAATCAAGGTCAGGAAATAGCACCCAGGAACTACACAGTAAGGACTTATACTTGGGCAAAGTCTATTGCTTACTGAGAGCTTATAAAGCCCCACTTTGACGCCAAAACTGACGCAGTGACGTCATCACGTTGACGCGCAGAGACTTCGTCGCCGGCGACCAATCCGACGCGTGCGACTTATTCTGTCGCAGGGGTGGCACAGTACTGGAAACCGGAGGAGCACCGCGACGGCTGCCGCCATCTTCCGACGCCAGGTGAGCGTCCCTAACAATATTGTTTTTCTATCTCAGTCTCTTTTTGTTGTTGTTCCATTGGTTTTTTGGTTTCCTTTTGTTTGGTTCTATTTGATCTTTGTGTCGTGTTTGCATTTGAGCCTTTGTATTTTTCCATGTCTGCCGGTATGTTTTTGAATCTGAGGCGTTGAGTGATTCTCCTTTTGACCTTTTTCTTGTTTACAATATCTTTTTAAGTATGTTTAGTTGAAGCTGAGTAATTGGTATGTAATGAATTGGTGGGTGAGCTCCCGGGTATGGATTACAGAGTCTCTACATGTTTCCTGTTTATTTCAGCATTAAACTTTTTTTTTTTTTAAAAGTCCAACGATTTTCTTTTCACCCCCAGATTTTTTTTTTTCCTTGCACAATCTGTTCAGTTTTGTTGGTTCAGGAATATTCCTTTTCGCTTGCAGTATTTTGTAGTGTGCTCTGTGGCCGGATTGTCTGGATTGAACTGGGTTGGAGCGTATTGTTCAAGGAATTTGGGTACTTTGTGTTTATTTTGTTCAAATTCTCCCCTGTAAAGATACGCTGATATAATGGCGTCTCTACCAGGAAAGTTGCGTAGTTTAGCCCGCTGTTTATTATCTCCTGTGTAGGGATATATCGTTTCCCCTGTGTGTGGGCCCACCCGTTGCCGAATTACTGTTTTTGCTGTTCACTGATCAGATACTGGCTTGGCTCCTGTGAGCGATTTGTGTCCTCAGTATTGTGCAGCAGAATTTATCTGTTCAGATTCGCACTTTGTGCGTATTTTAATCAAATCCTCCCCTGTAAAGTTACACTGGTGTAATGGCGTCTCTACCAGGAAAGTTAATTGTGCTGCGTTGCGTAGTTTAGCCCGCTGGTTATTATCTCCTGTGCAGGGATGTATCGTTTCCCCAGTGTGTGCGCCCACCCGTTGCCGAACTTACTGTTTTTGCTGTTCACTGATCGGAAACTGACTTAGCTCCGGCGCAGCAGAGTTTGTCGGTTTGGGTTCGCGGGCTTTTTGGTTGCGGGGGGCCTCCGGGATTGCACTTTGAGGGGGAGACGATTTTATGGTGTGTTTTCCCCTCCGTTTAACCTTGTCGCTGTAGCTTTCCTTTTTTTCCGATGTATTAGCTAGATTTATTCTATTTCTAGCTTGTTGTCGGATCAGCTTCACGGAGCTCTCTTAAAAAGCGGCCATCTCTTGGGTCCACCCCTGGAAGTCCCCCAGATTGTTCTTCTTAAAAATATAAACAGAACATAGATGTCACGGAAACGCGTCACTCAACCACACTTAACTCTTGGGTTTGGCTACAAGGGGTTACAATCAGTCTCTCAATCACCTTACACACAGGTTAGGACTTTCTGCAGAATAAAATGAAATTAAGCCATTGATAATACTTGCTCTCCAACCATTTATTGAAGTTATTGGAAATTTGGCATACCCGTACGGAGTGTGCGGTTGTGGAAGAGCTACATACTAAACTGGGACCCTCTATCAATTAATTGTTACACACAGGTTAGACTAACATCAGACACCCCAAAAACACACCAACACCCAACACACCAACACTGCCACCATCTATCATTAACAGGCGATAGAAACGTAATGTGACTATTCCCCTGCCCTCTATTACAGGTAATAACTCACACTACACAATACATCAAACACTCTCTCCTATGGTAGTTAGGCAGGGTAAGATCCTACTAGTCTAACAAGCACTCCAGCAGCCAAAGGGTTAATTTACACTCAAACACACTTTCCTGCTAGCCGTACTAGTTATCAAACATACAAATAGGCAACTTTCCCTTTCCACACATACAAAGAGTTCATACACTTAGGCACAAGCATTCATATGGGCTATGAGTTCGTTTAGAGCACAAGGACTAACGTATTAAATTATATTTTAATGTTAAAGGAAACTGTGCATATATATATATTTATATATATAAATGATATTACAAAGGTGACATATAGTTGCAAATACAGTAAATAAAATAAAAGGGAGTAAAAACACAAAGAAAACCCTTACTTTAACAAGTTTGGAAGTTATCAATGTATCCTATGAGGCACGAGTGGAAAGCTGGACATACAATTCACTGAAAAATTAAGCCTCCTTGCATGACCAAGTGATATTGGGAATGTCAACTTTTTATTTCCTGCTGGGACACTCCCCTCATTACCTTATGCACGAGGTAGGAGTGCCCAGGAACATGTCATTTACGACCCCCCCCGCAGGGGGTTTGCTACTCTCAGGCAATATTCCCCAATATCTCTTAATATAATATGGGTACTTGCCAGTACCCAATACTATAACAAAAACATGGGCAGGCTGTGATCCATATGTGGGCAAACAGAGCAATACCAAACACTAATAGTAACACTAATAATAACCACTTTCCAGTCCCCCAGGAACCAGCCCTCCTAACAGGTGGGTATAGGCTGGTCCTGTTTGGTATTGTTAGGAAGCTTGTGACCTCCTCATAACCAATATGTAAGTTATGAGGTTGTGAATCCTATGACACAGGAGATATGGATACTTTCCTATAATCCATCATTTCTACTAGCTATCCCCCCCTGCTGCTCTAGGTCCACAGCTCTGCTCTTTGATCAGCCGATCAAAGAACAGACTGCCCCAGCTTCCTTGCCCAAATGGTGTGGCTCCAGACCGTCTCAGATGACAGATATGGATGTCACCTTTCCACAGCCCCCCAGGTGAGATATACAATCAAGGGTCTCTGTGTGAGACTGCAACCAACTATTTTGCCATGTTAACTTTTGATGCCAGAGCAATGCTGCCTTGGCATGACAATAGACATAAGAATACTTTTTACTAAATGCAACATTCATCCATGCGCTTACATAACAACAGTAATAATATTTACCTTCAGACTGTATGGGCGGTTCTTGCACATCTGCCCCACTGCCATCCTGGGGCTCCACTACTGCATAGGCATGCGCTGCTGCCTCTGCAGGGGTCTGACGGGAGGCCGTTTTCCTCTTCCTGTCTGTGGGTCCTTGCCGCCGTCTAGTTGGCGCTTCAGTTACAAGTTTAAAAAAGGAAACATAATGGTAAGCAACGTTTGTAATATTGTATGAAAGAAAACAGTCAGGATTACACATTGCCTGTGGAAAAGAAATAAACATTGATTCAAGTTACACAACCACAAAAATGCTCATTACCAGCTGTACATTCTATAACACAGTTGAATGACATGTAGGGGGGGGGGAGAATACTTAAAAGACTGGCCACATGATGAAAGTAAGCCACTGTTGGCTGTAACTAGGACTAAGAAGTATATTGTGGCACAATGTTGAAGTTAAATTGCTAAAAAAATATTTATAGGGCTGTTGCATCCAAAGGATCAAGCAAGCTAAATATGTCTGTTGAGCTAAAGAAACAAGCATAGACAGTGATTCATTTCTAAAATATATTGTTGAAGAAACTTACGTATCCAGATATTCGCTTTCAAATCAGCAGATCTCTTCACCATCAATGTCCAGAAGGTGGCGCTCAAAGGTCTTGAGGCAGATGGGGGTGGTGTCCCAGTTGCAGCCTTCTGGATCTTCTCCCACCGGACCACAAACTTTCTTTTGATGCATCTCCTCAGGTTGCTGAAAAGCTTTTATGCCGCTGGTCTGCTACGGCACACAGTGCGTACAGTGCCCTCCCTCTAATTAATTGGGTCCCCTGCCTAACCTATGCTACACCCTGCCCCAGGAACCACTACCAGGCCAGATGACCTCCTGCAAGGGCACTGAGGAATTCTCCTCTTCCTCCTCCAATTCCTCAGTAGCCCTTGCCCTCCACACCCTCCACCTGTCCTGGCTGTGGTTCCAGAGACTTCTCCCCACCACCGGTTCCCTAACACTAGCCCCCCTATCTAGCCCCTGGGACTCAGGACTTGGTTGAGAGGCAGCTCCCTTAACTCCTTCCTCTTGGCCCCCCTCAAACAAGTCCTGATTCCCCCCCCCCACTACTATCTCCCCCCCCCACTCCGCCTCTCTCACCCTGTGAGCCATTTTTACTTTTGTAGGGATCCATAGATTCTATACAGCATCTATGGAGTTAATCCCCTACCTTTAGTATATCCAACAATTTGTTTCACAACAAATTATTGGGTGTAAGCACCTGTAACAGCCAACACCTTTAGTTATTGCTCAAAGGCTACAATGACCACTCCCTACCACAAGGCTTTATAATGTGTGCAGGGAGGGGCCTCTGCCTCTTTGGCTCCTGGTGTATGTGCAGTTAGGTGTTCCCATTGGGATCACCAAGGCCCCAGTAAAGCCATATGCCCTGAAGGGAAGGTACCTTTACCTTCAGAGACTAAAGGTGGCCATAGACGCACAGATAATATTGTACGAAATGAATTTTCATACGATATTCGGTGCGTGTATGGTGGGAAATGAGCCGACCGACATCGTCAGAGGATTAAGATATCAGTCGGCTGGTTGATCGGACTGGACGGAAGATTTTGATCGGATGCCTTTGAAAGCTCCCTGAACATCGGCCATTGTTAGTGCTGAATCGTCAGATACAAGTAGAATTCTATTGTTTCTACCTGTATATTTGACGATTCAGCTCTACGCGTGTGTGTTGAAACGAACGATCTTTCTTGGAAAGATCTTTTCCGAGAAAGATCGTAATTGTTACGTCTATGGCCAGCTTAAGTCAGGAACCAGGAAATCCTGTGAATAGGTTAGCTATCAACAGCTCTGGTTCCATGAAGGAGTGATAGCAGGAAGTGAACTTCCTACAAGGCTTCCCCGTAAGTGCAGGGTTTCCAAGTGGTTAGGGGTTAGGCCTTAGCAGCAGCTGCCGGTTCCTACTTTGATTTCCTGATCCCCACACTGGCAGGAGGTAATGCTTTTAGAGGAATTGATGTACCTGTGACTATTCTGCCTTATGGGATGAAATCTGAATTTTTGCTGTATCTGCTCTGCGATCTCTCCTCCTCGGTGATATGCTACACCTGCACCAACTTGTGTGTGAGTAAACCTGTGGCTCATTGCCTTGTGCATATGCAAAAAAACCTTTGTTACTGTTTTCACCAAGAACCTCCTGGCGTCCAACATCTATTTTATACCTTATATTTTATGTTTGTGTATTTTATACTTCTTAAAGGGATAACTTCCACTTAGTGAAGGTCCTGCCCTGCTGTGTAGTGCCGCAGTGTAACCCATGCTCATCTACTAGCTGGACACTTAAACTAATTTGTGCTGCATAGCCCATAGGTGCAAAAGTGCACCTTCTCCTTTGCTTTCCAAAGTCAAATTGAGCAACATGTGCATGTATGGTCCTAAAATGGCCACTGGAGGACTTCCTCCAGAAACAGGAAGCATGGAAAAAAAGAATAATTGAAGTTTAAAAAAAAATAAAAACACAAATTGTTTCGGCAATGGAACCAAATTTCACGATTATGCGTTGCGTATACATAGCATTTGTACGATTGTTACCGAAAAATTCGGACTTCCAAAAAGTTGTACGATAATGATTTTATCGTTTTATTCGGGAAAATAAAACAAAACGTTAAATTAGGGTTCATTCAGGATAAGGATAAAACATGAGATAAATATGGAGTGTAGTAAATAACCCCCTTAAAATTCGTGAAATCCGAACGATTTCAAAAAAAATTTGTGAAATTCGGAAATTGAGGCAGGCAAATTTTCGCAGACAAATCGTGGGAATTCACCCACCTATGACCGGTCAGACACTCATTCCAGTGCAATGCTGCTCTGGAGGGGGACCCAGGAGTGACATGTTCCGTTACTGAAATCACATATTTGTAGGGGTGCGCAATAATGAGTCCTTCCACTGCTGTTCATGTAGGAGATGCTCATATATTTCATCAAATGGATCTCAATATAAACAGTTGTGGTATAATCCATATAAGCAGTTCATAAAAATAGTTAAGATGCTTATTAATGTGGGGGTCAGTGGAGTTTCAGGCTTAACTTGATATGTAAGTTATGGAAGCTTCTAAGTAAAGTAAAGAGTAAGTTCCTAGGCAAGTCACAGCAATGAAGAAATTATGTTTTTTTTATATTTTTTTGTGTAACTTTCTTTATGCAATTTGCATAACTGTTGTGACACGACTGGGTCCCCTTTGGAAGATGATTTTCACCTGGCATCACACAACAGTATTCAACCCCCCACGTCAGCTTATTGCACTAGGGTTCAGTAGACCTTTGCTTTGGTCTTACATATGGATGAAACAGTGAGAATAAGCCTGTGGCTTTCACAAGTCTGACCCAACCCGCAACCCCTAAAAGAAGTTAGAATTCAAAAACAGCCAATCAATATATTCAGTTATCTTTTGCATCTTTCCCCCACTCCTGACTTAACCCATTCATCTATCTCTATTTCGCTCACTCAGTTTCCACTTCCCATTTTGCCATTCTTTTTACTGTTTCACTTATTCTTTCTTCTCTCTTTATGCCCATTGGCTATTCCTTAATTTGGGACTGCTGCAAATTAGCCCAGTTCCTCTGCAAAACAATCCTCTATACTTTGCATAATTCAGTTTATCTGCACTGGACACTTTTCTAAGATATAATTAATCCTTATTGGAAGCAACACCAGGCTATTGGGGTTGTTTAAAAGGAGACATGGCTGCGTTTCATTAGAAATTCGCCCATCACTAGTTTGAATTCATAATATGCTATTTGTACAGATGACACCATGAAAAACAAGGAGAAACACAATTTGAGTTTTATTTAAAAAAAAAACAAAGGTTTATTTTCCCATTTAGGTGAATTTGTCGTGCACAGCACATTTGTATAAAAATAGAAGCATTACATTTTAGAAACAAATCAGTGGACAATTCTGTTTTCCTACAAATTTACAATCTCATTTAGAAATCAGTATTAATCCAGATGCGAGGTATATATATCGTGGGTAACAAAACAATGACATTATTATGAATAAGTGACATCATTCCTGTGCAAGAATAGGAGACATGAAAAAAACTGCAAAAAAAATGTGTTAAATACAAGATGTTTTATATTCAGCTATTAAATGACTGCTCATCCCATGATTCACTGCACCCATGATCCTTTACATACCCATGCCAATCTATGAGCAAGCCTGCATGAGGATATTCTTAACAGCCTGCCCTGCGCCCCTCTTTGTCTTTAGGTGCCTGGATGTCAAATATATAGACAAGAGTTTTCAATATATTTATATTATTATTGTTTTCACTATATTAGCATTAACATATTAGAAACTAGCATTAAAAAATTACACATACTATGCTGCTGAACTGTATCAAATCCTGATTATGATCTCCCATTCAGCAATGCATACTTCCTAATTAACCTTATTTGGGTGGCACATAGTCTAAATAAAGTTGCTTCTACTATACCTCCACATTTTGTAAGCGTCGGGTGCAGGCTGCTTCCCTATTACCAATGGAACCAAATAATCCCAAAAATCACTCTGCAGTATTCCGAAAATCGTGATTAAGCTATGTATATTTATTATTAGGCAATGTTTCAGGCTCCTGCCCTTTCTCAAGCACACAAATGGGTGGCACAATACCTCTGGGTGGTCTGGGGAACAAAGCTTCCTCTATAGTATTATAATCCCCTCTTAAGTGCGACCAGCACCGGGTCCCTTCAAATAATTTTTGACAGGGGGCCCTGTGCAGTCTTGTTTCAACTCTGTCCTTACGTTTACTGCTGCCTTTAAGGGCTGTGCAATCAGGAGTATATTTTGGTCTGGTGCTGCCATAGGCACTGCACCTGTGTGGGACCACTGGCGCATGATGTCACTGCTGTATGTGATGTCACTTCCGTCCTCTTGCTGCAGGAGAGACCCCCTACCCCTCACCTTTACTGCCACTACTACTTCGTAAATAACTCAAAAACCACAAATAAATGAAAATCAATTGCAAATTGTCTCAGAATTTCATTCTCTACATCATACTAAAATTACATTTAAAGGTGAACAACCACATTAATACAATTCCTGCCATCGGTTCACCTTAATTTCTGTAGGCCCCATGCAGAAAATTGTTCTTGTGCTTAGCGGGGACAATGTATGCCATACTAGTCACTATATATCAGGTAAAATGTGAGCTGCTCTGTTCCCCCCTTGCAAACCAATAATCAATTTCTCAAAACACAATTATCAAGACTATACAGATAAAAAATGGTGTCCGAGTCCTTTAGAAGGGATCCTGGTCTGAGCAACACAGCCTTAAGTGCCACTCATAAGATCTTACAACAAGACTTGATGCAACATGCAACAGCACAGAAATCCCCATACATTATCAATTTTAAATATATTTTCTTTATATAGTAACATAGTAAGTTGGGTTGAAAAAAGACAAAACATCAAGTTCAACCTTTTACCTCTCTTTTAACCTGCCTAACTGCTAATTGATCCAGAGGAAGGCAAAAAAAAATCACATTTGAAGCCTCTCCAATTTGCCTCAGAGGGGGGAAATTTTCACTGAATCGTTTATAATATTATTTAACTTGAAATGCCCACATTGCAGCCAGAAGGATGTCAGATAAAAATCCTGTCTTCTCTTCTTTGTGGTTTCATATGCATATTTTTTCACATCTGCACCATAATACTATTTTTCTATATTTTAAATACCACTTTGTGTTAGACTTTTGGGCTTTACTTACTATCGCCAGTACCCAGATTTATCAGTGGGTTTATAAAGAGGATATAATAAGATCAAGTGAAAAATATCTCCATGAGCAGGGTCACCAGAACTTCCCTTGGTAGCAGAATACATAAATGACAGTGCTACTGACTAATTGTGGATGTGGTGTGCCAGTGTCGGACTGGGATGCCAGGGGCCCACCAGAAAACCTTAGACCAGGGGCCCAACTTTCTAAACTATCATTCCTTCTCTCCTCACTTTACCTCTTTATTCTCCTATTCTTTTAGATCTACTTACTATACTCAATTCTTCCATTAAATAAGCCTCTTTTTCCACATAAAGGAATAAGGAATGAACATGAAATAGGCCAAATTGTTAGGAGCAAGAGGGCTCACTGACACCTGGGCCCACAGGGAGTTTTTCTGGTATCCCTGTGGGCCAGTCCAACACTGTGGTGTGCAAATACAAACCTGACCTTAACTTTGTGCTTTGTATTTTTAGTCCTTCTAAATAAGTTTGGCATAAGGAGCAAAATCAATATTTGTGCCTGCCTGATAGATTCTTGACATGAACAGGAGCCCTTAAAATAGGTGTGTCCAGTACACTGGGAACCCCTGAGGAATTATAGAAGGACACAATCCAATACAATTATGTATAATTATCCACTTATGGAAAGTTATATATTTTTGACTGCTGTAATTTGTATTTTTGAATCATTGATGCCGACCATGACTCAGAGTGATGCTGGAAGTACTTACTGTAGTGGAGGGTGTTGGCAGCACAAAGAAAATAGCATAGGCAATGTAACTTTATCTGTGTATTAGAACACACCAAAAACTCAGTAAAGCATTGCTTGAATGGAAGCTGTAATTTCTATCATCTTTCTTCTATGATAATTTCTAGGATTGTCAGCTTTTTGAGAGAGCCTACCTATGTATTTTAATAAATTTATTGCATAATTTTGGTTGTTTAAATGATGGTCAGGTGGTAACCAAACTAATTGCTGTCCTTACCTGTTGCTCTTTCTGCCTGCCTCACCTTCTTCCCACAATCACCTTTTACTATACTGCACACATTCTTCAAATAGTTTGTTGCACATCCTTTGTTCTGAATGGTTCTGATCTCATGGTGACTGATGTATAAACAATACAAACTTTTACACATCACAAAAAGTAGGAGTCTTACGTATACTGAGTGTCTCATTTAATAGGTAATTTAATTTTAGAGTTGGCCACACCATTAGATCTGTTTATTTGTTGAGGTTGTCATTAGACTGTGCGTCAGGGACCTGTTAGCCAAAGAAATGCATTAAAGGGACAGTGCAGTCCTCATCAAAAGATACTGTCCTGCCCAATAGATAGGCAGATGTCTGCCAGGCAGGTCATTGGGAGGCCCCCTGCAATAGCCAAAAGTGAGGAGATTATATGTTACTTGCCGCACCTTCTAACCAGGTGTCCTTACTAAAGAAGCCCACTGATCGGAGTCAAAAACCACTCGGTGTAGATGTGCTGACTACTCCATTAATTACAATTGTAAATTAAAGCTCAAGAGAAGGAGACAAAAAAACAGAGGAGAATATAACGTCGTACCATCTACTGTAAATCGAATACGTATTTGTGCAATAAAGTTTCCATACGATCAAATTTGTGTAAAGAATTGGTGAGCTTAATAAATGTGAATATAAGTGGAAATAAATAAATAAATAAATGGATAGAAAAATCGTGATTCGTGTATAATTCATTGGGTGAAGAAACAGTAATTGCAAAAGTGCTTATTTAGAAAGTTACATGATTAGACCTGCATCATGCCATCATTGATGTCAGTATATGCGAAAAAATTAGTTAAAATATAACCTTTATTTGTCACTTAAAATTCATGGTTATGGGGAATACTGGTTAAAAAACAATTAAAAACAATTAATAGAACGGGTGGAATTTGATCAAAATTGAGTAATGCGGAGATTACAGCTGTTTAGTTCATCAGACTGTTCCCCTAACGATTAGTGATGGGCGAATTTATTCGCCAGGGGCGAATTCGCAGCGAATTCCCGCGATTCGCCGCTGGCGAATAAATTTGCGAAACAGCAGGAAAAATTCGCAGCCAAAAACGAGTCAATAAAACAGTGCGACGCGTCAAAAACGACGCGCGACTCGTTTCGCGAATTGGCGAAAAATTCGCGAATTTTTCGTCGACGCGAAATGCGGCCATTTCGCCCATCACTACTAACGATCATACATCACCCAAAAAGCCCTTTAGTCAGTATATGGGGTACATAAAAAGTAAAGAAGGAGAAGGTAAATACTGAGTGGTCGAGGAGAGATTAATAAGCGGGGAAAACAGGAAACAATAAATACTGAGAATAACTCTCAGAATGCGACCATTGAGTTCTTGCGTATAGGGGGATTTCAAGATCCCAAATTTCAACACAAGCGGTAAATAAATACACGGCTAAGACAAGTAACACTGTGGAAAACTACAGGATAAATAACACAACTTTCCACTGTGCCACGAGGTGTGCGGAGGTGGACCCTAACACTTTGTCCTCTCAGAGGCACCTAAAGTAGGAATGGCCTATTCCCTATACGCTAGGAACGCAACACCTCGTTTCAGCAGTGGATGACATGTGTTCTATGAGTATCCACGAGTAGTCGCCGTGAAACCTCCCTATTCTCTCAGACCCACTCCCAAATTCGCATGTCCTTTCTCCTAGTACCCCATATGAAAAACCTACAAAATTGTAGACAGCAGGGCTACAGTGCCTTAGCCAAAAGTGGCCAAGCTTTTATTGGACCATCAGGGTTGGAATTAGGGGTACGCAGAAAAGTCATGTGCTTAGGGTGCAATGGAGACATCAGGCACGTATCTCTTCTGCCTGCCAATACCTTTTGGTACCTTGTCACTACTCTGCTGACACCCCCACTCTTTATGTAGAACAGGTACAAATGCATAGGGCGGGGGTCGGCAACCCGCGGCTCCAGAGCCGCATGCGGCTCTTTTCAAGCTCTGCAGCG
>CM044435.1:13863228-13885330 GCA_024363595.1 Xenopus borealis | reverse complement strand
TTTCTAGGACCCTTCTGCCACTCAGCGGAGATAAGATCCTGAACTTCCTTATGCACTGGAAACACTTGTTTCTTCCGTCTAGGAATAAACAATGAAGTGGATGGCTGTTCCTCCTCCTGTAACACCAAAGTCTGTTTAACTGCTCTAATAAGAGCTGGGACCAGCTTCATATCAAATGATGACTCTGACTCCTCCTCAGAAGAGTCCATTTCAGATTCTGGTACCTCTAAATCCATCTCCCTGGCCTTGGAAGCCACATCCGGCAGCCGTCCAGTAGCATCCTTAATGCCTTGTGCCACTGCCTGCGAGATCCAAGACAGAATGTCTCCCGAAGAAGGATCCCCAGGGGCTTTATCAGACCGAGCAGAAAGAGACTGTGATTCCTGAGAATGAGCTCTGCTCCTCTTTCTGCAAGGGGAAGACTGCTCAAGGTCCCCTTCCAATAACTCCAAGATGCATAACTTGCATAATCTCTTCCCTTTGGCAGTCGGCTTGTCACAAGCGCTACACAGGTTGACAACCTCAGTTTCCATCTCATTGACAGACTTTCTCCTGCTAGATGAGTCCTCCATCTGGGAATAAAGAAAAACACAAATAATAAGCATGGAGGACTCGCTCTTTTCGCTGAAGACTTACCAGCTGATGACTCACCGTACACCTGAAAGAGCGGCTCAATTCTCGGCAGCCAGCTTCACACACCACAGAAACAAATGCTGCAGCTGGGGCGCAGAAACTGACTGCCGGCAAAACTTTTCAAGGTTCGCGCTGCGGGGCGCCTGGATGACGTCATCAGGACGCGACCCACGCAGCTCCGTATCCAGCAATGCTGAAACCCTGTCCCCGGCCGCCACGAGGGACCCCAGCCTGAGGAAGCGCTATGGCGACCACAATAGCTGAGCGTCGGACAGAGAGAGCGCTGAACTGTGTCCGGAATCCAGTCAAAGACTGAGTGAGTCACAAAAGAAAAAACTTCCCATACAAAAACAGGGGACACCTCACGAGAAAGAAAAAAAAAGACACAGTGGGTAGGAGGGGAGGGGAATTTAACTAATTGCTAGGGGACACGTCTACACGGGATTGGGGGGGGCGGGGCTACCCGAAGGTTAATGCTGACCGGGGATGGCCAGGGAATAGCCATTCTATAACATACTAAAAGCTAACTTAAAAGTGAAACAGCCCTATCATATAAAGGAAATCAACAAACCCCTGGGTGAAAATGATTTCTTGCTCCAAAGTTAAAGTTGGTCACTTGAGCAATTACTATTCATTGTTTACAAACTATGATTAAAATGCCCCATTTTGATAGTAAGGCAACCATGCCATTTTGAAAACCCACTAAGTAAGCATTCATTCCTGTCACCTTGTTACATCTGACTCCATCTGAAGCTGATAGCAAAACCCCCTTCCCTCCAGTTTCCTGGAAAAACAACCACCCATGGAAGGCTGAAAACAACATTTATAGCATCTATTCAGTAGCAGAATGTAAATAATTGCCCGACGTACATCATAAATTCTACAGTGCCGACAGTCAGGGACTTGACTGCCACTGACATAAATTTTACATTTCCAGGTTCCCCTTTGATCTATGACATTTGTTGTCTGACAACATGGGGTGTGATAAGATCAAAGGCAAGAAAAGGGCTAAAGATTGAAACAGGTTAAAGGGACATATATTATAGAACTACATTGACATGATAATGTTTCAGTGTATAAACAATTAAATTATACTAAGCTATATAGTTATGAAGTTATGAAAAATATAAACAGACAACATATATATACAGGTATGGGTCCTGTTATCCAGAATGCTCAGGAACTGGGGTTTTCTGGATAAGGGATCTTTCTATCATTTGGATCTCCATATTCCAAGGTCTACTAAAAATCATTTTAACAATAAAGTGGACCCGTCACCCAGACACAAAAATCTATATAATAAAAGTCATTTTCAAATTAAACATGAAATCCAATTTCAAATTTTTATTAAAGCATTCATAGCTGTTTAAGTTAATTTAAAAATTTCATCTGTCAATCAAATATTGTCTGCCAATCCTCTATGCCTTAGGCATAGAGGCTGGGCAGATAGTTACTTTCAATTTCCGTTCAGCACTTCCTAGATGTCACTGCTCTCCACACATTGCCCCAGTTCTCTTAACCATTTAATTGTGTAGCCAGGTTATGGGGATAGACATTGGGTCCCCCATTTTGGTGCACAAACAAGATTCTGAGATGATGCAAGGCTTTATTATTAATAACAGTGTCCACAAAATGGCTCCTGCCTTCTTGCTATAATTATGAATTCACAGACTGAAGAAAACAAGATTAAAATAATTTATATAGTGTAATTAATGTTCATTTTGCTTGACTAATGTGATAAAATAGGATTTTTAATATTTATTTGGGATGAGGGGTCCACTTTAATTAAACTCAATAGGAATGGGTTTGCGCCCATTTAAATCTTAGTAGGGATGAAGTAAGGGTTGCCACCTGGCCGTATTTTACTGGCCTGGCCAATATTTTTTATGGTTCATTCCAATGTTATTAATAGGAAAAAATTATGAATATATAGGAAGGCAGGTATTTTTTTCAAGAAAAAGCAACCCTAGATGAAGTACATTAATTCAGAGGAAATATATATACATATATACAGGTATGTGTTCTGTTATCCAGAATGCTCAGGAACTGGGGTTTCTGGATAAGGGATCTTTCTGGCATTTGGATCTCCATACCCAAGGTCTAGTAAAAAATAATTTTAACATTAAATTAAAATTTTATTTAATAGGAATGGTTTGTGCCCATTTAAATCTTAGTTGGGATGAAGTAAAACGTACATTAATTTTTTTTTAATTATTTGACTATAATGCAGTCTATGGGACTGTCTTTCCATAATGCTGAGCTTTGTGGATAACAGGTTTTTTATATATATATATATATATATATATATATATATCTATATCTGGATAAGGGATCATTCTGTCACTTGGATCTCCATACCCAAGGCCTACAAAAAAATAATTTTAACATTAAGTAAACCCAATAGGAATGGGTTTGAGCCCATTTAAATCTTAGTTGGGATGAAGTTAGGGTTGCCAACATTTACCAAGGGTCGAAGTGAATATTCAAATAAAAAAAAAAAAGTAATTTTTGGCTACTTCCACCATTGAATAGGCAAAAATTAATCACTTCACCACCTTTAACCTGCAGAGTTGTTATTTTAGCCTATGGGGACCTCCGGGAACATTTAAGAAGTGTTTTTGTAAGTTTTTGAAATTTTTTTGCCAAAATTGCTTGAATGGTTCGAATTGAACAATGCATTTGAACGATTTTTAATCAATCGTCGAAAACGGACCTATTCAATCGAAAAACATTGAACACTTAAAAATAAATTCAAATTTTTAATTGTTTTCGAAATTCAACCCTTAGTAAATCTGCCCCTAATTAAACCCAATTGGAATGGGTTTTTTTACCAACTCGGATTTTTTAAATCTTAGTTGGGATGGAGCACAAGGCACATTGATGCAGAGAAAAAGGAAATCAGAAAAAATTATTATAATTATTTGACTATAATGGAGGGAGACTGTCTTTTCATAATTCCGAGCTTTGTGAATAACAGGTTTCTTTATATATATATATATATATATAGATAGGACCTGGGGTTTTATGGAAAGAGGATCTTTCAGTAAATTTGGCAATTTTGAGCGACTTTGAAAAACGCGTTGCCGCGTGTGAATAGGCGCAGGCGACTTTAGCGCTAGCAGGTGCAAGATAACAGCAAACCATTCAGGGAGATTAGTCGATCAAAGAAGCAGCGATTAGTCGATACTAGAGCTATGCTTGTCATATCAATGTCCAATACTGTATTTCCATAATTGTACAGGTACAAATTATGGAAAGTCCATTTGATCCAAATAATCCAGACTTTTTTTCCTTTTTCTCTGTAATAATAAAACAGTAGCTTGTACTTTATCCAAACTAAGATATAATTAATCATTAGTAATCTTTATTGGAAGCAATACCAGTCTATTGGGTTTATTTAATGTCTCAATTATTTTCTAGTAGACTTAGGGGCACATTTACTAACGGTCAAATTGATTCGAAGTGATTCAAATTGATTTGAATTTTGAATTAATTTTGGGCTTTGAATAGCCCAAAATTCAATTCGAATTGAACAAATTCGAATTCGACTTTCGAAGTACTGTCCCTTTAAGAAAAATTCAATCAAAAATTCGGCAGGTTAAACCTACCAAATTGCAATACAATCCTATGGGAAGCACCCATAGGATTTTCCAAAATTTTTTTGATTCAATAAAAAAAATTCGATCGATTGCTTAAAATAGTTCGAATCGATTGATTTTAACTATTTTATCGATCGAACAAATTTTTAATATCCGATCGTTTAAAAAATCGAATTGCGTTAAAACTTCTCAAATTCGAATTTCGAGGGGTTTTAATCCGACCTAAATTAGAGGGTTTTTTAACCCTCGAAATTCGACCCTCAGTAAATGTGCTCCATAAGGTATGCAGATTCAAATTAAGGAAAGATCCATATAGCACTGTTTAGGTGTTCAAACCTAAAACGATAATGTGTAATAATAATACCTAATGATCATATCAAACAAAATACAGGGAGTCAAGTGTAAACAGTTCAGGCAGGATTTAAAGCCAGAGAAAAACAAAAAAGTACCTTTCTTCCACAAATTATCTCTAAAAATACATGAAAAATTTTATGAGGGGTTTTCAGAAGTTGAGAATATTTTAAAGAAATATTCTGAGAAGCTGTAGAATGTGCCATTACTCACTGGTGAATATTCAATTTTCATAATATATCATTAATACAATATAGTATATTTAATAATTTTGCTTCTTTAAACTCTACGAAAAGAATGAATCAAATATACCCCCATGCCAGCAAAAAGAAACCCGATCTTATAAGTAAAATCTTTTGTTTACTTACCGAAGCATATATTCTCCCCTTGCTATTCATAGCCACAAACAGGTCACTTTTCACACCAAACAAGCTAATAATCCCTCGATCTACAGTGGAAATTTCTAACAGACCTAAGCAAACAAAACAGCTTAACGTTATTCATTGCACTGGTATATTTCCATGTAAATATTGATACAGAAAAATACAAGATACAATATTCTCTGCACATATGAGATTCCACATTCTCAACTTTGGGGGGAATGTAATTAAATTCGCAAAGAGCAAAAGAATGCGCATCAATAAGATTAAAAATCCACACCTCGCAATTGTTCCTTTAACTGTTATTGCATTGCGAATTTTAATTGCGCATCGCAACTTTTAATTGCGCATTGCGAATTTTAATTGCGCACTCTTAAGAAGTGCTTGAAGGTGTCGTAATCTTTAGGAGCAAACATAACGACTTTTTCAGTAAGAAGTTTTATTACATTGACTGAGCATTGGCGCAAGATGTAAAATTCGCAAACTCCCTTCCACTGTCGGAAGTGATCGGTAAAACAGTTTCCGGTTTCGCAAAAGCTATATTAAATTCGCGCAAAGCAAAAATTGTTCGCACAGAGGCATAACTTTTCGCCTTGCGAATAGTTTTTGCCTTACCGACTTATGTTACATTCCCCTGTTAATGTATTCCCTTTATCCTTAAAACTCCAACATACAGCAGTGCCATTTGTCATAGTGTCCCATGTTATCATTTATAATTGAAAGATTCATGAAATACTGAATTTAGGAATCCAGAAAGATTCCCAACAGTTTAATCTTTTCTTAAATCTATTAAAACTTTTTTAATAGCCAGGAATGTTTTTTTAATGAACTGACACTTTTGTCAAATGAGATCCCATATTCCCTAATCTCCAAAATTACAAGAAGCCCATTCCCCATAGAGTCAATTTAAGCAAATACTTATCATTTTAAAAACAATTTCCTTTTTCTCTGTAATAATAAGACAACATTGATCTTGTATAACATGCATGAATTGAAACAATCCTATTAGATTTATTTTAACATTTACCTTTTACCATTTACCTTTTTTTTAGAAAGGTATTTTGACCAAAGATGCCTTATTCAGAAAACCCCAACTCTCAAGCATTCTGGATAATAGATCCTAAACCCGTATTTGTGTCAATTCTTAATTCAAAGTACTTATGGGGAGAAACTTTTCTGGTAACTCCTTTCCATGATGGAATTAATTGCTTCCAGCACAGTCACCTTTAAATTGACTTTTATTTTGTTGTACATTGCCCTTTTATAAACTTTTATGTTTTTTTTTAATTATCTCTTTTTCTCTTGTTTCTCTTTACAGCTTTCATATGGGGTCACTGATCCCCAGCAACTAGAAAACCATTGCAGTATTGGTTATTAATTGTATTTTTATATGTACAATGTATACAAATATTTATTGTACAGTACTGCAAAATGTTAGCACTTTATAAATATGTGTTATTAATAATAATATTAATAATAATAATATGTTTTATAACTGACACTAATTGATGCTGTTCATAAAAAGACAAACATATATATGCATGGTGCCTCACATTAGAGATCCTTTATCCATATCCATATTTCCCAGGCATCTGATTTCCTTGCATTGTGCAAAGGAGAATTCTCTCTCTTTGTTTACAGGATTACATTGCCTATTAAAGGGTCAGTTCTGCCTTGGAGAAACACCTACTATGTCTTGTTTATCTACTCATTTGTTATTATTTGACTCTATTCAAGCTCTCTCCAAAGAGAAGATAACTGGTGTAGGATAAGTATTTATTTTGCAGTTAGTTTTTTTTATTGCGTAATTATTATTTATAATCGTTTATCTTGCACAGTGCAATTCATGCTACATTCTGGCATAGAAATGACTGCCGAATTACTGTGGTGAGCCCCCACAGCAACCCGATAACATTTTAAATTGCAAGTATTCGAACAGCATAAATATTAAAGGCCAATTGATAATTGTCTTATAACACCATTGTCTGCAACATACTGAAGATAATTGTATGCAGAACTGATTTTTAATACCATTATGCAGAATGTTGGTTGCTCTGTTTTTGCAATACCTGTGTTCTAGGTTAAAAACTTAAAGGCATTCGCCAACATTAAAGGGGGGCTTCACTTTTAAATTAACTGGCATTCAGACTTTAATAAATAACCCTCTAAGTATGATATAGAGAGATTTATTCAGCAGCTCTCAAATTTGCAGTTTCGGCCATCTGGTTGCTAGGGTACAAATTACCCTACCAACGATGCATTAATTTTTAAGAGAAACTGGAATATGAGTGAGAGGGGCTGAATAGCAAGATGACCAATAAAAATAACAAAACATGTGTAGCCTTAGAGAGCATTTGTTTTTTATATGGGGTCAGTGATCCCCATTTGAAAGCTGGGAAGAGTGAGAAGAAAAAGGCAAATAATTAAAAAAAACTATAACAAAAAGAAAACATAAAGGACAGTTGAAAAGTTGCTTAGAATTAACCATTCTTTAACTACTACTAATAGCCAACTTATAAAAGTGTAAAATAAGTACATTTCACACACAAAAAAAGATGGTACTGACATTTCCCAAAAGGCTGTTATTAATAAGCCTAGCTTTCTAGCTTCCCAAGAATGCCAAAAAGAAGACACATGCAATTTGGAATTTTTACACATCCAGCATGCTTTAGACTAGGTTTCTGTCAATGTTATCACAGCTTCTATATACCAACAATGTGTAAGACTATGTTGCAGAATGTAATTATTGTGGATGGAAGGTATTTATCTTAATTTGTAAATAGGAATGCTTCATTAATCCTCTGCAATTCCAGCCAATAAAATGAGTTTTGCATTAAACCAAATTTTTTTCCTTTCATACAGTTGTTCACAAATAGAGAATGATGTTCCGCAAACTAGAATATATTAATAGCTGCTTTAAAAAAAAAAGGAATATATTTAGCACTAGGTGTCATGTGATGTTTAAGCTAAAAGGTATCAACTGCACACAAACCATGACAGATACTGTAATTACTAATCCAGGTTGATTAAAAGAACCATTTTCTTTTTGGATAGCATATAACTCACTGTATGGATTTTCATTATGTACCCCACTTATGCTTCCATCAGGGAGAATCTGAAGGTGAAATCCAATCCCCACATTGCAGTAAAGCCTTCTGTGTCTCTTGATTCCGAGCAAATAGTCACTTTTCCATGTTACATCCGGAGGCATCCCTAGCGACCTGGCGAAAAGTGACCCCCATCTTCTTTCAAGTAAAGTTCCGTTGTCTCTGATTGGAAGAGGATATGATGGAACAATGCCCACCAGAAAACAAAGGAAGACAACAGCAGCAGATAACGTCCAGTGAATGCCACCTCTGTGGGACATAGTGATGGGAAGCCTTTGTGAAACGGCAACCCGGTGCAACTTCTGGACACGTGGTCAGAATTAATGGCCCTAAAAATACCTCCCTTCTAGTTTTTCTTTCTTTAGCATGTTGGCAAAGGATTATTTTTGGCAACCAGAAAGAGATAGCTGACATCAAACTAAAGCCTTGGAACAGTTGAGTATGGAAGACAGAGAGATCAGGAAACATCAAAGTGTTGGGGACCATGTTTTAGAGTTCCTGATTTCCGATCTAGGGCTACCTAAATATATTAGCCTGACCTATCTTTATAGATCAGAGGCTGGCCTATTCCACAGCATCATTCTGACATCAGTGGCATGCCAAGGATAAAATAGCAGCACAGCACAGTAATACCAGTACCACTGACCTGCTCTCCCCAAAGCCTTCTGTGAGCTGAAATAAACTTCTCCACCAGACACAAGTTCCATTGGAACAACTGTCTGCAGTTATAATATGTATGTGAAGGAACCCTTCAAGGTCCAAACTTGTGTAATGGTCATATGTCTGGCAGACACTTTCCTTATTTAGAGAAGGAGAGTAAAAACAGTTCTTTGCCTCATCGCCAAGCAATGATAATCTTACAAGCCACTTCCTCACCGCTCTGTCCCCTGAGTTAACATTAGGGTAGATAGATATCTACTGCCCTGCATGACTGGAAGTGTGAACTGGCAATAAATTATCATTTGTAATTAGAGGAATGGGGGAATCACTTTAAAGGATTACTATTTTAAAATTCCCCGCTGGAGGAATTCCTGAACATAAGGCATACAAGCAGGGGAACTAGCTGTCATATAAAGTGATATAAAGTGGAATCTGCAACATATATAGAGAGAATTATGGAAAGATGCACTCTACACTCAAAAACTTTATGTTGTGTTTCTTCAGACATATTTGTGTGTATGTATATATAGAATATACAGTATATGTTGAATAAACAGGGGGCATAAGCTTTCTGTTCCCTTTTTTTCTATCAACACACTTTCCGCTGCTGTTTAAAACACAGCAGGGTGGGTGGGTGCAAAGGAGACATGCTATTTTTAATGGCATGATATTCCCCTCTCTAAAGTTGGCCATAGACGCAAAGATCCGATCGTTTGAATCATCTAAAGATCGGACTTCACCATCTCCCAACCTGCCACTAACTTTCAGATCAAATAAAGTAGTAAAAGCACAGGTCAGCTGGCATTCTGCCCCTGACAGGGATAGTACAAAAGTTGTACGATAAAAACATAGCTACAGTCTCCCACTGAAAATCGTACAATCTGCAATACACGCAAAGATTTGATCGCCAGCCGACAGAAATTTTCGAACCTGGCTGATCAACCAAATGACCGATCGACATGGCAAGATAAATGTCAGGACACTCCACACACGACCTGAAATCCGTACGAATCAGTTATCTGGAAATCAGTTATCTGTACAACTGATTCAGACTGTTCGGGACTTGAGGAGAGGCAATGCGGCACAGCTTCGGTGCTTTCAAGGGGGGCTTGCTACTTTGAAAAGTACAGCACAGTCAAGCCCCCCTTCAGGCCCAGGCCTGTTACAGCAGTACCCCTGTGCCCCCATGATGGTGGCCCTGTCCCACTGGTGGCCAATAAAAGGCCAACCAAAGTTGGGAGTTTTACTTTGAAAGCAGCAAGTAAGTTGTGGGTAAAACTTAATCTCTCTATAAAATGTATAATAAAGCAATTTAATTCTTAATGAATGAGATGCAAGTTGAGTGTAGGACTGGCCATACCATGGATGACTTTGACATAGTTGGCCACTTAAATATATTGCAATATATGGACAAACAATCCCTGTTTTGTTTAAAGGGTAAGGCATTTTTAGTAGCTTAAAGGGCACCAATCATAACTAAAATAATTTACTAAGTAAAGACACTATGTGAAAGTTCAAGAAATCTGATTTTTAAAACAGCTAGAATTGTTTGTATAGTGTAAATCATCAGCTCACCATACCTTCTGCAAAATCTCCCCTATCTCCACTGCAGTTCTAGTTGAAGCAGGCATCTTGGATTTCACTGACTCCTCCTACCTATATCCTCACTGCCAATTGCAGCTCTGAAATCTAGCTCATGCTCAGTTGAAATTCCTTGGTTGACTAACAATCATTCTATTTTCAAATCTGCCAAACTTCTGTGTTAGCTGCTGTTCAGTAGTGCTGCCACCTTCTGGAAGTTAGTGTGTGTCCTTCATTTGCATAATGACATCACCAGCAGGGGTCAAGAAAGGAAAATCTGTGATTGGTGTCCTTTAAGGCACAAAATGTTTCAGTGTCCTTAATATATTGATAATGGGTAGAGTGCAGAGGACCTCTTGTATTTTTTCTATGTGAATTATGTGGTCACAACCTCATTGCACCCCAGCTTAATGTTTTTAAAATTAGTGGTGAGCACAACTTTCCCTTGTTTGTTACCATTTCCTGCCTATTGTTTATGTAATGAGGATGTGTGCATGTCTTTTTCTATTTGTACTCAATCTTTGATTGCTGGGGAGCCAGGGAAATATCAAGTTGAGCCCTAATGTAACCAAAACCTTAAAGGAGCTGAGCTGCAGGGACACCATTAGTCAGGTCCAGTTATTAAAGGCTAGCTCCTGCCATAGTATACCATTGCTCCAAGAAGGAGGAGTAGTTATTAAATCCCAGATGAAATTGTGTGGTAGGGCTCAGTGTAGTGTGCATTCCCTTGGCACACCACTAGACAGTCTTGGCAAGACTACCTATCATTGCATCTGATTATTTATATGGGGTGGGAATCATTTATGTAGGGTTTAGATCCCTTTTATGAACTGACCCTTGATAATTGTAAAGTACAGCTCCTAGCATGCTTGAAACCATGCAGTATACTTGAAGTGTATTTCAGTCAGTGCAGCCATCAGGGGGGCACAGGCAGTACAATTGTATATGGCCCGGGCCTAAAGCTGGGCCCCTTAACAGTGACAAAGTCCCAAAAGAACCGAAGACTCAAAGCCACAAAAAGACCTGAAGTCACAAAAAGACCCAAAGTTGAAGTCCTGAAGCCGCAAAAGACCCAAAGGCATGAAAAGATCCTAAGTTGAAGTCCTGAAGACACAAAAATACCCAATGCCAAGAAAAGACACAAAGTTGAAGTCCTGAAGCTGCAAATAGACCCAAAACCAGGAAGAGACCCGAAGTTGAAGTCCCATAGCCGCGAAAAGACCCAAAGCCAAATAAGAAGAAGAAGAACCTAACATAAGTTCCACTGAACACCAATGTGTGTGTTTTTTTAAATTTTATTAAACCCCTGGCCACCAATTTTTTTAAAAATATTCTGTGGGACCACTGAACACCAATGTTTCTCTTTAAATTGTAAAGGAGGCCCTGTCCATTAATGTTTTTCTTTAACTTGTAAGGGGACCCTGACCACCAATGTTTCTTAAAAAACTTTTATGGGGGGCCCTGGCAGCAATGTTTTTCTTTTTAACTTATATGGGGTCCTGACCACCAATGATTTTTTTACTTGTAGGGGTGCCCTGACCACCTATTTTTAAAAAAAAACAAAAAAATACATTACTGTGGACCCTGGCCACCAATTGTTTTTAACTTATAAAGGGACCCTGACCACCAATGGCTTTTTATAACCTGTGATTATTACCGTTTTTAGCACTGATGGCTGTGTGGCCTTTTTTTTACTGTGGTGTGGGGTGAGGCTTTGTTGCTGGGCTGGGTGGTGGAGCCCAGGTGGCTCAGAAAATATTGATGTAGGGGGCCCCATCATTTCTGATTACCCTGATTTCAGTAGCACTGCTATGTACGGTGTAAACTCCCTGTCCTCTGACTAGATTTTGAGGGAAGCTGAGTATCACAGCACCCCCCAAAAATCAGGAAACATTTAAGACAGTGTCTATAGAGTAATAAAACTGCATTTGCAGTGGAGGGGTTATTTCTTTACACCTTTAAATGCTCCCAAAGCCAGGATCTTTAAAGAACCCCCATGATGACCTGTTGTCTTGTTATAAATGCCTGTACTAACACTAAATTAGAATCAACTCTGAACTCAAATAGTATGTTTGTGAATCATTCATTTTAATAACAAGGTCCTAAACTGCTCTTGCACCCAACAAAAACCCAGCATGTCTTTTAAAGTGCAGAAATACATCACGAACCTAAAGTGATGGAGGATAGATTTTGATTGACAGCTATTTGCAGTATTCCTTTGATACAGCGCCCCTTCGGAAAAAAAATCCCTTCACTGGCATCGTGTAAATACCTAGGGATCATTACAGTATAATTAGACCTCAACTGCAATATTTCCAAGTGCTAAACAGAAGCCACAGCAGTCGCTGGCCAGGCAGCCCTGCATGGATTGCTTTTGTGCTCCCCAAAAAATAGCTGTGCATTTTAAACTTTTTATGCAAATTTCAAGCAAGAGAATTTGAAGACAAAAAATATTCTGGACATGTGCACACAAATAATGTCTTTCATTAATAAAAAAATCCTATGGAATTACAAATACAGTGCCTGGTAAAGGAACCTTTTTGTTTTAAAGGGTCCACTAAGTTTAGTTTCAAGGACAATTAAAGCAAATTAAAAACCCCATAAAGCTTTTCATATCCAAAGCAGGTCTGTAAATAAACTGCCCTTACATTGGAAGGTTTTTTGTTTGGTGAGGCCATGACTGAAGTCTTAAGGTGGACATACATTTGTTGTGAGACCTTACAGCTCAAAAGTCTCCTCATATATTGTTTACCATTGGTAGGTGAATCAATCATTCAAACAATCAAGACAAGAGATCGTTCACAGAGTCCCAACTAAAATATGCCTGTATATGGCCAGCTTAAGCCCTACAGCAGAGACTTGTGTAGGCCCAATCAGACAGACCTGTGCCCAACCTAGACCCACAGACCTGTAACCCAAACTGAACCCACCATCCACTATGCTCCACTACCTAGACCTGCTATACGACCCGGCCTGCAAATATTTCACCGACCCAGCATTTGCAATACTGGAAACTACACCACATCAGAGCCTATTCTTAAAGTTAGGGTGCAATAATGTTACCTCAGGCTCAAGGGAGGGTGGGAGGAACCAGCCCTGCAACTTAGCTGGGCACCTATCATCATCATTCACACACACTGCAAGAGATTTGCAATTTGTATCGATGCCTCTATACCATATGGGCTTGTCATCAGTCTGTACCCTGTCAGCATGGCTACAATTCATATATTAGTTAGAATTTAAAAGGGAAGAAGAAATCCTTCCATAAACCTTCAATACACCACCCATGCTGCACTCACCCAGCTATCCAAAGTATGCAGTGCCACGGCCAGGTAGGCAGAGTAGGTGGGGAATTTGCAGCTATGAAAATAACATGTATTTTATATTCTGATTGGCTACTGGCAACCACTTCATTGCTATTTATATTTCAATACTGGCTGCCCATAGGCATGGCAAGAAAAGAGAACAAGTTTACAACAGGCAACTCACTGAAAAAGAACTTAAAAAAACACATATACAATTATTGCTTACAAGTTACAAAAATGATCTTCATATCTACAATATAAATTAGATTTATTTTGGTACTGAAAACAAAACTACTATAAATAAGTCTGCATCAAAGTTGCATTGTTCAGGCACTTTCATGACAATTGTTACAATTTACATGTTAAAAGGAAAGAGAGAAAGTTTTACAGTTAAATATTGACTGCCTTTCCTGTATCATTAAAGAATTTTCTGTAAGCACTAACCAGCACCTCCGGATCCAGTGCCTTTAACATCCCTTTCATATATGTGTAAAAGCTCAATATTAAGCATTAGCATCTCTTAAAAGACCACTATTAATTTTTCTCAGGCCACATGCCAATTGTGTTAGGCCACATTTTCTTATTGGACCAGTGTTGTTAGTGGGGTACCACAGGGCTCTGTACTGGGCCCCTGCTTTTCAACTTGTTTAATAATGACCTGGATATGGGTTTCTATTTTTGCAGACAATACAAAATTTTGCAGAACTATAGGTTCCATGCAGGATGCTGCCACTTTGCAGAGTGATTTTTCTAAGTTGGGAAACTGGGCAGCAAACTGGAAAATGAGGTTCAATGTTGAGAAATGCAAGGTTATGCACTTTGGCAAAAATAATATAAATGCAATTTATACACTAAATGGCAGTGTGTTGGGAGTTGGCAGTGGGGTTTTTATAGATAACAAGTTGTCTAATTCTGGGCAGTGTCATTCTGTAGCTACTAAAGCAAATAGGGTTCTGTCCTGCATAAAAAAGGCATAAACTCAAGGGATGAAAACATAATTATACCTCTTTATAGATCCCTAGTAAGACCTCATCTGGAATATGCAGTGTAGTTTTGGACTCCAGTCCTTAGGAGGGATGTAAATGCAGGCCCGGATTTGTGGAAAGGCCACCTAGGCCCGGGGTTGGGGTTGTTTTCTCTGGAAAAAAGGCGCTTGCGAGGCGACATGATTACACTTTACAAATACATTAGAGGACATTATAGGCTTATATCAGGGGACCTTTTTACCCATAAAGAGGATCACCATACCAGAGGCCATCCCTTCAGACTAGAAGAAAAGGACTTTCATTTGAAGCAGCATAGGTTGTTCTTCACAGTGAGGACAGAGGTTGTGGAATGCAATGTCGGGTGATGTTGGGATGGCTGATTCTGTTGATGCTTTCAAAAGGGGCTTGGATGATTTTTTGGACAGACATAATATCAAGGCTATTTTGATACTAAACTCTACAGTTAGTATAGCTATGGGCATATATGGTTTGTGTGAAAGAGTGTAGGGGTGTGTGTGTGTGTATGCTGGGTTTTAATTTGGAGGGGTTGAACTTGGACTTTGTCTTTTTTCAACCCAATTTAACAATGTAACTAATTATATAACATTCCTTTATTACTGTAGCCATATTATCTTTTGTTTATTTGGAAAGGGCATTATGACATTATGCCATCAAAGCAGATATGGAACACTGTAACCAGACAGCATGAGAAGTCTTTTTGGTCAAACACAACATGGCTGGCCAAATAAATAGCAAACACCCCAAAGAGGATGGATGAGGCTATGTACACCATCACATTTTCCATAAACTGCACCATCATCCCCATGAAGAGGGTAGGGAAGACCTGGGAGAGCAAGAAAGCACTATCAAGAGTTGCAAAATCCAGTCCAATGCCCCTTTGGGTGTAATTGTCCTGATAAGTTTCCTTCTGAATGGCAGGAAGAATCAAGTTTGAAGGATAGGGATAGTCCTGAGTATAAGTCTCCATTTCACAAGGAATATATATGTGTTCTTCTTTACCCTCTGGCGTCCCATTATGTTTAAAAGTACCATCCTCATTATTGTTGGATGAAAAATAAACTGTTTCTTTGGCGAGCGTATATCCATTCTTGCTTTGGGACAGCATAGCTCTTGGCATGAAAACCTATTTGGATAAAAAAACAAGTTTTTAAAAGAAACCCAGGGGTCTCTTTCCTGCAGCAAAAGTCTGACTGAAGAATTCTGACTATGAAGAAAAATACGTTTTTAAAAGACAGGAGATAAATATACATTCTTTTAAAGGAGTGATGCACCTTTAAGTTAACTATTAGTATGATGTTGAATAGCTAGTTCTAAGCATCTTTTCAATTGGCCTTCACATTTTCTTTTTTATAGTTTTGGAATTATTTGCCTTTTTTCTCTGATTCTTTCTAGCTTTCAAGTGGGGGTCACTGAACCCATCTCAAAGAACAAATGGTCTGTAAGCCTAAAAATGTATTGTTATTGCTACTTTTTATTACTCGTCTTTCTCTTCTATTCATATGACAATCTCTTATTCAAATCACTGCATGGTTGCTAGGGTAATTTGGAACCTTGCAACCAGACTACAGAACTGCAAACTGGAGTGTTGATGATAAAAAGCTAAATAACTGAAAAACCACAGATAATAAAAAAGTTAAAACCAAATTCAAATTAGAATACCACCCTCTACATCATACTAAAAGATAATTTAAAGGTGAAGAATACCTTTAAATAATAAGTAAATAAGTGCTCAGACAATTTTATTGTGCATTTTTTTCCATTGGCACAGCCACCTCATTTCATTGGGTTATTGGGAGTGCCAAAGAGGCAGGCTGCAGATCTCACTAACCCACTCCTTGTACATGGCTAGATCATAGAATATATATAACAAAACACAAGATCTTAAGGTCAAAATCAAAGGCTTATTTGCTTGTCTGCTTGACAGTAAATGAACATATCTTCAGAGGCAAACAAGCAAATCTTTTACTTTTGCCTTGCTAAATGAATACATATTATGATGTTTATTCCCCAGAACTGCTTAGTATAGTAGTAGAAAAGAGAACAAATACTACAGGAAATAGCATGGAATAGAACAATAGTCAAACTTGCAAGGACATAATGAGATTATGGTGGAAAATATGGAAAATATGTCAAACTAAGCAAGAAGACATAACGTATTATGGCTGAAATGCTAGAGCATTTGCACTAGGGGCACAACAGGAGCACAGGTGCAAGGAAATCCTTTCAATAAAGCCTGCTATAGGGCAAGTGCAAAGTAAAGGGCTTCATTGCAGGTTGTGCCCACCAACATTATTAAACTTGCATGTGTGAAGACACAAAAGTTAAGGGATGGGATGGGGAGAGCTTTACATTCTTGGGGTACACACACTCCATTCTTCAGTACAGAGACCTGCTACACCAGACATTAAAGACCTGAATTAGGTCGGGAACTTGTGCCATAAACGCAAAGCAATCAGGTATAGGGTGAAATGGTCCTGATTCTCTGATTGTATGGATGGTTTGCAGGAGTTCAGCCTCTATTCACTCCACCTCCCTGAGGCAAAAAGATTTTTTTAGCCCGACCCAGAGTCAAATAGCAGGTCTGGGGATTAAGCATAGCTGATCGGAGGTTCCAGGTCTGGTAGCAGGTCAGTGGAAGTGAAGTTACATAGTTACATAGTTACATAGTTGAATTGGGTTCAAAAAAGACCGAGTCCATCAAGTTCAACCCCTCCAAATTAAAAACCCAGCATACATACACACACACACACACATCTCCACTCTTTCAAACACAAACCATATACCTGTATGCCCATAGCTATACTAACTGTAGAGTTTAGTATCAAAATAGCCTTTGATATTATGTCTGTCCAAAAAATCTTCCAAACCCCTCTTAAAAGCATCAACAGAATGAGCCATCACAACATCACAAGATTCACAGTTACTGGGTAAGAGATCCTAATAACACAGAATAAGGCATTTAATATGAATTTCAAGGACTGTACCATGTGGGGTTGTTGCATATTATCTCTCTGAATCAGTTGTACAGACTGATACATTAGAAACCTTTAAGAAGGGTTGGATGGCTTTTTAGCAAGTGAGGGAATACAGGGTTATGGAAGATAGCTAATAGTACAAGTTGATCCAGGGACTAGTCCGATTGCCATCTTGGAGTCAGGAAGGAATTTTTCCGCCTGGAGAGGCTTCAAATGGATTTTTTGGCTTCCTCTGGATAACTAGCAGTTAGGCAAGTTATATACAGACTTAAGCTTGAACATGATGGGCGTGTTTCCTTTTTCAACCTAGATAACTATGCTACTATATAGAGTGGAAACGCAGCTAGTCAAGTGTCTTTATGTGGCTTGAAATTTCCTTGTGGTCAAGCCTCATATTTGTGCTGTGGATAACCAATGTTGTTCATGGTCACTGAAAAGAGTCACAAGCAAAGAATACACAAATGTCTTAGACACACATACTGAGGGGCAAATTTACTAAATTCACATCTATTCACATGAATGATTTGAATTTCGATCGAATTTTAAAAAAAATTTGAATTTGAATTTTGAATATGCAAATTAGGTAAATTCAACCAGTGAATTCAGTCATTTCATAGTTACATTGGGTTGAAAAAACTGGAAGTATACTGGAATCTAGTCTGAGGTTGTAAGGTCTCATATTTTATGGGATCCCTTTTTGAATAGCGGCACAACATTAGCAATTCACCAGTCTCCGGCACCATGCCAGACCTCAATGAATCCTGAAAAATTAAGTAGAGAGGTTTGGCAATCACAGAGCTAAGTTCGCTAAATACCCTGGGGTGAATCATATCTGGCTCTGGACCTTTGTTTATCTTAACATTTTCTAGTCTCTCCAGCTGACCCCCCCTCTGATAATAAAGTTCCTACCCCTTCCTGTTTTTTTATTATTAATATATTTAAAAAATTATTTTGGATTCTTTTTACTGCTTACTGCTATATCCTTTTCCATATCGATTTTAGCTTGCCTGATCGATTTTTTGCATGGCTTATTGGTCTGCTTGTACCTTATAAAGGATTCGACTGTCCCAGCTAACTTGAAAGCCTTAAAAGCACGTCTTTTCTTACCAACCTCAACACCAACACTCCTATTGAACCAAAAGGGTTTTGTTTTGCAACAACGTTCTTTGTTTACAAGCGGAATATACTGACATGTATATTTATTAAGCAACATTTTAAAGAATTCCCATTTTTGTTCAGTGTTTAACCCTGTGAAAAGCATTTCCCACTTAATATGTTGCAGAGATGCCCTTATACTGTTAAAGTTTGCACGCCTGAAATTTAATGTTTTAGTTACTCCCTTATAGAGTTGCCTCTGCAACAAAATCTCAAAGGAGACCATGTTATGATCACTATTACAAGATTCAAAAGAGAGTTATTCCTAGTAGGTTCTTGTATATATATATATACTAATATAGTCACACAAACTTTGTGTGATTCTGTTTTCTGCAATACTCACATCTTTCTCTTTGTGATACAGACAAATGAGGGTGTATGGGAGGGTCTGCAGTGTGGCGTAAGCAAATCCAGTGAGTGATGACATAATGGTCACGATTACGATATTCTGCGATAAGCAAATCACTAGGGCGGATGAAGTGAAAGTGACCATACTGGCAAGGTAGATTCTCCTTGAGCCAAAGTGCTTGGTGAGTTTCTTCATGATGACAGAAAAGACGGTGGAAATGGCACATTGAAGGAAGAGTCCAACACTGCCCATGCGGATCCCTGCAACATAAAGAACAGGCAGTGATCAGCATTAAAAAAATGAAAGTGTTTTAAAGTAAAGAAAATATCATGTAGTATTGCCCTGTTCTGTTAAAACTGACCTGTTTGCTTCAGAAACAGTGACGGGCGAATTTATTCGCCAGGCGCTAATGTGCAGCGAATTCCCGCAATTCGCCACCGGCTATTCGCGAAAATGCCTGGCGAAGATTCACTGGCGTAAAAAAAACGAGACGCCTGAAAAAAACGTGATGCGACTTGTTTCGCTAATTTTTCGCCAATTCGCGAATTTTGCTGGAAATTCATGAAAATAGATTTGCCCATCACTATTCAGAAACACTACTACAGTTCACAAGGTGCTAAGTAGCAATGGCGGAAATTGAAAAATGGCTATATGGCACAGGTTAAGTAATGGATAACAGATAACATTATGTTCTACAGAGCTTATCTGCTATCTGCTGTGTAACTTGAGCCTTTCTCCTTTAAATGGCTGCCCCCATGGCTACACAACAGCTTATTTATATAAACAATAGCAGTGTTTCTGAAGCAAGCACTGCAGTTTTACCAGTGCAGGGCAACACTGCATTATGATGTTACTGGTCCTTTAATCTATAGTAGTGACCAGTAGCAATTAGTCAGAAATTGGCTTTAAATGGCTTGAAAGCTGTGGTAAGCTCCAGGGTTCTTCTGAATCAGTACATGAAAATCAGAGAGAGCATGAGAGCCAAATCCATTAAAAAATACCAGAGGCTTCCTGTTGCTCAGCACTGCATGTACAGTATCACTGCAAGTCTACACCAAAACCAGGGTTGGACTGACCTGTCAAAGAACCAGAGAAACTCTTGCTGGACTCAGGTACTTATGGTATTTAGCCAAGGACAATTACCACCAACCCTTCCTAATTTTAGCCCGAGGCCTTTTATAAAACCTATAACATTTAACATGGCATATTCCGTTCCTAGTTGATGACATCCTACCAACAGTATAATCATGCAGTATTGAATGTAGAATCTATTTTCTGGACTACAGCTCCTATCATGCCAAGCAAATAGCTTGACATGCTTGTACAACAGTGTCCCTTTATGCAAGACTTTTTTAAAAAAAAATCTTTATTTCCCAGATTTGCCCCCCCCCCATGTTTTAGTTTTCAGTTCAGATACAATTTCCACAAGCTCAACTTTGTGCATACAAATAGCTGCTATTAGCTAACTATAAAATGCTGAATATTGCAATCCTGCAGAACAAAATGTTACTCCAAATGAAAGACTGATACCTATTTAAGCTCATGACTTTCTCTTTATATACATCTACCAGTTTAGGGAAATAATTATTATAGCCACTCTAATCGCCCCAAAAAAATTAATTAAAAAAATTTTTATGCCTTAAGACACTGGTAAAGGTATTGGGATCCGTTATCAGGAAACCTGTTATTCAGAATGTTCCGAATTACAGAAAGACTGTATGACATAGGCTCCCTTTTATCCAAATAATCCAATGTAAAAAATGTTTTCCTTTTTCTCTGTAATATTAAAACAGTACAGGTATGGGACCTGTTACCATGGGACCTGGGGTTTTCTGGATAATGGATCTTTTCTTAATTTGGATCTTTGGATCTTCATACCTTAAATCTACTAGAAAGTCATGTAAACATTACATAAACCAAATAGGCTGGTTTGCCTCCAACAAGGAGTAATTATAGTACAAGGTACTGTTTTATTATTACAGGGAAAAAAGGAATCATTTTTAAAAATCTGGATTATTTGGATAAAATAAAGCCTATGGGAGATGGCCTTTCCTTAATTTGGAGGTGGAACTGGATTCTAGATAACGGTAAATAAAGCATTATATGATTATATGATCCCCTTATATATTTATACATAGCTATCATATTACCCCTTAAGCGCCTCTTCTCCAGTGTGAACATCCCCAATTTGGCCAGTCTTTCCTCATAGCTAAGATTTCCCATACCTTTTACCAGTTTAGTTGCCCTTCTCTGCACCCTCTCTAATACAATAATCAGGGCCGGATTTACCTAGCGGGCACCCCTAGGCCTGCTGTCATTTGCCGCCCCTGTCCCCTCCCTTTTATTTGCTCAAATTTTCATGATCAGGACAGAGCAATGGGAAGTGGCACACAGGAAATTTTAATTTCTGAACCAATGTGGGTGTGGTTGGGCAGCATGCCGCCCCCTAAAATCCTGCCGCCCTAGGCCCGGGCCTAGGTGGCCTCTCCACAAATCCGGGCCTGACAATAATATCCTGTATGAGTGATGGAGACCAAAACTGTATGGCATATTCTAGATGGGGTCTTAAAGTGGAAGAATGACCCCCTCCTCCTGTGACTCTATGGCCCTTTTAATACAGCTCATGACCTTATTTGCCCTTGATGCTGATAACTGGCATTGCTTGCTACAGCCAACCTTACTCCAAGTTTATTTAATGTTTACATAATTTTCTAGTAGACTTAAAATATGAAGATCCAAATTGCAGAAAGTAATCCAGTAAACCCCTGGTCCCCAGCATTCTGGATAACAGGTCCCATACCTGTACTTCCCTCTTGGTGTATTGGTGCATGCTAAAATCATGAGCAGGGAGGTCTGGCAGCCTGTCACCCATCCATAGCCTGCTGGGGCACGTGGACAAGTGTTGTGCTGGGCCAAACTGTGGGTCTTGCTGGTCTGGGACCAGACCGGTGATTCTAGTCACTTACCTGCTGGTGTTTCTCTTGCATTTCTTTTTTTTTT
>CM044435.1:13842058-13859683 GCA_024363595.1 Xenopus borealis | reverse complement strand
CCCCCCCCCCAAGAGAATTTTCATTTTGTAATCATTGCTGTTCAACTAAAATATCACTGGATTATAACTTCTAAAATCCCTAAAATTGGCACCCCTTCTCCAGTGACTTTCTTTCTCCTGTACTGTGTGTGCACATCGACGTGATTAGAAACAAGCTGGAAAATGAAAGAAAATACCTATTTGGTTGTAGTTACTGGCAAGCTTAACAGACTTTCATAATTATAATGCATTAAAGGGCCCACTGAATGTTTATATCCCAAAAAGATGTCAGTACTTAGTATTAAGGGACATACCTTCATCATAGCGCAGCCTGGACTCTGTTCCTGGAGCAGCACTTGGAATTCCATTGTACAATCCCTCTGCAACAAATTCCGTGTAGAACAACATAAAAGACATCACGGCCATCCAGCTGCAGAGTTGAGAAGCACATAGTTGCTTCATGACTGACGGAATGCGACAGTAGCTGCTGTAAACTTTTGGGTAAACTGACCAGCACAGACTCAAGAGGCAGAACAGAGGGTTGCATTTCCATCTTAGCTTCCATTTTGGAGTACAGCAGTCCCTAGGGAGCAAACCTGAAGTAGATGTAGGCTTCATCGTTTGTTGTGAGCTATAGATAGGCTCCTCTGAGGTCTTCATAGTAACAAGGAAACTTATTATAAATATAACAGTTAGCAATAGGAACAGGCACTCATCTTGAACTCCGAGGTAAATTGCCATGTACGTATAATTCCAGTTAACAGCTGCCAGTAGGTACCCAATGCATCCCCCAAAGCTGATCATAAAGGAGAACATGGCGAACGCCTGATCACAGCCCTCATCATCGTGGCAAAGGTCTGACAGAAGAGCCTCCAATGGGGTGAAGCACACCTGGACACAACAATCCAACCCCAAAGATGAGTATAAGAATGTGGGCATTTTTTCCCCAGTTACTGAAAAATGAGGCCAAGGAGTCTGCATGGGGAATGATAAAAAGAGAAAGGAGGACACCGATGGAAAGTAGCCAGATGAACGGCTGCCTTCGGCCAAGGGTGCTTTGGCAATTATCACTAGCTGATCTAACCAGGGGCACAAAAATTAGCCCAAGCACAGGTCCAATACCTGCAGAAAGAAGGAAACAAATATATTTTACTATATACACAAATATATATAACTATTTCTGGAAGTTCAGAACATTTTCTGTACGTCTCTATCTCCTTCTACTATTCTACTACCTAATTAGTGGTGTATAATGGAAGTAGTAAAGTGCAAAAATGGACCAGCGCCTACGACTATGGAAAAAGCAGAAACAGTATATGGTGCAGTATTTTCCACTACCCTGTGTGTATACACAACACTATGCTGCGTGTTCACTAGGGAAGGGTTCCTCTCCCATTGGCAGCGCACCACTAAGCAGTATTTACGACCTTCCCCAATCTGGCTAAAATGCCTACTTACAAAACCCCAGGCTTGGGTGTTGCATAGATATCATTCCACGGATTAGGATTATCTTCGCAATTAGCCTTAATTCACATAGGAAGTCAGTTCAATAGTATGTTCAAATGAAATTTGCATGTATGTAATAGTATGTATAAATGCAAATTGAATTTTAAGAACATAGCAAGGCGAGGATTTCCTCGCGTCAGGCGGAAGTGACGTCAAGTTAAACTGCGGGGACAACCATGAGGAGCAGAAATTACTTGCCGGCAAACTACTCCTTCTTGTGAACTTTTGGAAAAACCTGTTAAAAAGACTTACTTATACGTGAATGACCTACTAATCGAATGTGAGTATAAAACTTTTTAAAGTAATATTTTTTTAATAAATGAAATTGCGCAATGGGATTTCTGTTTTCCCCTATGTGAATTAAGGCTAATTGCAAAGATAATCCTAATCTGTGGAATGATAGGACACACTAACTTTCTTTTCACCACCCCCTTTTTCTTTTTTGTATAATGGAAGTAGATCGGTGGGGGGGCAGTTTTGCTTTCACCAAATAGTGGGTCTGTGGATGAACCACGATATCAGCAAACCATGAGGGGGTTGTATGTATGGGTGGGGGCACTGGTTGTCACCCTTCTATTACTAGATATGATGTAGAACCCTTTAATCCAGAAACGCAAACCCCAGCCCTAACCAACAACAAAGTGGCGGTCCAAGCATTGGGGCAAAAGACTCCTAAAATGGACTAAATGGAGCCCACTGATACTGTATCTTCCAGTAGTTCCATTAGGAGAGTTAAAAATAAAGATGGACTTTCAGGAAATAATTTAACGTCAGATTTGCTGCACCTTCCTGATGACTCCCCATACCCATGCACATCCTCTAATTTCAAGGGGATAAAATAACAGCTGTATCTTTTTGGCTAGACATAGCTGTAAGAACATACTGGGGTAGATTAATCAAAGAGAGAAGTTCCGCCACTAGAGGGAAATTCCACAGCTCTCAATTCATTTCTATGAAGTGAAAGTTCACCCTTTGATGAATACGCCTTTAAAAATCCCATAGAAATGAATTGAGAGCTGTGGAATTTCCCTCTAGTGGCGGAACTTCACTCTTTACTTCACTCTTTGATGAATCTACCCCATAGTGTTAAGGACAGGGGTGCAGCTGGTGCCAAAAATTCTCATAGATGCCTTACATAACAATAATGAATTCATCATATGGCAGAATTAGGACCATTGAATCAAATGTTCTATTAAAGGTATAGGTCACCTTTAAAATATCTATTGACATGATGTGGACAGAGATTTTAATTATCTAGCTGTTTTTCAGCAGCTCCCCAGCATTTCTGCAGCTAACTGGTTGATAGGGTCCAATTTACTCTAGCAACCAGAGAGAGACCTGAATAGAAAGGCAAGCAATAAAAAGAAACAATAACAATAAAATTGTCTCAGAGCAGCAGATTTTTGGTTGTTGAAGAAATGATTGCCACATCATTAAACTAAATGCTTAAAGGGGATGAAGGAACTTTTGCTACTGATTCAAGGCTGCAAGGATTGCATCATGGTTAGTGAGAGTGTAACCTATACCCAGATGATTCAGAAGTGAAAAAAAAAACCTTATAGCTAATTAGCTGTTCCAACAGATAGGGAAATACAATGTTATGACACAAGTGTCAAAATATACCACAGACAGGCAAAAAAAATAATTAAAGGGGTAGTTCACCTTCAGGTTTACTTTTAGTATGTTATAGAATGGCCAATTCTAAGCAACTTTTCAATTGGTCTTCATTATTTATTTTTTATAGTTTATGAATTATTTGCCTTCTTCTCCTGACTTTTTCTAGCTTTCAAAAGGGGGTCACTGACACCCTCTAAAAACAAATCCTCTCTAAAGCGTCACATTTATTATTATTACTACTTTGTATCACTCATCTTTCTGTTCCAACCATCCCCTATTAATATTCGACACTCATTCAAATCAGAGCATGGTTGCTAGGGTAATTTGGACCCCAGTAACCAGATTGCTGACACTGCAAAATGGAGAGCTGCTGAATAAAAAGCTAAATAACTCAAAAACCACAAATAATAAAAAATTTAAACCAATTGCAAATTGCCTCAGAATATTGCTCCCTACATAATACAAAAAGTTAACTCAAAGGTGAACAACCCCTTTAAGGGACTAGACTTGCTTAATTAGATTTGTTTTAATTACAAAATAAAAATATAAAAATGTTGAGAGAATAAGATTAATCTGCAGAGATGCGTTTACCCGCTCTCCGAGATATTGCATGTGACATAGGAGAAATGAAGATTTAAAGGAACATATTTGCTATTTACTATATATTGCAGACCTTGTGATCAACAGCATTTCTAGCATTCCTAATTATTTTGCCTACCCTTAACAGTGAAAGGGGGGGCATCAAAGTCTGATAGCTAGTGCAAGCAAATGTTTCACAGCATTAATAAAGCTTTATAAAGCTCAGTATGAACATTACTGCTATTAGTATTACATGTGATACAGCAAGTGAAGTGCTGGGGTAAGATACAAACATGGATTCCTTTGTTCTTACTGGCATTATTTACAGCACACCATAACAATCAACTAAAATGAGCACAAAATTATTATAGAAAAGATTAGTGCAATTTCACAGCTGAGCCATCTACATGAAATAAGCAGCAAAATATTCCAGTGTGTCACAGATCTGTCAGTTGTGGTACTTTGCGCTGCTGGGATCAGCTTCAGATCTACCCGCAACACACACATCACTGGGCCAGTTACACAAAGGTCATGTTCTTTGTTAAGTACAACACTGTAGATCCAAGTAAAGGAAAATATATCCTTTTTTTTTTTAAGTTACTGTAGATATATACAAAAAATTAAGGCAGGCTTTTTGCATGCCCACTGCATTTTTATCTCAATACTAATTCAACAGCACCCCTAAAGGTCAGTGGGTTTAAGGCGAATTGCCTTAAATAAGGCCAGCATTTACCCATATCTACCAACTGTAAATAATCAAGCTTCTCAACTTATCTGAAAACCCCAAAGTCTCAATGTCAATGATTCTGCTGCAGGTCATACAAGAAACCTTGCTTGTACTCCTGTGGCCATTTCAGTATCCTCAGTATTAATATCCCTCTTTCTGTATAATAATAATGAAATGAAATGCTCCCTCTGAATGACCTTTAAGATATTTTTTCTTGTCAAAGCTCAACTCAGTAATGATTATAACAGTTTGAACTCCATAAAACCATAGGCATCATTAACACCCACTCAACCCTCCTGCCTTCTGTTCCAAATTCATTGCAGTTGCACCAAGTGACCCAGGTGAACCCTCGGAACCAAGCGACAGCTCCAGGATTCCCAAGATCACCAGTATGGCCCCTAGCCCACCCAGAACTGCTTACCTTTTACATCTTCCCTCCACCTTACATGCCACCCGAATCTGGGGCTAGTGGGGAGTGGGCTTGGGCACGTGGTTTATCTCAGTCTACTGTGTTCACTCATGTAGAAGTACTTGGATTTCCCTCAATGCACAACACTGTTTAAAGGGGAATTCAATCCCTTGGGCGCTAACCTCTTCCACCCCCTGTAGCCCCCCTCCCCCCCAGCCTAACTCCCTGCAGGCAAATGCCCCTAAGTGCCTACTTACCCCATCCATGCAGGTTCCCGGACGCCATCTTCTCCAGCGACGTCTTCTTCCGTCGGTGCTCTGTTGCGCAGTAGGATGCATTTGCCGGTTTGTACTACTGCGCATGCGCCGAAACGTTCGCTGGAGAAGATGGCTTACTGTATATGGTAAAGAGCACAATTACTATGTGGCAGCTCCAGTTCTGTTACTAATTAGTAACAACCTTTTATATATTCAGCAATTCTATATTGTACTCTTATTTTTAACAATTATTTATAAAAATCAAATGTATTGAGTAGAGCATTACAATATCAATCTGTCATTTAGGAGTTCTTTATATTAGTCCCTGCCCCAGAAGAGCTTACAGCCTCATTTCACCACCATGGGCACTCCAACACACCAAAAGCTCAAAAGCCAGTTATCCTACCAGGTAACCTGGACAAATATATGCAGAATAAACAAAGCAGTCGTTGAACCCAAAACCCACAGCGAGACAGGCTAACTAGTGAACTGTGCGATAAGATTTTATAAACAGGTGGAGGGTTTATTTATTTATCTAAATTTTTAAATAAGAAAACCACAACCAAACTCCCATACCCAATTTTACCAAAGAACCCAACCAGAGTTTTTTCCCGAATTACTCAATTTTTTCGGGCTTTTTACTGAAATCCACAATTTTTTAGGATTTTTGCAGAAAAGCCTGAAATGGTCAGGTTTTAGGCTGATTCCAGCACAGACCACAGAAACTACAAAACAGTATCGGGACCATTGACTTATACACAACCATAGTGGGTCTGAGATGGTGGATTTTCAGATTCAGGCTTTTTACTGCATCCGGCTTTAATAAATCTTGGTTTTTGTCCCAAAAACCCAAGTTAATAAATAATCTCCCCATATACAAATATGGCACATGTTATCCAGAATGCTTGGGACCTGGTGTTTTCTGAATAATGGATCTTTCTGTTAATTTTGATCATCATACCTTAAGTGTACTAGATAATCTTTTAAATATTAAATAAACCCAATAGGCTAGGTTTGCTTCCAATAAGTATATATTAGTTGGGATCAAGTATATGGTACTGTTTTATTATTACAGAGAAAAAATGAATATTTTTTTAAAATGTGGATTATTTGCATCAAATGAAGTCCATAGAAGACAGCCTTTCCGTAATTCAGATCTTTCTGGATAGTGGACTTCCAGATAATGGATACCATACCTATTTACCGGGCACAGCAAGTAAAGTTCAGTTCACTTTTAGACCATCCCCTATTTCAGATTTTCTCAGATTCACTTTCATCTGTTATGGTGCCTATGGATTGGAGGAAAGCTGATGTCATCCCCAATATTTAAAAAGGGATTACAATCTCAGCCTGGCAATTATAGGCCAGTAAATTTGACATCTGTGGTGGGCAAATTATTTGAAGGCTTGTTAAGGGATCACATTCAAAATTTTGTCCTAGTGAATGGCATTATGAGCAGCAATCAGCATGGTTTTATGAAGGATATATCATGCCAGACAAATTTGATTGCTTTTTATGATGAGGTAAGTAAGATGCTGGACAGTGGGGGGGGCAGTAGATGTGATCTATTTGGATTTTGCCAAAGCGTTTGATATCGTGCCCCACAAACAACTGCTTTCTAAACTAAGGTCTGTTGGTCTTAATGAAGTCGTTTGCAAATGGATAGGAAACTGGCTACAGGATCGGGTACAGAGGGTGGTTGTTAATGGTATGTTTTCTACTTGGAGTAAGGTTCTTAGTGGGGTCCCTCAGGGCTCGGTATTGGGTCCACTTTTATTTAACTTGTTCATTAATGAGGGTGTTGTAAGTAATGTATCAGTGTTTGCAGATGACACAAAACTATCCAGCCCAATTAATTCCATCCATGATGTGGCATCCTTGCAACAGGATCTTGACAAACTGGTAATCTGGGCAGCTAAGTGGCAAATGAGATTCAATATTGATAAATGTAAAGTCATGCACCTGGGATGTAAAAATATTCAAGCCACTTGGAGTCCTTGTAGATGATAAACTTGGCTGTAGCAAGCAATGCCAGTAAGCAGCATCAAGGGCCAATAAGGTCTTGAGCTGTATTAAAAGGGGCATAGAGTCACGGGAGGTGGGGGTCATTCTTCCACTTTATAGAGCACTTGTAAGGCCACATCTAGAATATGCGGTACAGTTTTGGTCTCCCTCACTCAAACAGGACATTATTGTATTAGAGAGGGTACATAGAAGGGCAACTAAGCTGGTAAAAGGTATGGAAAATCTTAGCTATGAGGAAAGACTGGCCAAATTGGGGATGTTCACGCTGGAGAAAAGGTGATAGTATAATGTATAAATATATAAGGGGATCATATAATAATCTCTGTAATGCTTTATTCACCAGTAGGTCTTTCCAGCTGACACGAGGTCACCCATTCCAATTAGAAGAAAAGGTTCCGCCTAAATATTCAGAAGGGGTTTTTTACAGTGAGAGCTGTGAATATGTGGAATTCTCTCCCTGAAACTGTTGTACAGGCTGATACATTAGATAGCATTAAGAAGGGGTTGGATGGCTTTTTAGCAAGTGAGGGAATACAGGGTCATGGAAGATAGCTCATTATACAAGTTGATCCTGGGACTAGTCCGACTAGTCTTTACAGGAAGGAATTTTTTCCCCCTCCGTGGCAAATTGGAGAGGCTTCGGATTGGGTTTTTTGCCTTCCTCTGGATTAACTAGCCGATAGGAAGCTTTTTTCAGCTTAACTTACTATATCAGCTCCACTTCCCTACAGGTACACCAACATTCAGTCTGCAACCCTTCCACTTACGGGTTCACAATTAACAGGACTTGTCGTGGAGGGCAAATGTTTTTGTTTTGTGAGAGGTAATTTAGCTTCATGTTAAATCCAATTACATGCAATGTATATTAAAAAATATGAGGATAAACAATCCTTACCCAAAACCATGGTCATATACTGCTCTTCTACCCCTGCTTCCAGGAGTAAGGGGGGCACATAGGCGATTCCAGCTGCAATGCAGATCTCAAGGCCACAGGTCATAAAATTGAGCCAAACAAGATGCCACTGGAGATTGCAGAACATCATGTTTCAGCTTGAAGGAGTTAAAGGCAGAGGATTAAAGCAGTGCAAGCTAATTTCTGGGGCCAGAGCGGAGAGGAGTCATTGAAGTGTGTGTTTCCATTTGCCCTTCCTGGGTGTCATTGTCACTGGATGATGCTACTAAAGGTAGAAAAGGACAAAAAGATCATTAGAGCTCATGGAAAACATTCAAACAACAGATGGAGTCTGTTCCTGCCTGCCGTGGTAAAGGCACACAGAGACCAAGGCTGAGATATTCCACTTTGATCTTTACATACGTTCCCTCCCTTACTTCATGTTCCCATATGATTATGACATCATACCAAAAGTATTTACTACAGAGTTCAGAGTCAAGGTGTTTATAAGTTTATGGTTTAGGAGCAACAGGGGAAACCAAAAATCTGCAGGATAACTGCTTCTGCCTCCCTATAAGCTGATCTCTGCCATTCCTGCTGGAACTCACCATGCAGTTACTAAAGAGAGACTCTCTGAAACAATGAATAAATGAAATGAATTTAAACTTACACTAGCCTGGCCAGGAACTGAAAGCTGACTGTGCTTATTGCACGTGGTCTGTACTGCGGATTTCTTTCCGGGGCAGTGGAGAACAAGAAAGAATTGTATTCTGTGTTGGGCTAAAACTCCTAGAAACAACATGGAAACTGCTTTCCCTGGGACAGAGCTCACTTTAACTAACTTATTTTTCATTCCATGCAGTGAGCAGGTGTATGAAGTCAATCATTTAGCAGTTCTGAACATGCCAAAGTATCTGCTTTTATCCTTTATACTTTGCAGGAGATCGGGCCCTCCCAGCTACTGCCTGAAATGTAATTCTCCATGAAATGTTCAAATATGCTTTATCTAGTGTGTATAATTAAATAAGCTGCCCCTTTCTCTTCCCTTCCAGTGATGGTGGCCTAGGGAAAGTAGAAGGTATAGTCCAAAGCTAAGCCTTCCAGGCTGCTGTTGCTGACTACAACTCCCAGGATCCTTCACCATATTTTAAAGCCTACTGGGAACTGTAGTCGAGCAGCAACCTATGAACTGCATTCTTAAAGCCACAATTGTTTCCAAACTGCTATTGCCTGACATTAACCAACATGATTCAAGACCATGGGGGGGTCACAGACTCTAAACTGTTACAATTTTGCAATATTTAGTTGATACATTTCTCTGCGTTCTCTGGAGTATAAGCAAATATTGTATACATTTTTGCATATTTAATGAAATTCAGGGATTCTGCTCAGCAGGGACAAACAAATTTATCAATTTACAGTTTAAAGGGTTGGCTACCCCCCTCCCAGAGCTACTTTAGGTGAAAAATAAAACTTTACACTTCAATATTAGAAAAACAGTCACAAATAGAAAGTAATTGGAAAAAGTTTCTATTTCTGGTGAACTATCTGAAACCATCTGAACTGAAAGGGTAAGGGCACACCTGGTGATTCTGGGAGATTTAGTCTCTTCTTTAGGGTGACTAATCTCCCCGAGCGTCCCCCTGTCTTGCGCAAGCTATAATGAAAAGTTGCCTGCGGCATGACACATGTGGAGCTTCGTTTTCGGAAGTCGTTCAAGTTTCCTCGTGAGTCTGTATTTGTTGGTCTGTAAGCTCAGTGACAGCAGCACAGAGTATGGGCAGTGAATCAGCTGAAAAGAAGACGGGGAGCTACTGGGGCATCTTTGGAGACACAAATCTTCCCTGCTAATGACTGTGGTTGCCTTGGGCTGGTACAGAAGCCCAACACACAGGGGCAGATTTACTAAATTCATGTGAATGATTCAAAATTCGAGCAAATTTTCTAATAGTTTGTGGCCCCTTAGACCATCGAATTTTAAATAAAAATCTATTTGATGGTCAAATTACTTGCCCTTTTAATTTTTATTCGATTGCCTAGTCCGATCGAATATAAAAAATTAGATTGAATGGTTAAAATTGATCGAATTTGAAGGGTTAAAATTCTGTAAAAATTCAATGGTCAAATTCGAGTGTTTTTTAACCCTCGAATTTGACCCTTAGTAAATCTGCCCCATAATGTACAACATTTCTAGCCTACTTCTTTAGTTAAGCTTTAGTTCTGCTTTAAAAATGTGAAGATCACTGGGGGTACCCAGAGGCAATCCCCTCCCCAGCGTTAAAATTGCTGACCCTGTTCCCTGGGCTGGGACTGATCTTTCACATAAACCTTACAACACCAGCATCTTCAACTGCTTCCCAGTGGATCTTTCACCAGTACAACGCCATGCGCAGTAAACCTGTGTGAGACTGCTTAAGGGGGGGAGGGGGGCAGATCATCCCTAATAAAGGTCTGTAGGGGACTTGGGCTGTTAAAGAACCCCAAAGCTAAAAATAAAGTATAGCATTTCTAGCCTCATTCTTTGTTGAGCTTTAGTTGTCCTTTAATAGAAAGTAAACAATCACATCTCAGACTGAGTTATAGTGGGTGCAATAAACAAATATCAGTTCATAAAGATTGCATCTATCAAGGTACACTCCCAATACAAATAATAAATATAAAAATGAAAATATCAGTGGTTAATTATGTAAAACTGCAGAAATTCAGCCACTGTTTTATTTTTTTTATTTTTTTTATTAAAGTTTTATTTATTTCCAGAGCATGTTTCAGACAATATAATGCATTTGTGATACATTAATAAAGCAACTTGTATAGAAACACTTTGCACTGGTGTTTTTTCATTTCAACCCTGGGAAAACATGTAGAGACGGGAGAGGTAGCAGAGAAGACGGGAGAGAGAAAAGAGAAAAGATGACGAAAAAGAGAGGAGGCCCGGGAGTGGGGGGAATAGGCAATTGAAACATGCAATCTTTACATCAAAGTTATTTATAAATACCTGCTTGAGATAAGTCAGTTATGTACCTAGGAGTCTATAGATTTAAAATGTAGCATGCATTTCACAGGTCCCACGTTATAGAGGCCCAGTTAGCCAATCAAGCAAAGGTTGAGATACATCCTGCTGTCTATTGGAGTAGGATTTGTTTTGTAGTACTTCAACCACTGCTTAATCGTTCTTGGAAAACCAAGTACTGAAAAAAACTTAAAGAAAATACATTACATTGGGATTTGTCCTAATGCTGACACACAGAGGTTCTCAGCAGGTAATGAAACCCAAACCCATCATATTTCAACCCAGAATTTGCACAGAATATTCTGCAAAAGTTGCAAAACAAGAGGAAATTCTGGAGCAGAATAGAATGTAGAAGGAATTTTTGTTTACATTTGGGTCATACATAATACAGATCTACAGTATATATGAGCAATAGCAATGATGAAAGTTGTTTGAACTACATGGTATTTATTTATATCCACTTTAAATAAATACCATTAACCCTAAATTAACGATTTTTAAATCACGCTATTTTCATGCACTTTCATGCACTTCTAATTACGGTTGGATTTTTCTCTTACGAAATATATCTGGGGTTTAAAAAAAATGCAACAGTGCAAGCACAAAATTCACTATATTTGTTTTTATATTAGTTTTTTTTAATTTATCGTTGAAGTTTAAAATTGAAATTTGAATATGAAGTTTATCAATGTTTTCAACCCCAAATCAAACTGAGTGTTGTTTTATATAGGTCTTTACTCTTTCCTGTATACAGTATGTTTGCGGTTCATGTAATATGATTCTCAAGAGAACAAGTGAAGAATCCAGCACTGTGCTGGATGGCTTTTAATCACTGTGCTACTTGTACAACAGTAACATAGTTAATTCAAGCGCGGTGGAAAATCACCATGCATACCTTGTAACATTGTATGAAACAGCTGGTTATGGTGAATTATTTGCGTTTATATAGATGATCTCAGCAGGATCAGTGTAACCTTGCATGGATCTGGCACACATGGAACGTAACTCTAAATACATCTAAAGGGAAATATCTGCAAATATTCCCTCTGACCATGCAGTACTGAGTTGGTATTGCAGCTGGAGTTATGGCTGAAAGCACAGCTTGGGGTGGTCTAGGAGTGCTGTCAGAGAAGCCCATTTCATTTGGTAGTTGTGAATGGTTGCGCTAATGAGTGTAACAATGAGGCTAACCAGCATTCACACTCAACAGCAGATAATAATTTGCTACGGAAGCCATTGATAGCAGGACTTGGAATAAAGTTCAGAGTAAAGCTGAGTAAACCTGGGAAGATCCACTTGTTAGGCAGGGTCGCCAGACTAACTAGGCTTAACCAGGCTGTTGCCTGTGCCCAGGCCAACGATTAGCTTACAACAGGCCAGTCATAGGCCGTTGTAGGACAGAATTTTCTACCCCGATTATCAGCATACCTTAAATTACCTGGGAAAAAGCAGACCATATGAACAAGGGCCAACTGGAGTGAGCAGTATAATTTGTTTACACATCTGCATGGTACAATTGCACTGAGCTAAATTATGTATAAGCAGGTCAACCTGTTGCCACCCTAAAAAAAAACAAGCTGCTTTGATTATAAAAGTCTCTTCCAACTGAATATTATTCTGCAAGGCTGACTAAAACAGTAAAGTTGGCGTACTCATGGTCAATAAAAACCATAACTCCAGACCAGTGTATGGGGGGGTGTATCGATTGCCTGCTTGATCTGACAAAATATTGACCAGATATCAATTGGGATTTTACGACTCACACCTGCCATTGCCTGACTTTATAGGTCCAACCTGTCCACACCTGCCATTGCTTGACTTTATAGGCCAAACCTGTCCAGAGTACTCTAGAGACTTAAAAGGGTGGTGTGCTCCACAGAGGCACCAAGAGGGGAGCAGAACCAGCTACAACTACAGTATACCAACATGGGTATCCAAACCAGGCAAAGTTGTTCTCATTTGGGAACCTCACCAGACAAGCAAAAAATATAAATGTATAACTAGTTTAATATACAAGTTAAGTGAATCAGGGTTGTACTGGGTAGCCCAGGCACTGGCAGTAAATCCTCATGGACCCCACCACACCAGGAGTGCTGGTTCTGGGGACCCCAGCATGATCATTTTCAAGTAGCAGCAAAAGGCCATAAGGTACGAATTTGGGACGGGAGGTACAGGGTTGGGGAAGAAGGTGCGAGGTTGCTGGCTTGTGGAGGTGGGAATGTTCAAAATGGGGTGGGGGTAGTGGACCCTTGAGGTGGAGACCCCTGTTGTCTTGTGAGTATTAATTGAGAGTTCCACATAGGTAAACATATTTTTACTGTCCAGTTACCCGAGGTGTTTTTGTATCTACATGTATGCACCTGTTTCTGTACATGTTCATATACATGACCTTATTTGATAGTCTCTGTCCACACACACATACACATTCCTTCCTTGTGACAAATAGAAAACCAAACATGTAGGTAGGGCTGCCACCTGGCTAGCTGGTAAGAATGATAAATAATGATAGTTTTATATAATATAGAAAGACATATTTTTCCCAAAAAGATGGTAATTCTGCACACAGACAATCACAACAACATCCTGCAAAACAGGATGATGCAATCTTGTGCTCCCCCAACGCCTACTTGCTCACATTCACCTCTCTAGGCTGTGACTAAATGAATACTGACATATGGATTCCACAAGTTTCTCAGTAAGAAAAATCCAGTATTCCAATATATTTATGTTTCTTCTATATTCATAATGTCAGGCATTTAAGTCATCCTGCATTGTTTTTTCCTGCAGTTAGCACTAAAATTGCCTCAACTATCCACTCTCTCACTGTCTGTTTTGATAAGCAGGCTGCTCCAGTTTTTTGTGTGGTTGATGTCCATAACCAGAAGTTTGTTTAGGATAGTGTTGTTCAACTTCTGTAGTACTTCAGGTTTGAGTTTTCTGACCTACATGGTGAAGAACTGATAGTAGAAGACAGTGTTGACCACTCCCAGTTTTTAAAGGAGAATTCAACCTGTATGTGAAATAAAAATCCCTCCCTCCTCCCCCCCGGCCTACCTGCTCCCCAGGCAAATGCCCCTAACTTGTTACTTACCCCTCCTTCCAGGTCCAAGTGTCACTAAATTTCTGATTATTTTTTTTCATTAAGTTCATGACTTTCGGGCGCATGTGCAGTTGGAGGAATCTGCCAGTACGGAGCTACTGCACATACACCGAAAGTCACGAAAATGTCACTTTTCAGTGCATGCACAGTAGCTCCGCACCTGCAGTCAGTACAGGATGAAGAGAGAATGACACAAGATGGCACCTGTGAACTCCACTGGACAGTACCTGGAAGGAGGAGTAACAAGTTATAGAGGCATTTGCCCGGGGGGCAGGTAGGCCGGGAGGGGGGGTGTATTTCAAATACAGGTTGAATTCTCCTGATCATTGGGCAGACAAAGTATGGCACACAGAGGGATGCAATAAAAAAAGCAGGAAGAGGATTGCTCCATGGCTCAGTGCAGTTTTCTACTAACAGGAGCACTGGCCCAGGGTATAAGGTAAGGGACAAAACTAGTCTAGATTCTCTAGTCTTGCTGTTGCTCATTCCCACTTCTCATGACACTCCCTTCTTATTTAATGGGGTAGTTGACATTAAAGGGATACTGTCATGGGAAAACTTATTTTTTACAAAACACACCAGTTAATAGTGCTGCACCAGCAGACTTATGCACTAAAATCCATTTTTCAAAAGAGCTAAACACATTTTTTAAGATTTAGTTTTGATATCTGCCATGGGGTTAGACATATTGTCAGTTTCCCAACTGACCCCATTCATGTGACTTGTGCTCTTCAGTCACTCTTTACTACTGTGACTTGTGTGTGACTCTTTACTACTGTACTGCAAGTTGGAGTAATATCACCCCCCCCCCCCCCCCCAATAGCCAGCAACATAACAATGGGAAGGTAACCAGGTAGCAACTTCCTAACATAAGATAACAGCTCCCTGGTAGATCTAAGAACAACACCCAATAGTAAAATCCAGGTCCCGCTGAGACACATTCAGTTACATTGAGTAGGAGAAACAGCCTGCCAGAAAGCAGTTCCATCCTAAAGTGCTGGCTCTTTCTGAAAGCACATGACCAGGCAAAATGACCCGAGATGCACCTACACACCAATATTACCACTAAAAATACACTTGCTGGTTCAGGAATTAAATTTTATATGGTAGAATGAATTATTTGCAGTATAAACAGTGTAATTTATAAATAAAAAGACAACATAAATGACAGAATCCCTTTAAACAAACTTTAAAGGGGTTGGTCATTAAATTAACTTTTAGTGTGATTTAGAGAGTGAGGGAGGGGCGGCATCCAATCCTGGTGCACTGGCATCCATTTTAGCATGCCAGCATCCATTTTGGTGCGCCTGTGTCCATTTTGGAGCACCTTGTATTGGCTCCTGCGGCCCACTCCAGGACTGCCCGCGGTCCAATGTTTGGGGAACCCTGGTATAAATGACTGGATGTGAATAGACACTTTAAGCATAAGGTTGTCTTTAAAATTAATGGTAAGGAAAGATGTGAGGTTCTGAGGTTAATAATGTTTTTACTAACCATAATAATATCAGCCCAGCCTTTTTTCTTTCTCCTCAATTACTTCAAGTTCAGAAACTGACCAGTAGGTTGTACTGGTATAATAAAATTATTTCATATGAACAGTACATGTACCCGTTAATAACTTGGAAATAGAAAAAAAGAAATAAATGTAAATTGCAAAAGTACACTTATTTTAAAGTTTACTTTTCATTTAGGTAATAAAAAGTAAATGTGGCCCTACAGAGCAATAATTTTTGACTCCCAGGGTCAGTGATCATTATTTGAAAGCTGGAGCCAGAACATAAAGGCAAATAATCCAAAGACTGTAAAATCAAGACCATTTGAATGCGTCCTTAGAATCAGACACTCTATTACATACTAGAAGTTCATGTAAAGATGAACTACTCCTGTGGTTCTGTGCTGCTGGGATAATTGGCCATTCTACAGTTTGTATTATAAGTTGTTTTATTAGCTGCAACTGACTTTTAAGTATGTCACAAAACATATTTCAGCAGCACTCTGATATAGTGAATAGTGAAACATTTCGGGCTTGATATTTGAGCAACAAGTGAAACAGTGTTTTGGGCTTGACCAGCCCTTTATCAATGTTTGATAAAGGGCTGGTCGTGCCGAAATGTTGTTACTTCACTTGTTGCACAAATAAATAGTATTTTCACTATATCGGAGTGCTGCTGAAATATGTTTGAGGTATGGACCTGACCTGAGAAGACAGTCACAGTTGGTACCTGATGCTACAAAAAGTGGTGAGGTGATCGTGTAGAACTACTTTGTGTGTGTTTTAGTATGCCATTCCTCTTGCATACTTTGAAAGTTAACATTCTTATATAACATGAAAATTGTGACCATCACAATTTGAGAAATGCTAATTTTCATCCTTATTGGTGCGATGGGCAAAGAGATAACTGTGATACATGCTTGTACCTTTTATTGCTTTAACAATGTTTTATAGGTATATATGTATTATGTATCCAAAGGCTATATAATGCTAGTGTAATAATCAAAGCGGGGAACCGCTGTGATGGGAGTTACTCCCACACTTGATAGTGGGTGTGGTGGAAGCCCAGGGAAAAAGCCATAAACATTTGGAGCAGGCATGGTGACTTGGAAGGTTTAATGATAACTGAACAAAACACAGGGACAGGTAAATTCAAGTGCTAGGTCAAAAATAAAGTCTTTACCAGAAAATCAGGAGGGCAAGGAATGCTTGAACAAAAAATACTGGAACAAGAGATTTCTCAGGAACAAGGCACAGGAATCAGGGTTGGCAGGTCATTCATGAACACAGGATACAATATAATGACTGAGCCCTGAGCAAAGCCCAGGGCGTGGTTTATAAAGGCAACTGATTAGACAACAGAGAACACATGAGGGTAATGAGGAGGGAGGAGAACAGGGAGGAGAAACTGAAACCAGGCATATATGGAAAACAAGAATAAACGAAGACGTCAGGACCAGCCCCCAAGAGCCTCCAGTGGCTCACCTGGTAAGTGCACCACTGTCCAGAACCAGGGTTTAGAGTTCAAGTCCCGGGCTGATCCTGACAGCTAGTGTTAGAACCCAGTAAAATATTAAAAACCATTAATTATAGCTATTACATTTTTCACTCCATATTTATCTTAATTTAGGCTTCTGAAATAATGGCCTCTTAATCGAGAACGAAAATGTAGAAGATGTGATAACTCACCCTTCCATTGAACAAATGGTACGTGCATAGAGACAGACCAGTCACAAAAATACTAGGTCCCAAATTCACTAAAGGGCGAAGTGTCTAACGCTAGCACTAATTCGCCAGCTTGACGTCATTTCACAACTTCGGAAATTCACTAACACCGACTCTAAAGAATTTTCGCTAGCGAAGTAGATAGACTTGCGCAACTTCGCACCCTTACACCAGGCGAAGGATCGTAATTACGCTAATTCACTGAACGTTACCACTTACGTTAGACTTTACTTCACCTGGTCAGACCAGGCCAGGGGTCTGCAACCTTTAAGACATAAAGAGCCACTTGGACCCGTTTTCGAAAAGA
>CM044435.1:13809112-13827762 GCA_024363595.1 Xenopus borealis | reverse complement strand
TTAAAAACCGATATCCCCTTCCTCTCATCTCTGAGCTCTTTGATCAAGTTAAAGGTGCAAAGATATATTCCAAGCTTGATTTTAGAGGGGCTTATAATCTTATTCGTATTCGACAAAGGGGATGAGTGGAAAACGGCGTTTAACACCAGGGACGGCCACTACGAATATTTAGTAACGCCTTTCTGACTCTGTAACGCACCAGCAGTTTTTCAAGAATTTGTCAATGACATCTTTCGAGATCTGCTGGGGGTATTCCTGGTGGTCTATCTTGACGACATTTTAATTTTTTCTTCAAATCTACGTGAACACAGAAAGCATGTTTGTGAAGTTCTGCGCAGATTGAGAGAGAATAATCTGTATGCAAAGCTGGAAAAATGTACCTTTGCAAATTATTATCGCCAGTTTATCAAAAAATTTTCCTTGATTGTTGCCCCTATTACTAACTTGAATAAGAAGGGTGCTGACCCTAGCATTTGGCCTCCTGAAGCTTTAAGTGCTTTTGAATTCCTCAAGAAGGAGTTCAGCTCAGCCCCTCAGACACTGCTCTTCCTTTCATTGTCGAGGTAGATGCCTCTGAGGTGGGAGCTGGGGCAGTCCTTTCTCAAAGGCACCCGATTACCAACAAGGTTCATCCCTGTGCCTTCTTTTCCAAGAAATTTTCACCTGCTGAGGCGAATTATGATATTGGTAACAGGGAGTTGTTGGCCATCAAATTAGCCTTTGAGGAATGGCGACACCTTTTAGAGGGTGCGAAACACATGGTTACTGTTTTTACTGACCATAAAAATTTGCTATATATCGAGTCAGCTAAACGATTGAACCCAAGTCAGGCTAGGTGGGCACTGTTCTTTACTAGATTTAATTTTTCTCTTACATTCAGGCCTGGGACTAAGAACACCAAAGCTGATGCACTCTCTAGGAGTTTTGACTCTACTTCCCCTGACTCTTGTGAGTGCACTCCTATCATCCCCAATGATTTCATTATAGCAGCCCTAGCAACCGACCTCGCCTCTTGTTCCATGTGCAATCCTCTGCTCCTGTGGAAACTCCCTCTGGAAGGTTATTTGTTCCTCAGGAACTGAGGGAACAAGTCCTACATGAGGTTCATAATTCTAAAATAGCGGGACATCCGGGTATTGCCAAAACAATAGCTTTATTATCCCGCAATGTTTGGTGGCCCTCTTACAAGCTTGATGCCAAGAATTTTGTGAACTCCTGTCCCGTCTGTCAGAGGTCTAAATCTTCTCATTGTTTGTCTCAAGGTCTTTTGATCCCTCTACCCATTCCTGACAAACCCTGGTCCCATATCTCAATGGATTTTATTGTGGATCTGCCCCCTTCTCGGGGACATACGGTGATCTGGGTGGTGGTGGATAGGTTTAGCAAAATGGGCCATTTTATTCCTCTTCCACGCCTCCCTTCAGCCAAAATCTTAGCTGAACTTTTTGTTTCTCATGTCTTTAAACTGCATGGCTTCCCTATAAATATTGTTTCAGACAGGGGGGTTCAATTCATTTCTAAGTTCTGGCGAGCTTTCTGTTCCTTAGTTGGGATTGAATTGTCTTTTTCCTCTGCGTACCACCCCCAAACCAACGGTCAAACCGAGCGAGTAAATCATTGTATTGAGCAGTATCTCCGGTGTTATGTTGCTGATAATCAATCTGTATGGGCTGATCTATTACCCTGGGCGGAATTTGCCTACAATAATGCAACTCATTCCTCCACTGGAGAGTCACCGTTCTTTATTGTTTATGGGTTGCATCCTAAGTCATGCCCCATTGCCAACCAGAACTCCTGCTCTGCACCTCTCCAGGTGGCATCTGAGTAGCTGAGGGCTCCTCCCGAAGCCAAAGGCGGTCACACTACTGGTGAAGCATGAGCCGAGACCAGGGTGCTTGGCGTTTGTTCTGGTATTGGGTGCCGACCATGACAGCCATTGATGAAGAGGCAGTAGAAGCAGTGGAAAGCTGTCAATGTTAGGTGAAAATGGTGGAGTGGGCCCTCTAGTTGAGCCACTTCTCAAGAACAGCACTTGTAAATCAAGCCCTGTGCACAGACAAGATTTGCACTTAAAACAGTTAAAATACTTCAAAGACCATTAAAAGATGCATTTCAGCTTTAACAATACAGCTAAAGTTAGGTATGTACATATTGAACTATAATACAATATAATAATAGCCAAAGTAAGTTTTATTAATGTTTATATTTTAGTGGGAAAAACAAGAAGTGTTCAGCCTTTACTGGCCTTGGGATAGGAGCAATATTTCGTGGGAGTTTTTCAGCTGCTGATTCCCAATGAAAAACTTTTTCACCTGCCACATATCGAATGACATCTCTCATGATATCAAAAACTAAGTTAGATTGTTTGATATCATATACTGGCTTTACAACCCAATCTTTTTTCATTTTACTGTACTTCATGCGGTAGGGAACAGAATCTTTTTCCACAACCTTTACATAGGCATGAGAACTTCAACATTATTGTTGTGTTCTATAGCAGCCAGCTGTGTTCTGGCCACCATTCCATCCATAAAAAAGTGGAATCTTTTTGAACAGTATTTTAAAATATTAGAGTGGAATACTTCAAGTTCCCCTGTATGGCAAAAGTGTGACACATGCCTGAGATCTTTCAATATAGTTTGATTTTCCTCTCTCTCATTTTCTCACATAGTTTGCTGTGTGTGCTTGACCCCTTTTAAAGCCACAGGCGTTGTTTCTACACATCCTCATCCAAATCAAGGTGTTCGCATTGATGGTACATTTTTCCTGAGTTCCATTTGTGAATTCCAACAACACGGTATAGAAGTGAGCACAACTTTTCTTTAAGCAATGCAGCATTTCTCTCACAGGTCCGGGAACACCACCATAGGTGATTTTTAACTGGTGCAACTGAGTCAGTTAGTTCTTTATATATATATTTTTTTTTTACTGGCAAATTATATTTTTTTGCCAATTGATTTAGCAAAATGCCACAAATCATTGTTTTTAACTAGTAACTTGATACTTGGGGGTCTATCTGCACATATTAGTTGAACATTGACACATTTTTCAAGTAGATCATTCAGTTCTTTTTGGAGTTTTTCTTTTCTAATGAAACTGAGGAAAACTCAGGAGAAACTTGGTCAACTGCAAAATTAACAATTTTTTTTGTTGTTTTTTTCTAGGAAGGTGTAGACACAGTATTTGGCACTGGGCTGTCACACTGCCCATCACCTGAGAGGCACACTCCTTTATTGACAATTTGCTGTAATGTTTTCTCTTGCTCCATGTGCCAATCAATCAATGGTGGGATAAAGATTCAGTTGATTCAGTTGAAAATGAGTTGTTTTTCCAACTTGTTTAAAGGGGACTTGTCATCCTAAGAAATAATTCCAAATTCCTTTCCATCAAGTTAGCCATTTGTTAACACTGTTATTAAGACAAATTTTTTATCACCCCAAAATTTTCTGTATGCACCAGAATGGGGGACTTAATGCCCATGCACAGTTTCCTAGGCAATTATAGAGTGTGAGGAGAGAGGGGGAATGTGGGGAGAGCAGTGACATCTAGAAATTGCTGAACGGAAAGTGAAAGTAATTGACTGCCCCATCTTTATGCCACTGGCATTTTTGATTAACAGCTCAGATATTTAAATACCTTTATAACAAGTAGGGATGCTTTAATGAAGAAAATAATTTAGGTTCCATGTTTAATTTATAAAGGTCTTTCATTATACAACTTTTTATGTGTGGGTGACAGGGTCACTTTAAGATCTAGTATCTTGTTCATACTTTTGTATAACTGGAAGCACTCAGTAGAATTGCTGCAGACATTAATTTGTTTCCTAGTGGCATTCTTCCTTGTTTAGGCTGGCTCTCCCACAAATGGAAACAATATCCTTTGGAGCATATGGCATCTACACTTAGATATGAACCAATGTGTTTTTTTTGTGTTGCATTGTGATGCCATCAGAAGACAAGACAAGATTTAAAAAAGTATTAATTCTCAGTGACAACATCAGAAACTACATCAGAGTTAATGTCAGACCCAAAAGTTGTATCAGGAAATGATTGTTCCTCTTCGATCTCAAATAGCTGCATGCTCTCCATATAAGGATGACATGATTCATTTAGAGTAGTTTTTCCACACTCGTCTTGAGATTTTCCAAAGAATCATCTAGATATGGATGCATGTATGGAAACTTGTTTTGAAGAAGATGGCAAAGAAAATTGGTCTATATTAAATAATGTTTCATGGCTCCTCTCAAGATGTTTTATCTTGATTGGTGTGGAGTGTTTAAAATGCTCCTGATCAATCTGAAGCATGCAGGTAAAAGAATCTACTCCAGTTTCCTTTTCAAGTTCACACTAATTTGGACTTTTGACTCATAGCTGCCTGAGTGTAGACATGTTTTGAAAAATACTTTGGATTTGTACATATTCCAACATTTTTCTTGTTTGCAAGGTAATCTAGGTTTGTACCAGATTCTAACATCAGTGGATTTTGCAACACATTATTTGAAGATGATTAAGAGGTACAAGTTGGAATGTTGGAGCTTTCAAATGAAGAACATTCTTTTACATTTCCTACAGGACTAAATGTAGATTTTTGTAATGGAGTTCTCTGTTCGCTTGTTGATGACAATGATCTTGTACTATAGGAATGAAAAAAATCTATAAGATCCACAGATATATTCCCAATGTTGATGTCAGTTGAACATTTAGAAAATACATCAATAGTTTAGAAATATAACAAAAGTTTTCTGTTTTTTTTGCCCTTTTCTTGTAGAAATAACATCAGAATTTTCCTTAGATTAGGATGCTGGGGTTTCTTTAAATACTGTTGTAGCTTATAGTATAGTATAGCTTTCAGGTAGGAAATGTTCAGAACATATCATATAGGAATCTGTCTTCTTTCCATGTAAGATTTTTTCTACCATTTTATCAACATCTCCAGAATCTTGAGGAATATTAAGAAGTCATTGTTTTATCACATTAACCTTTGCAGGGAATACATGTAACACAACATTCGGGAACTTTTCTTTCCTCTTGCAGCTGTGACTACAGCCTTTAACAATACATGTAGGCATTTTGGAAACTGAGGAGAAAGGGTCAAATTGAAAATATTTAGAAGATTTCATATATGAAGGTTCCGATGCAATAATTAATTAACTACAGGCTAAATGAGTAAATAGAAATATTGTGAGTCCAATTCATTCAAAAGTGACTGGTGTGTCACAAATGACACTTAGTGGCAAAAGACTGACCTCCATGTTAAAAATGGTCTTTAAAGGTCTTTAAATTGTATTACACCTGTCATGTCTCTGTGGGCTTCAACTGTGGAACATTATATATAATTACATTGAGAATATTGAGACAGTATAATACTACATTTTGGATATTCCACAGTGAACCCACATACATAAAATATGTTAACTAAAGGTGTAAGTCAGAAAAATATATCTCCTGCCATGAAACTACATAAGAATGTCTGAAACAAAAGTACAATCCATATTTACAAGGGGCTGTTCACTTTCCAACACTTTTTCAGTTCAGTTGATTTAAGATAGCTCACCAGAAAAAAATGTATTTTAAAATGATTTGTATTTTCTATTTGTGAATGTTATTCAGGGAGGGGTCAGTGACTGTAACTGTTCTAAATTGCTACATTTATCTGATACATTTCTTATCTGTGTCCTTTCTGAGCAGAATCCCTGCATTTCATTAAAGGCAGCTGTTTTTCAACAGATGCTACTGAGAAACGTATCAACTAATGTAGCAGATTGTAACAGTTTAAAGATTCTGCACCTGGATTACTGAGCTGCCAGACTGAAACACCAGACAGTAACATTAAACATTTAATTAAAATTTTTGAAAAACATCTTTGTGTGTGTATGGTCAGCTTTAGTTAATAGAGTGTTCATTGGCCATTTTTTGTGATCTTACATGCTTTTCTGGGATTAAATGAGTGCTCATTGGCCATTTCTACAGTGATTATACTGGCACAGTTGGCGTTAATATGGCGAGTATTGCATTTTCTTAATAAATAGAACAGGATAATAGGTAGGATAACAGGTCCTGCCAGTTGGATCATTGACTAGGGTCCGCCAAGGCCTCAAAATAGTCCTGCTTACTGATTTTGCTATTACATATGTAACTGTTGTACTGTACTAGTGCATAATATTTGACTTGTTTATTTCACTGAATTCTCAATTTGACAAAGTTATTTTAGCAGATCTCTTTTCTAATACAGGAATGTGCAAAACCACATTTAAATTTCTTCTTCCTTCCCAAACCAATAGTTCTTTGAGAATTCCCCTTGTTGTGTCCTCTCAGCCCATCTACACCAAAAATCAGTTAATTGCACCTGTAGCACCTCCTCCAGAGCCTAAAAATGAATATCATGTATCCCTCAACCATTCTGTACCTTACAAATATTCTTTCTTTTCAGGTGCATCCCCAACTAGTTTTGAATCTGATGCACATCCATTCATTCCACCCAAAGCAGCTCTACTTGTGGCCCTTCTGCATTTCACACTCCATTTGCTCCACCAGCACAATCCATCCCCCAATCAAAAGTGACTATTATGTTCCCTTACACAAGGGCTGTCCAACTGGTGGCCCGTGAGCCGCAAGACCACCCCTTCTGTAGCCCTGCTGTGTTTGCTTACCATGCGTAAACTTTAAATGGTGTCAATACAGAGATTAACTGGCCCCTTCATTGATTACACCTCAAGCTCAGACTAATCCCCTGTATTGTTCACACCTATGATCCTCTTGCATTGATCACACTTGTAACATCTCCATTGTTCACACCCCTAAAACCTTGTACTGTTCACACCTGAGACCCAGACTGAAACTTCCCACAATGTTTACCTGTTCACGCTTTATACAAAATGCTAATGGTCACCAGCACTGTGTCACTCTATGTAGTACATCTTAGAGTGGCCCTGATGGGGTTCTCTTTCTCCTGCTCTATTCTGCCTTCCCTATGATCCCTGTTTGCCCTGCTCTGCCTGTGTGTGCCCTACTCTGCCTGTGTGTGCCCTACTCTGCCTGTGTGTCCCGTGCTCTGCCTGTGTGTGACATACTCTGCCTGTGTATGCCCTGCTCTGGTTCTGGTGGTTTGTTAGCATTTGAAAATAAATGATTGTTGGGGGCCCCTAAGGTGTTTAATCATGTGCTGGGGGTGCTTTGTTATCCACAGGGGAAGATGAGGCATATTGATTTAAGTGTATATTTTAATATGACAGCATTTTTCACATTTGAGTGTTAAGTGATATCCCTGCAGCGTGCACAAACCATTTGGTTGTTTTTGGTGTGCTACCACAATTAATGTGGACATGGTTTTGTGGTAACATGGGTGTGGTTTAAACACTGGTTTCCATTATAGGCCCTCCATTATGTAGGCCAGAATAATTTCGGCCCTCTGTAACACAGAAATTGGACAGCACTGCCTTACACACATTATTTCCACCTGCACCCCCCAGCAGATCATGTGTGATAAAATGTTTTCTCTTAGCCCTTGTACCTAACACAAACACATTCACGCCTTCTACACTAATCCATGCCCCCCTGCAGCCTGGAAATGACTTTTTTTCTGTCAGCCCTTTTACCTCACACATCCATTCATTCACTCCTTCTACACTAATACCCTCCCATGCAGCCCAATTTCTTTTCTGTCAGTACCTCACTGAAATCGCTTTCAGAACACTTCACACATCCATTCATGCAACTCACACAAGTAACACCTGTGTCTAGGAGTTGCATGGCACATTGGTAATCCCATCACAGTAACTACACAGAATCAAATTCAGATGTCACCTCTTTGAAGAGTTACAATGTGCCATTGTGATTGGATTAGTGGAAGAGTTTATATACCGAGAACTTCCCATACCAGTCAGTTGAACTGAAGAAGCTGCTCGGATGAGTAGTGAAACGTCTTCAAAAATTACTCAGCAAGTCCAGTTGTTTTAGAATTACTTATATCAGATATACCATGACCTGGATGAATGAAAATCTTCATAGTTGACCTCTTTAATAGAGAATACAGCAAGCATTGGGAACTGTCAGGGAGGGCAGATATGTTGTTGAATGGGAATTCAGAAATAAAAAAAATGATGATGTAAGTACAAAATGACAACATTCCCATAGGATTTCTGTTGCAAATGACTACAGAGTATTTCAGCATCCACTGGTCTGTACATATGTCTTCTGGGAAAGCTGTCATGCCCTTCATTGCTTCCAGATCCCTTCACCCTTTCACAGGGATAAAGCAGCAAACTCGGGGGATGGGGGAACAGGTACTGTACCAAAAATCCAAACATGAAATGGTTCAGAAGACATATTTGTAATGCAGTGTGTTTCTGTGCCCTGCCCCAGCTCTGTATTTGTATAAAAGGCCACGCATTACAAAATCAAACTGGGCTATATGTGATTTCTCATCCATCTATAAACAATGATCCTCCATTCCTCCAGGTTGTTGAACTACAAGTTACAGCATATCACTGACCATAAGGCTGATAATACTTTTCCCCGAAACAGTTCAGTGGGAAAATTGTAGGGGGGTTCCCCTATATGACAATATCCTAAACACAACACAGTGTGATGCTTATTATATAGTGTTGTCATATTCTGCAGCAATTTACAATGATTGTACATTATTCCTATCAGTCCATGCCCTAGTGGAGCTTACAATCTAAGGTCCCTATCAAATACATACAAACTTTGGGTCAGTTTTATCTGTAGCCAATGAACTTGCCTAAATGTTTTGGAGTGGGGGACAGGAATACCTGGAGGAAACCATTCAGCACTTTTTTATATTTTGTATTTAAGGTCCATGTTTTCTGGTCCCAGACTAAATCTAACAGAAGGTGATACAGTGAAGCTAAAGACTTTTAAGACTTTATTTGGGCTGTTGGCATTAGTATGGGCGTTGTAGATCCTGCCCGTGGGTTAGACAATTAGTGGCAGCATCATGTGACCTTTTCCACTCCTACCCCCAGGGTTATTAGTTCTGAACACATGGTTTAAAATTTTGTTATGGAACAAATTCCTCATCCAAATGACTAATGTAGGAAATCAAAAGAATCTGTTTGCAGGTCACAACGTTCAGTCATTCATTGTTGGCACCAGTCCCGTGCCCCTGATAATATACAATGGCACTACACTGTACTAAGAGACAAAGAGCTTCAAGATATTTCTATCCACATAAACATGAAGAGGAAACAAAAACACATGCTTTTTTGGTGCTCCCGGGTCCAGCTCCTACAAAGATCTGTACAATTGCTCCTAAGCCCTGCTATCCACGTACAAGCCCGCTGATACCTGCCACAAAAATCTCCCTCCTAGGTGCCGCTGCACCAAAGATCCGACTGCAACCTATACATACTAACAAAGCCTAGGCCTAAATTTTGCCGTGCCTGTCCCGAGAGTGCGGTGGATCAGCACACCCAGAGCTATCTAACTTTAGAGTGAAAGAGGTCCAGACCCTTGGGGAGCCTGGTTGGCACAGACACAAGGATAAGCTGCAGAGTGATCCGGTGAGTACACCAGGCTAAAAGATCACGCTGACTATATTGGATACAGCTAAGCACCAGGCAGGAGACATGAGCAGTCTCTATAGTCTAGGGCATATACACCTAGCCCACTCTTATTTGTTCCAGTCAACAGGGCTGCAGGAGTGCCCCATGGTGACCTACCAAACATACTGTTTAGGACTCCTGTGGACAGCATAGCATAGTAAAACACATATCTGCAGGGACGTGGTTAAAATACTAATGGAGTAAGACCTGTCGTGGAAGAGCTTGGTACACCGTTCAATAATCCTGACAAAAAAAACAGACAGAGGAACGATACACCCTATAGCTAAAAGGGGTATAATACCCCCTACTAGAGATGAGTAAACTGCAGCAGCAGCATAAAAGAAAGTCAGAGGCATCTGCACGCATGGAGCAGTTTGTACACCAAAAGATAGGGAGGAAAATAGCGGAGCTCACCTCTCCAGTGTGTAGTAACGAGTAGCTTCCCCTCCAGTAGCTGCCTGCGAGGTCAGACTAGTTCGCAGCTCCCAGTCATCATGATCAGAAGGTGTGTGTAAACCAACGCAACGGCGCTAAACCGAAGGATTCAGGAAGCTGTAGAATCTGGCTTTATTGAGCAAACATAGCTTGGGTGGCAATAAAAAGTGCATACAGTCTACGCGTTTTGTGCCCTAACTCGTGGCACTTCCTCAGGGTCCTCAGAGTCCTGAGGAAGTGCCACGAGTTAGGGCACGTAACGCATAGACTGTATGCACTTTTTATTGCCACCCAAGTTATGTTTGCTCAATAAAGCCAGATTTTAGAAAGAGATTCTACAGCTTCCTGAATCCTTCGGTTTAGTGCCGTCGCGCTGGTTTACACACACCAGTTTGTACGCCAGGCCACGCTTGTAGTGGAAACATCTAATATGGCGCTGGAACAAGAACCGCAGGGGCAAGCGTCACAGACAGAAGACCCTCTGCTACAACCAACTGATAGACCTCCCGGAGCGAGAAGAGGGTGAGCACCCCAAGGCCTTTGTGGAGCTACTCCTTAAGGAATGGGCTGGATCAGACAACCTCACTGCAGCATTCTCAGTGGAACAGGCCCATAGAATTCCAATTAAACCTACCATACCTGGGGCTCCCCTGAGGCCTTTGATTGCTCGCATACACAAATTGCTAACAATAGCCTGGAAAAAAAGACAGCTGCAACACAGCTCAAATATCTCCCTATATCCAGATTATTCAGCAGAACTGCAAAGACAACGCGCCAGGTTCCTGGATGTTAAGAAGTGACTGAGACAGAAAGAGATACATATTCAGTGATGTACCCCTCAAGGCTTAGAGAGCAGACCACTACGGGTACTAAATTCTTTGATTCACCTAAGGAGCTTGTAACTGGCTGGACTCGTTGGGTCTGTAAGGTATCAATCTCATCTTGCCTTATCCACTATGTGCAACGAGCAGACCCACTCCGTAACAAGGTGCTTTTTACCCTAGTATATGCTTTCTAGATCAATGACTATATTATGATATATGGAAACCCAAACCTAGGACACACCAGTCATACGGCAGTCCCTTATAGGACTTGAGACTTTGTGAACAGCATGGTGATGTCATTCTGCTAAGACATTTAGCATATATACTGTATGCACCATTAAAACTGGACTTTTTTTTGTTTAACCGGGGGGGGAGAGACTACCATGGTCTATATATAATATAACCCCCGGTCAATATTTCAAAGGCTCGGGCGAAGCCACTCACAACCACATCCACATCTTGGGTTAACACTCTGTACAAGAGATAGTCTCACCCAGATTTACATAGTTAAATTGGGTTGAAAAAAGAGCATCAGGTTCAACCCCTCCAAATTAAAACCCAGCATGCATACACACACACACCCCTACACTCTTTCACACAAACCATAAATGCCCCTAGCTACACAAACCATAAATGCCCCTAGCTATACTAACTGTAGAGTTTAGTATCAAAATAGCCTTTGATATTATGTCTGTCCAAAAAATCATCCAAGCCCCTTTTGAAAGCATCAACAGAATCAGCCATCACAACATCACCCGGCAGTGCATTCCACAACCTCACTGTCCGCACTGTGAAGAACCACCTATGCTGCTTCAAATGAAAGTCCTTTTCTTCTAGTCTGAAGGGGTGGCCTCTGGTGCGGTGATCCTCTTTATGGGTAAAAAGGTCCCCTGATATTTGTCTATAATGTCCTCTAATGTATTTGTAAAGTGTAATCATGCCCCCTCGCAAGAACCTTTTTTTCCAGAGAAAACAACCCCAACCTCGACAGTCTACCCTCATAATTTAAGTCTTCCATTCCTCTAACCAGTTTAGTTGCACGTCTCTGCACTCTCTCCAGCTCATTTACATCCCTCCTAAGTACTGGAGTCCAAAACAGCACTGCATATTCCAGATGAGGTCTTACTAGGGATCTATAAAGAGGCATAATTATGTTTTCATCCTTTGAGTTAATGCCCTTTTTATGCAGGACAGAACCCTATTTGCTTTAGTAGCTACAGAATGACACTGCCCAGAAAGACAAATTGTTATCTATAAAAACCCCAAGATCCTTCTCACTTAAGGAAACTCCCAACACACTGCCATTTAGTGTATAACTTGCATTTATATTATTTTTGCCAAAGTGCATAAACTTGCATTTATCAACACTGAAACTCATTTTCCAGTTTGCTGCCCAATTTCCTAACTTAGACAAATCATTCTGCAGAGTGGCAGCATCCTGCATGGAACCTATACGTAGTTCTGCACAATTTAGTATCATCTGCAAAAATAGAAACCGTACTTTCAATGCCCACATCCAGGTCATTAATAAACAAGTTGAAAAGCAAGGGACCCAGTACAGAGCCCTGCGGTACATCACTAACAACACTGGTCCAATTAGAAAATGTTCCATTTACCGCCACTCTTTGTAGTCTATCTTTTAGCCAGTTCTCTATCCAGTTACAAATAATATGTTCTAGGCCAACATTCCTTAATTTAACCAGTAACCTGTGGCTCTGTATGAAATGCTTTAGCGAAGTCTAAGGGGCCGATTTACGAAATTCACGTGAAATGATAGAAGTTCGATCGAATAACGATCGTACAAATTTTTCGTAAAATTGGATATTCTAATTTGGCCTCTTCGATCATCCAATACCGAATAATAGAATAGATCAAATAATTGGATATTCGATAATTCTATGATCGAAGGAATCAAAATTTTAAAATTGTGCGACTGCCTACTTCGCCAGATTGAACCTACCGAATTGTAATAGAAGCCTTTTGGAACCACCCCCACATAGGCTTCTGAGACTAAGTCCTGCTCGAATATCATACGTACGATCGAACGCTTCGATCGTTCAAATCGCACAAATTTTTTCGGATGCTAAAAGGAAATTTTACGATTGTTTCGTGAAATCGACGATCGTGAAATTGAATATCGAGCAAAATGATAGGATGATTCGAATAGGATCGAGCAAATTTTGGGGAATAATAGTAAATTTGCCCCTAAGTTAATCACATCCACAGCCATCCCAGAATCGAGGTCCCTGCTTAACCTCTCATAAAATTAAATTAAGTTAGTCTGGCAAGATCTATTACGCATAAAACCATACTGGGACAAACTCATAGTATTGTTATTTGCTATGAAGTCCTGTATCCTATCCTTTATTAATCCTTCGAAAAGCTTTCCTACCACCGACGTCAGACTAACTGGCCTATAGTTTTGAGGAAGAGAATGGGATCCCTTTTTGAATTAGCAATTCGCCAGTCTCTCTGCACCATGCCAGACCTCAATAAATCCTGAAAAATTAAGTAGAGAGGTAGTAGACGAAAAGTATGCATTCAGAATCTGAGCTTTTTGCTTGTTCTCATTAACCAACTGCCCCCCCCTCTGATAATAAAGGTCCTATCCCTTCCTGTTTAATTTTTTTACTATTAATATATTTAAAAAATAATTTTGGATTCTTTTTACTGCTTACTGCTATATCCCTTTCCTTATCGATTTTAGCTTGCCTGATAGCTTTTTTGCATGATGTTGAAATGGTACCAAGGGGTGGGAAGGGAAGTTGGACCAAATAGTTTAATGTTAAGGTAAATTTCTATATCATTATAGAAGATAATAATATGATATGCATGGAAGGTAACAATTTTAGAAAAGTAACTATTGTGCTGTTGAAACAAATGGGTATTGCTAAGAAACACAAGAGTGTAAAAGGTATGGTAAAGATATATGCAATGAGAGCATTGTCCAGGATGGGACCCACAGGGGGACAAGCAGGAGGCCCTTACAGTCTATACTATGGTGGGTAACATAAAACCTGTAACATGGAATGTCAGGGGACTTAATGATCCTATTAAGAGGCGCTCGTCCATAACCTTTTAAATGCCAGCCAACGTAGAATCTACGTTCTGTGGCAAAGGTACTTGAAATGCCACAGAACGTAGATTCTACGTTCGGCAGCATTTCCCTCCCTGCAGAAAGCGGTGCGCATTAAAAAGCTGCGCACCGCTTCTGCTCTCTTCAGAACCCCCTAGGCAATGAGCAATACCGGTCATACTCACCGATCCGGCAGCCGATCGGTTTTGGGCAGCCAATAGGAGCAGTGGAGACGCAGGGAGCACAATGATGATGTCTCCACTGCTCCCCCTATAAATTTATGCCCCAAAACGCCGCCCCTTCCACTCCTGCTGTGCATCTGCTAAAGTTGGAGCCCCCCTGCTGCCAATCTGATGGTTTCCTGCCGAGTTGGTCGCTTTGATTGCCTGGATTTGTCTGAGTGAGCTCAACTGCACCTCTCTACACCCTTTATTTCTGTTTATTTCTATCTAAAAAAAAATGTTTTCTTTTTTCTTCTCTCTTTGGCCTTAGTACACCCAAACACACTTAGGCTAAGGCCAGACGGGGGAGATTCGGGGGAGATCTGCGCACCGGCGAGGCTTAAAAATGCCTGCGCTTGTTCACACGGAGCAGCGCGATTTTTAAAATCGCTCAAAATTGCTGGTTTAGTTCCCCTTTACATTGTTCTTTACTGCTGGTTTACTGGTTTACTGCAGAAAAATTTCCCTTTGCAGTTATATTGGTGGATCTATAGTTCAGACCACCGATTTCACCCCAATAACTGTTCATTTTCATTGCTTTTGGTGATTTTATTAGTTTATTCTTTGCATTGTACTGTACTGCTGTTTTTCCCTTTGCATTGTTCTTTACTGCTGGTTTAGTTCCCCAGAAAAGTTCCCTTTGCAGTTATATTGGTGGATCTATAGTTCAGACCACTGATTTCACCCCAATAACTGTTCATTTTCATCGCTTTTGGTGATTTTATTAGTTTATTCTTTGCATTGTACTTTACTGATGTTTTCCCCTTTGCATTGTTCTTTACTGCTGGTTTAGTTCCCCAGAAAAATTCCCTTTGCAGTTATATTGGTGGATCTATAGTTCAGACCACTGATTTCACCCCAATAACTGTTCATTTTCATTGCTTTTGGTGATTTTATTAGTTTATTCTTTGCATTGTACTTTACTGCTGTTTTCCCCTTTGCATTGTTCTTTACTGCTGGTTTAGTTCGCCAGAAAAGTTCCCTTTGCAGTTATATTGGTGGATCTATAGTTCAGACCACTGATTTCACCCCAATAACTGTTCATTTTCATCGCTTTTGGTGATTTTCTTAGTTTATTTTTTGCATTGTACTTTACTGCTGTTTTCCCCTTTGGGTTGGGTAAGCTGTGCCATATCTTTATTCCGTAGAGTTCCGGAAAAGCTTTATCAGATCAAGGGGTTAACTCCTGGTCATCTTGGTGGCTTGACGTTTTTTTTTTTTTGTTCTGATTGTTTGTACTAGCAGGGGTTAACTTTTGGTCATCTTGCTGCCTTGTGCTTTTTTTTTTTGTTCTGGTTGTTTGCATTAGCAGTGCTAGGACATATTTTGCTGGCTTTTTATTAGCAGGAGCTGTCTTGCTTTTTCATTTGTTTGACTGCCTATTGATTCATAGCTTTGCAGTTGTCTGTATATTTCTGCCACAACGGCCAAACGGTTTTATACTGCTGAGGAAGTGGCTAGGCTTTGCATGGACTCCAGCTCAGAGGAATTTAGCAATTCCGATTCTGAGTATGTCCCATCTGATGACTCTACTGAGGAATCAGAGGTTGGTGATAGCAGTACCATTAGCGCAGAGGCTAGTAGTGGCAGCACTCTTACTGCTGAAAAGGCAGAGGCAGAGGCTGGTGGCAGTTTGCCAGATGCACCCATGGAGGTAGAAGAGGGTGAGGGTAGTGGTGATGCAGCAGTTGGAGCGCCTGTGTGGGGGCCTCCCTGTAATTATGCCCCAGAAATTCCCCCATTCACTCCAGTAGCAGGCGTCAAGGTGGACACCACTAACTTTCAAATCATAGATTTCTTCAATCAATTTATTACTGAGGCCATCCTACAGGACATGGTCCATTATACAAATTTATACGCCGGGCAGTATCTTGCCAGCCACCCTCCACCAGGGTATTCAAGAGCCCATGCGTGGTATCCCACTAATGTCAGTGAAATAAAAAAATTCCTGGCACTCACATTGGCAATGGGACTTGTAGAACGTAACACTTTAGCTTCATACTGGGATACCACTACAGTCCTTTCCATTCCTCTTTTTTCAGCCGTTATGCCAAGAAACCGTTACCAAATTTTACTGCGGTTTCTTCATTTTAACAACAATGCAGCGGCTGTTCCCCCTAATGAGCCCGGTCATGACAGGCTTTACAAATCGAGGCCCCTTATAGATAGCATGTCTCAGCGCTTCGCAGAGGTTTACACCCCCTCCCAAAATATCTGTGTGGACGAGTCCCTTTTGCTCTTCAAAGGGCGCCTAAGATTTCGCCAATACATCCCTAGTAAACGGGCTCGCTATGGGATGAAATTTTACAAACTCTGCGAAAGCAGCACGGGCTATACTAGTTTTTTCATGTTCTATGAGGGAAAGGACTCTAATTTGGACCCCCCGGTTGTCCCCTTGATTTGACTGCCAGTGGTAAAATTGTCTGGGAGCTCATAACTCTACTGTTGGGCCGAGGTTACCACTTATACGTGGATAACTTTTACACGAGTATCCTCTTATTCAGAACCCTTTATTGCTTGGACACCCTAGCCTGTGGCACCATTAGGCAAAACCGCAAAGGACTGCCCAAGAAACTGGTGGACAAGAAATTGAAACGTGGAGAAGTAAATGCTCTAAGAAGCGATGAGTTTATGCTTACTACTATCCACAATGAAAGTGTAGTTGTCCAACACAGACGTGGTAGGCCCGCAAAATCAAAGCCACTCTGTTGTAAAGAATATAGTAAGCATATGGGTGGCATTGATAAAACAGACCAAATTCAAACTTACTATGACGCCACCAGAAAAACCAGGGCCTGGTACAAAAAGCAGCAATTTACATGGTTCAAATGGCCATTTATAATTCTTATGTCGTTTACAAGGCGGCAGTACCAGGCCCCAAATTGTCTTATTACAATTACTGTATCTGCTGCAACTGCTCCCTGCCCTTTTGTTTGGAGATGTACAGGAGGTTCCAGATATGCCTGGTAATGACAATGTTGCCCGAATGGTGGGTAAGCATTTCATTGCCCAAATTCCACCAACTCCTCATAAACGATATGCCCAGAGAGCTTGTAAAGTTTGCCGTTCCAGGGGTGTGCGGTATTTTTGTCCCAAGTGTCCTAGCAAGCCTGCTTTGTGCTTCCAACCCTGTTTTGAGTTGTACCACACTGTGGTACACTACGAGAGGGCTTGATTTTTGTGTTGTGTTGGTAGTTTAGAGCTCTCTGAGTTTGTTGGTGGTAAAAAATTTTAGTAAATCTGTATAGTAAGCTTGGTATGCTCTAGGTTTTTATACAAACTGGTTAAGTGTGCTGGCACTTTTTTTTTGTTCAGCTTTTGTGTTTAGACCAGTTGTAGTGTTATGTATAGCACTTGTATTGCGCTGGTGGTATAGCGAACTGAGGTGCTGGTTGGTCGAGAGGGCGCACGATGGAACTTGTGGTGCGTGATGAATACGTGGGGTGATTTGCATCTCTAATGCTGATGCCACAAGTCTTATTTTACTGGCACCTCAAAAGCTCATCTATCAGTGCAATTTTTTGTTTCTGTCTGTATTTCTGTCTGTATTTCTGTCTGTTTTGGGGTTGTGTCTCTATGTGTTTCCATACATATGGGGTATCGTTTTATTCAGGGGAATGTGCAGATTGCTATTGAGCAAGTTTTTTTCCGTTGCCATTGAAACATAGGGAAAAATCTAACTTTGTATATCTTTCTTCCTTTATTTCATACCAAATTGCGGACTTCTACGAACAACTGTGCCCACAATATATCGTTTATGGGGGTAATTTCACAGGTAAGGGTTAGTTTAGGATGAAAAATATTGAGAACTGTACATAAATTTGCAGCCCCAATATTACGCATTGTGCCTGTTTTGGGGTGTTTGGCGGCTGTGTCTCTATGTGTATTTATACATATAGGGTATAATTTTATTCAGGGGAATGTGCAGATTGCTACTGAGCAGGTTTTTGTTAGTTGCCATGGAAACTTAGGGAGAAATCAAACTTTGGAACTCTTTTTTTCCTTTATTTCAGACCAAATCGCTAAATTCTATGAATGACTGTGCCCACAATTCTGTAGAAAAGCAAGAATGGCATCTTTTTATAGTTGAAGAAGTGTACTATTTGGAAATATATGGTTTATGGGGGTGATTTCACAGGTAAGGGGAAGTTTAGGATGAAAAAAATTGAGAACTGTACATAAATTTGCAGCCCCAATATTACGCATTGCTCCTGTTTGGTGTTTGGTGGCTGCGTCTCTATGTGTATCTATACATATGGGGTATCGTTCTATTCAGGAGAACTTACAGATTGTTTTTGAGCAGGTTTTTGTTAGTTGCCATGGAAATTTAGAGAGAAATCAAACTTTGAAACTCTTTTTTCCTTTATTTCAGACCAAATCGCTAACTTCTATGAACGACTGCACCCACAATTCTCAGTGTATAAAAATTAGAATGGCATCTTTGAATAGCTGAAGAAGTGTACTATTTGGAAATATATGGTTTGCGGGGGTTATTTCACAGTTTGAGGGGTGTTTTGACTGTAAAACTGCAA
>CM044435.1:13746411-13761310 GCA_024363595.1 Xenopus borealis | reverse complement strand
TGGATATAGTGGAAACCCTAACCCTTTCTATGCTGGAACTTATTGTTCCATCATGACACATGGTTTCTTATGCAGCGGGTAAAATCAGCACTCAGAAATGTCCACATCCCAAAACCATACTTATTACCCTTAAAAAAGAGAAAAAATAATTAAAGTAGGAGGCTGTCAAATTCTGTTTACACAGGACATTATATTTCTTCATAGGAGGCAGTTTTGGTAACATTTGTTTCTGCCTTTACACTTGAATGGTGTCAATGCCTTTTATTTTTAAATCTATTCATAAGCCGCAGCATTTTTCAGGCTATATAAAAAGGAGCAGGTCACTATAAAGAGGGCTGATCTGTAAACTGGTCATTTGTGTTACTACCAACTCCCCAAACAGTGTCAGAAGGTGTGGAAGTGGTTTTTAACTAACATAAATCTAATTAAAGCAATAGGTAAAAAGAAATGATCAAATAACCAAAAATCAAGTATACTGTCCCTTTCTCTGAAAGAAGACTTAATGCAAGATTAATGCAAATATGTAGAAAAGGACCAGCTTTATGTTCAGATTTTACTGTTAATTTAAAGGGGAGAATAGTTCTGTTTGCTTCTGGCTAAGGGTAATTTAAGATGCATAAAGGACATTCATTTTAAAGCATCAAGTACTTCTACTAAATACTGAATTGAGGTAAAAAAAAACAAAATTTGCATCCAAAAATTGCATTATTTCAAACTGCATCTGGTAAGAATTTGGCCCTTAATGTATTTATAAAGAGTGTCTGATGGGAAACAACCCCCACAAACACACAAATCTCTACATTCCCACATTTACATCCAGTTTAGTTTTTGCCTCTATAAATATTTTGCAGGGGAGTCAATCCAGCTGCTTGGGCAGCAGAACCATATATCACAATGAGATATAAATGATTTGTGCAACCCATAATTTAAATTTTTTTCAAAGGTCACCGAACGAAGACTTAAAATGGAATCAGATTGTATGGAAGTATACATTTCACAGGCCTATAAATATCTTGTAAAACATAGGAAAGAAGCTATATTTCCGGATGGCACCCACTACAGTTATTTATCCATTATATGCTGGGATATTAACTCTAGTGCCATCTCATCTGCACAAATAGGACTCATCTGTCGATAATGTATAGTCAGATAGACAAATACAAAATGTCCTCTGCACTCAACCCATTATCAATATATTTAAGACATTTTGTGCATACAGCTACTAAAAAATGCCTTGCCCTTTAAACAAAACTGGTATTGTTTGTCCATATATTGCAATATATCTCAGCTGGCCAACTACATCAGTCATCCCATATCTGGCCAGTCCTACTCTCAAATTATATCTGATTCATTATACATTTTACAAAGGAACTAAGTTTTACCTGCAGCTTGCTTGCTGCTTTCAAAGTAAAACTCCCAAACTTTGTTGCCCTTTTATTAGACACTAGTGGGATCACCTGAATATAGCTGGAAGGTGTGGGAACTACAAAAAGGAGCTGGTCACTGCTCCTATATGAACTATAACAAGTTTTGTCACCCTCAAACAAAACAGACTAAACTAAGTCAATGTTTCAACCCAAAGGTGCAAGCTTCCAAAGCTCTTCTCCAAAACCCTCTAGAGAGGCATATACTCTATTTATCTGAGTTTATGCTTCAGGTTTGATTTAGTTGAACATTAATGTGCAGATTTATTACAGATCAAGTTGTGTTTTCCATGAAATTCAAGTTTTTGAGGTTATTTTTTTTGTCAAAAATCTATTTTTCTGGGTTAAAAAAATAGATTTTTCGAGATTTATTATACCCCGACCCTGGAAATTGCTGGAATCCAAAAATACACCATCTAAAACCTGTTTGGGTCAAGAAGAAGTCGATGGTAGTGGTCCCTAGAACCATTTGAAGATGTTAAAGGACCAGTAACATCAAAAAATTTTATTGTTTTAAAGTAATACATATATAATGCAGTGTTGCCCTGCACTGGTAAAACTAGTGTATTTGCTTCAGACACACTAAGCTGCTATGTAGCAAAGGAGGCAGCCATTCAAAGGAGAAAAGGCTCAAGTTACAAAGCAGATAAGCTCTGTAGAACATGTTATCTGTTATCCATTACTTATCCTGTGCCATATAGCCTTTTTTCAATTTCCGCCATTGCTACTTAGCAGCTTGTTTATATGAACTATAGTAGTGTTTCTGAAGCAAACAAATCAGTTTTACAAGTGCAGGGCAACACTACATGATATTTTCATTACTTTAAAACACTTTAATCTTTTGGTGTTACTGTTCCTTTAATAGTCATTATGATCAAGTTTGAATTTCTTTTAAGAGGGTTTTGCATGAAAACTTGATCAATTCGACTTTTTTCAGCCAAAAATGTGATCAAGTTTTCGTTGAACTCGATGATTCGAGTTTTTTTCTTTAATAAGAAACCATTCAAGTTGTGAAATCATTTGGAGGTTTAAAAAACTCAAATTCAACCTTGAGAATTTGACTTTTAAGAAGAAGTAAAATATAAATCAGTGGGGGTGATTGGTTACCCCCTCCCAGTGATCATATTCACTTACCCAAGCTGGTGCTACTCTTCTTTAAAAATGTACCAGGTTGAGATACTGCACATGTGCACTAGATCAGGGACGTCTGAAAAACTGGAAGATGGTTCTAGGATGCTAGAACAGCAAGAAAGGCATTAATCCAATGAGTTCTTCCTTTTTGAACAAAATGTTCCAGAGAAAGGCAAGTAAATATCCAGCAGGCTTTTGTAACCTCTCTGGAGCCTCACAATTCCTTTGAATCCAGTGAACCACTTTTACTAATGTCTTGGAAGGAAATCCATAACACAACTGTCTGTAGACAAAAAAACTCTTCCTATACCAATGAAATATTTCAGCCAGCAAATAAATAGACAATAGATTACATATAATTTTAATAGCAACCGGCAAAAAATCAAAGTTCAAATTGATCTTAAGACTTGATTGTTTTGAGTGCCATGCTGTATTTTACTGGATTAGGAAATCCTTATTCTGGTTTTTATCAGTATAGTCTGATCTTTAGATCTTCCAGCTGCATAATTTACTCAGCGGTGGCACAGACTGAAGACTCCAAACCTGTTGCTGAGGGGGTGGTATGTTGTACTGGTGTGGCAGTTACCATAACCACTATAGAACAATATAGTGTAACAAAATTGCAGTTTTTCCACTGACAGAGGTGTAATATTCTTCTATACAAGTCACTTGGAAATCAATTGCCGAGTCATTATATGATTTGGGATAAATACTAATTAGCTCTTCTGGATATTAATGTAACATTATAGCTTAGAAATTGCTACAGGTATAGGATCAATTCTCTGGATCTAGAAAGCTCGAAATTACAGAAAGGCCTTTTCACATAGACTCCACTTTTTTTTTTTTTAGTGCATACTAGCTAACCTTTTTATTATTTTATACAAGGACGAAAATGCTCAAACATGGTCTTTTGATGTTTTTATGATCACAAATCTGAATGACAACAGATACTGTAAGTCTTAGACCCAGTTGCCCAATGCTTGTTACAGCGGATGAGGGTTGACTCAATCAGTCAGTGGTTAAAAGAAATAAATTTCCCTCTTGCCAGAGCATATGTAGAAGATGTAATGAATAACATATAAGGGCTTGTTTACAACAGCACAGTGAAATTTTGAGCTCTATGTTTTTGTTGCCCACAACAATGCATCATTTTCCCCCAGCAACATTGCAGGAAATAATGTGACTGGCATGCTTTTCATTGTTAGATATTCAAGTGATGTCTGAGCAGGATTTTTTTTTTTTTAGTATTTTTATTTGCATTTTAGACAAGTAACATCTTATGTGTGCACTCTCCGGATTTCTCCAGGGTACAAGCAATTTCTAAATTTGTGTTACATAATATTATACAACAGTGTTTTAGTAAAAACAATTAGAACAAAATATAAACAATAAAAGAAAGAAGGTATGCATGGGTACAGATTGTTTTGGTACTGGCTAGGCTTGAATGGTGATACTCTTCGAATATGTGTGTTGGTATGATTTAAGTCTATGTTAGTAAAGCATGAGAGATATTTCGATATTGAATCCAGGGAGACCAGGTTCTATTGAACCTCTTGGATTGCCCTAATTCAATGGTGGTGAGTCTTTCTATTATTAACAGATTGTCCAGTCTCGTTTTTACCTCTTGTATGTCTATGGTGTTGGTCTTCCAAGCTTTTGCTATTGTTTGCTTAGCTGCAGAGAATATGTAAGTAATCAGACGTCTGGAGTATTTATTGCCACCTACAACTTGTTTATTTAAGAGGGCCTCTGCTGGATTCCTTAAAAGAGAAAGTCCTGTTACACTGGTGATGAGAGTATAAACTCTAATCCAAAAGCGGGTTGCTATCGGACAGTCCCACCAGGTGTGGATGAAAGAGCCCTTTTGGTTACAGGTTCTGAAACATGCCATTGAAGCAGTTGGGTACCACTTGTAAATTTTTTCTGGGACCAGGTACCATTGGTGTAAAACTTTTTGTGAGGTCACCTGTATCAATACGTTGATAGAGCATTTAATGGTATTCTTAAATATATCAGACCATGTATCTTCGTCTAGACATTGTCGTATATCTTTCTCCCAGCTTTGTACAAACTTTAAAGATTTAGTTGGGGTTATGTGGATCAAGGTGTCATATAAGTAGGATAGAGCGCCTTTAGTTGAGAGCAATTGTAGACATAGTCTTTCGTAAGCTGTAGGTCTGGAGTAAACCGACCCTTCGTGCTGTTTTTTTATGAAGTGCGCAATCTGCTGATATCGTAGCCATTCTCCCTGGGGGGCATCATATGTTTCTTGGATTTGTGAGAATGTCATGAGTTTATTAGTTCTAGTAAGCGAGTAGATTGTTGTTAGGTGGGATTGTTCCCACCAGGAGAAATCTCTTAATGATTTGCCCGGGGGAAAGTTTTTGTTATTCAGTATTGAGGTAGCTGGATGATGTTTGAGATATAAATGATAGGTATCTTTCGTTTGTGACCATATTTTCAAGGAATGAGCAATTATTGGGTTGTTTTGCCCTCTGTCAACTGTATTTTTAGTCCAGAGTAGGTTCCTTATGCTTTGATCTGGGATAGAATTTTGTTCAATTTGGACCCATGATGGGGTATCTTGGGTTTGATGCCAGGACAGTAATTGAGATAATTGCGCTGCATAGAAATAGCATTTCAAATTTGGAATACCCAGGCCTCCTTTATATCTACAGCGGCAAGCAGTGGAAAAGTTCAATCTGGCTCACTTGCCATTCCATACGAATTTGTTAAAGGCTTTCTGCCATATGTCCATTAACCCCTTGGGAGGGTATATTGGTAGAGTGCGAAATAAGTATAGCAGAAGGGGAAGGGCAGACATTTTTAGAGCTGTAACTCTTCCCAGCCATGATAGGTTGAGTTTGCCCCATGATTTTATCATTGCCAAAACCTTATGACCTATCCCCGTGTAGTTGTCAGAGGCCAAAGTTGATAGTTGGGCTGGTATATATGTCCCTAAATATTTAATCTTTTTTGGTTGCCACTTAAATTCAAAGTTTATTTTTTTGGTTATTTGGGAGATTTATGTTAATTGCTTCTGATTTTGTTGAGTTCACTGCGAGCCCTGACAGTTTGGCATACTCAGAGAGTGTTTCATAAAGATATGGCAATGATGTCATTCGTTTGCCACAGACTCCACTTTATCCCAATAATTAAAATTTTTCTCTAATTTCTTTTTTTCTCTGTAATAATAAAACATTAAATTGTACTTGATAAAAACTAAGATATAATTAATCATTGTTGTAAGAAAAACCAGCCTATTGGTTTTGTTTAATGTTTACATGATTTTCTAGTAGACTTAAGGTATGAAGATCCAAATTACGGAAAGATCCGTTATTCAGACAACCCCAGGTCCCTTGCATTCTGGATAACAGATCCCATACCTGTATCAGTATTTGCTGTAAAATCAGTCTGCATATTGCACCCTCTTTTAAGCGAAGACATGCCTAAACAGAAGTTTTGCCATAAGGGGGGAGTCTAAACTCAAGTCACAAAGCCCCTACTGGTCTAGGTAATTATCATTTTAAGCTGCTTGTATGCACATGCCACGGTCTACCTGCATCAACAATATAATGGGGCATTTAATTTACTCTCTCTTTCCAGTCTGCACTGGTTTAGGAATATGTGAGTATGTTCTTTAAAAGACAAGGAAAGTTAAACTGAAGAAGTAGCTAGAAACGTTATACATTATGTTTTTGGCTTCTGTACCAGCCCTAGCAACACCACATCCCTTTAGCAGTAAGATCTGTGGCTCCAAAGATGCCCCAGTACCTACCCATCTTCTTTTCTGCTGATTCACTGCACATGCTCTGTGCTGCTGTCACTTACTGAGCTTAGGGACCCACTCACAATATACAGTAATCATAGAATAGAAATGTCACAATATAAGGCTGATTAGTCATTAATACAGATAATTACTACATGGCAGCACATAAACCATTGCAATTAGCATCAGAATTTAATAATCAGCCCTGTAGCATCAGTTTATATTACAGACCAACCTCATTTTCTGCTGGATAATTAGTGACGGCCCCTAAGCTTAGCTTCTCAACAGCTGCTCACAGCCCACTGAGCATGTGAGTGTCACAGACACTTTCAAAGATGGTGACCCCCTGGGACAAGTTTGAAGTCCTGGATCATTGCTGCTATTGACAAGCTGAAATTTAGGCTGATGCAATAAGTTCAGTATAAAAAACTGTTTTAGCCATATTAATTTTTAGGGTTTAGTTCTCCTTTAAGATATATATATAGAAATTGTACATCCTGTATAAATCTCCATCCCTTCCATCTGAATAGAGGATCCTGGTGACCAAAAGCCATGAGTTTGTCATACAGGTAAAAAGGTATATTATCATTTTAATTTCCGTAATCCCCAAGCACTGAGGCTTGTAATAACAAAATTGCATCAGGTACAGATAATGCTTCAGTTCAACACTCATTTTCATCCTATTTTTTTAGGCGTCGTCAGCGTTTTGAGGTCAACGTCAGTGTTGAGGAGACTCGGAAGATCTGCGGTAGCATGTTGCTGAGCTGATAAAACATCTCCTCAGATATATTCTGTAAATAACAAAGAGGTCAATGGGGGTGAATACATATTGCCTGTTGTATGAGCTAAGGAGGAGGATGATGAAAAGTTGGACATCAAGGTAGGCTTTATTGAAAAAAAAAAAAAAACAGGACAACCTCTATTTTGGATCAAGTGCAAGGTACTGTGTTAATTATTACAGACAAAAGGGAAACCATTTTTAAAGGGGTTGTTCACCTTCAAGGTAACTTTTAGTATATTGTAGAAGGGACAATTCTAAGAAACTTTTCAATTGGTCTTCATTATTTATTTTTCATAGTTTTTTAATTATTTGTAATTTTCTTCTGTTTCTTTGCAGCTTTCAAATGGGGGTCACTGACACCATCTAAAAAAAATGCTCTGTAAGGCTACAAATGTATTGTTATTGCCACTTTTTATTACTTATCATTCTATTCAGTCCATCTCCTATTCATATTCCAGTCTCTTATTCAAATCAGTGCAGGGTTGCTAGGGTAATTTGTACCCTAGAAACCAAATTGCTGACACTGCAAACTAGAAAGCTGCTGAATAAAATGCTAAATAACTATAAAACTACAAACAATAAAAAATGAAAACCAATTGTAAATTGTCTCAGAATATCACTCTCTACATCATACTAAAAGTTAACTCAAAGGTGAACAACCCCTTTAAAGATTTGGATTATTTGGATAAAAATAGCTTTCTGGATAACAGATCCAATGCCTGGACATATTATTAGAGAGGGAACAGTGCAGGGCATGACAGTTAATTTAGGAGCTGCTGCATTTACCTGCGGAACAAGAAACTGCACAGTCCTTGAAACGCCTCCATCCCATGAAACCATTTCCATCATGAAGCCTGAAAGGAAAAACGTCAGACTGGACCGAAGCGTTGACAAATAAACTTCACTTTTTCATCTCACTATGAAGTCCTGGAGTGCGTCATTCCTTGGAATATGTATATATATATATATATATATATATATATATATATATATATATATATATATGAGAAAGGCTGTTGTATCAGCCGAAACGTTAGTCAGTTGAAATAAAGTTTTGAAAGATTTTAAGCCCTGTGAGTGCGGACTCTCTACATGCTTGTATATATGTATATATATATATATATATATATATATATATATATATACACAGACCTCCAACAGAAAGTCGTCACTCTCGACACGTTGTCTAAATTCTATCCACAAAAACGGTCTGCACTCTCAGGTCTTAACTAAAACAAATGTATTTATTTTATGGAAGACTAACGTTTCAGCCTCCTCCAAGGCCTTTCTCATATATATATATATCTCGATAGGTCTTATGAAGAAAATAAGAGTCTTTATTCAGAAAAAATTACTAACGTTTCGGCTAGTCTTCTAAGGCTGTGCTTGTGAACCTCTGTTGTGCCTACATCTACTTATTTTGGCAGGTCAGACTCAGACCCCAGATTGTGGGTCTCAAATGGACCTGACAGTCCAGAAACTAGTCTGAAAGTGTCCCCAGCAGTGCTGTCTGAGGCATGCAATATTCTACACAATGCAGCTGTTAGGATATTCACCGACATTGTTTCAGAATGAAGTTATAATAGAATATATAAGGAATTGTTTTAGGGATACATTTTCCTAAAGGAAAACCCAGATCATCCCTTGTGCATCTGCCTTACCTTTGACACACTTGAAGACCAATTCAGCTCTCTTGGAACACCACGGTATGGTCATTTCCTTTAAGAAAAAATAAATAAATTATATATATAAAAATAAGATTAATGTCTGAAACTCTAAATTTGTTGAAGTTCTCATTATTAGGCCTTAAATGTGTGTGTAGTTGTTTTGCATAGCACGCTTGTGGGGAAGTGCTTGTGTAGCATGTTTTAATATAGGATGCTCATCTCAAGTTGACAACAAAAATAAGGCCTGTTTATTCCTTTGCTACAGAGTTTACACACTAACCTTGGCAAGTCAGTACAACATATTATCCATAAAGTAGCGCTGTCTTTTATTGGGTAATCATTTTAATTTTTTTTTACAATTCTTTTATTGAGTTTTTGCTGTTCGATTCACAACAGTATAGTATTTTTGATGTACATTAAATGTCAAATATTAAGGACATGTATAATACAGATGCGAAATGAAATGAAATAAACAGCAGTTAAAATAACAAGAACATTGCGGTGTCTTAATAAACAGCAATTAAAATAACAAAAACATTGCGGTGTCTTAATTCCAGTGTCCATCTCTATCATCATGATTGAGAGTATTAAACTGATGCACTCCGTTTCCTATAGTTGGGGAGAGGGGGGGGTTCCCTGTCTTATTCCACTCTTAGCATATCTTAAGGGTCTAGAGAGGCATCAGGGTCCATCCAGGGTGTCCATATTTTTTCAAATTTCTGGGGAAAACCTCTCTTCATATAAGTTAGTTTGTAATAGGGGATAGCTTTCTCAATCATATTCTCCCAAGTTATAAGTTTTGGGCCCCTGGGCGATTTCCAATGTACTGCAATGGTTTTTTTAGCATACATACAAAGTAGGGTAATTAGGGTTCTGTGGGCTCTCCTAGGGTAAAGATCTTCAACCTGGTTAAGTAGTGTTACCATAGGATCCAATGGTAGAACCAACTCTGTTCTTTCCCTTATACTTTCTGCTACTTTCCCCCAGAAACGCTGTGCCCTCGGGCAGCTCCACACCATGTGGAAGAAGTCAGCTGGGGAGTCACAGCACCTGGGACATTCCTGACTTAGTTCAGGATTCATTTTGTGCAACCTCTGGGGAGTAAAGTATATACGGTGTAGGTATTTAAGTTGGGTTAACTTATCTCTAGTGCTAATGACCCCTACCAAAGTAGCTTCCAGAACATCTTCCCATTGCTCAACCTCAAGCTGCGGTTTATCCTGCTGCCACTTCTCGAGTAGTTTTGGGAGTTTTGTACTGCCTGTGGACAGAGGTTTTTTAAGGTCTTCCATGTGCGTTAGGAGTTCTATATCTCTCAGTGTTGTGTCAACTACTTGCCCACCAAATTGAGCCTCCACTGTGTGGCGTAACTGTAAGTACCTAAATAACATATTGTTTGGCAGGTGGAAAGATTGTTTCAGCTCTTGAAATGTTAGGAGTCTACCTTCTGGCATTACATCAAAAATATATTTGATGTTAAAATGTGCCCACCTTTGGGGGTCAGGTATCATTTTTAGCTGTTTAAGATTTGGGTTGCCCCACAGGGGGGTGTATTTTGAGCAGTGGGGCAGTGTCTTCGGGAAGCACTTTGTTGCCATCTTCCACACCTTGACTACTGTTCTCATCATTGGGGTGGCCGATTTGGTATATGTAGTACCTCTGTACAACAGATTTTTAAGCTCCTCTAGGGAGCCCATTGTTTGTGCCTCTAACAACGTAGCTACGTCTGTTAGAGAGGGTGAGGTCCATCTCCATGCCACCACAAGTTGTGAGGCCATGTAATACATATATGGGTTTGGTGCCGCCATACCCCCCCTTATTGTAGGTAGTTGCAAAGTTTGTAGCGATATTCTAGGTTGTTCCCCATTCCAGAATAATGTCAGCATGAGGCCTTTAAGTTTACGAAAGGTTGGTTGGAGAATTGGTATTGGAGATTGGCGAAAGACATATGTTAGTTTAGGGATGACTAACAGCGTGAGGGGGAGTTTCCTCCAGTTTTCAGTTTTTTCCTCCAGATATCTTAAGATGGGGTTAACATTAAGATCAGTAAACTTTGACACATCTGCATGTATCCATATACCTATATATTTGAATGAGGTTACCCATTCTAGTTCCTGTACCCTATTAGAGGGGTTTTGAGGGGGTGGGTCTATTGGAAAGATTATAGATTTTGACCAATTTATTTTGAGGCCAGAGTACTTGGTGTGGTCATTTATAATGTCTAGAGCCGCCTCTAGGGATTGGTTTGGGTCTTCTAGGTAGAGCAGGGTATCATCTGCATATAGGGAAATTAGTTCTGTTAGTTCACCCATGCGCAGGCCCTTCACATGCTGTGAGGCTTTGATGCGACACGCCAATGGTCCCATTGCCAAGGCAAATAGCAGTGGCGACAGAGGGCACCCCTATCTTGTGCCTCTGCTAACTGGAAAGAACCTGGATAATTTAGTGTTGGTGCAGACCTTGGCTATTGGAAGGGTGTACAGTGCCTGCACCCAAGCAATAAATGTTTGATGTATGCCCATCCTTCTCATCGTGGCCCACAAGTATTCCCATTCCACAGAGTTGAAGGCCTTCTCATTGTCCAGAGAGACCACTGCTCTGCTACCTATGTTGTCATGCTTAACAGAGATGTTTGTAAAAAGTCTGCGTATATTTGTATCAGTCGATCTGCCAGGCATAAATCCTGTCTGGTCTGGGGATATTATCTCTTCTATGTATTGTGCTAGTCTATTGGCTAGTATTTTTGCCAAGATTTTTGCATCTACATTTATGAGCGAAATTGGTCTGTATGAGGGGCATATTAGGGGATCTTTCCCTGGTTTGGGTATAAGAACAATAAGTGTTTCACTCATGGTTTTTGGGAGAGGGTTCCCTGAAATTAATCCATTGTATAGTTGGGATAGAAGAGGCGCCAATTTTTTCCCATGCTGTTTGTACCATTCCCCTGGCAATCCATCTATACCTGGTGTTTTCCCTGTGGGGAGGGCCCCTATGGCTGTCTCTATTTCAGCTGGAGTAATATCCTTCGCTAGCTCTTGGGAGGCTTCCTGCGTTATTGTGGGAAGGCATATGGATTCTAGGTATAACCTAATTTCCTCTGGGGGGACCTGGAGTTTTGTTGTATATAACTCTGAGTAGAAGTTCGTAAATGCTTGATTTATATCCTCTAAGGATGAGGTGGTCTCACCACTGGGTAGTTTGATGGCTGGGATGGATGTGTTTGTTGCATTGTCTCTAGACAAAGTTGCCAGAAGTTTACCCATCTTGTCCCCGTGCTCAAAAATATTTGCCCTCTGGTAGAGGATGTTTTTTTGTGAATTCTAGCTGTGCTAGATTGAGATCTTCCTGGCACTGTTGCCATTCCCACTTTTTAGGTTCTGTAGGGTCCTCAATGTATTTTCCTTCTGCCTCCCTTCCCGTGCCTGTTCCACGGTGAATGCTGGTGAAAAAGCTGTTTGGCTAAAGGTGGATGTAAGCCACTGTTCCACAAATTTCTCTGGTGTGGAGCCCTCTGCTCTTTCTGGAATGCCCAGGATTCGAATATTGTTGCGTTGTAGGCGATTTTCAAGATCATCAGCCTTAGCTTCCAACGCTTGTATTTGGCTTTCAGTATTTGTCAAGCGTCCTGTCAGTGGATTAACACCATCCTCCAGCTCCCCTATTCTCCTCTCAGCCTCCCCCGTCCGCTCCCTTATTTTGTGTACATCTTGCTTAAGTATTGCAAAGTCTGTTTTGAGTTCGTCTATTCTGTGTATCAATACAGCATTATTGTTGGTTATTGCATTAAGTACCTCTGAGAGCGTGGGTTCGGGTGGAGCCGGCCTATCTGGTTCCTCTGCTGTTGTTTGTGATGCCGGATCATTTATTTGGAGTGAGGAGGTCGGAGATGCTGGTAGTCTGTCTTTAGGGGAGCCCTGAGGCATTGGGGCTCGAGCAAATTGTTCCAATTTGCGAGCAGCGCTGTCTCCGGCACTCAAATGTACTGTGGAGGTGATGCCATCTTGGGACATTTTGCTCGACTTGGCGTGCGCCTTCTTTGTGGCGGTTCCACTCCGTCCCATTCGGTTGCGCCGGCTATACAGTATGCCAGGCGGGTTCCTTTGTATTTTGGTGTTTGCGGGACCACCAGTAAACAGGATAAGTCCAGTATTTTTGTCCCCCTGCACGGAGCTCACAGAGCGTGCGTCCTACTCCAAGCTCATCCGGGACACGCCCCCAAGCATTTTAATTTCATAAACTGCAACAGATTTAAGCATTAGGGTAGAACTACATGGACAACTTCCATGTGTTTTCGGTGGATCAAATGTGCTGTGCCAAAACGCAGGCGCCATGTCGGATGCACAGGAATATAAGGTAAGCAATAGCAATGTCGGATGGTGTCGCAGCGTTCATCAGACAAAACACGACTGTCGGATGCAGATGCATCAGACAGTTGTGTCGGATGAACGCTGCAACAAGATTTGATGCCTGTGTTTTGGCGCAGCGTGTAGGATCTGACGGAAACACATGGAAGTCGTCCGTGTAGTTCTGCACTTATAGTACAGGTATGGGACTGTTATCCAAAAAATTTTTCAGGATAACAGATCTTCATACCTGAAGTCTACTGCAAAATTATGTAGCCTGGTTTTTCTTTCATTAAGGATTAATTATATCTTAGTTTCGATCAAGTACAAGGTACTGTTTTCTTATTACAGACAAAAAGGAAATGAGTCTATGGGAGACTAACTTTTTTTGAATTCTGAGCTTTCTGGATAACGGATCCTATACCTGTGCACGTATCATCACTCTCATAGTTATAGGAAAACAACCTTTCTACTACTTCTGTCCCCAGCAGAGGAGTCTTTCCCAGAATCCAGCACTCATGACCCCAACAGGGTCCCTAAAAGGCAGAGTAATGCAGCAGGGTTGGTGGGTGACATCTCAAATTAAATACCCTATATCTCTGCCAGCCAGAAATATGCACAGTTACAGCCAAGACTAGATTACCTTTAACTGCACAATCTCATGGTTGTTGATTATCTCCAGAGAGACATGGAGAAGTCTGCAAAAGGCCAGAGAGAGTGGTTCCAATTTCATTGTGCTACTCTGCCTTTTATCAGGAGGTATGTAGAAACTGGCTCTATTGGGGGTTCATGGGCATGGTTCAGTTGGGGCAAGTCCCCAGTTTGGCTCGATTTAGTCTAAAAGGGTTTTGTTCTTCTTTAAATCAACCACCATATCTCCATGTCCTCTAGATCTGCTCATTGCTCTACCATGAAAACATAGCATACCATGGTGTTTGGTGGGGCATACCCTTGTCCTGGGTCCACCAAGCCCTGGTTGGTCACATCTGTCAGGGCCAGAATAAAAAAAAAAACTGAAATGTAATATTATTAAGGAGAATTCAACATTTGTGAAAATAAAAGATTCTCAGCAATTTAACTCTGTACTACGAGTTTACGAACAGTGACAGGACAAATTATGGTTTAGGAATCAAAATATACTCATTTGGATTCGGTACCAGAGAAGACCATAAATTCAGAAGGATTATTTCTTAATTGCATTGAAAAAAAAAAACCTTAGGCATCATTGTAATTTTTCTGCCTACACTGAACACAAGCTTCCATCTGATGCTGTCAACAGTAGAGTAGGTGTCTGAAAGTGGTTTCAAGCCCTGTGTTTTGGACAATGCTAAAAACCAGTGTCCTAAAAAGAACAGTTTTATTGCTTGTTGTTTCCATACGAATGTCATTAGTTAAAGGGGAATAAGGTCACAACAGATGGGACATCCCCTGGCCTATGGGATGTTATTTAACAGAAAGTTAAGAAATATTTATTGTAGGCCTGAAGAATGTTCCACCTGTGAATTGAATCCCCTCTTTGATGGCAAATGAAATAGCAGCATAGAAATATGAATCCAAAATGGCCCTCAAGTGGGGAAACACCGTTTCTTAAAGAGTAGGTAATGAGGAGAAAAATATGGAAAACTATTGAGTATTGTATAGACATCTATACGGAAAGCTTTTAGGGAAATTTGGTCAAAAAATTGCATTTAAAACCCTCAGATGAGCAGTCTCTGACACAGTATTTCAGATCGCTCCATCTGTACTTCAATGCACTTAACCTTAAAGGAGAACTCCCCCCCCCC
>CM044435.1:13726018-13745651 GCA_024363595.1 Xenopus borealis | reverse complement strand
AAAAACGCCAGGCGACAGAATCTCCCCGAATCTCCCTGTCTGTCCCTACCCTTAGGGTGAGCCCTTCCTGATTCAGCACAATTAGTGCCCCCCCATACACAAAGTAAGGGACCAAACAGAATTTGTTAGCAGAAATGGGAGTGGACGAACTTGATTGGCCTGGACAAATCCCTGACCTGAGGGACGTATTGGAATGTCACCTGTGAGCTAGGCTTGATACCCCAGAATAGACCCAACCTTCACTAGTGCTGTGGCTGAATGAAAATAAACCAAAAAAGTTCCAACATAGTGGAAAATGTTCCAAAGACAAAAGAGGCTGTTGGGACAGAGACACACGAGCAGATTCAGGGAGATTAATCTTTATAAATCACCAGCAGGAAGGCACTTGAAGCGCTTCGTTTTCTGAAGTCGACCAAAATTGCCTCACAAGGAAACTTCGGGCGACTGTGGAAAACGAAGCGATCTGAGATCCATCCCGTCGGCAATTTACATTTGCACTGACAGGTAGGCAGTTCAGGGAGATTAGTCGCCCGAAGAAGAGGAGATTTGTCACTGGGCGACTAATCTACCCGAATGGACTTGTGTCCCCCCATATAGCAGCAAAGCAATTTTATATTAATGCCCCAGGTTTGGGAGTGGGAATTGCAACATTCTATAGCCACTTATGAGGGTAAAGATCTCACTCTCAGGCAGGCCCGGACTGGCCATTTGTGGGTTAGGGCAAATGCCAGAGGGGCTGCTATAAGGTCCCATAGAAAGTCAGTGTTTAGTGGGCTGGTGGGGGCTGTTTGGGCTTCTATGTGGGCTGATGGGCCTCTTGTGTACCTGAAATGCCAGGGCCTATTTTAATTCTCAGTCCAGTCCTGCTCTCAGGATCATAAAGCATACACATGATAACCTGTCACAGCAAACCACAAAAACATTTCCACAGCTGTGCCACTGGTTAACACATATAAATAACAACGTGGCAGAGAGAACCGCAGGAGTGAGGATCTGTGTCAGTAAGTTCAGAAATGCAATACATGTCCCCGCTTCTCCTCTTTGTTAAATAAATTCAATGTTTCTAATTAGGAAATCTGAACACAAGCGCATCTGAATGAAAACACCCACACAGGGGGATCTATTGTTGGTTAAAGTTGTTCTAGGAAACTATTTACTTGTCATCTTAGAATACACGTCACATGTTCCTGGCTTCCTAACATTCACTGGGGAATAAATAGCAACTGGCTTTTATTTATATATTAAAACCAAAAAGGATGCAGTAGGTTTAGCAAATTACTATATACTACCATTATAACAGATACTAAGTTACTTATTCTGCATAGTTACGCATGTACAGTATATTATGGTGCATGTTTACTATAAGAGAAGGAATTCCCAGCAATGGTTTTTGCATCTATTATCATTTTCCTGCCCGTTGATATTACAAGGAAACTAAAAGTATGTTCAAACAGATAGAAGCTCATGTATCTTATATTCTTTATTTTCTTTGTGTGTGCTTGTTCCCCGTGGCATTATAAAGCTCCAATGAAAAATGGTTTTGTTTTCTCTGAACCCAATCTCCCTCTCCATTTTAACAGGGTAATGAAATTCTAAATTACAGCATTTGCTAGGCTTTTAGATAAGGATCAGCTCATTAGACAGAGGGTTTAATCTGTGAATTGGTAAAATGTTTTATTGCCTCAATCTCTGCAAACAATGTGGCTTGATTATAAACAGTGGGCAAACTTGAACCTTGGCAGTAACCCATAGCAACCTATCGGTGATTAACATTTTACAGCCGGCTGCAGGTTAGCCAGCTACAGGATAAGCACTGAATCAACCAAGATAATGTGATTGGTTGCTACGGGTTACTGCCCAGATGCACATTTGCTCACTGTTTATAAATGAAACCCAATGACTTGGCAGAACCAGAGAAAGTGGTTTAGTTTTCCTTTAATGCCCCCACATTACCTAGATGCTGATTTAAACGCAGTAGAAATAAACTGCCTGGGGATGTGCAAATGTTTTCTTGTTTTAAACATGACCTGTGTTTACTAGCAACATATGGCAAAAATCAACAGTTGCTGGAGACTTAAAGAAGCTTCTTTCTTTAAGGGCTGGTGCAGACATGAAGATTCGGGGAGATTCTGTCGCCTGGCAATTAATCTCCTCTTCTGCGAAAAGGCAGTTCGGGGAGATTGTCGCCTCGCAGAATCGCCAGGCGACAGAAACTTCCCGATTCCCCCTGTCTGCACCAGCACTAAAACTTATTGAAACAATTATATACATTTGAATGGATTGCTATTGTTTACCTCAGACATTTCATGTACCAACAGCAAAGGGATATTAATTGTAGTGATATCATGGGTACAGCAGACTTTCAGGATATTTCGGAGTCCCATTATAGCCGGATCCCGGGCCGTGATGTTCCCACTTCGGACGTTGTCATCCACACAGAGATGAAACACCACGTGTATCTCGGAGAGATTGGAATGTCGCGTCACGTAAAATTCCCCTGTAACAGCATAAAAATGTTCAATTTATGCAACTAAAGGGATAATGGAAATGCAATATTTTTTTCATAATATTCATGCTCGATTAACAAATAAGTCACGCAGTTTTGTAATTACTATTGCTATCATTTGATTCTAATCCAGGAATATCAAACTTGTGGTGTGGGGTTGTCTCTCTTTTACTTAAATGAATGTGGTCCCCAGTCTTTAAAACAATATACAAACTTCTACAAAGATACTGTTAAAGGACAAGGAAACCTATCACCACAAGTTTTAAGTATTTCATACCCCCTGCTGTAATGAATCCCTACCTTTATTTTGCCAAAAACATCTTACTTAGCCTGTGGTTGCATTGGATGGCTCCGATTTGGACGCCAGTTTTTTTCCAGGATGTCATTGTTCGCGTAAACCTACTACACAAAATTGTCTCCTTGTATGCCATCAGTTCTCAGGGTCAATATGTGCATGAGCTCCTGTTCATGTTGAGAATTCCTTGCTCCTGCTGCTTTATGGTGCATTATGGGTATTTTTTTTGTTTAATTTTTTTCCCCAGAAATTTGGGTAGCGGCACATGGGGAGACTTTGCTACTGCAGGCGATTAATCTCCCTGAAATATCTTCCCACTAGCAAAAATGCGAACTGCCAGCGGGATGTCATACGGGTCGATTTTCTGAAGTTGACAAAGTTTTGTTATGATTATGATTCCTTGTGACTTCAGAAAACCAAAGCAATGCTTATGCCATTATAGCGGCGAATCGTATTGTTGCCGACGGGAAAGCATTTCAGGGGGGCATTAGTGGCCTGCAGTAGCAAATATTTATCCCATGTGCCTGTCCTATAACTTAATATTTATGACCTTTAAAGGCTACAGACAGAAAAGGTGAGAGTATCTGAAGATGTCACAATAATCATCCAAATTACTTGAGCCCTGCCAAACAGGCCCACCACACAGTTTGGGAACCCTCAGACATCCTATATTGGTTTAGTAGACAAAATTTTTTTTTACCTGGTAATAAATTTGACTGGTTGCGCTCAACACCTTTATCACCACGCCCTTCGTTTCCATTGGTTGGATCTGCAAAAAAAGGGATCAGCATGGGAGAAATCAGCAAGATGCATGTGTTTCTGGGAATAAGATCTAGCATGGCGGGCTGTCTTGCAGGAAACAGATCAGCCTATAGGGGCAGCGTATGCCAGTAAAGGATCTGGATGTAAAAGAAAGATGCATAATAGACACAGCAGGATATTCATTGACATGTTGCATGGAAGAAACCTGCATATTAGGAGACTGCAGAGCATTGCAGGGAAAAAGCGGTGATGTGGGAAACTGCAGACATGAAAAAAAGTGGCATGCTGCATATGGTTGGAAGATGTGGGGCAATGTTGGCTAAAGGTTAAGGTGGCCATAGACGCACAGATAATATCGTACCAAACAAATTTTCGTACGATATTTGGTGTGTGTATGGTGGGAAATGAGCCCACCAGATTAAGATATCTGTCGGCTGGTTGATCGTGCTGGACGGAAAATTGGATTGGATGCCTTTGAAGGCACCCTTAACATCTGCCATTGTTAGTGCTGAATTGTCAGATACAGGTAGAATTCTATTGTTTCTACCTGTATATATGACAATTCAGCTCTATACATGTGTTGAAACGAACAATCTTTCTTGGAAAGATCTTTTCCAAGAAAGATTGTAATTGTTACATCTATGGCCAGCTTAAGACTAAGTAAGTCAATTAGAAAAAAAGCCACTCCAAACTCACCGCTCGCTGTCCCCACTTCCTCCACTCCGAATTTGGGTGCTCAGCCGGCAGCGCCTCAGCTGCAGTAATGGACATCCAAGAAAGAAAAAACTAGCGGCACTCCAGTAAAACAAATAGGAAATTTATTCCATAAAGGTAGAATCCATATGCCTTACGCGTTTCGGGAGGCAACTCCCTTAATCATAGGCTCCTATGATTAAGGGAGTTGCCTCCCGAAACACGTAAGGCATATGGATTCTACCTTTATGGAATAAATTTCCTATTTGTTTTACTGGAGTGCCGCTAGTTTTTTCTTTCTTGGATGTCTAAGACTAAGTAAGGTTGAATGTTGGACACTGCATGAACAAGTGTATGAGATCTGTATATTAGAGGATGTTGGAGGCTGTATTGTCGAACACGAAAGGGATTGGGCATTTATAAGGTACTGTACAAATAAGCAAAGAAAAAACAAACATTTATCCACCACCCCCAGCAACAAACTGTCCACAATCCAATATATCGTAATACCTAACGGATGTGTAAATAATCCTCAAACAGTCTATAAGAGGATCTCCCTACTAGGGTTACAAACAGGGAGGAGTATTGGCATTCACTGTGCTTTCTCCATAGCCCTGAATGGAGAGTGAAACACTTGTGGGGGTACATTTGGAAGATGTGTATTTTTGAAGCCCTGGCATTCAGCACAAGTCTTTGCTTATCCTTGAGCTATGAGGTGGGTGAAGAGGTTGCAGGACATGAGCTAAAGGAGGACAAAAAAAAAAAAGCAAAGGCTTGCACTATATCGGTTGGGGGGGGGGCACACTAACAATTAAACAGCAGTGGAAATGACTGAACAATGTCAGTACAGAAACCTACAGAACTGCATTTGATCTACTGCATTAGCAGTTCATGCGGGGGGGATATTTACCGCAAAAACAGGAACAATTTGCATTGTTGTCCACAATTTCTTGAATTGCCACAGGGCACAGGTGCGTGTGTTGCAATTCATATATTCAGGCAATGCTATCTCTGTCCCACTCTGGTTCAGATAATGTAACTGTAAAATTCCTGAAATAGGAATCATCTCTTATATTAATATGATTGTGAACACAGAACTGATGCCAGACTATTTCCAAGTACAGCTAGTTCCCTTCAATTGCTTTACCAAATTACTCCAATTTTCACGGTTGCCCTTCCCCCCCCAATTTTTTTTTAAATAGTGAAAATACATTGGCTGTATTTAGCTGTGCCTGCTTGCACTTCAATTTATAGCACAGGCAAGAGCAGATGACACACCAAATACAGACAGAGATAAATATAGATGTGTGTTAATTTTGTTATGTGCTAATATATGTAACGTCATGGGGATGGGGTGTTTACAACATTGGGGTCTTAAAGGAAAATGGCATGGGTTTATGATATGCTACAGATCGAACTACACACCCACAGTGGTTATAAAGTCACTGGAAATAATCTAGTAGCATTTGCATGCCGTGAGTTGAATGAGAAGGAAGAGATGATAATGGGATAAAGCTAGGCAATTTGTTTCCCTAAGGCAAGTAGTGCTAGTTACATCTTTTTTATTTTTAGGTTTTTATTTTGTTTTATTGTTTAAAATAACAACAATAAACATGTAGGAAGGAAGAAGAAATGTACACTAAGACTTCATATCGAATATTATAGTCAATACAAACATATAGTATGGGATAGTCTTGCTCAATTAACTATTGCAAGGTGTTGATTATTGACATCACGTTGCTGGAACTTGATGCAACTTGCTAGGTGGAGGAAGGAGGCATTTGGTAACATCAGGGACAGTGGGCTGCTGGTCTGCCTCCCATCTTTTGAAGTTTCAATAGTGTGATGTAGATCTGATGAATGAATTTGAATTGAATCATTTTATCCCTGATGGAAATGATGTCCTTGTATAGTGTGTCCGTGACTTCTTCCCAGTCCTCATCCACAAGTGCAGGAAGTGTTTGCTGCAACTTGGATTTTGCTCGGGCAAAGGGTGGAGGATTAGAGTCCAGGAGGCTCGATAGAGGCGAGATGTTAGCTTTTTTGTTTTGGGGTCTCTGAGAATAAGTTCTATCGAGGGGGTTTTGTAAGTAACACTGAGGGAGTCAAATTGAGCCTGAAAGGCATGTCGTAGTTGTAGCAACTGAAACAATTGTACAGGGTGCTCTCCAACTTTGGCTCGCAGTTGCATGTGGGTAGGAAGGTCTCTCAACAGCTTGATTCCCATTAATGGCCAGTAATGAAAGTCTGGAAGTGCTGTAGGTGAGAGTTTTTCTAAAGTGGGAGATATGGGCTGAAAATGTCCCAGGATTTGACAGGTAGCCGTCCAGGCTCTATAGGGGGTTGTAATTACTGCTGGGCAGGAGGTATGGTCTGCCAGCCTCCTGTACAGTAGGTTCCTAAGATCTTCCCGGGATTCCAGTCTGAAGGCAAGATGGGTTAAACCGGTGTCTGCCTCATCCACATGGAACCAGCCATGGATGTGGTGTATTTGGCTGGCCAAGAAGTAATGGTATAGAAGTGGTAGTACGAGGCCTTCATCTGTTATAGGAGCTGTGAGTAGGTTCCATGACAGTGAAGGAACCATAGTGGCCCATAGGAAGGGAATAAGGATTGAGTTAATCCTACGAAACACTGCCCTTGGAACCCACACTGGGGAGTTATAGAGTATATATAGAAATTTGGGCAGGTAAATCATTTTAACCTCTTCCCCCAAAGTGTAAGTGGTAGATTGGACCAAACCGCTGTTGTGGAGTGGAGTTGGCCTAAAAAGGTTCAATATTATCTTTGGTGTAATTGTTTAGGTCTGTTGTTAGGGAAACTCAGAGATATTTGAACTTGGTGACCCCCTTCCGCCCTTGTGCGGTTTTTGGCAGATTAGGAACTGGGTCCAGCAACATTATGACCGATTTCTCCTTATTTATGGTAAGGCCTGAGTATGTCCCGAATTACTGGAGCATTTCAAGGGCTCCCAACAGGGAGTCCTGGTAGTCTGCCAAGAATAGTAGCAGATCATTAGCATATAGTGCAAGTTTATCCTCCAGAGTTCCAAACTTGAAGCCCTGTATGGTGGGAGTCTGTCTGATTTTTATGGCCAGTGGTTCTATGGCAATGGCAAATAGCAGTGGCGACAGGGGATAACCCTGCCTAGTTCCAAGTGACAGGGGAAAGAAAGGAGAAAGAGTTCCATTGATCTTAATCTGTGCTGTAGGTTTTTGGTATTGTAGTTGGACCCAGTTGATAAATTGGGGCCCAAAGCTAAAATGTCCTAAGGTCGCCCACAGATATGGCCATTCCACTGATTTGGGGAACTCTATGGAGTTCAGAACTTCCGCCAGTTGCACCTTGTTATATATGTGGCCTTAGAGCAATACAAGTTTTTGTAGAAATTGGCGAAGCTGTTTAAAATACCCTGGGGACTAGTGACAAGGTTGTCTCTTGCATCTCTAACTTTTGGTATTAGGGTTTGAGTGTCCCTGGTGGTGGCTAAACAGTTTCCCTGCCTTATCGCCCTGATCAAATGCCCTATGGTTAGAGTATAGGAGTCTTTTTTTGGTCAGGTTAGTCTCCTCCACCTCCTCGCTTGCAGCCCGAGCAGCTGACATAACGCCCCGGGCCACAGCCTTAGAAGCCTCCCACAGAGTAGTAGGTGAAGTAGTATTCTGGTTTATAGTCCAGTAACTGCTATATTCCTTCTGGGAGTGATCTCTGACTTTGGGGTGACAGAGCCACAATGGGTTCAGTCTCCACACGTCCCGATTACTTTTGGGGTTGGATATAATTTTTACTGATAACCAGGAGTGGTTGGAGAATGCCCTCAGTAAGTAGTCTGCCAAGTCAACTAATTGTGCGAAGTCAACTGTGGCTAGGGCCATGTCTATGCGTGACAGGGAGCCGTGGCTGGGAGAGTGACAGGAGTATTCTTGTTCATACGGATGTACATACATCGCCATAGTTCAAGCAGTCCTATAGATTCCATTCATCTATTCAGACCAGGGTTGTGGCCCCTGGCCTGACCTATGCTGTCTAAGTGACGATCCAGTCTAGCATTAAAATCCCACGAGACATAAGGGTGCAGCAGGCAAAGAGGCCAGGATTTTGTAAACATGTTCCAATACTGCCAGTGAGAAGGGAGAGGGGCAATATATATTGGTTAGGGTTAATGGTTGATTTTGCAATACACAATTATGTGGCCATAGAAGTCAGTACAGGCATCTAGTAGATCAAATATTATACACTTCCAAACGAGCAGGGAAACTCCTCTGGTATGTGTTGAGAAGGGTGCATGGTAAGCATGTACCACCCAATGTTGCTTGAGAGATAGGCGTCTTTGGCCAGTAAGGTATTTATGTATCCCCATGCCCATTGATCAGATCATAATGGGGTACTTGGGAGACCATGTTGTGGTCTTCATAAAGGGATTTTCTAATTTGCCCAACATTGGTCTGTTAGTTGGTCAGAATAAGCTGACAGCTTAGTCTTTAGCATTAATCAGTGTAAGTGCCAAATTAATTCACTGGAGAAAATCACCCCCTGCATCTCCAGCTTTCTCACCAAAATCCCACCCATATCAGTGGCTGCTTTTGGGGTAAGAGGATGCCAGCAGGGGTTCTTCTGATTTCTGATAAAATTATAGGTCTGTAACACAAATGACCGGTTAGCTAAACTCAAAACTGGACTATTGTCCCAAAACATAATTTTCCACAAGCCCAAATAAATGAAAAAATAAATGATGGAAAGGTAAACAGGTAACACATCCCTCAAGCACACTGCTCACCTGACATTACAGTTGCACTATAGCATTATTTACCATGCTGATGCTTAGACTTCTGCTCTCGTTGTGCCCGGGCATACAGAAGCACTTGCTGAACGATTTCGAGCTGTTCCTGAAGTTGGGGGAACTGGAAATCTGTACATTCCTGGCACACGGTGGAAAAATCTGTAGGTTCCACAAAGCATCTAACATTTAATACAGAAAGGGCATAATGCATGATATCTATGCATCAATGCTTGAGTTATGTGTTTACAAAACAGTAGGCATGCACAACACAGCACAACACTGAAAATTAAAGTACTTTCAAACATCTTAATTCTCCAGTGCTGTGTTCAGTGATTATACTCTGACTGGTTGGACCTTTCAAGGTTACAAAAACCTGTAGCAAAGTTTCAAATTAAAAAAACAAAACAAAAATAGGACTTGATTTTAAGGGACAATACCTATCTATATTCACCCTTGGTCAGACAGAACAAAACCCTAATTAATTGCATCTAGTACCTGGATACTTTTTTCATGATGGAATGTAGTTTGAATGAGTATCTAATTATTTTTGGACAAAAGCCAAGAACACAAGGGTCGGGTGGACAGGATAAAGTGGCAACTGTATGGATCAAACAATGTTAGAGGAGTTTCCAAGCTCGCTTTAAAAGGCACCTGTCAACCCAAATTGTTTCCCCTGCCAGAGGTGCAGGCTAATAAGAGTCTACATGCCTATGGAGAAAACAGGCCCCCCTACAGGGGATTTGGGCCAATGTCATTCCATGGGCCCCAGATTTTTCCAAATTTTGTTGGTGCTCCCCTATGACACTACATCACACTCAGAAGGTCAAACTCATCCCTTAAGCTGCCGTGTGCAACTGGTTTGAAGTGTCAATCTATACCCTTTATCAACTCATATTGAATTGTGCTTTGTGTCAATTTGTGCCTTACTCTCTCTTCTTAGATCCTGAATAGAACGGTCTGCTTATTATTTGTCTGTTATGTTATAATAATTGTGTGTGTAAAAAAAAAAAAAAATTTAATAAATCTTAAAAAAAACACTCCACAAGTGTTATTCTGCCGATCCAAAGAACTTCCACCCCTCAAGCATGTAACGTCACACGTATGGCCATCCACACCGGGAGCTCCCTTGTGGGGGCCCAGTTAAAAAACTATTGTTTCCCCCAACTGGGGCAAGGGCACCATTAGCTCGTACCACCAGTGGGGGAAACAAATTGGAGGTGACAGGTGCCTTTTAAAAGAATATCCATCTCACAATTTTCGTGTAGTAGGATATAGAATGTTATCATAAATTAATTTCATTTTATAGAATTGCAGATTGGGAGAATAATTGTAAATAGCTACACTGCAATAAAAAAAAACCCATGGCTTTAAGAGATGTTTTGCAACTTAGTAGGTCATCAATTCTCATGGAGGAGTTTGTCCCGTGGGCCTCAAGTCTGCAGAGCTGTAGCAGTAAGTTCTGATAGCCTTGAATTAGACCTCTCAAGACTGACAACGTACCTCTTTTGATTCCACTATAGGAATTTATGCGGTTGTCAACCAAAATGACCAGGCCGCACAATGACGTTGAATACAGAGACATTGCAGTTTGGAGTCTGTGTAACTTTACCCCACTGCGATGATTGCGCTTGTGTTTGCAGAAGTCTAGCATGTCGGCTCTCATCAACCTCAGGTTATGCATGGTCTTCAGCTGCGCCCCTTGAATATAGCAGAAGAACAGATTTTTACAAGAAATGGCCTAATCCAATGATGTACATATTGTATGGTATGATATTTATAGATTTGAGTTAATCCAGAGCTACTAAATGTTAAAATCCCATTATCTGGCTGACTGACAAAGACTGCCTGCTATGGACATTCTTTCTCTGTATTTTTGCATTCATAAATGTTTGTGGTTGGTGTCATGCTGCTTTAAGGAGAAGTAAAGCTTAACTAAAGAAGTAGGCTAGAAATGTTGTACATTATGCATTGTGGGCTTTAGCTGGGAAGATCTGTGTCTCCAAAGATGCCCCAGTAGCTCCCCATCTTCTTTTCTGCTGATTCACTGCACATGCTCTGTGCTGCTGTCATTTACTGAGCTTAGGGACAATCACAAAAGATATTGAATATATATCTAGATCTATCTATATATCTATATATATCTATATATATCTATATATATATATATATATATACACACACACACACCAATACTAATCAGACTTATATTGGGACACACAATATATATATAAAAAAAGACATTTTGTTACCGCACTCCACTGGTCAATGCAAAACACCCAGGTGCTACTCAGAATCACAATTAACTAATTCATCCATGCTGGACTGAGTGCACACTGGGAACCATTCCAACAGGCTGTTTGTTTAAAAATACAACATCTTATTTAAGTTAATTAAAAAACAGGCCGACGTTTCGGTCCACATCTAGGACCTTTATCAAGACTTGATAAAGGTCCTAGATGTGGACCAAAACGTCGGCCTGTTTTTTAATTAACTTAAATAAAATGTTGTATTTTTAAACAAACAAACTCAAAAAGAAAAAAGTGTGACTCATTCAATTGCACCCCCCCACCCAATGTGTCCGAAAATATATATATGAGGAATATAATGGGTTAAATTAATTAAAACATAACTTTTATTTCATTCCATAAAATCAATGTAGAATACGTTAAAACTGCGGGTTAGGACAGAGAGTCGGGCTAATAAAGCAATTGGTCTGGCTGTAGGTTGCTGTGCAGTGTAAATTGGCGCAATTGTTACACCACCTATGGCATATCGTATGGATGGACAGGCATATAAAAACGCTAATCTGCCTCTCGTGTGCCTCAGGCACCTCTAAATAACTGCCTTCAGATCATCCATACTTCTACATAAATACCTGCGGCATGTTCTAATATAGCACAGCTAAACTGCCTGATGTGTGCCTCAGGCACTGCTGGCTATCCCACCTGATAATCGTACGTGTTCTCACCAGATACGCTTCGTTACATTTAGCTATCTTGTGCCTCAGGCACTGAGACTAACTAGCTAGCGTATCGTCTGTTGAGCCAACCTTGTATCTCCAGCGCTAGATTTATTGTGGCAGAAATGTAGCGAGAATTATCTAAACTAAATGTGTCTCAGACACAGAGTAAGAGTTAGTTTGCCACAAAGTATCGCCACAATTGGATACACTCTCATACTGATTAAAGAGCAGACTGCCAGCCCCCACCCCGCCAGAACCGCTGTAGATTTAGCTTCCGCAAGCTCTACCCTCCCCTGTTAAAAAATGTGTGCGCCGACGCGCGTTTCACCCGTCTCTTGCGGGCTTTGTCATAGGCATCGGAGCGCCAGTTCTCCCGCCTCTATTTATAGCGTATGTAGTGACAGTTGAAGTTCAAATCAGCCAATCAAATGCTGAGAAAAACGTAACATGAAGAATGCTGACAATTTCCAAAGCGATGTATATTCATTGAACGATATGGGGATTTATAATACTGATAACCACTTAAACTGAGGACCTGAGGTTATACAGGTAGTTTCCTCGTACATGGAATATTTATTGAATCTATCGAAATATCATATTAGCCATGCTAAAAAAAAGGGGGTCATATTACTAGCATGGCTAATATGATATTTCGTACTGGTTTCCAATCTCTGGAAACAGTCTTCCTTAAAGGAACAGTAACACCAAAAAATTTAAGTCTTTTAAAGTAATGAAAATATCATGTAGTGTTGCCCTGCACTGTTAAAACTTATCTATTTGTTTCAGAAACACTACTATAGTTCATATAAACAAGCTGCTGAGTAGCAATGGCGGAAATTGAAAAACAGCTATATGGCATAGGATAAGTAATAGACAACAGATAACAATATGTTCTACAGAGCTTTTCTGCTATGTAACTTGAGCCTTTTCTCCTTTGAATGGCTGCCCCCATTGCTACACAGCAGTTTCTTTATATAAACAATACTAGTGTTTCTGAAGCAAACACTGCAGTTTTACCAGTGCAGGGCAACACAGCATTAAATTTTTATTACTTTAAAGCAATTTAATTTTTTGATGTAACTGGTCCTTTAAGAGGTCCAAAGCAGTGACATGGGGCCCAGCCTAAAGAACAGTTAGGGGGACAAAAAAAAACAAAGCATTGGGCCTCATTTATAAAAGTGCTAAACTTATAAAAGGTGCAAAATCATGCCCCGTCAGAGCACTTCCGCGTGGGGATTTTGGTGCAGCCTTCACATTGCACCATAGGTAGGTGGCCAGCAAAGAACTGTGCTACACTGTGTGCCATTTTGTGCTGCCTAGGTTGCAGAATGATGCCCAAGCAATGGGATGCCATACTGCCTTCAGGCTGCCAAATACAGTCATATGAAAAGGTTTCTTAATTCTTTGCAGTTTTGTTTATCACTGCCTGAGATTTCAAAGAAGCAACTTCCTTTTAACATGCCTTATAGAAACAGTAAACTTTCGGCAGTGACAAAGTTTATTGGATTAACAGAAAATATGCAATATATAACAAAATTAGTCAGGTGCATACATTTGGAACCCCAGCAGAGTTATGTCAATACTTAGTTGAGCCTCCTTTTGTAAATATAACTGCCTCTAGACACCTCTCCTATAGCCTTTGATGATTGTCTGGATTCTGGATAGCGGTACTTTTGATAATTTGTCCATACAAAATCTCTCCAGTTAAGTTAAATTTGATGGCTGCTGAGCATGGAAGTCTGCTTCAAATCATCCCATAGATTTTCAATGATATTAAAGTCAGGGGACTGTGATGGCCATTCCAGAATATTGTACTTCTCCCTCTGCATAAACACCTTTGTAGATTTGAAGTGTATTTAGGGTCATTATCTTGTTGGAATATCCAACCCCTGCGTAACTTTGTGACTGATGCTTGAACAATATACTGAAGAATTTGTTGATATTGGGTTGAATTCATCCAAACCTCGACTTTAACAAGGGCCCAAGTCCCTGAACTAGCCGCACAGCCCCACAGAATGATTAAACCTCCACCAAATTTGACAGGTAGTAGGTGTTTTTCTTGAAATGCAATGGTCTTCTTCCTCTATGCAAAGCACTTTTTGTTACAACCAAATAACTAAATTTTTGTCTCATCAATCCAAAGCACTTTGTTTCAAAATGGCTTGCCTAAATGAGCTTTTGCATACAAGTAACTCTATTTGTGGTGCAGAAAATGCTTCTTGCTAATCACCCTGCCATACACATGTTCTTTGTGCAAACTGCGCTGATTTGTAGAACAATGTACAGATACACCATCTGCAGCAATATCATTTGCAGGCGATCTTTGGGTTGTCTACAACCACTCCCAATACTCCGCATATACCATTCCTGTATTTTTCTTGGACTGCCAGACCTAGGTTTTACAGCAACTGTATGTGGCCTTCCATTTCCTGGTTACATTCCTTACAGTTGAAACAGACAGTTTAAACCTCCAAGATAGCTTTTAGTAGCCTTCCCCTCATAATACCGAAAAATCTTTGTTTTCGGGTCATTTGAGAGTTGCTTTGAGGATCCCATGTTGTCACTCTTCAGAGGAGAGTCTAACAGAAGCACAACTTGCAACTGGCCATCTTAAATACCTTTTCTCATTATTGGACACACCTGCCTATGAAGTTCAAGGTTTAATGAGCTAATCCAACCAATTCGGTGTTGCCAGTAATCCGCATTGAGCAGTTACATGCATTCAAATTAGCAAAATTACAAGGATGCCCAGCCAATTTTTCACATTTGATTTAATTACATACAACTGAATATTGCTTCACTAAAAATCTTTGTTCAGAAAACACCCCAGTACTCAGATGTTCCTGGGATCAAACCTTTTCATACAACTGTACATGCAGTACTGGATTCATGAAAGAAATCAAGATCTTTGCACATTCTAAAGAGCAAAGATGTGCACCTATTGTGCTAAGCGCAGGACAGGGTGCAAAGTGCTATAAAACATTGAGATTTGCAACTGAATTCATAAGATCTTTGCACTCCATTATAAAAAGCAAACAGCTGCACCTAGGGTGCTAAGTGCATGACAGAATGTAGAGTGCTAAAAAACATGGAGATTTGCAACTGTTTTTACACAATTCTCTAATATTTCTAAACATATAAAGTTGCACGTTATTCTTTATGAATCCTTCTCACCTAAATGAATTGTAAAGCTTTCCTCCAGCTGCCTGTGCTCTTCATATGCTTCCCGGCTGGTATCCGCGCTCTCCTGTAGGCTGTTGGGCTGAAATTTAATTTCTTCACTAAAATATAAAAAAGTGACAGTTTCTCCTTGAATGCTAAAGAGGTATTTACAGTTCTGTTTAAATGCCAATCTGAAGTCCTTGTGGCAAGGAAGCTGGTGACAACTTTGATCTGCATGTAATGTGATGCAGGCCTAACCATTATGCAGTGTGCTTCGGTGCCATACACTGGCCTGTATGTAATGTGCAGAAATGTCATATGCTGTCCTCTGTATAAGAAGCAACAACAGCTGCTACCTGGGGGTGAAAACATAACTGTGAACCTTTCCAACTGTAGTTTTTATATAATTAAAGTGGTTATTTTTAGTATTACGTAGAGACTGATATTCTGAGACAATTTGCACTTGGTATTCATTTTTCATTATTTGTGGTTTTTTAGTTATTTTTCTTTTTATTCAGCAGCTTGCAATTTCTGCAATCTGGCTGCTAGGGTCTAAATTACCCGAGCAACCATGCATTGCTTTCAATAAGGGACTGGAAGAAAAATAGGAGAGGGCCTGAAAAAAAAATTAATAAAAAGTAGCAATAACAATAAGTGTGTCACCTTACAGAGCATTTGGTATTTAGATGGTCAGTGACCCCCATGTGAAAGCTGGAAAGTGTCACAAGAATAAGGCAAATAATTAAACTATAAAAAAATAAAATAAAGCCCAGTGAAGAATGACCCCCTCCTCCCGTGACTCTATGCCCATTTTAATACAGCTCAAGACCCTATTTGCCCTTGATGCTGCTGACTGACATTGCTTGCTAGTATATTCCATGATTCTAAAATGTTCCTTTTAAAATAAGCATTATACAATTTCCCAAGGACAAGATTAAGACAAGTCAATTGTATTGTGTAAAAACAATAGCATTATTGTATAACTGATACTTTGTTAGAGTCTTGTTGCGTAATTGTTTGGTTGATGGGGATGGCCAAATTTGACCAGTTTGACTTCCCCAAATAATCGATACGGGCAAAATGTCACAAATGCCCATTAAAGTCTATGGGGCAAATTCACTTAAGTCCGGAAATTCACTAGTGCAGCCTTCCCCGCAGTTCGCCAGCCCTCTGCTAATTCACTAAAATGTGATGTTGCGCTCAGTGAGACGAATGGTAGCGAAGTTGCGCCAGTGAAAATTCGCCAGCTAATTTACATACAGCAGGAACAAAGTTTGAATGGACATATATATATAGAAAAAACATTACATTACACAAGCCCAGGGAGCCTTAATAAATGCAAATAGAGTTGTTATATTGCCCTACACATGGCCAGCATAGTTTATGTAGCAAAACGGAATACACTGGCACTTCAAGGCTGGTGAATGGCAGGGATCCCCCTTGCCGTTTATTGGTACGAATGTGCAACGTTTCGGGGTAACACCCTTTGTCAAGCATACCACATATACAACAGTGCAGACATTACATTAAAAATTATTTTCAATTTGAAGGCGAATTTTATCTGCAGTTACTAGGTTGCGCGATGGGTGCTAATATGGCACCTGCATACGCAAATATCTTTATGGATTATTTCGAACATACTTTCATTTTCCCTAATGGCCAATTTTCGCAGTATATTCATTCATATTTGCGATATGTGGATGATACATTCTTTTTATGGTCAGGATCAGCCAATGAACTGAAGAAGTTCCTGGAATATTTAAACAGTGTTCATCCCACTATGAAATTTACTATGGAAACTAATGCCAAGGAAATACATTTTTTGGATGTGAATATCCTGTATCATGATGGAAAATTTGAGACTACAGTATATACAAAACCTACTGATCGGAATAATTTACTCAATCCAACATCATATCATCCACCCCGGCTTATTAAGGGGTTACCGAAAAGCCAACTACTAAGGGTTAAACGCATTGCATCTAATGAGAGTATGTTCGAAGTTGAATCTAATAAAATGATGGACAAATTTCTAGAAAAGGGCTATGACAAAAAAAGCCTGCAAAGGGATAGAGAGGAAGTAGGAAAAATACCTAGAAATGAACTTCTTGCAAAAAAAACTGTTGTTTTGACTGTTAAAATGCAGAGAATTCCATTCATATCAGCTTATGACCACAATTCTAAAATCTATCGGAAGATCATTTTGAAATATTGGAGCATTTTGAGCTCTGATGCCAAATATGGACATTTGTTCCAACAACCACCCCTCTTTTCATACCGGCGGGGGAGGAATATTGGGAGTATGATTAAAACAAGAAACAGGGTACAACAGGATGTTGCCTTTATTTTTAATCCAGTTTCTAATGGCACATTCCCTTGTAGGAATTGCGGTCATTGCAATGGTATTATACCAGGTGGGTTTGTGACACATCCGCAGCGAGGTACAAAACATAAGCTTAAGGGATGTCATACATGTGACAGCAGTGACGTAATCTACGCTATTAAATGCCCTTGTGGTTTGGTTTACGTGGGCCAAACATCTAGGCAGATAAAGGTCAAGCTAAACGAACACAAAAGCTTAATACGTAACTACAAACCAGTACCCGCTGTAACTACAGACATACTGAGTAAGGATAAAGACAAGTTGAAACAGAGAAGAGAAACTTTATTAGCAAAACACTTTTTTACACAGGGACATCGTGTGTCACAACTTCGTTGGCAAGTGCTTGAAAAAATTAAAATATGCCCGGGTCAGGATAAAAAGCGGGTATTATTGCAGAGAGAATGTTACTGGATATGGTTGCTCCAATCCAGGTGTCCAAAGGGACTCAATGAGGAATACAATCTATCCTGTTTTCTGTAATAAGTTCTTATAATATTTATAGCTAATGTACACTTTTTTATATCTATTCGCAGATAAGAAAAATTCCTTAGATAAATGTATCTCAGTAACAGGTAAATGTTTCCTCTTTTAAGATACTACAGGTAATTTATAACTTTTGTAACTTTGGTATTTTTGTAATAGTTTGTAATGTTTTTATATGGTCAGGATTTTGTATCAATTTTATCTTTTCTTTTTAGAGATGCAGTCACTTCACCGAAGTTTGTAACACAAGCCACTCACTATTTAAAAACAATTGTTTCAAGTTTCTCTTGGATAGATACTATAACACTGAAAAATATTGGACTTTCTGGACTTTGAGGGGTTACTTGACATGGGTTTGAGCTGTGGGGGTGGTCCAAACCAATTGCTTATGGAAAGTGTGTTAATTGGTTAACACTTATAATGTCTGCACTGTTGTATATGTGGTATGCTTGACAAAGGGGGTTACCCCGAAACGTTGCACATTCGTACCAATAAACGGCAAGGGGGATCCCTGCCATTCACCAGCCTTGAAGTGCCAGTGTATTCCTTTTTGCTCTGTACACAGAGGGTGGCCGATACCTCTTACATTGGGCACCAGGCGTTCTCTAGCTAAGGGAGTGTTGGGTGAGTGCGCTACTTTATTGACTTTCTCAGTATAGTTTATGTGCCATATGTTAGGAAAAGTAGGGGAAGCAGGATACCCAAAAAAAATGTTTTCCGGGCATGTGGCCTTACCATAAAGCTGCAGTACTACAAAGAATGATATATAGTTTAAGAAAAATCTCCTTAACAAAAACTCCAGATTAACTCCCATACTTTACATATACAAGACTTCCCACCAGTATAGACGATATCCTACGAACAGAAGATACTACAGTACATCACTGGACAGGCTTTGACTATGCCAAAATCAGCACTTTTTAAACTCTAAACAGATCACTGATGCCACGGACCAGAAGACTGCGTTTAAACAACTATTTACAAGAACAGAACGTACCTCACACAAAATATCTGCAATTTACAAAATGGTTATAAGAGGCCCTGAAATACCTATAAGTGATTTCAAACAAAAATGGAAAAATCAACTACATTGCAATCTTACGGAGGCAGAATGGCACTTTAGTAAAATCATATAAGTCAACTAATTGTACTCCAAGAAAACAATTATAAAGTGCACTTTCAATGGTATCGAGTACCAAGCAAACTATCTAAAATATTTCCGAATGTACCAGATGAATGCTGGAGATGAGGACAAATAGGAGGCAACCTAACTCGTATTTGGTGGCACTGACCAATATCCAACTATATTGGACTCAAATTAAACAATTACTGCGAAAGTTTACTGATGGACTCAGCTCCCTTTTTTCTGCTATACCACAATGATATATCGCTAACACAATATAAGTAATCCGTCATCTTAAAGGAAACCATTACCCCCTGAACAATGTAAGTCTCTATAAAAAGATATTGCTTAAAACAACTCATATGTAAAACCCTGATTCATGTAAATAATTCATAATAATATACTTTAATAGCATGTGCCATTGATACTGCCGGATCAATTAATGGGAATAAATTTATAAACTTGTTGCATGACAATTTTATGG
>CM044435.1:13695948-13722149 GCA_024363595.1 Xenopus borealis | reverse complement strand
AACTTGATGGACGCAAGTCTTTTTTTCAGCCTAACTTACTATGTTACTATGTAATCATAAATGGATAATGGCCATTTTAAAAAATAAGGGCAGCCTCCTGGGATCGTATGCTTCAACGGTGCACACAAACATACCAAACAAGCTATAAAGTTAGGTCACATGAGCCAATTGACAGAGTTCTTTCTTTTGATTCCACACTTCTTCCTATTGCAGTTAGAGTTGAAATATTTCTAGTTAGGTGATCTCTGAGCAACACACGACCCATCACGAAATGGTGGATCAAGGCAAGAGATGTCAAATGGCAATATTTACTTAAATATATATTCCAGTTTGGTAAGATTATTGAATATGCCACTAAATTTGATATAAGCTCAAGTATTCATTTTGGGGGTATAGTTTTCATTTAATCCTTAGCACAGTGGCCAAAGCGCTGATGCCACTCTTTTGGAGATCACACACTATTCCCACAATCAAAGACTGGGTACTAACGGTACAAGAGATATATCAGTTTGAACAATTTAAAATTGATGCTAGCAAACCAAAACAAGTCATTCACTCAAAAATGGTTACACTGGCTATAGTTTGTAGAATCCCCCAAATACATTGCTCTGATAAGCAGATAACCTAGGCCCCTTTTCATCTTTCCATTGTTAACCCCTGGCATTCAAACCTAATTTGAAATTTCAACTTTGAATTCACTTTTCTCCACGAATCCGATGAATATTTCTCCCTTGCTTAGAGAACAATTACTGCCAAAATGAATGCTACCTGCCCAGTACTGTTTGATTGTTTAAAATGTTTACATTTATGTATAATATATCTTGAATTGAACTGTATTCTTTAAATAATATGTGCCATGACCTAAAATTGGACTACAATACGGTATATTACATAATACATCAAAGAATGTACAAAAAAACGAAATGCAAACATATTTCATTGGTATTGAATACAGGTAAACAAAATAAGGAATCTTTAAAAAAAAAAAAAAAAACTAACATAAAAACTAAAAAGTCAGAATTGTAGAGGAATTGTACCTTATGAAACTGTTGTTGGGATTCTTCAGATCGTGGTGTAACTTGATAACCCACTCCTGGTATTCTTGCTTTTGGATGGTAGACAACTGCTGTAACTCTGTGCTCCATTTAGTTTCTAATACCTAGAAATAATGTACTTTGTGTTTTGTCATACACTGACAAGGAAACACTATTAATTTGGGAAATTGCATATTATCCTTATGCAGCTAACCTCTGTTATATGCCAAAGAAAAACAGTGTGCAGTGAATGCAGCACCCCAGGCTCTCTAAAGACTTGTGGGCCTCTAGTAGTAAACAATCTCTTATGGGTTCTGGATGCTGTGTGTGGAAATTTTACCTGTTGGGATTCGAAATGCTGAGCAGCTACTGAATTCACATCCTGATCAGTGAGAGACTTGCCCAGTTCCTGCATCACTTTGTTCATCTCTGTGCCCTGTCTAAGAAAATAATATGTTAACTATTTGTTTGATTACAAATAAATACCATACAGAACCCCTAAAAAGATATGTTCTGTATAAGAGATGTAATTGAATGGCTGACTTATTATCCAGCCAGTGGTAGCTTTTAATCTGGAAAGCCACCCTATAGGATCAAAACCATTTATACAACTTCAATTCCCCAAGGCGACCTCATTGCAGAAAAGCAGATCATACTTGGGTTCATGGTTGGCCTGGTTAGGCGGATGCTTCTGCAGAGCACTGATGTGGTTTAAAGGGGTATTGTTCTTTCTTAAAGGGATTCGTCATGATTTTTATGGTGTTGTTTTTATTTCTAAATTACACGGTTTACACTACAAATAATTCACTCATCCATATATAATTTCATTCCTGAATCAAAAAGAGTATTTTTTTATTGTAATATTGGTCATTTTGCCTGGGCATGTGCTTTCAGAAAGTACTGCACTATGGAACTGCTTTCAGATTGTTGTCAAAGCAAATGTTTCTCCTACTCAATGTAACTGTAGTAGTCGCAGTGGGACATGGATTTTTACTAACAATTGCTGTTCGTATATCTATAGCGGTTATCTTGTGTTATGGAGCTGCTATCTGGATACCTTCCAATTGTTCAGTTGTTAAGGGAAGAGGGTGATATCACTGCAACTTGCAGTACAGCAGTAAATAAAAAGTGACTGCAGCTTATCAGAGCACAAGTCACATGACTGGGGGCTCCTGGGAAACTGACAATATGTCTAGCCCCATGTCAGATTACAAAATTTAATATTGAAAGAAATCTGTTTGCTCTTTTGAGAAATGGATTTCTGTGTAGAGGTCTGCTGGAGCAGCACTATTAATTGCTGTGTTTTGAAAAAAAAAAAAAAACATGTTTTTCCATGACAGTATCCCTTTAATACTTTGATGAGTGCATTCATTATGCTATGACACACAGAATCCAACAAAGAACTTCATGACTTCACTCTTATGGGATCCATACAAGCAAGAAATTTGCAACTGAACGATACCTCTCCCTTAATTTCTTCAGCTCCACATCCCTTTCACTCAGCAGTTCTGAGATGCTGAGAAAGTAATTGTGCTCCAGGTTCAGAAGGGTCTCTGAAGCCGGGGAATGTATCAGATCATGGTAAACGTCGGCAAAGTCTTCATCCCAGTTGGGCTCTTCGGGTCGCGCATGTTCCAAAGTTGTCTGAGGGGACAAAATACATTTTTTTTTTTTAAATTTTCATAATAAACATAACCAACAATACAAGTTATACAACCTTAGAAAGGAAAGAGAAGATTCTCAAGTGCCAGGAGAAGTAGGGTCAATTAAGTTACATATTTATATATTTGAGTAACTAAACACTACTTTGTTATCTTTGCACTGCTACCCAATTACCCCACACTGCATCAAACTTTTTTGGGCAACCTCTGACTACATATGTAAGTTTCTGTTTAGGTAAAGCAAAAACAGGATTTTTGTACTCACCGTTAAATCGGTTTCGCTGTAGTCGAAAGGGGGACACAGGGACTGATGGGGTTAAGCTCCATCCTCCAGGAGGCAGGACACTTAAAAGAATTGTGTGGGCGTGCCGGGTCAGGCGTAACCCCACCCACAACACAATCCTATTCAGTTGGTTCCAAAGCTGCCAACGGAACTTTATAATTTTCAAAATACAAACCCAAAAGCAGGCAGAACTGCAATACAGAGAAGTGTTCACTCAAACCAAAAAGGTCAACGAACAAAAGCTCGCCAAGGGTGGGAAGCCCTGTGTCCCCCTTTCGACAACAGAGAAACAGATTTAACAGTGAGTACAAAAATCCTGTTTTCTCTGTCGTCTTAGGGGGACACAGGGACTGATGGGGACTTATCAAAGCAGTCCCAACACAGCAGGGTGGGAGCGAGCCTGTATAGAGTGGTTCAGTTATTTTATCACTGATTGCAGCACTCTACGTCCAAGAGAAGCCTCAGCCGAGGCAAATGTGTCAACATTATAAAATTTAGAAAAAGTGTGGGTAGACGACCAGGTAGCCGCCTTGCAAATCTGCTCCAAGGGAACAGTTACGCCATGCCCAGGAAGCTCCCTGAGCTCTTGTGGAGTGCGCCCGGAGTCCTTGGGGCGGTGACTTGCCTTTAGCAATGTACGAATGCTTGATGGTCTCTCTGATCCATCTGGATAATGTTGTCTTCGAAGCTGCCTGGCCCCTGCGGGGTCCAGACGGAACTACAAATAGAGTCTGTGAAGACCTGAATGACTTGGATCGGTCTATGTACCATCGAATCGCTCTGACCACATCAAGTTTGTGTAGTTTCTGTTCCTTGTCGTTCTTAGGTTCTGGACACAAGGAGGGCACCACGATGTCTTGATTAACATGGAATGAAGATACCACCTTGGGCAGGAATGTGGGCATCGTATGAAGTACTGCTTTATCCTTATGGAAAGTTAGATAAGGAGGGTCACAGGACAATGCTCCGATTTCTGAGACTCTTCTGGTGGAGGTAATGGCCACAAGAAATACAGTCTTCCAGGTAAGCCAGGTATCCGATACTGAGTGTAGTGGCTCGAATGGTGGTTCTAGTAGAGCTTCAAGCACTAAATTTAGATCCCATCCCACCACAGGGAGACGAAACGGAGGAGCCAAGTGAACTACCCCTTGAAGAAAGGTGTGTATCATATCTTCACCAGCTAACTTGTGCTGTAATAGTATGGAAAGTGCAGAGACCTGTACTTTAAGGGAGCTGAGCTTTAGACCTAGGTCTAATCCGTTCTGAAGAAAGGATAAGACTCTCGGTAGACAGACCTCTGTTGGAGATGAGTCTGTCTCTTGGCAACAGTTGATGTAAGAGCGCCACATTCTATAGTAGGGCTTAGATGAAGCCTTTCGTGCCCTGAGCATAGTCTGAATGACTTCTTCCTCTAGACCCTTGCTCCGCCAGATGGATGTCTCAACAGCCAACCCGTCAAAGTGAACACCCCTGGGTTGTGATGAACTATTGGACCTTGACGTAGTAGGTCTTCCCTGGATTGCAACCGAATTGGGTTTGCCGCCGACAATTCTTGTAGATCGGAGAACCAGGTTCTCCGGGGCCAGAAAGGCGCTACCACTATCGCCGTGACTGGTGATTGCTTGATTTTCTTCAGCACTCGTGGTAGTATTGGAAGAGGTGGAAACACATAGGCTAGGTCGAACTGCCAGCGTTGTGTCATGGCATCTACCCCTGCCGCCAGAGGGTCTCGGTGGTGGGCAAAGAACTCTGGAACCTTTTGGTTGAGTCTGGACGCCATCAGGTCTATATTTGGCCTTCCCCAACAGCTGACGAGCCGTTCGAATTCGGCCGGATGTAGTTCCCACTCTCCTGGGTCTATCCGATTCGACTTAGGAATCCGCCCTGGTGTTCTGACCAAAGAGCTTCCGTCCAGTGCCAAAGAGCTAGTTTCACCGAGTTCTAGGACGTTTATGGACAGTTTGGACCCCATTGTCCCTGTGCTGAATGGTTGTCCCATGTAGCCCCCCAGCCTTGGAGGCTGGCGTCCGTGGCGATCACATTCCACTCCGGAGTTGCCCACGATTGCCCTAGAGCTAGGTTGTTTGGAACCAGCCACCACTGAAGAGCAGTCTTTGTCGCATTCGACAATCGAAGTGGTCGATCCAGTGATTCCCCTGTCCAGGAGGAGAGAATGTTGGCTTGAAGTGGGCGGAGATGGATTTGGGCAAACGGGACTGCCTCTATGGCCGACACCATAGTCCCCAGGACTTGCATTGCTTTTCGTATTGTCGTGGCTGGACTGGATATCAGGGACCGGACTTGGTTCCTAATCTTTTCTTGTTTGTCTCTGGGGAGACTCACAGTTTGAGTCACTGTGTTGAAGTTGAGACCTAAAAAGGTCATTTGTTGGCTCGGGTAAATACTGGATTTCTTCCAGTTTACGGTCCAGCCGAATTCCTGGAGAAGTGGAATTGCATTGTTTAGGGTCATTCTGGCATTCTGTTCTGAAGAGGCCTTGATTAGGAGATCGTCGAGATATGGAGTTACTGAGATCCCTTGTAATCTCAATGTCGCTGCTGTTATTGACATTAGTTTGGTAAACACCCTGGGCGCTGATGACAGGCCGAATGGAAGGGCTACAAACTGGTAATGCTTGTTCTTGAATGCAAATCGAAGATCGCTATGATGAGGAGGCCATATAGGGACATGAAGATAAGCCTCCTTGATATCCAGTGACATCAGCCACTGTCCCTGTTCCATTCCTCGGATCACAAACCGCAGTGTCTCCATTTTAAAGCACACTGATCGAATGTACTTGATTAGACCCTTGAGGTCCAGTACCGGTCTGACTGTTCCATCCTTTTTGGGAACCGTAAAAAGATTGGAGTAAAAACCGGAGAATCTCTCTTTGAACGCAACTGCGGTGATCACTCCTAATCTCTCCATCACCTCTATGCATTCTAGAAAAGGCTTTGCTTTTGTGTGGTTTGAAGATACCCTGGACATGATAAGCTTTCTGGGTGGCAGAGTTGTGAAATCCAGATGGTAACCTTCCGACACAATTTCGTTGACCCAAGCGTCTGTTGAGTAACAAATCCATGCCTCTCGGGATTGTAAAAGTTTTCCTCCGATTTGGTCTAACGATTCCAGAGGGAGTGGCGCGTCGTGTTGATGCCTGCTTGTTGGAAGAGGACTTGTTGTAAGGCTTCGTGTTTTTCCACACGGGCCGATTTTTTGTCTCGAGCTCGTCGCCAAATAACTTTTGTCCCTTGAATGGGAGAGAAGTTAGAGTTCTCTTGGAACTAGTATCCGCTGACCAGTTCTTCAGCCAAAGTGTTCGGCGAGCTGCTACAGACAACGCAGAGGTGCGTGCGACCATTTGGGACGCATCTATTGGAGCGTCACAGAGATAACTGGATGCCTCTGTGATTGCTTGCACAGTTGCCAGCAATTCTTCCCTAGGAGTGCCATCTTGAATCTCCTGGAAGACTGGATTGCCCTGGCTACCCATGCTGACGCTAGACAAGGCCTCAGCGTCGAGCCCACTGAAGAGAAAATTGCCTTTAAGAGACCTTCTGATTTTCTGTCTGATGAGTCTTTAAATGCTGCTGCGTCAGTCACTGGTAATGTAGTGGATTTGGACAGACATGAAACTGGTGCATCCCCTAGTGGAGGGTTAGACCATTTTTCGGTTAAACCTTGAGGAAAGGGATACAAACGACTACATTTCTTGGTGGCTTGAAATTTGCGTTCGGGTACATCCCATTCACCTTGAATAAGGCTAAGCAGTTGTTCAAGCTCAGGAAAACAAACAGATGCCTTAAGGTGTCTTTTAAACAGCGCTTGAGCATCCCCTTGCTTCTCAGAATTCTGAGAGATGTTAAGGGTTTCAAGGACTCCCTTGATAATGCTGTCAACATCGTGAACAGACTCCCTTTCCTGAAACTGCTCTATGACTTCTTCCTCTTCAGAAGAGGATCCATCAGAGTAAGGTAATTCACCTTCTGAGTGAGAGGATGACAGCTCATCACTAGACTCCTCAATTAAAGCCTGGGTGGAAGGTTCCCCTCTGGCTGAGTCTTTACGCTTGCGCTTACTACCTGACTTGTAGTTAAGCTTTTCAAGAGCCGTGCCCAAATTCTCAGCGATGGCTGGTAAACCTTGAAGGGATGCCAGGGACTTAGAAAGATGAACTGCCCAACTAGGTGGGGGCGGTTCTGCCACTGACACTTGTCCCGGATTTAGGGGAGTGTCATGGAGGGGGGTCTTCTGACTGCTCAGATATGCCCCCAGCGGCAGCAGCAGCCCCCTGTCCTATAGAGCAGACTTTGCAAAGCGGCTCTTTTTGGCCCTTGGGCAATTTGTTTTGGCACTTGTTACAGGCTAGATACTTGACCTTTGCTGTAGGGGTACTCTCCCCCCCGCCTTAGTGAACAACCCCCCCTGTCCTACCTTCTGCCATAATTGTGGGAGAGATTAAGCCTGAATGCCTTCACGACACCACTTGGCAAGTTACTTTGCTGAGAGAGAAAAGCTGTGCTGAAGCGCGAAGCCAGACAAAATGGCCGCTGGAACGCATGCCTTCCAGTAAACGCGCATGCGCGGAAAAAACCCCGCGAATTTTCCAAGAACTTTCGTTCGTGCGCTCCGTGGAACGCACATGCGTTTCAATAGTCACGCGAAACCACCATTACTCTCACCACATGGCCAGGCTAGCGACTACCTGTTTCAGGGAGGTAGGAAGCTAAAAACAACCTTATTAGAAGGTGTATAGTTGCCTGAAAGGACAGTCTGGGTGTGGGGGGGGTAGAGAATTAGGGCTACATGCACCTAAATACCCGAGGTAACAGTGGTGACCCAGGGGAATGCCGCACCTGAAGTCACTTACCTCATAATACACACGCCAGCCAGACCTTCTGCTCCAAGTTCCCTAGGGCAGGAATTTGTCTGGGTGGTCGGTATAGCCAGTTAAGGCCAGTGCAGGGACCCCGGCGGTAATCACCACGTCGGGGGCTAACTCATATAAAGACAGGCAGCCCTGCTTTAGGTATCACCCCGGGTGTCAGTCTCAGACTGACTGTAGAAATCTCATCCATGAGACAACGTCCATCCTCCCGGTAGCAGGACATTTAAAAAACTGAATAGGATTGTGTTGTGGGTGGGGTTAAGCCTGACCCGGCACGCCCACACAATTCTTTCAAGTGTCCTGCCTCCTGGAGGATGGAGCTTAACCCCATCAGTCCCTGTGTCCCCCTAAGACGACAGAGAAATACATATTCTAATTCAGTTAACTGGTGCATGAGGAAAGCACTGAAAACTAGAACAGGTATTGGACCTGTTGTTCAGAATGCAAGGGAGCAGTAGTTTTCTAGAAAAGGTATCTTTCCGTAATTCGGATCTCCATTCTACAGAAAAAGTATTTAAATATTAAACAAACCCAATAGGATTGGTTTGCCTCTAATAAGAATGAATTATATCTTAGTATATACTAATACATATATCTTATTTAAAAGAGAGTCTATGGGAGACAGCCATCCTGAAAATCTGAGCTTTTTGGATAATGGATCCCATCCCTGTAAATAGAGGCATTGAAATCTTCTCACCTCTGTATAGGATTTCATCCACGTATTGGCTAATTTCTCTGCATCCACCTCAGAAGACCTCACAGCTTCCAGGGCCAGTTCAGCTTCCCTGTCGTAGTCCTTGACGGTCTCTTCCTCCACAAAGCGACATAGACATTGCTTTAGGTCTGTTACACGAGAAATGTACTGGAATTAAAGGAGATGTAAAAACCTCCAAATCATTCATAATGATAAAGTTGAATCTAAGCAACTTTTCCATGGTGTATTAATCACACATTTCCAGTGATTTACAAATATCACTGCTGTTGAAAGAAAGAGCCGTCTGTTTACTCTTCTCTGCAATGCTCGCGAGGCAATTTGGAGCGATTTCAAAAATCGCGCCGCTCCGTGTGAATAGGCGTCGGCGTTTTCAAGTAACGCCGGTGCGCTCCAGGTCTTGGCTATTCGGGGAGGTTCGGGGGCTACAAGTCGCGGCGAGAAGTTGCCAGGCGACAAATTGCCCCAGAATCTCCCCGTCTGCCCTAGCCCTAATAAGGAGCTGCTCTCCTTCAAACTGTGTTGGTAAGACAGGGTTGCACCTATAGGGGAAACGATCAGTCAGAGTTTTTAGAGGCCTTTCTGTTAAAGCTGGAATGTGTCACTATCCCTTTAAAGGTACATAAAACACAGTGCATGGAAGGCATTGTGGGAATCATAGTCTTGCTTGGGAGGAAAACTGTCAACTACATTCAGTGGTACATGTATTCAGGACCAACAGTGCAGAGAACAGCAAAAGAACAGTTTTGAAATCACAAATAAATGTGTCATTAATGTAAAAGCCCATGAAAATATTCTTAAAGGAGTAGTAAAGGATAAAACCCTGGGAAGGTAGGAGGTTTGCCATCATGTTAACATATGGACACTCCTCAGCAAGTCCAATCAATAACCTTGTGTCCCAGGCTGATGTAAATAATCCCAGCGAACCCAGGCTAATTTGGTTATCTAAGTAAGCCCTGTGCCCACAGAGCAGACACAAGTGAAGTGTAGGACATTCATATTGTTTGCTATATTGGCCATATTTGGGTAATTATCAGCAAGGTGACACTCCTCAAGGACCTACCCAGGCTACATTTGGAAAGTGCCTTGTGCCCATGATTAGCTATGGGACTCTCAGTGCCCCCCAGTAATCTATTTAACCTTTACTTCTTTAATATTCAACAGTAGGTATGGTCCATATCTTCCTTAGTCTATAAAACCCTAACTGCAAGGTCTGTAACCGCAGACGTGCAATATAAGCCCTGTGCTTTCCAGAGTCATTCTTCCTACTCATCATCCAGAAATGAATGTGTTAAATACTGGATCCTGTGCCTGAAAATGTAGCGGATTCTGAAATATTTAGGGCGGCTGCCCAGAGTCAGGTGCTCTGCCAGCTGTCCGTGTTCTTTGAGGCCATGTGAGCACAAAGTCATGCTAACAAGCTGGTTCATTAACTGCTAGCAACAGCATCCCAGTAGGTAATCTTGTTTATGAATTACAAGGGAATGACCCAGATGGGACATATACACAAATTCTATATTCATAATAGCACTAGAACACTGCAAAACGAGGTGAGCTGGTAATAACAGGTTACCAAGAGTACAGACTGAGCAGTTCTGTATCTCCATTCTTGCTGCAGACTGCTATGTCTGTCAAGTTGTCCTGCTCACTATAAGTCAACTGTGTTAATTATAGGGAGCAAATATAGGGATGCCAGCAAATGCTTATAGAAAAGGCTACAACACTAGCTACAAGGCAAGAAATATTTTCAGTTCAGAAAGGGTCCATCTGGAACACAGGGTACCTGAGCTTAGGGACCCAAGCACCTTATACACTGTATATAAAATTTCAAGTTCTCTATGAAAATGCATGTCAGGCATTATTATTTTCAGTGGTCCTATAATGTAAAACAAAACCCTTCTTCAAAGAGGCCCCCTTTGTCCTCTTCCCAACTGTGTTGGTATTTGTGTTGTTTCGAATTCGCCTGAAGTTTCCCTGTGAGGCAAGTGCATTAGAACAGGCGATTCTTCATTCAAACAGATGGAAGGCAGTTTAGGGAGATTGTCGCTGTGCATACATATTTGGGGAGGGATATCAGAAATGCCCAAGCAAATAATTACCTAAACAGAGAGTGCATCAGCAGAGATGGAGCGACTACCATTAATGTCTATCCTCCATATGTAATTAAAGGCACTAAGTTTTCCCATGAGCAGTAACCAATTAGATGATCACTTGAACAGGTGATCAGTTAATGCTTCCTGCAGATTGATTGCTATAGGTTACTGCTCCTGGGTAAACAGTGTCATTTATTATATAACCCTCCCATGAATAAAATTTGAGTGCTACTACTATCACACATGACAAAATAATTGAATTCATCCCATAGGTCATAGCCTATATCAAATGAGCTGTGATGACTTACCTTTCTCTACAAAGCAGGGCAGGTTGTGAAGCAGCATGAGACGTCCATGCAGGTGATTAAGGTTATCTTGGACCGGGAACTGAAGTGGTACAGTGAGTGCAAATTTCTCAGGTTCAGCTTGGAAGTTGTACACAAAATCTCTGTGTGTGTAACTGTCTTTTGCTTTCCCAGGCTTCATCTTCAGGCCGTAACTGTTAAACACAAAAAAAAAAAAAACCTAACAGGTCAGTTCTCCACAGGTCTATTAATCTGCTACATTGTTTTAGGAGTCAGAACCACTAGGGCAGAAAATGTAAAGTGCCAGATATTACTTTCAAGAGCAATTTACACTTACAAATTAAAAAAAAAACAGTAAACATTTTTAATGAATGTATATTGGAAGGGCTTGTAGAATTTTAATTTATTTTATTATGCTTAAGGATAGAGTTTCCCTGTAAGAGGCTGTCAATCACCCCTGAGTGCCACTATCCCTAAGGGCACAAGTAAGATAATCAGCATAAAACATAGACAATTGGCCCTTTGATCTAGATCACTATGCTTCACATTTTTGCTGTATTGAATTATTACAGATGGCCATCCGAATACTCCCAGCAACCTTTTACCTTGGATTGTATGCTGTAGGATGCAGGGAATTGTAGCACAAGAGCATCAGGAGACATAAGGTAAAGAATGGGATGTAACCCATTTACACTCTTCAGGTTTTCTGTTTCTACAACTAGGCTCAGAGAATACTTTTCACATATATGCAGTTAAAGGGGTCATTTTGGAAAAACTTCATCAGATATGTGATTAATCTTTCCTCCAACAACGTAATGATGCAGACAAAAATGTTTGGATTGCATTTTACCTGCTAAAAGTGTCTTTACATCAGAGCTGCAATGAGAACCTCTTAGGTCAGAAGCTAGGCTGAAATGAGAGATGGGAGTATCTGTTCAATCTCTCACAGGAAATCGTCACAGCACTAACTGACAGGCTTGAGCTCTGCTGCAGCTTAGGAAACTCCTCCCATCTCCCTGCCTGTGTGTCTGTTCCCAGTCTGCACATAGCTGTCCTATGCTGCTGCCTGATTGTTTTTTTTTGGATTTGTGGTTTCTAGCTCACTTACAAAGGTATACTATTTCTTTAATCTGTGTCTTTAGATATCTGCAAGCATGATATAACAATATGGGCTAGCTGCGGTGCTCCAGTTACATCTACAGCCTGCAAAAATCTTTAGCAAGGTTATAATGTTTATTTGTAAATTTTTTTAGTTTATGTGTTGAACTTGAGAATCATCTACATACATGTTCAGTTATCCTATAGCACATTATGTGTCCCTTCTGTTCACAGATATAACCCTATACCCCCCTTATACACAACCTATATGGGGCAGATTTACTAAATTCACGAGAATGGATCGAAGTTCGATCGAATTCAGATCGTACGATTTAATTGGATGATCGAATATGCAAATTTGGCCACTTCGATCGATCAAATTTCCGGTATTCGATGATCTAATAATCGGATATTCGATAATTCGACCATTCGATGATCGAAGGACTTTAACTTTAAAAAAATTTTCGGCTGCCTACTTTGCCAGATTGAACCTACCAAATTGCAATAGAAGCCTATGGGAAGTCCCCCATAGGCTTTTTATTCTATCACCTGCTCAAATACCATTCGTACGATCGAACGCCTCGATCGTTCAATTCTTACAAATTTTTTGAGCGATTGGAGGAAATAGTACAATTTTTTTCGTGAAATCGAACGATCCGTATTTGATCGTACCATTTCATCGAGGAATCGAATATCGAGGAAAAAATAGCCTAAAACTCTTCGATAAGCATTTGATAGTTGAATGCTTATCGAATTTCGAATAAATTCAATTGTTTTTTAGTGAATAATAGTAAATCTGCCCCTATTTATTTGTAGTCACGTTGGATGTTTATCTCGCACTGTCTGTATTACTTTTGAAAGGAAACTATATAATATTGTGAGTATATGATGTCCTACTGCTCGTCTGCTGTCTATGAGAATAATTAGATTTCTTCTATAACCATATCTATCTATCTATCTATCTATCTATCTATCTAATTGTTTTAGGAGATGGAGAGTAGTGGATCAGAGTTTGACTCATCAGTGCCCCTTGATAACAACCCCCTGGTGAGTATATAATACCATAAAATGATCTTTACAGCTATATTTAAAAATTAATATAAAAGTATTGTAATATTTATTATACATTTTTTAGATTAAGTAATGCATCCTTTATGCAGTTACAGTTTTGCCCCACCCACTAAATATCTGCCTCATTCAAATCTAAGGAAGCACTTTTATATGCAGGCAGAATGTAATGACCCAGCTCTAAATTCATTCTAATGGAATTATTTAATCTGGCTGATTATTATATAATCACAACTGTGATCACTCTTTCACTCCTTAGACCTATGACACACGTGATAGATTGTCAGCCAATGGATAAGTGCAGTGTGACAACCTTTCTGTACAAGTATATGGCCAAATTTTCACACTGTGCTTACCCAAGAGCTGGAAATCCACCCTGTGTGCACAGGGCCTTAGAAATCATGTACAGGTATGGGACCTTTTATCCAGAATGCGCAGGACCTGGTGTTTTTCAAATAATGTCTCTTTCCCTAATTTGGATCTTTATACCTTAAGTCTTCTAGAAAATCATGCAATCATATAAACCCAATAGGCCTGTTCTGCTTCCAATAAGGATTAATTATATCTAATTTTGGACCAAGTACAAGGTACTGTTTTATTATTATACAGAAAAATTTAGGTTGTTTTTAAAGCTGAAGGAAAGGCTGGAGACACTTAGGGGGCCCTGGGTTTTTGTTATGTCACTACAATCACTTGTGGGTGCCTAACATTTGGCACCCCCAAATGTCTCCAGCCTTTCCTTCTCCTTTAAAAAATTGTATTTGGATAGAATTGAGTCTAGAGACAAGAGACAACATTCCCGTAATTCAGAGCTTTCTGGATCACAGGTTTCTGGATAAGGGATTCCATACCTGTACTCAGGTTAAGGTAAAAATTAAAATACCCTTTTATCTTTTTCTGTCTTGGAAAAACATTTGAATACAATATAAATGTTATTGTTTAATGCTAATAGATTTTTTTTATAATTTTTTTTTTTTAATTAAGCTGGGATTGTCCTTCCTTACAGTAGTCACAAGACCAGCATATATTATTTTTATGCACAGTGAACTCTTCCATTGCTAATAGGTGTCTGTTGTAAGATTCTTTTTATAAGTGGAATATATTTTGTTTTATACAGATTATTATTTAAACATGATATACTGTATGTACAGTACATGATTTAAAAAAAAAAATTCTTATGCAGTTTGATGAAATGGTTAGACAGCTTCAACAAACCTTAGGTGATTCGGTGAATGACAACTGCTTCCCAGATGACACTGTGTGTCCTCCAGGAGAAAGAAGGATGGAACAACGACATCCTAGGCTTGGAAACACAGCGTGGTGCTTATGTGGAAACTGTAATCCCATGCCAACCATTAGAGCAGGGATCCCCAACCTTTTGAGGCCGTGAGCAACATTCAGAAGAAAAAGAAGTTGGGGAGCCACGCTAGCATGAAAATTGTTATTAGGGTGCCAAATAAGTGCTGTGATTGGCCATTTTGTAGCCCCTATGTGGATTGGCAACCTGTATTGAGGCTCTGTTTAGCAGTACACCTGGTTTTTATACAACCAAAACCTTCCTCCAAGCCTGGAATTCAAAAATAAGCTCCTGCTTTTAGGCCACTGGGAGCAACATCCAAGGGGTTGGAGAGCAACATGTTGCTCGCGAGCTACTGGTTGGGGATCACTGCATTAGAGAAAGTGTGTGCTGGGAAACTAACACCATTAAAATTAATCTTCAGGTTGGCAAATGTATATTTTTAGATTTTTGACATGGAGAAAAATTTTGGAAGTGTAAAGACCAAGTGTACTGCCAAACAAGTCCACCTGTAGTCTGCCAGTCCACATAGGGGCTACCAAATAACCATATGCAGCCCTTACTGGGCACCCCTCGGAACTCTTTTCATGCTTTTGTTGCTCCCCAACTTTTTTTTTGTATTTAAACCTGGCTCACAGGTATAAAAAGGTTGGGGATCTGTTATAGAGAGTGCAGCCACCCAGACACTAGAGAAAAGGGAATCCTGACTGCAGATCTGGACTGGGAGTCAAACTAGGCCCTGGCATTCCAAGTACAAAGAGACCCAGGGGTGATCCTGCCCATTTTGGCACCTGAGCCGGCCTTCGTTTTGCTGCCCCTCCTTGCCAGTGCAGAGAGTGCAATTGAAAATTGAAAACTGGAAATTCAGCTCTTAAAGTTACAAGGAGCTGCATTTTTGCCACCCTTTTCAAACAGGGGGACTCTGCTGCCTGAGGCAAGCGCCTCAACCCGTCTCATTGGCGAAGCGCCCCTGAAGAGACTCAAACAGGTCCCAACAGCTCACTAAATATGGCACCTGACAGCAGCCCCTCTGGCATTTGCCAGAACCCAAAGATTGCCAGTCCAGGCCTGCCTGTGGGGGCCCAGGCTAGCAGTGTATGTATCAGGAAACACTTGGGTGCCACAATGTCATAAAATATTTAAGGGCCAGATTGTGTCATGAAATGCAGGGACTATAGTGAGTCTGTATAAGGTGTGTGTTTTCGTTCAGTGGGTGTGCTGTTTAGGAGAAATGGCCAAAATGTTTGCTGCCACTGTGCTAAAAGCAGGAAAGTCCAACCTGAAGTTCTGCAGTTGACCTCATCTTGCTGTCAGTCCAAGGCTGTCACTGAGCACATTGCAGTACAACAACAGCTGGAGGTCTTCAGGATGGACATCCCGAACAAGTACACTGCAAACAACAATCTGTACAAAAGACAGCCCAGTATATATGTGTGTGTGAATATATATTCCCCCTCTACAGATACACTGCTTATGCAAATACCCTGCTTAAAAACACTACTCCCAGTTCCCATTTACCTCTGTCCCAGTCGTGTGATGTCTCAGACACTATCAGCGAAGCTCAGCAATTCTAACGATCTATTAAGTCTTCCTGTCACTCTCACAAGCGGTGGCCATATTGCCTCATCTCCCATAGTTCCAAGCGAGCCACTGGTGCCTACACAGCACAATCTTCTTTACATGTGTATATCCCGGCTGCTCTTGCTGGTATGGCGCGCCCTCTTGTGTCCAAATACAGAGACTGTCAGACGTTTAATAACTTTATACTAAACAATTAGAAAATATGTACAGTGGTGTGAAAATCTATTTTCCCCCTTCCTGATTTCTTATTCTTTTGCATGTTTGTCACACTTAAATGTTTCTGCTCATCAAAAACCGTTAACTATTAGTCAAAGATAACATAATTGAACACAAAATGCAGTTTTTAAATGAAGGTTTACGTTATTAAGGGAGAAAAAAAAACTCCAAATCTACATGGGCCTGTGTGAAAAAGTGATTGCCCCCTTTGTTAAAAATAACTAAGAACAAAAGTAATTGAGATCTATCAGTCTGGTAAAAGTTATAAAGTCATTTCTAAAGCTTTGGGACTCCAGCAAACCACAGTGAGAGCCATTATCCACAAATGGCAAAAACATGGAGCAGTGGTGAACCTTCCCAGGAGTGGCCGGCCGACCAAAATTACCCCAAGAGCGCAGAGACAACTCATCCGAGAGGCCACAAAAGACCCCAGGACAACATCTAAAGAACTGCAGGCCTCACTTGCCTCAATTAAGGTCAGTGTTCACGACTCCACCAGGAGAAAGAGACTGAGCAAAAACGGCCTGCATGGCTGATTTCCAAGGCACAAACCACTTTTAGGCAAAAAGAACATTAAGGCTCGTCTCAATTTTGCTAAAAAACATCTCAATGATTGCCAAGACTTTTGGGAAAATACCTTGTGGACCGACGAGATAAAAGTTGAACTTTTTGGAAGGTGCACGTCCCGTTACATCTGGCGTAAAAGTAACACAGCATTTCAGAAAAAGAACATCATACCAACAGTAAAATATGGTGGTGGTAGTGTGATGGTCTGGGGTTGTTTTGCTGCTTCAGGACCTGGAAGGCTTGCTGTGATAGATGGAACCATGAATTCTACTGTCTACCAAAAAATCCTGAAGGAGAATGTCCGGCCATCTGTTCGTCAACTCAAGCTTAAGCGATCTTGGGTGCTGCAGCAGGACAATGACCCAAAATACACCAGCAAATCCACCTCTGAATGGCTGAAGAAAAACAAAATGAAGACTTTGGAGTGGCCTAGTCAAAGTCCTGACCTGAATCCTAGTGAGATGTTGTGGCATGATCTTAAAAAAGCTGTTCATGCTAGAAAACCCTCAAATAAAGCTGAATTACAACAATTCTGCAAAGATGAGTGGGCCAAAATTCCTCCAGAGCGCTGTAAAAGACTCGTTGCAAGTTATCGCAAACGCTTGATTGCAGTTATTGCTGCTAAGGGTGGCCCAACAAGTTATTAATTTCAGGGGGCAATTACTTTTTCACACATGTTTGGATTTTGTTTCTCCCTAAATAATAAAAACCCTCATTTAAAAACTGCATTTTGTGTTTACTTGTGTTATCTTTGACTAATAGTTAAATGTGTTTGATGATCAGAAACATTTTGTGTGACAAACATGCAAAAGAATAAGAAATCAGGAAGGGGGCAAATAGTTTTTCACACCACTGTATGTATAGGGAATAGGTTAGGAATAATGGGCCCCAGCATCTGAACAAATAAACATATGCCATTTATTATACCACGGCCACACCCTCTAATTACTACATCCCTTTTACAAAATTTTGTAGATTATGTAAAGTTTTGAACACATTTCTGGGGGTTTGAGGGCCATGTTTTATTTATTATAGTTTTACTAAGGTGAATTGCCCTTTAAGGTGCAAGTCTCCCAAATACCTGCTTATGTTAAATTGTTACAATTATTTATTTGCTTATCTTAAATTGTTACATATTTATCTAAGTGCAGCTGCCAAGTAATTTGGGCTCTCTGCCAAAAGCCTCTTATTTAATTACATTTCAGAAACATTGTATCTTTTTCTGGCTGTTCAGTGCAAGAGAAACTCGGGACATTTCACTAACGAACTGTCAAAGTCGGCATTGTCCAGAGAAAAACGGGACAGTTTGGAGATATGTACACCCAGAACTCCACCTACCTATAAACCCAATTCCCATAATCATGGGTTTAAGCTGAACAGTCCCACTAAATGTGTACTAATGTTCCTGTAGTATCGCATCCCCTAAAGCATAGAGCTTAGATGTATTGGAGAGATGTTTTCTCTGAGAAGTCATATACCATCTGGTTAATAGTTTGTATGAAAGTTCTTTTTGTCACCACATTCTCCTATAGACCTTTAGCAGCAGACCAGGTTTTATTCCAACTATCTCCTGGCAATGGGACAGGTATAATCTGTTCCCAGGCTGTACAGTAGGTGGTGATTGATTGTAAAGTGATTGATAACATTGGAGTGTAGATATCAGTCCTTTTGTGAGGGGACAGTTGTCATAAATAGTTTCAAACACAGTCTTTAGACAACATATTTTTCATGAGATTTTGTATTAAATCTCTTATTTGAGCATAAGTATACATTTCTAACTGTAACAGTTGAAAAGATTTCATATTTTGTGGAGCCAATAAAAGATCTCACTGTAATAAGAATGGTTTTCTGTCCATTTTTCCAAAATATTGCACTCACTATTGATTATATCAGAGAGCTGGATTGCAAAGGAAATATCGGTGTTTACATGAGTCCCAAACTCCACAGGAGATTTTGGTCAGGTTCTGTGGGTCAGATTTTATCTGATCATACAATGCAACATCACGTAACAGCCTGAGATTTGTAGGATTCTACGAAATCTGATCCCTCACAGCTGTAATGTAATATTGGATCAGATAAAGGCGAATAGATGCATTTATATCTGACAGTCAATGTATTTAAAAAGTCTTTCCGACATCAATAGGCTTTTATATTTTTTGATAAAGACACAGCATGCTGCTCTCCCATTGGACCGGTGTGTTGGATGGCAAATGCTTGTAGTTTACTCAACAGATTTTTGTATCAGTCAATACTAAGCAACGCAGCTACATCTGACTTGTTGAATGTGTTTTGTCGATCCAATACTATCCAACAAAATCTCCAGTGTTTATAAGCCCTTAGGCTGTGCTGCTGATCATGGGGACCAAAACCCATTGGCTAGCTTTGGGAAGTGGGCTTAAAGGCTGAGGTTTTGGAATGACCATTTGCTGCATTAAATATTCAAGGACAATGACAGGAAGACCAACCAGTAATTTTGTTATTAGATGAGCAGAACCTTCACTATTAGTGGGACTTGGGAGAGTGACTGAAGCACTAAAAGTCTGAAACCACTGCCCTAACTTTCCTTTTCTATATGTCGTTTGTTAAAGGAGAACCAAACATGTAACAGAACCCCCCCCCCCCCTTCCCCTGGTTAGACACCCTCCCTCCTCCCACCCAGCCTTCCTGCCATCCCGGGCAAATGCCCCAAATGTTTTACTTACAAAACAAAAACTGTCACTTTTTCTTACATAATATTGCCAAAATCCGTCACCACTAGATTACTGTAACCTACTAACTGGCCTCCCTAACTCCCATCTACAGTCTGTATTAAACTCTGCTGCCAGAATTATCCTCCTCTCATCCAAAAGGGTACAGGCCCCTCCCCTGTTGAAGTCATTATCATGGCTTCCTATAAAACAAATAATAACTTATAAACTTCTCCTCATAGCCTTTAAAGCCCTTCATTCCTTTGCACCTAAATACATCTCATCTCGTTTCTCTATATCAGGGATCCCGAACCTTTTCAACCAGTGAGCAACACTCAGAAGTGTTCTTGGGATGCCAAATAAGTTCAGTGAATGGCCATTTGGTAACCTACCTACCTAACCTACATTGAGGCTCTGTTTGGCAGTGCACCTGCTTTTTATACAACCAAAACTTGCCTCCAAGCCTGGAATTCAAAAATAAGCACATATTTTGAGGCCACTGGGAGCAACAGCCAAGGGGTTGGAGAGCCACATGTTGCTCACAAGCTATTGGTTGGGTAGTCACCTCTGGGAGCACCTGGATAACACCTGAACTGGGAACTGGCACTTATATGACAGTTTCACCCACTGTAAATTACAGCACTTTAATACCACTCCAAATTGTCTCCGTAAGTTACCCTCCCATTTAGACTGTAAGACCCACAGGGTAGGGTCCTCCATCCTTTTGTCTCCTTGACACTGTGTAATTATATTTTATATTTATGTGAATTGTATTTCTAACAATGCACTTATTGTTACTTATGAATGCAGTGACCCCACTCTAACCAAGAGAAGGGGGTGGGTTTTTTTCTATTACAGGTTTGGTTCTCCTTTAATGAGGTGGAGAGGATTTTTTTTTCTATTACAGGTTTGGTTCTCCATTATGTTTTGGGCTTCTGTATCAGCCCAAGGCAACCACATCTATTTAGCAGTAAAGAGCTGTGTCTCCAAAGACGCCCCAGTAGCTCCCAGTCTTCTTTTTTGCTGATTCACTGCACATGCTCTGTGCTGCTGTCACTTACTAAGCTTAGGGACCCACACACAATATACAGTACTCATAGAATAGAAATGTCACAGCATAAGGGTAATTAGTCATTAATACAGATAATTACTACATGGCAGCACATAAACCAGTGCAGTTAGCATCAGAATTTAATAATCAGTCCTGTAGTATCAGCCTATTTTACAGGAAAACCTCATTTTCTGCTTGATAATTTGTGATGACCCCTAAATTTAGCTTCTCAACAGCTGCTCAGAGTCCACTGAGTATGTGAGTGTCACAGACGATTGTGACTTTGACATAGTTGGCCATCTTAAATATATTGCAATATATGGACAAGCAATCCCTGTTTTGTTAGTGGAAGGCATTAGTAGTAGCTTAAAGCACAAAATGTTTCAATGTCCTTAATATAGTGATAATGTTGCGTGCAGAGGACCTCTTATATTTGTCAAGATGGTGACGCCCTGTGACAAGTTAGAAGTCCAGGATCTTTGCAGCTATTGAGAACCTGAAACTTTGGGCTGATTCAATAAGTTCATGTATATAAAACATGGCATTTTTAGCCCTATTCATTTTAGGGTTTAACTAGAACCTGCCTTTGCTTCCTGGCAAATGGGGTTGTTCACCTTTAAATTAATGATGAAGTATGATGTAGAGAGTTTTATTATTGAGACAATTTGCAATTGGTTTAAATTTTTATTTGTGGTTTTTGAGTTATTTAACTTTTTATTTAGTGGCTCTCTGATTTGCAATTTCAGCAATCTGGTTGCTAGGCTCCAAATTACTCTAGCAACCATACATCGATTTGTATAAGAGCCTGGATAGAAAGATGAGTAATACAAAGTAGCAATAAATATAATTTTGTAGCCTCACCGAGCGTTTGTTTTTAGATTGGGTCAGTGTACCCAGCGTGAAAGCTGGAAAGAGTCAGAAGAAAAAGACAAATAATTCAAAAACTATAAAAAAGAAAAATGAAGACCAATTGAAAAGTTGCTTAGAATTAGCCATTCGATAACATACTAAAAGTAAACTTAAAGGTGAACCACCCCTTTAAGAGGTCAGAAGGGTTCAAACACAATCAGGGGTACACACTCCAAGGCATACCTTGCAATGATATGCTATTTTTAGACCAGACAAGGAACACATGAAATTACTTAGTTCACATTTGTATAGGGTTGGCAAGCTACAGACAAGTATGAAGAAAACAAACTAGAAATATTATATTTATCATACCCCAATGCTGAAAAAAAAATTGAATCCAAAAATACTACATCTCAAACCTGTTGAGGTCACGTAGAAGTAAATGGTAGATGTTCCTTGAAGTTTTTTCTTGACACCTTGACCAGTGCTGGATAATCCAATAAAGATGAGTTTTCACAGCAATGATTTGCTCACAACATTTTTTCGCTCAGACATTTCCGAGAATTATTGAGAAATTAGTTGTTATTATTATTAACATGTATTTCTATAGCGCCAACTTATTTCGTAGCGCTGTAGTTCAATTCATAGACAGAGTTAGCTCGACTGGGCCACCTTTAGCACCCTCTCTGCAGCTGTTTGTTTTTGCTGTACTGCAGGTTCAGTGTAGCACAGATCAAAGAGAAAGCAAGAAATGTAAAAATGACAGCAATGCCAGTCAAGTATTGTAATGCCAGTAAGTATTGTAGAATCACAGTCCAAAGGCAAGTGGTTAAGCCTTTTATTACCATCAAGAGCATGTTCTGACTCAAAATTTTATTTTCTTTTTTTTTTTATTATAATCATACTTAGATTGCGTGTTTATAATCTCAAGTGAAAAAAGGTGTCCAGTCAGACCTTGCTGTTAATTAAATCTGACCAATGATAAAATGGCAAAATATCTGTACATATCCAACTGATCGGCACCTATGTTTCAGAAACTGGTCTTGTGTGCAGCTATCCTTACATTACTGGAGTAGGCCCCACGCACAGGCCGATAAGCTGCCGACTTAGTCTGTTGGCAGCTTTTATCGGCCCGTATATGGCCACATTAAGGCTACAAATTTATTGTTAATGCTACTTTTTATTACTTAAAGTATGTTGCTATACAGTCCCTCTCCAATTCATATTCCAGTCTCTTATTCAAATCAATCCATGGATGCAAAGGTATTTTGGACCCTAGCAACCAGATTGCTGAAAATGGCAAACTAGAGAGCTGTTGAATAAAAAGCTAACTACAGGGAGGGAGTCCCCAGGTTACAAACATCTGACTTACACTTATAAACACCTCACACTTATAAATGGAGGCTATTACAATAATGTACTGTGGCTTGCTTGGCCTTTATTACCATTTTAATAAACCACCCACCCCAATCACTTCTGGCGTGTGTTGTCTATTGCAGAGCACAGAAAGGTAAAAATAAATACTATGTTAAGACAAACATCTGTCTAAGTTGCATTTAATTGGTAAATGTACCTGTTCTAACTTACATACAAATTTCGCTTAAAAGGGAACTCCACAAACTTTTTGAAAAGTAAACATAATTTCAAGCAACTTTTCAATATAAATCAATTAAAAAATATGCAGACTTTTCATGATTTTTAATGGTTTGGAACAGTTCCCTAAGCCTAGCCCCCTGCTCTCCTGCTGATCTGACGGACTACTTTGCCGAGTTGGCTGAGTACTGCTACTTTGCATCAGCAGTAGTGATGGGCGAAATTCGCGAAACAATACCGCGACTCGTTTTGGATGCCGGTGCCAATTGCCGGCGTTGAAAAAAAAATGACGTAGAAAACGAGACTGTTACCTGTTTCTTTAAAAAGTATGAATAAATGCCATTTTCTATGCTGAAATCCAGCTAAGTGCGATGGGTATATTAGGGGTTTCTGTATTATGTGGGCCTCTATCAAATTTTGGCTTATAAGCCAAAGTTCCCCTTTAAGAACAAATCTACAGACCCTATCTCGAACATAACCTGGGGACTGCTTGTAAACTCAAAAAAACAATTAAAAATAAAAGTAAACCAATTGCAATTTTTTTATGAATATCACGCTCTACTTCAGTGTGTCCAGCAGTTTTCAGCAGGATTCAGATTCAGCTGAATCCTTGTGCTTGGCCGGACCAAATCTGAATCCTTAAAATCAAGACTTTTTGTCACAAAACAAACAACAGTTTGGTATTCAGGTATTCAGATTAATCTTTCGCAATTGAGTCTGGGGTTTGGCCATATCCAAAAAAGTGGATTCAGTGCATCCCTGTGTAAAAGTAAATGCACAGAAAAGAACTACAATACCAGTTGGACAACCAGATGGAGCTATACACTGGAATATGGGACACCTGGATATTAAATAGTCATTATTACTACTAACTGGGCAATGGGCAGGGTACCCCCTCCTGCCTACTCCTATTTCCTTTGCAACATGACATTTCCACATGAACCAAGCGTGTCAAGCTGGGCCTCATTCATATCCATCCGCAGGTTGGACACCCCTGTTCTACATCATAACACAAAAGGTGAACATTACCTTTAACATTTGGCATCCCCTGATGTTTTAGGCTTTCCTTCTATAAGAATAGCCAAGATAACCTGTAAGTAAAGGAGCCCTAATGTGTTTTTGGCTGAACCACGTGCTACAAAGTATCATACAGAGGTGTGGTTCCCAGACAAGAGAATGGAGACTGGCTGATATTTAGCTGAGGTCCTTACTGAAAGAACTCATGCAATCAACACATGCCTTCTACATGTAAACTGCATTCAGTTGTTCTAGTCCTGGTCTTTATTTGGGTTTTGAAGCATCTAGATTGATATTTAACCACATAGATTTAGTATAGATTTAGATCTGAAATCAGACACTGTAGGTGAGTCAAAATAATGTGATGTTGGCAGCTTCCTGGGAAGCTGTAACACCTAAATTTAAAGTTGTCCATGTATAGGATGAGAATACCTAGTGATTTGGCCCCTTCAGGCTGGGTTAGCAGTTTATTGGCCCCTTGCATGAAGGCATGCTGACAGGTTGCTTTACTGATATCAGCCACATCTCTATCAGGTTTTGCCAATGCTCTCTTCTACCAGTGTATAGGTAAACTGTTCATTGGCCCTGCGCCAAATGGTCACAGTAATCCAATGTGGTCAAACTCAGGCAAAGTAGTTGCCAAATTAGTGCATCTTTTCCCATTTTGGAGTAGTACAGATAAACAAAATGAATTGTAAACCATGATAAAAACATGACCGCATAGACCAACACATTGCATTGCTCATGGTTACATGATTTTTTTTGTTAAAACAATTACAAAATAAGTCTCTCCCATATACACAATTATTTTCATCACATTAAATAAATAAGTGGTGTCCAATCTTCAATCACATCTGATAAGGTGCTTTTTGGAGATTTATAAACATTTTGAAACGGACATTCTTAATTTAAAATAACACTCTTGCAAGCTCAAACATAACCTGTGGGAGAGCAAAACAAATGTATATTAGCAAGGTTTTTATTATGATGCAGGCAATATCTACACATGGTCATTTACAGAGCAACCTGATTGGGCACCTGAAGATATTATGGTTATTTTCGAACTACCACTACAAGTATTGGGTGCTCGGGGGGGTTGTAACAACCCCATTACAAGATAACATGGTGACTCAGTGGGTGGCACTTCTGTTTTACAGTATTACAGTGCATATTCTGCTTGGGTTTCCAGGGTCCTAAAGAAACTGTCCGTAGTGTGTGCGAATGTGATAGGTACCTTATAATCTAAGTTCCAATGGGGCCAGGTCTAATGTGAATGACCAATAGTGTATTTAATGAACATGCCAACGCTATATATAAAAAAAATAATAATTATATATGAGTAGGGTTGCCATTTTGCATGACGGATACCTCCTACAGTAAACAGGGAATTTCGCACTCTGATAATGAGTTCAATAGTAAGCACTGTGCCTGCAACATAAGAGCATTACCTCAATTGTGATCAGTATGACAATCATCCATTCTAATCGCAATGCATGCTTTTCATTTAGATGGTTGCGCATTAAGTCTGTCAGTTCTGTGCAATGCTGAAGTTTTTCATTTATTACCTAAAACGTAAATACAATTACCAAGTATATACTATTGGCTCTTTAATCTTTTTTTGCAGGGTCAGAGATTAAAGGTATTTTTTCATGGATTTTTATGGTGTAGTTTTTACTTCTAAATGACACTGTTCACACTACAAATAATACATTCTACAATATAACATTTCATTCATGAACCAGCAAGTGTATTTTTTTAATTTGTACTATTAGGGGCAGATTTACTAAGGGTCGAATTGTAGAGGGCTTTTAGCCCTTGAATTCAACTGGCGAATAAATATTCGCCAAAAATCAAATAAAATATTCGACGGCTCTGATCGCTTTCCGAATATTTGCCAAAATCGTACGCTCAAACGATTTTACACAAAAATTCGTACAATTTGAATATTCGCAGCTGTCATGATGCAAGCCTGTAATAGTTAATAAAACAGGCCAAGGTATCATGAAAAAGCATTTCTGACTAAATTAGACACATAACAGGCCTCTCTTCACTAAGGTCTGGAGTTAGCCATTTGTAACAGGATCACAACCTCTTATGCCCTTCTCCAAGCCATGGCTGATAAGAGCCATAAAATAACAGGAGGGAAAGCCCAAGGAGGGAGAACTCAAAGTTCACACAAAGGCTTCTCACAGGTGAAGGGA
>CM044435.1:13672702-13692370 GCA_024363595.1 Xenopus borealis | reverse complement strand
GGGGGGCAGGTGGTGAGGAATAGGGTCCTAGTGGATAGTGCCACTCAGACTGGGGAGAGTAATGGTTGTGGTGGGCCAGGTATAGTCCCCATACCAGAACCAGTACTGAGGGGGGGCCAGGTGGTCAGTACTAAGGAGGGATGGCAGACAGAACCAGAAGTTGCTTCCACGTCACCTAGGAACAAAGTAATTGTCCCAGAGGTTCAGGATGAGTTCAGTGGTTTATGCCAAAAAACACTAAGCAGGTCAGTGGAGACCAAAGTACCATAGGCTGCCAGCTAGTTTCTAAGTCTAGGCCCAGGGAATGGGAGACTAGAGATAGGCTGGAGGGCCCCTCAGTGAACCAGGTGGAAGGAACAGGCCAGATGCCTTGGGAGAGCAGTGATAGAGTATTGCCAATTATTCAAACCTGCACTCTACCCAGAGACAGTGGGGATAGAGGGAAAGTGGGAATTATGCGTACTTCAAACCACTATAGTATCTGGGATTATGATGGTGCAACCCTCAAGGAGCAAGACTTTAGGCCTGGGAGGTAGGATTATCCCTCAAACTATATAATCCATGGATATTTTGGTAAGGACCTGGCTATGGTTATGGATTTATGTTTTTATTGTGGCAAGGCTAAGAATGACCTGTAAGTCAATCTCCCCTTGCTCACTCTAAAAAGGGGAGGTGTCATTATGCAGGCCTGTAATAGTTAATAAAACAGGCCATGGTATCATGAAAAAGCATTCTGACTAAATTAGACACATAACAGGCCTCTCTTCACTAAGGTCTGGAGTTAGCCATTTGTAACAGGATTACAACCTCTTATGCCCTTCTCCAAGCCCTGGCCCAAGAGCCATAAAATAACAGGAGGGAAAGCCCAAGGAGGGAGAACTTAAAGTTCACACAAAGGCTTCTCACAGGTGAAGGGAAGGTCACAAATAATACAACCAAAAACATATTCATCCTCACAGAACCCAGACCTGCTGTACCAACAGTGTTAAAAACTGGGGATGGGTTCAAAGTAATATTAGCTTTCAGATGAGTCCAAACATGACTAGGTTTGGTACTCTGTGTATCAGATGTGAATATTGGGGCAGGGGCAGGTCACACAGTATTGATGTTTAATATCTATGGAATCCAGGAGAGAATTCATAACCAATGAATATAATATCATATCTTTCCTATGTTCCTATGGGGAGTTATGATCATTGTATTCTTGGTCCAGTTGCTTCTCACAGGAGGTCATAAAAAACTCAGTCTGTGTCCTGCTAGGCCACGCCCCCTTACATTCCTGAGTGAGGGGGAGTGTGCAGTTACCTGATGCCCTGAAATCACTGATAAATAGTCAGCTCTTCTGACTAAGAGGAGGATTTAATTTGGAGGACCAATTGCGATTGGAAGTTTCCCCGTTTGTTTCCCCTTGCCTCCAGGACCAGGGATTCTATATCTTGAAGCTAAGTATAGTTTCTCCATGTTTTCCCTTTTTATTTTATAACTGCTTGTATTATTGATTGTATGTCTCTTTTTGTAATATCATTTTGTTAACTGCACTGTTATACCTTTTATAATATTAAAAATATATAACTTAATAAGATTGTCTTTGATGCTCTAAAAGAACCTAGCCTGAAAGAGAGTAACTGTGAGCCTTAACCCTCTGCATGCTGAATGGGAATGCTAGTCTGTCTGTATGCTAGTTAACCATTTGAGTGCTGGTAGGAAGTGTGTGTTTGAATTAACCCCTTCACTACTAGAATACCTGGTTTCTCTCAACACCAGTGTGAATTTGAGAGTGGTGGCAGCAAGTTGTGTGTGTTTGTGGGTATTGGTTGGTGTTTGGGGTGCTGTTATGCTAGTCTAACCTAGAGAGACAAGGTGGGTGAGAGACCCCTGACAGCCACACCGGAAGTCACGTGCGGTTGGGAGTACCGTGTCCGTGACAGCAGCGTTCAATCGTACTAATAATATTCAATACGAAAACTTTAAAAAAAGCCTATGGGGGCTTCCCATAGGCTTCTAATGCAATTCGGTAGGTTCAATCTGGCGAAGTAGGCAGTCGAATAAAAATTAAAGGGCAAGTTCTTTGACGGCGAATAGTCGAGCAATCGATTATATATTTATTCGATCTATTCGATGTGACCGAATATTTCATATTCGATGGTTGAAAATACTTAATTTGCATATTTGAATAGTCGCACAATCGAAAATAGACTATTCGAGCGAATATTCGAATCCTTCACACGAATTTAGTAAATTGGTGTGTCTCTGGTAATTTTGCCTGGTCATGTGATTCAGAAAGAGGCAGCACTTTAGGATGGAACTGCTTTCTGGCAGGCTGTTTCTCCTGCTCAATGTAACTGAAGGTGTCTCAGTGGGACCTGGATTTTACTATGGAGTGCTGTTCTTAGACATAACAGGGAGCCGTTATTTTGTGTTAGGGAGCTGTTAACTGTTACCTTCCCATTGTTCTGTTGTTAGGCTGCTGGGGGAGGGGGTGATATCACTCCAACTTGAAGTACAGCAGTAAAGAGTGATTGAAGTTTATCAGAGCACAAGTAACATGACTTGGGGCAGCTGGGAAATTGAAAATATGTCTAGCCCCATGTCAGATTTCAAAAAATTAAAGTGATACGAACACCTTCCTATAAAAATAGGAATGTGTCAGTATCAGTGAAAAGAAGCTGCATGAGAAATAAGCAGCTGAAAGCCCTCAAAGTAGTAACCAGCACGGCGAACCTTAGTAAACTTGACCCTCTGACAGTTAAATCATCTTCCTTAGTTGTTTCAGTCACGCGGGCTGGGGGCGGCGCGATCCCTTCATAGGCCAATTACAAATGAAAACAGGACACGGTATTTTACTGGCCTGGCAGGTAAAAATTATGGTTGATCCCAATGTTATTAATAGGTTAAAAAAGATAAATATATAGGAAGCCGGTATTTTTTTTCTAGAAAAGATGGCAACCCTAACTCCAGCCTATGGAGGGATCGAGCCGCCCACAGCCCAGTGTGACTGAAACAACTCAGGAAGTTGATTTAACGGTGTCGGAGGGTTGCCTAAGGTTCACCAGGGTGGGCGAGGCTTTGGGGGCTTTTAGCTGCTTATATTTCTCATGCAGCTTCTTCTTAAAAATACCTACACATTCCTATTTTTATAGGAATGTGTCAGTATCACTTTAAATATATATATATATATATATATATATAGTTTCAGCTGTGGTGCACTCCAATTAAAGCAAAGTTAATGCCTGGGTGCTGTCATATGAAGTGTAGATAATCCTTTTCCAAAGAATGACGCACTCCAGGACATGTCTTGAGAAAGGTCCAGACTGGACCGAAACGTTGACAAATAAACTTCACCTTGGTTGATTCTACTATGAAGTCCTGGAGTGCGTCATTCTTTGGAAAAGGATTATATATATATATATATATATATATATATATATATATATATAAAAACACATTTTCCCATGACATTATCCATTTAAGTGTCTTCAGGGATCCTAGGTTCTCAGAGCAAGACTATGGACTAATAGACTAGGCTTCGATGAGGAACACACTTATTCCTCAGGGCTTCTCGTCATAGAATGAAGTACATGTAATACAGTACAGCTACCACTTTACATTTTCCAGGGGACCAGGAAATGATGTAAAAATCTGGGAAAATGTAAAATCAGGGTAATTATTCTAGAAACGAAAGAGTCGAACTGGACAAATAAAATGCGAGATACTGGCAAGCTGCCATATTTGTATATCTAGGAAGTATATTGTACACATCTTCCTACCAGGGACTCTTTTCCTTCCGAAGACACCTGAGAAGTAAATGTGCGTATTGGTGGGTTTAATATTTACACTCAAGGCCAGTGAGTGTTCCCATTATATATAATATATGTGTTTATATAAAAGAAACATTCAAAAGACTTGTGCGCTAAAATTCAGCCCAAAGATAGATTTTTCAGTTATATACAGATCTTTGTTAGACCTTTGTTTTTTAGTGGCTAGAAATAACTTATGTTCCCCCCTCTGAGGAAAGTCGGAGCAGCTTCAAATGTTTTTTTTCCGGGTTCCTCTGGATCAACTAGCAGTTAGGCAGGTTATATATACACTTTAGATTGAACTTGATGGATGTGTATCTTTTCTTTAACCTAATTTACTATGTAACTATGTAAAGTAGTCTTAAGCCACACAATGTTATATAAACATACATAATACTGTATAACAAAAAAAAAAATACTGTTACAATAAGAAGGAGCATACCTTCACTCTGCGGTTTATGCTGAGAAACTGGCAGGTCTTATCGTATAGGTGCTCAAGGTTCTCCCTGTCCCAGTAGAAATCTGGAGTTATTAGGAGGTCAGAGCTCAGATTGATTCGATGTCTGAAAGAGAACAATTAGTGCTGGAGTTTGGTACAGTTATTTCATAGATTAGCTATATAGGCAAACAAGGTAAGAATAGCTGGACCTGCAGCATATTTGGCCAAGCATGTTGAACCATATTCTTTCAAACTGCACACAAACAGAACAAAGGGGTTCACTTCAGTGCTGTTGACTAATAACTAGTAACATTTCCAAGTAAGTGTCACACGTATCACTTTCTAATACATGTTGCAAAATAATTTTCTGTGCGCACAAAAAGCCATTCCTACGCATTATAATTAAGTAAAATAAAAGTACTAAAAGTGTTACCTTAATGCAAACAGCTCTCCAATTTTCTGCATGACATCATTGTGGGAAAGCTTGACCTTTTTTCTTGCTTTCAACATCTGTTAAATACAGTATTCCATCTTGAGCATTATCATTCATGCTGATGACACAATCAGAAACTTTGAACTCGCTAAAAGCTTCTTATTTGTCATCTACAGACACCATGGTTTGCAAATGTGCACTAATGAAACTTCCACAAATGTATTAAACAATATGGTGACTTTTTTAACTTACTTAAGCTTCCTTTTAGTTTCTTTTAACATTTAGCATTAACCAAATACTATTCTAAGGGCAGTGACACACACTAAGATTCGGGGAGAATAGTCCCCCAGTGACACATCTCTTCTTTGGGTGACTAATCTCCCTGAACTGCCTTCCCGCTGGCTAGAATATAAATCGCCGTCGGTATGGCACTCGGATCTCTTTGTTTTTCGAAGCAGGCCGAAGTTTAAACTAAGGGAAATACATACAAAATTAGCAGAACTAAGTATAGTTTTCAATTAAGAGTATGACTTACCTCTGGAATTGATTGAATTGACGCAACAAAAGTATCAAGAGTAGCCTCCCAAATTGCCAGCTTTACTGCCAAAATAGCCCAAAATTAAATATATTAATGCCAAACAAAAATTAAGAAGATAATATAAGAATATATCTTATGTACAAATATAGACAGAATTATCAAGCTTGATAAAGGGAACTGCGAGGCTCGAAACGTTGCCTTTTGTTGTCTGCAAATATGTTTTGAGCCAATAAATCACCAATTGAAATATACTTCAACCCAGTGTGCTACAGTATTTTGGACTCTTGTACAAAATTTTGACCCATGGCAGGTCGGATGTATTACTGTTATAGCACCTGATCCAAAAGGATTTGTGGCGAGGGGTTTGAGCACTCCATTCTAGTGTTGTTCCAAAATATAGTGACCCTCTATACAGTCATATGACTGGGTCAACTGGGATCTACTACTGGTGGAAGGCTCTACTTACATTACAAGTCACCTTCATAGGAACTTTTTGACTTGATTCTTTTCTTTGGAAGATTCCGTTAACTCATTAGGAATCGAAATGAAGGAAAAATAGTTTGACAGTTTCAATTTGGACAGAGGGCAGGCAGAGATTACAAGTACCTGTTGGGTGCACTGCAGGGCATAGTGTATACTTAATATATCATCCCCCATGCTAGCTAGAACCCCCCCCCAAAAATATTTTTTTCCGTTATGAATTGGCAGGACTTAAAATCAGGGTACAGGAATCGGATCCGTTATGCAGCAACCCATTAACAGAAATCTGAATTACTGAAAGGCTGTCTCCCTTAGACTCCATGTTAATCCATTTTAAAAAGGATTTCCTTTTTCTCCATTATAATAAAACAGTAGCTTGTAATTCATCCAAAGTAAGATAAAATAAATCTTTATTGGAAGCAAAACCAGCCTATTAGGTTTATTTAATGTTTACATGATTTTCTAGCAGATGTAAGGTATGAAAATCCAAATTACAGAAAGATCTGTTTTCTGTGGAAAACCCCAGGTCCCAAGCATTCTGGATAACAGGTCCCATACCTGTACTTAAAATTGAGGTTTCACTGTATTTGCTTTCTAAAATAAAGCAGAAATCCACCAACAACAACTCACCAGAAAGGCAGAGGGCATTGGAAAAGGCAAACTTCTCTAAAATCACTTCTTCCAGTTCCAGTTGTGTATTCAGTACTATCTCCCCATTTGCAAGCTTTGTGTGTCCACTGCGAAATAAATGTAAAATGCTTTTAGACATTCTATTTTCCTCATAAATATTTTAACACTATTTTATAGCGTATACATATATAGATCTGCAGAAGTAACACTGGTCATAGCTCTCCTTTAAAATCATATAAATATATAAATTACAGACAGCTTCTTGCACCATTTATTTATAACATTATACTAAAATTAACTAACTGTCATCACAGTTCATATAATGGCACCAACAAACTAGCTATGAGTTATATGAGCAAAAGGATGACTTTGATGGAGAAACAGCATAGGAAGAAACAGCATAGAAAGCAATATGAAAAGACCGCTTGCGTCTTACTCTCCAAAGTTATAATTAATCTCCTCGTTCTCCCAGTGAACCAAGGCAACCTCATATGGCTGAATCTCATGTCGTTCTAGGATCTGAAGTGTATGCTTCATCTAAGAAAACAAAATCAATATGGCATTCTGCACATGAGAAGACAAAAGTAAATAACTAAACAGTATGGTGTACACAAAGCAGGAAGAATTCTCATCAGATCTGGGTAATTTTATTATATATTCATTATTCATTCTTTAGAATCCATCCTTGATGTTGTGAGACTACACCTCCTACTAGGCTTTAAACCTTGGTATGTTAAGAGAATGGTGGAAGCCGCAGTCCAGCAAGACAAAGCATAATGATTGTAGAACTTGAAGTGTATTCAGATGATTTCATACCTACAAATTGATGTATATATACAATATGAATCCTATCAAAATTAGAAGGCCCCATACCACAAAATTAGCATGGCCCGCCCCTTCCAGTAGGCCCCAATTGCTAGCACACTGGTCACCTGGGCAACATGGGGTAGAGCCCTGCCAACAAGTAGAATGAGGTTCAAATGGATCTGAGCATGCTGGACCATGCGCCTACTTTTGCCAGGCCCCATTCTATTACAACAAAACCCTACCCAGGATTTGCCCAGACCCTGCACACTTTGCAACCAGTGTGTTGTTTTTGCATTGCATCTCTCGTGTTCCTGACCGGAGAACCCCTAGTCTTTACTTTCATGATGGAACCCAGAGAGTTTAGCCCAGAAAGGTAACTATAGACAATGCAGACTCAGCTACTGCAGGGCTTACCGATGGATAAAGGGCCCAGCTATGTTTCAACTGATGCCGTACTGCATTTACATGTTTGTAAAACACCTCAGCTTGGCAAGGATGTGGATGCATTGAATATGGTTCAGAGCAGCCCAGTAGATTCTAACTATATAACTGGTCAAGCCTCAATTTTTCCTGCCTGATTTGAGGCATCGTCATAAAATATTTGTAGGACAGTGCAATCTAAATATGTGCTGCCCAAAGCTAAGTACAAAGCTAAGGCAAGACTTCTATGTGTAAATGCAGAAACTGCACAAAACAGACCACATCCTCATAGACTACCATTAATGGAGAAAAAATAGACTTTTTGTCCCTACAAATATATTGAAACGGTTATTAAAATTACATATAATTTGGTAAATACTCACAATTCTTTCTTCCACATTCCAAAATACAACGGCCCCTTCCCTAAAATCACATTAGTATTAGTGTTTATTCGTTTTCATTTCTTCTTTTGCTACTGTAGAAAATGTATTTTAAAGGCATTTTAACACTGTTTGAAGAAAAGTTTATTCGCTGCATGCCGAGATGCCAGCCCAGATCCAAAATAGTCCAGATGCATCTTGGCCCCCCTTTCCCTGCCCTGTTTCACTTTGGACTACTGTATATTGAAAGACCTTTGATGAAAATTCTAGATATTTCAATAGTGCGGGTGAGTTAGGTTTCGGTGACAGTTACTGCAGGTGACCAGGTTGGGGGCCTAAAATTAGGATGACTTCCAAAAAGCACAAGTGAGCCGACACGTCTGTTTCTGTATAAAGAAGAGTGGGTCCTTTTGTAGGGGTTGTTTCTCACAGGCTGTGCATCAGAATGTTTAAAGAATCATTCAATATCCATCCTGACTTTCTAAAGCTTCCTTAAAACCTTAAAAAGGTTTTAATATTCAGGAGGCTGTACAGCTATGCTAATTGTGAAATCCTTACCGCACACCTCCCTTCCACAGTACTGCAATATGGTGCTGGTCCACCGTTAACCCTGCCGGGTTCCTTAGCAACGTACTTCTGTAAAAAACGGTCCGCACACACGACTGCTATAGAAGTGTGTGCGGACCGTTTTTTACAGAAGTACGTTGTACAGCTATGCTGCCATGTAATATGAATTTAAATTAATTATTAATCAAACTTGTATTGTAAGTTGTATTTCATTATTTAGCATTTATACAGTATTTTGTAAGTTAGTCCCTAAGATCAGTAAGTGACAGCAGCAAAGAGCATATGCAGTGAGTCAGCAGAAAAGAAGATGGGGAGCTACTGGGGGCATCTTCAGGGGGATTTTCACTACTAAACAGCTGTGGTTGCCTTTGGCTGGTACAGAACCTCAAAACATAAGTTGTAGCAGGTCAGCTCACTTTACACTCTTATGTACAGCAGGGCCTTGTTATGGAGGTTGTTCTTTTGTGTAAAGAGAAAAATAAACATTTTAATTAATTAAATTAATGCAGCTTCCTAGTAAAAGTGGCCATACACAATAAGATCTTAACCCAATATGGCCACCAAAAGCAGAATGATATTGGGTTAATCCAATCGTTCGGCCCTAGGGTCAATTGACTGGATTACAACTAAGGAAATTGTCGCCAACAGGACAAGGACAACATCAAATAGCAGATGCGGTCCTCAACTGTCCAGACATATCAAACCTGCCCGATTGATATCTGGCCAATTTTTGGCTTGATATTGATCGGGGGGACCTGTTGGATACACGGGCAAATAAGATGCCGAATTGGCCTGAAGGACCAATATCGGCAGCTTTAATTTGCTCGTGTATGGCCACTCTTTTGGGTTTGGGTTCTGTTATTTACCTGAAGAAAAAGACCATCCCTGAATCAGTGTCTTTGGCACCATTGTCCACTCCAAAAAGCAATACATTCGATGCATCTGCAGATTGAAAATATGTTTAAAAGCCAATGTATTTACCTATAAGGTCCAACCTAATAGTGTAAACGTCATGGTACCAACAAATTAATGCAGGTAAAGTTGTTGTACTGTGTTAGCCAGTAAAAATGTTACAGGGCAACCCTTTTGAAATAAAAAATAACAAAGTGGTATAAAGTTGATACCTTTATTGGCTAACTAAGGTAATCATAGCAAGCTTTCAGAACATTCAGAACAGAAAGGTATCACCTTTACACCACTTTGCTATTATTTTTTTTTTTTATTCCAAAAGGGTTTCCACGTAACAATGAATGCACATATACTCATGGACCTCCATGATATCTGTACCTCATATAAAAAAAAGCAATTGCTGTACCTCTTGGCAGGCTTGGTAGTTCCAAGAACCCATGTGATGCTAAGTCATGGCTTAAGGTCCCCAGATGATATTCATCAGCAGTGGCAAAGGCCGTGCACTGCATCAGATCCTGCACAATGGAAGAAAGGTAGAGATAAGGTGAAGTAGAAACCAAAAGAAACAAGAGTTTTAATGCATAAAAATAAATGATCCTCAGGTGCTCAACATAAACACCGGAGGAAGGATCTTTGATCCAAAACATGTAGTACAATTTTCTAATGAAGGGATTACTGGCTGATTGATACCATTCTCTAGAGTGATATTTGCAATGTGTATATCATTAGGAGTTGCCATATGGCTTATCTCTGGTAAAGCATGCTCCTTAGGCAGGGTTGCCACCTTTCTGGAAAAAAAATCCAAGCCTTCCTGAATAGTTCTTCTTTTTCCCTATTAATAACTTTGGGATCAAACATCATTTTTACCAGCCAGGCTGGTAAAATACTGGCCAGGTAGCAACCCTAGTCCTAGGTGACCAATGATCTAGACAATGGGGCCTCCTGATAACTTAATAGAACAGGACACCGTAATTCCTGATGGCAGCCCTGCAGCCATAGGCAATTGGGGAATCACATACACAACCATGTTTGCTTTCTCTTATAATCAGGAAATGAACCAGGAAATCCAAAATAGTTTTTGGGTTCAGATGCAGATATGTGTTACCGCAGTCTTTGACAGAAGTGGTTGGTTTGTTCTAGAAGGTTGTTTGGTCCTGGGAGATTTCGGTGGTCGCTTAGTTAATGATACAGGCATTGTTTGCTTTGGCGGAGTAGCTGAATATAATCTGTTCCCCTGATTAAATATGCCTGTCCTCAGATGTGCAGGAATTGTACTGGCCGTATATTCTGTATGTAAACACAGTCTATTGCTCCGCAAGAAGAATTCACATAGGACACGGGCAGCATGCATCTGGCGAACAGGTAGTCTTTGTACAAATGAGTTGGCTACGCTGGTTGAAATCCACTTTGCTGTTGTACAACAAACCCCAATGTTATAAGGTTTAATGAAGAGTCTGCTTTGTGATTTGCTAAATGGATTCCTTAGGGTGTCAGTTCTGCACATGTGTGTAACCGCCCAAACTGCTCTCTTCATTATTCGTCTCATGATTGGATCTCTGAACTGAAATACAAAAATAAATAAATAAACCATTAGATCATCCTTAAAGGGATACTGTCATGGGAAAACATGTTTTTTTTCAAAACACATCACTTAATAGTGCTGCTCCAGTAGACTTCTGCACTGAAATCCATTTCTCAAAAGAGAAAACAGATTTTTTTATATTCAGTTTTGAAATCTGACATGGGGATAGACATTTTGTCAATTTCCCAGCTGCCCCATGTCATGTGATTTGTGCCATCACTTTGGGAGGGAACTGCATTCTGGCAAGCTGTTGTTTTTCCTTCTCAGTGTAACTGACTGGAACACAGTGGGGCATTGGTTTCTACTATTGAGTGTTGTTCTTAGATCTACCAGGCAGCCGATAGGTGTTAGGGAGCTGAAAGAGCCCGCATTCAGGTTGGGGGTACTGGTACTTGGCAGGTTTTAGATGGCGAATAGTCGAATTGGAATTCTTAACGGGACAGTACATGATGAATTTCTAATTTTTTTTCAAACTTAAATTGAATTTGGACTATTTCCTGGTCGAACTACACTAAGATAAACTCAAAATTAGAATTTTTAATTTGACCCTTGCTAAATCTGCCCCTAGATGTCAATAGAACTCCTTTCCCTGCATGAGCCAATTTTTTCATCTTTTCCAAAATCTAAGCAAGTCAGTTGTGAAATGTATATAAATATATATTTATTTATTGCATTTAGACATGCCTTTCGCTTGGTGTTCATACCAGTGCTTGAAGACACTTCATATCCCATTTCTATAAATGTAGGCATGCAGTTCCCCTGGTTTGGAGGCAGAACCGAGGAGCCCATACCATTCTCAGTAGTGTTGTTTTAATGTACCACAGAGACCCTGTCTATGAACAGCATGAATGCATCAGAGACTGTAAATTTCAGTAAACAACAGCAGTTAAGCATGCTGCATTTCCAGGTTATCTGTTTAAAAAGCAAACATATGGGTTGGACACCTGCTTTTATTACTTATGGAGGTAAAAAGCCATAAGGATGTTATTTATTAACTCTAAATTAGATTCCCCCATGGTTTATCCATGAGAATAAAGCATACTTCCCAACTATCCGGCTTTTACCTGCATATCCCAGATAGGAAGTGAAGGTGTCCTGCGGTTCGGATCTTCTGCTTGCTTCCGGTTTTTCTTGGCACTTTCCAGAGCGACAGAGGGGAGCAGTTGTCGGTCTTTCCGGCTTGCTTGCTTCTTCCGCTCACGCTCTCTTTCCGGTGTGTGTGCGGGTGGTGCTAAAATCAGCGATGTCAGTCTTCTCTCAGCTCTGCTTTAGGTCTTCACGGTAGCAGAACTCTCTGGATGCCAGCAGCTTTATTGATGATACCTCTCGGTCCTCTGCGTGTTAAGAAGGCATTGTTACTCTGGCTTCTAAATTCTGCTGCTCTCTGGCTGTTTTGTTGTTGTGGTGGTGGGATTAAGAGCTCAGCGCTGTGAAGAGTGCCGCTGCCAGCAGCTCCCTGTTGCTGCTTTGAAAATCAAATTGGCGGCGACGTGAGTGACTGAATCTTTTCAGTTTGAGTAAAGCCCAACAATGTTGCAGGGAGTTTGTGTGGCTTTCTTGCTCAGTTGGGTTGAGGTCATGGCTTTACACAGTTATAGTATTCCAGTTTGGTAACATTATTTAATGTCACTTGATTTGATATAAACTCTGTTGCTCAAAAATTCATTTTCGGGGTATAGTTTTCCTTTAACTTTTAGTATAATGTAGAGAGTGATATTCTGAGAAAAGGTGCAATTGTTTTTTATTATTTGTGGTTTTTGAGTTAAGCTTGTTATTCAGCAGTTTAAGTAATTTGGTTGCTAGGTTCCACATTACCCTAGCAACCACACATTGATATGAATACGAGACTAGAAAATGAACAGAGGGATGAGAGGGCCTGAATAAAAAAAGATGAGTAATAAAAAGTAGGGATGCACCGAATCCACTATTTTGAATTCAACAGAATCCTTTGGGAAAGTTTCAACCAAATAACAAACTGAATCTGAACCCTAATTTGCATATGCAATTCAGCAGGGGAGGGAAAAAGGGAGCAGTGCATGCTGTCTTCAAAAGAATGTTGTTAAAATAGCCTGTTAATGTTCCAGGCAGGAGAAGCACAGGACAAGAGGAACCATGCAATCCAGTGTCTGTTGTGTAAATGTGGATGGAATCGGTCTCCCTTCAAATCGACTGCAAGTTCATTTTAATAAGAAATTAAAAGAACCTTGTTATTCTCTTTTTATAGTGTAACAGACATCTCAACAGCCCTTTATTGAAACAGCAAGATGGATCCACCCTGCTCTCTCTCTGCCAGATTTGAAGGGTGTGTTCTGTTTTGTATTAATCCTGTTCCAAAGCAGCATTCTTTTTAATATCACTTTTTTGTTTTATCATTGATTTAGTAGGTTAATTTTTTCAGTGTAAAACATTTAATGTAATTCTGGCTTCCTGTATGATAAAGTCATTCTGGTCTCATTTAAGAAGCTGGGGCAAGGTATAAAATGTAAAAAATTACCCCAAATTGCCCTGTTATTTTGCATCTTGACCCATGGGCTACACACTAAGCAGCTCTCCTAGAATGAACCTCAACTGCCTGTATTTGGCAGTGGTGCAATGGACCCCCTTACCTTATGCTTAGGCTAGGGAACACTATAGGCTGAAATGTCAAGGAGAGTCTTGTACTTAAAGGAACAGTTACATAAAAAAATTAAAGTGTAAAGTAATAGATATAATGCAGTTGTTGCCCTGCATTGGTAAAACTGTTGAGTTTGCTTCAGAAACATTTGGGGGCAGATTTACTAAATTTGTATGAAGGATTCGAATTTTGATCGAATTTCAAAACTTCGAATTTTCGGATATTGTTTTTGGCCACTTTGACCATCAAATTTGCAAAATTCAATTGAATGATTCGAATAGATTGAATAAAAATCTATTTGATGGTCGAAGTACTTGCCCTTTAAATTCGATGGCCTACTTCGCCAGATTAAACCTACCAAATTGCTATATATCCCTATGGGAAGCTCCCATAGGATTTTTACAAGTTTTTTTTGATCAAATAAAAAAATTCAATGGAATGCTTAAAATCATTTGAATCAATCAATTCATCAATCGATCAATTAATCGAATTGCGTTAAAACCCCCTTGAATCTGATATTCGAATTCGAGGGGTTTTAATTCAATAAAAATTTGAAATTCGACCCTTAGTAAATCTGCCCCTTACTATTGCTTTTATATTTGTGTGTGTATATATATATATATATATATATATATATATATATATATATTTGATAAGCTGCTGTGTAGCAATCAGGGCAGCTATTCAAAGGAGACACGCCTCAGGTTACACAGCAGATAAGCTCTGTATAACATAATGGTGGTATCTGTTAGCCACTATTTACACTTGTGCCAAATAGCCTTTTTCAATTTTTTGCCATTGCTACACAGCAGCTTGTTTATATAAACTATAGTATTGTTTCCAAAGCAAATACATCAGTTTTACTGATGCAGGGCAACAGTACATGATATTTTCATTACTTTAAAAAAAACCTTTTTTTACTGAGCCTATTTAGTCATGTTAGCTTTCTTCTTCTCCTTTTCCCCCTAGCTGGAGGAATGTTTACATGACATGCCTAGGTATCATCTTTAGTCCTGTAACATATTTATTCACAGCAGGCTCTAACTGTGTCACTATTTGGCCTGCAAATTTGTTTTTGTTTACAACTTTTGGGTATTGTAAATAAAAATTAATTGTTAGTTGAGATTCTTTTTTGTAAAATTAAACCATTCTAAGTGAAAAATTTATGCTAACCATTTTTTCATTCTCCTGTCTAGAACCTTTGCCTACTTGACAATTAGAGACAGGTTACCCCAAATTCTGACTAAAGTGATCGACACAGTTCATCGGAATAAACACAAATTCTTTGAAGAACATGGAGAGGTAATTGTTTTCCCCTTGTTCATTTCACTCCTAGTTACTAAATAATGGTGTAGGTCTTTCCTTTGCTGAGTAAGGTCACACACATGCACATAATGTTGATGATTGGGCACTTTAAAGACATTGGTCAGACATCCACACCTATGTTAGAAAACAGAAGGCTCTCTTACCCTTAAAGGAGAACTTAAAGTAAAATAATGCTAGAAATGCTGTATTTTGTATACTAGACATGAACTTACTGCACCAGAAGGCTAATAAAACAAATGATTTATTCTTTCAAAGTTGGCCACAGGGGGTCACCATCTTGTAACTTTGTTAAACAGCTTTGCAAGACCAAGACCATGCACATACTCTGTGTGGTCTGGGCTGCTTAGGGATCGTCATCATTTATCAAAACAGCAAAAGTGAAATAACATCTGCCAGAAAGCAATACAGCAAGACTGATTAATAATCTGAATATGCAGACTGCGCTGGGTCCTGTGTTGTTATCTAATGTGGGCCTACCCAAAATATACAGTACACGTAGAATATAATGCCACAATAAAAGGCTGATTAATAATTAATAGATAATTACTTAATGGCAGCACTTAATAATCAGTTGTGTAGCATCAGCTTATATTATAGGCCAACCTAATTTTCTGCTTGGTAATTAGCAACAACTCCTAAGCTTCTCAACAGCTGCTCAGAGCTCACTGGGCATGTGAGTGTTGCAGACACTTTCCAAGATGGTGACCATCTGTGACAGGTTTGAAGTCCTGGATCAGTGCTGCTATTGGGAAACTGAAACTTTAGACTGGTGCCATAAATTCAAAATTTTTAGTCATATTCATTTTAGGGTTTAGTTTTCCTTTAAGGAGTACTCGTGATGAGAATCAAAGTAGCAATTAGGTATATAGAAGGAAGTGACATTCCAGATGTCAGGTTGAGCAGATTTGCCCAGTGTTTGTAAATGACCCCCACTGTGTCGGCAATCATGTTATGGTTAGTGACTTGATAGGCGGAGTTAAAACCTCATAATGAGGCTGTTATTTTGATACTACATTAATGTTTCTGGAACAATATGGTATCTACTGTATATCAAAGGCCTTGCATAATTTTTGATGCCATATTCTGCAGTGGTATAAATTAAGTTGTGTTCTTTCAGGAAGGTGTTGAAGCAGAAAAGAGAGCGCTGTCCTTCTTTTCCAAACTGCGTAATGAGATGCAGACTAATAAGTCTGTGCTTCCTCTGACTGATAACCAGCCCGATACAGAGCTGTGGAACCAGTACCTAGACTATCAGAAATCACTGCTGAATGAAGGGGAAACTCCAAGCTGGTTCAAATCTCCATGGCTGTATGTGGAATGCTATATGTATAGGCGTATTCACGAAGGACTTGTGTTGAGGTATGAAGCTATGGGTTATAGTACCTAATCTATTACTGAAATATCTGGACTTTTCACTCTCTCCCTTTTAATGTTCATATAGTGAGTCCATATGACTGCAAGTCTTGACTCTGTCTGTGTTCCTAGTAAGAACGCAAAGAATAAAAGACAAATCAAAAAGTAGGACACAGGAAAGTTCTTGGATGGATGATCATTGGTGCTTCACTGACCTTAGTACCCATAGTGGTTTTCCCATTAAAGGGGTTGTGTACTTTCCAATAACTCTTTTCAGTTCAATTGCTTTCAGATTGTTCCCCAGAAATAGACTTTTTTCAATTACTTTCCATTTTTTATATTTTACAGTTTAAAGTTTAAGGTCCCAGTCTTAAGGTTTGAGACTCACAGCTCCGTAATTCAGATGCAGAATCTAAACTCTTACAAATTTGCAATATTTAGGGGCAGATTTATTAAGGGTTCGACTAGTAAATTAAAATTTTTTTGGTGTCAAATTCACACATTCAAACCTTAATCCCCCATTTTCAAATGTAAATTCAACTGAGATTTATCTCAACCTAATTCCTAATTCAAATATTTGTCACCTAAAACCTGCCGAGTTAATTTACAAGTCAATGTTAGAGGTCCGTTGAGCCATTTGGAGATGTTAATAGCCTTGACATTCAAGTTTTTTTCCAGGTGAAAAACTCAATTCGTGCAAATCGAATACAAATTGAATACAATTTGAATGTTTGGGTTTGAAACCATTCAATTGAATATTAGAAATTGAAATTATGAATTTGACCTTTGATAAATGGGCCTTTAGGTTGATACATTTTTCATCAGAATCACTGGAATATTAGCAACAATTGTATAAATTCTAACAGCTGCCTGTAATGAAACTCAGGGATTCTGCTCAGCAGGGGCAAAGATGAGAAATGCATCAACTAAATGTATCAATTTAGAACAGTGCAGTTGCTTTATATTCCATCACATTATTATTAACATTTACTTGTTTTATATTTCCATCATAATATAAATAATATAATAATAACAAACATATATAAATAATGTTTTTATTAGTATTTAAATAAACCCCTATGCTGTTCCTCTTGTTAACAAATGTATGCTTTTATGCAGCCCTCCAATCTCAGAGTATGATGTGTTCAGGGAAGTGAAGGTTGAAAGCTTCTTTCAGTCTCAGCCAGCCATCATTGCACTTTGCACCCATCTTCAGGAGCTCAAAAAGAACATTGCAGCCCTGAGTGAAAATCAAAAGCAAGAAGAGCTTTATAAGCTGCTCCAGGTAAGCACTTTCACTTGATGGCTAAAATACAAATGGTGCAAACTGCCATGTTTTTTGCACTTTGCCTACACTCATAGGCATACAATTTCATGCTTTAGGATTATGACCCCAAGCCACCCATCTGTGGCAGTAAAGGACTGCATTGTACCTACAGCACCACACTGTGCAGTCTGTGCTGAATTCAGCACAAGGTGCAAAGCACATGATTTATAAACAAGTCAGTTTCCATTTAAAGGAGAAGGAAAGGCATATTTAATTTGGGTAGCCAAAAGTTAGGCACCCCCAAGTCATTGTATTTTACTTACCTCACGCTCTGCAGATGGTGCTCCTATCAGGAGAGAACTGCACCGGTTTGAGGGTTCTTCCAGTGAGGACCATGGAATGATCGCTTCCTTCTTCTTTCTTCAAATTTCCCAGGGAAGACACATGCCCGGTAGAACAAATTAGCCATCTTCTTAGTTAAACTTCGGCTTTTCACACTATTGCACATCCGAAGAAAGAAGAAGCCAGAAACAGTTCTGCACTGGGAGAACCCCCAGACCGGTGAAGTTTTCTGCTGATAGGTGCAACGTCCCAGGGTTTCAGGTAAGAATATACAATCACTTGGGGGTGCCTAACTTTTGGCACCCCCAAGTAAATGCAGCCTTTCCATCTCCTTTAAAGAATTTTGCATGATGGTATTGGCAATACCAGGTGTACATGGTTCATGATATATGTGTGACATTACTGTGTATGAAACAGTTTTTACATCCAAATTATTTTCTTTTCTCCTAAAAGGTTTGTTTATGGGGAAATAAGTGCGACCTTTCCATATCAGGAGGCCTGGACAATTCACAGAAATTCAGTATCCTGAGCTCTCTAGAATCTTTAAGGTCTTTTATTTTAGTTAATGACATGGAGTCTGTGTGTACTCTGCTTTCAGGGAGCAAAAACCCAGAGAGCGGTGAAGAATTAATGAAAAGAGTTGACATAGTTCTAGACAATGCTGGGTTTGAGTTGATTACTGATTTTGTATTAGCGGATTCCTTGCTGTCCTTCTGGCTGGCCTCTGAAGTGCATTTTCATGGCAAGTGCATGCCTTGGTTTGTTTCAGACACGACAAAGCATGATTTTAATTGGACAATCAAGCAGCTTCAAGCAGCCAATCACAAATGGATGTCAAAATGTGGGGGAAACTGGAAGGAGAATTTACAGAAAAGCCGCTGGATTTATCATGAACATCCGTTCTGGACTTTACCCCATGAGTTCTGCATGATGGCTCAGACTGCTCCTAATTTGTACTCTGAGCTGCAGAAATCTGATCTGGTTATATTTAAAGGGGATCTTAACTATAGGAAACTTACAGGAGATAGGAAGTGGGATTTCACTGTTCCTTTTTCTCAAGCTCTCACAACATTTCACCCTGCCCCACTGTGTAGTATAAGAACTTTGAAAGCCGACGTGCAGGTTGGTTTAAAATCAGGTGTTGGAGAGCAGCTTTCCTCCAGTGAGCCTGACTGGATGATCAGTGGGAAATATGGGGTAGTTCAGTTGTCCACTTTAGTTTAATTGGCATAGTCACCACTTGCAACAGAGCCTGTCTGCATAGTCTGTGCAGTGGAGAGTAATCTTGTTTGGTGCTGTGTTGAGAGCCAGACAGAAGCCTTAAAACTGCAAATCTATAACAATACAGAAGGCATTTGGAAGCTAATGCACTCATGTACTGTTGCATGTATGTACATTAATATAGTTCATCTGCAGTCCAGAAAAAAAAGAAAATCTCACAACAAAAGGACTAGGTTACTGGATCAGACATATGATCAACTTTTTTTGTTCTGTACCAGAAGATTTAACTAAATACTAATTAAAAAATAAAATCAAAACTTGTACTACCAATAGCAACCTGTGAAAGATTGCACTGTATCCAGGGCCGCCATCAGGGGGGGACAGGGGGGACAAGTGTCCCGGGCCCGGAGCTGAAGGGGGGCCCGGCAGCGCTGCAATATTCAAAGAGCCAGGCCCCCCTTGCAAGCGCAGCAGCGAGCGCTCACCTCCCGCTGAAGTCCTGCGCGGAAGTGCCGAACGTTTGCGAAGTCCTGAAGCGCCGAAAATACCCGAAGTCACGAAAG
>CM044435.1:13624243-13637430 GCA_024363595.1 Xenopus borealis | reverse complement strand
ACTAGAAGAAAAGGACTTTCATTTGAAGCAGCGTAGGTGGTTCTTCACAGGACGGTGAGGGTGTGGAATGCACTGCCGGATGATCATCATTCTGTTGATGCTTTTAAGAGGTGTTTGGATGATTTTTTGGACAGACGTAATATCAAAGGTTATTTTGATACTAAACTCTACAGTTAGTATAGCTATGGGCATATATGGTTTGTGTTTGAAAGAGTGGAGATGTGTGTGTATGTATGCTGGGTTTTTAATTTGGAGGGGTGGAACTTTATGGACTCTGTCTTTTTTCAACCCAATTTAACTATGTAACTATGAATGGGAGAATGGGTCAGCTCAATTCTTAGAGGTGCATACCTGTTCCTACGACATTGCTATCTCATCTCTAATTTGATGAGTAGGTGCCCTCCTTTTTCACTTCACACGGCCAACTGATCACGGAAGGATCACAGGATTCTCTTTCTAAATGGCTCCCCAACTTTCCATTAATGCCCCGGTGATTGGACAGTGTAGTTGAAATCCGCCAAACTACCCAACCAAATACAGGCATGAATGAGCAGCTTCAGTGTCATTTTTTAGTGGAATTGAAGCTATGAAAAATCACGTGGGTAAGCAGTGTTTCTTTTGTTTTGTTTGTGAAAATATTTTTGTGTAAAATATATCCACCTGTAATTCATAGGCCCCCATAGATTAATATGTAGATTGGTGCTGGTTATTGTATATCTTCCTGATATCTGACATTTTAACACTTTACTGTCATTTTTGTATCAAAATATTATATTGCTGATTAGTCAGCCGATTGCAGTACAGTTTATATAATCATGTGCTTGGCAGCAACTTATCTGTTTGATTTATTTTAATAGTCATAATATCTATAAATTCCAATTGCCATCAGGGCAGTCTGGTCCTTATTATGGTCTTTGTTTTCACTTTTTGTTTGTATTCATTGTGTTTGAATATATTTACTTTCTGTTACCTTAAGGAATTTTAGTTATGAAGATGTTTTTGTGAATATTCCAAGAGATCTTGCAATGCTAGCACGGGAGGCTGGAGTAGAGAAATTCATCCACATGTCCCATCTTAATGCTGACCTGAAAAGCCCATCAAAGTATCTGAGGAATAAGGTAAGAAACATATCAGGGGAGAGACTGGACACTATGAAATCTCTGTTAAGGGACAGTTCTCCTTAGTGGTGCTGATGCTGTTCTAGGGGCCCTACATTACATTTACAGTTAATCTGAATTGAATCGTCTATGCCCTTGTGGTATTTTTTTTTATATAAATACAGATATTCTATTATCTTTTATTGGTAGATGAAATAACATTTCCTAACACTAGTGTAGTGATTTGTGCATTTTTAAATCTCTCATGTGCCAGACATTTTCCCTTTGTCTGACTATTGCCCAAAGTAGCATAGCAAAAGTATATCTCGGCTGGAAAACTAGCAGCCATACTGAGTGGAGTCAGCTGCTCTGGGGAGGTGCAAATCTTGGAGAACTGAGCTTTTGATGTTGAATGTTCTGTAGGATTGTTTATACAGTACCTTCTGTAAGGATCCTATAATGTACTGTTGATCCTTCTTTTATCTCTGTTGTAGAACAAAGCAAATGTTCTATAAAGATCTTGATGCTGAATCATTTATTAGAGCTGTTCAATTTTTTGCTGATTCACTCTCAGGCTGTTGGAGAGGCTGCTGTAAGGGAGGCTTTTCCAGATGCAATCATCATGAAGCCTTCAGAAATGTATGGCAGGGAGGACAGATTCTTCAACCATTACGCAAGTAAGAATTTGATAAGCTGACAGGACGACTTCTGACCACAATGTGAATCTCCTGGGGTCAATTTTATCTACATGGCTGGTCCAGCCCCCCATACAAGAATTCTGGTCTAAAACAATGTGGAGACCCTAGCAAACAAACTGGATACACCACAAATAGTGGACCTAGCAGTCTGTTTGCTAGGAGTAATAGACGGGGTGCTACCCACCAATACGGCCAGAGTTCAGCTCCAAACACTTGTGTTCTGTGCGAAAAATACACTGATCATACACTGGATAGGAGGAACTCTCCCTTCTTTAACCTTCTGGAGACATTTGGTGGATGCAACTCTTCCCCTTATAAAATTAACTTACAAGATGGGGGGGGGGGGGGGCGCATGACAAGTTTGACAACATCTGGGGGGGACTGGTGGGACCAGGTCAATGTGTAACTGGCTCCCTTAAAATTGATACCATATGCTTGATCCAAACAAAGATATAATGAATCCTTATTGGAAGCAAAAACAGCCTATTAGGTTTATTTAGGGGCTTATTTATTAAAGCTGATGTGACCAGAACTCTAATTGACCTGTAATTGGCTCCCTTAACCTTGATGTGGCTTGTTTTATAAAATTATCTATAGTTACATGCAGCGTGCCAAATACTACATTCAGCCATATGATCCTCCTATCTATACAAGCCTGTGCTTGACTCATCATGCCTACGTTATACTACCAGACACTTTATTGTAATTATTTGTTGCGTTACAATCATAAAACTTTACCTTTGGTTAGCTAACCAGGGCTTAGAAGGGCTATTTGCCTGTTCATTGCAATTTTCAGGGGGGTACTCAATGCTTCTAAATCTAAAAAATAAATTTTCAACAAAGTGCCCTGCATTGAAAGCTCCATATTGTTGAGGGCAACCTCTTGGAAGTTTTAAAGCTCCATATATTATCATACAACAGTGTATGCATTATTGTGTGTAGTATCCTCGAAGTATAGTTTATAGCTTACAGGATATGCATAGAGGTTGCCCTGATTTGCCTTCTGCAACTAGATTGTCTGTATCAATCATTTCAGCCAAACTCTAAAGTCCTTGATGCACTTTGGTTCTTGTAGGCTCTTGTAGACCGTTTTAGTTTGAAAATGCATGCCAACACCCCATAGATCGGATGACCTGATTACCTGGATCATTGCTTCGCGAAACGTGTGATTATATGGCCAGCCTGGCACATCATTCTGTGGCGCATTTGCTCCAGTGCAGCTATTATCGTATTAATATCTCTCCATTGTTCCACGGGACAGAGGAGAAATAGACTGCAATAGTGTCACATGGTAGAAGCCATGTGTATATATAAATTTATTTAAGACACCCACATAAAACATAACATAATTAACACAATGTGTAGAGATAAAGAAGTATAGAGTTCATAAGTCACATATATATCAAGTTAGTTTTACTTATTTTTCAGTACCTTTTTCATTTATTGCTTAACAAAGTACTTGCTCACTATTTTTCCATAAATAAATATAGATTTCTGGAGGATCTTCTCCTTAGGAGTGTCCGTATCTTATATAAAGCTACAGATCAGTTGCACAAGTATTTCCTTTTATTCATCAGTCTCAAGTTCACACTAGGGACCCCAAACCTTATTGAATGTGTTAATGGCTCCCCTATTTTCATATGTTAATTTATACATAGGTATTATGCTGTTTACTAGTCTCTTCCATGCCTTTAGTGTTGGAGGGGTAGTGCCAATCCAATGCATAGCTACTGTTTTTTTAGCATAGAAGAGGAGTAGTCTGAATAGTAATCTCGAATGTTTTAGCGGGATTCTAATACAAAACACCCAGAAGGCAAGTTGTTGGGGCGATCACTTTGGGAAATGCCAAATTATTTGCCAAATTGTCTATTCCCTTAGTCCAGAAATGTTGAGAGTATGGGCAGGACCATGTTAAATGAAAAAACTCTGCATTGACAGTAGGGATGCACCAAATCCAGGATTCGGTTCGGGATTCGGCCAGGATTCGGCCTTTATCAGCAGGATTCGGATTCGGCCGAATCCTTCTGCCTGGCCGAACCGAATCCGAATACTAATTTGCATATGCAAATTAGGTCCAGGGAGCTAAATCACGAGACTTTTTGGCACAAAACAAGGAAGTAAAAAATGTTTTCCCCTTCCCACCCATAATTTGCATATGCAAATTAGGGTTCGGATTCGGTTCGGTATTCGGCCAAATCTTTCGGGAAGGATTCGGGGGTTCGGCCGAATCCAAAATAGTGGATTCGGTGCATCCCTAATTGACAGTACCGCATCTGTTGCAGGAGTCAGTGGGTAGTCTCTTCATCTGGTGCAGTTTCATGGGTGTGATATATAGGTGATGAAAAGTTTTGTATTGAATAGATTTATCCTTGATTGAGACCAGAAATGTGTATATATTATCTGTAGCTGCTTCCCACTCCTCTGGAGTAAGTTCTGGGATATGAGGACCACCATTCTCACTGCACTTGGAATGGTTTCGGGCTCGTAAGCAGAATTTGATAGATGCGAGATGTTAATTTAGCAGGGTTGTCAGAATGGAGCATTTCCTCTAAAGTGAGGGTGTTTAATTGTGGGGAGAGGGAGTTAAATTGGGCTTGGAATGCATGTCTCCGTTGAAAGTATTTATAGAAAGGAATATGCGGCTCCTGAATCTTGTCCTGTAACTGTATATGTGTTGGAAACGTTTTGTGTTCGAGCAGATGGGTCAGATATTTAATATTATTTCTAGGCCAGAAAATAAAGTCCTGTAAGTTTCTTAAATGTGGCAGAAGTGAATTCCCCCATACAGGTAAATATTGAGATTTTACAGGAGGAGAGTGGCCCAGCATTTTAATTTCTGTGGATCATGCTTTGTATGGAGTGGACAGTGTAGTCGGTAGTGGAGGGGCATCTTTGAGTTGCCTGGAATTGATGCCTGGAGGGGGTTGTTAGGGTTGTATGCATCCTGTACAAAGCACCAGTGTAGATGGTGTATTTGTGATGCTAAGTAATACCACTGGAAGTGAGGCAGTGCCTTTCCCCCTTCCGACAACGGGGCTGTAAGTTTTTTCCAGGCTACTCTCGGTGGTTTGTTATTCCAAATAAAGGGAATTAGGCTCTGATTTATGAAGAAGGGGTCGGGTATAGGGCAGGGAGCATTGTGTAGTATATTTAGGAATTTCGGAGGGTAAATCATTTTAACAATGTTTATTCTTCCCCAAAGTGTTAGCGGTAATTTGGCCCTTTGAGTGAGTTTGGTATTAAAGGATGTAATGATTGGATCTAAAATAAGTTCAATGAACTTATCCAGGTCTGTATTTATCATTATTCCTAAATATTTAAATTGTTGAACCCATTTCAGCGGAATCACTGGGGGGCAGGGTTCGTGGTTGATCACTATCAATAGGGAACAGTACTGATTTTTCCCAGTTAATCCCGAGTGCCGAGAAGTCACCAAATTGGTTAACAAGTTATATTAAGGCAAGGAGTGAATCAGTTGGGTCTTTGAGGTAGATAAGCAAGTCATCTGCATATAATGAGATCTTTTCCTGTATTTTGTTGTACGTTAGGCCTTTAATCTGAGGGGAGCACCTAATACATATGGCAAGTGGTTCAATGGCTAGGGCAAATAGGATAGGGGAGAGAGGGCACCCTTGTCTTATCCCTCTTGTTAGCGGAAATGGGGAGGAGATTAGCCCATTTGTTATTATACGAGCTGTGGGATGGTGATAGAGTAATTTAATCCAAGTTATTATTTTTGGTCCTAGGCCAAAGCGTCGTAGGACTTCCCAGAGGTACTCCCATTCTATAGAGTCGAATGCTTTGGCTGAGTCTAGTGAGGCAACTACTCGGGTACCTTTCCCGGCATGGTCTAATTGGAGATTCGTAAATAGACGTCTAAGGTTAATGTCAGTGGATCTACCCGGCATAAATCCAGATTGGTCAGGATGGACCAGATCAGGGACCACTTGTTGTAGTCTAGTTGCAATGATTTTGGCTAGTATCTTAGCGTCTGTGTTAAGGAGAGATATAGGGCGGTATGATGAGCAGTGTGATAGGTCTTTACCTGATTTGAGGATAACTACGATCAGGGCTTCATCAAATGAAGGGGGGGGGGGGGGGGAGGGATTGGCTATCAAAGGCATCGTGAAATGTATTAAGGAGTTAGGTGGCAGTGTCTCTATTAAGGTTTTATACCGATCTGCAGGAAGGACATCTGGTCCTGGTGTTTTATTAGATTGAAGAGCCCTAATTGCTGAAACAATATCTTGCTCAGAGATCGGGGCATCCAGTGTGGCGCGGTCATTGGGGGAAAGCAATGGAATTGGAATGGGATCCAGAAAGTAAGCTCATTGTGCACTGATATAATTAGATTTAGAAGCATATAGGTTTTAAGTAGTATTTTGCAAATTGTTGCACTTTGAGTTGGGGGATCCGTAACTACTGTATCATTGTCTGTATGTATTTGGGGTATTGCAGTGTTAGTTGTCTGTGGTTTAGTTATGTAGGCTAAAAATGTACTATTTTTGTCTCCATATTCAAATATATTTTGTGTCTGGTATAATATGGCTTTTTTGTAAGCTCTGTCGCAATCTTACTGAGTTAGTTCCGGGAGGCTTCAAGTTTATAGGATAGGAGCTTGTGTTCATTTTCAGCCTTTTGTAAATAATTCTCTGCCTCCTTAACTCTGTCTTTAGTTATATTTCTGGCTTGATTTATGGCTTGGGAAAGGGAACCCCTCATGACCGCTTTGGAGGCCTCCCATAGGGTAGCTTGTGGGGCAGTGTTGTTAGTAACCTCCCAATACTTATAGGATTTAACATTTTCTGTTGCTAATAACTCATTTCGCAGCCAGAGTGGGCTTAGTCGCCAGAGTCTACCAGTATTTGATTGTTGGGGATTCCAGTGTAGTGATACTTGGAGGGGCGAATGGTCTGAGTGCTTGTGGTAAGTATTGGACCGGTGTTATTAATGGATGAATTTATGATGAGGCGAGAGCAAGGTCTATTTTTGAAAATGTTTTATGGGTTCCTGAATGACAAGAGTACGCCCTATTGTTGGGGTGTTTCCATCTCCACAAATCTGTTAGATTTAGAGCAGGGGTCCCCAACCTTTTTTACTTGTGAGCCACATTTAAATGTAAAAAGGAGTTTGAGAGCAACACAAGCATGGGGATGTAAAATAAGAGCTGTGATTGGCTGTATGGTAGCCTCTATATGGACTGGTAGCCTAAAGAAGGCTCTGTTTGGCAGTACAACTGGTTTTTATGCAACCAAAACTTGCCTCTAAGCCAGGAATTCAAAAATAATCACCTGCTTTGATGCTACTGGGAGCAACATCCAAGGGGTTGGAGAGCAACATGTTGCTCACGAGCTGCTGGTTGGGGTTCACTGGTTTAGAGCCTCGGCCCATTGAGCAAGCTTGATGGGTGTATTCAAGTCAGAATTGAGCCTGTCTATAGATGGTTGCATGCAACAGTTGAAGTATCCTAGTATGCAGAAAGGACTGGTAGGAAATTCAGCCATTTTGTTACTGATCCGGTCTAAAGTGGACATTGCAAATGGCGGGGGTATGTAGAGGTTTATAATCAACAGTGGTTTGTTCATAACCGAATATAATTTGAAACCTACCATAATGATCAGAGTGCACTTTGATTAATTCAAAGGTAAGGTTTTTCTGTATTAGGATTGATCCACCTCTGGAGTAGGAGGAGTATGTAGAGTGGTAATGCCAGCCCACCCACGGCTTTTTAAGAGCCAGTATTTTTTGGCCAATCAGATGGGTCTCTTGTAGAAGAAGTATAGAGGGTGGATATCTCTTTAAGTAGTTAAACACCAGACTTCTTTTAAATTTAGAGTTGATGCCTCTTACATTCCACAATAATATTGAAATATCATTTTGTTGTGTTGTGTGTAAGGGCTTGCCAATTGCAATGTCCAACTCTATACTTCATTGTAGATATAAGTAATGTGACCATAGGAACATTATAAGTATTTAATCATAAACATAAAACATACATTCCCCAGTTAACTCCCAATACCTCCCTACCCACCCCCTTAATTTGGGTGGGTCTAGTACCCTGAACCATAATATGCTTATAATAGTTCTAAGAGAGCGTGTCAGTAATATTTAAACCAACTTTAACAGTACATATAAACATTCAGTTGAACATTTGTGTGGTGCTTGTAATCGTATTTCGATTAGGTATATTTCAGTTTAGGAATAAAAGTGGTTGGAGAGTCTAGTTTAGGTAACCATCAAACAAGGATGCTAAGGGGGACTGAAGTAAATGTACTTGGCTATGTAATAGTCCCATATGTAAAGCTTCTGAAAAGCCAGTTTAAATCAAGTACATCATTCTTCCAAGAGATAGGAGTCTATACTGGTCTCAGAGGCTAAAATTGCTAGCTGGGTTGTAAATTTTCACTGGAGAGGTGTCTCCTTCCCTGAGCCACTTGTGCCCAAAAGGGCAAGAGATTTCTAACCTTGGGAAGTGTTCCCAACACATCCTAAGACTTGTCTGTAAGTTAGGCTGCTGGGGACAAAAATGATGATTATGTATTCACAAAGTTTTATAGTTTCCTTAAAGGGAGACTTTAAGTATATAGTATATCATGTATCTCCACCACCATATGGGTTTCTCCATGGGACTGAGTTATTGTAAACGGTATTGGAATGGTTTACTGTGTACTGATTCTTGGGGCAATTCTGTCATCTAATTACGGGGAGGTGATATCCTTGGATTCTTCCTTGCCTGGATACAGAGATATTGTGGAGCCGTTGATTGTGAGAGGCCCCTTGATTCTGGCTGCTCTGAGAGCTGCACGATGCTTAACTTTTAGAATTAAATAATCTCTTCTTATTTTTACGCTTTGTCCGTTCATTGAAACTGATGCATCTGCAAATCAGTCTGCAGTCTGTGTACAGTGAATGTATAAGTTTTTCTAGCTTCCCCCAATAGAACAAATCACTAGTATTGATTTAGCCATCTGCTGATATTGTAAGTTTATCAGTTCTATTTTTATCATTTGCATTAATTAGTGTAGAAAGTCTTTGTCACATGTAACCATTTGGTAACAAGGCTACTCGACAGTCACCGGGTCTGATATCTGCCAGTTTGTGGTTGGGGAAGTTCAGCAGGTATAGATAGGTAGGGTGCACTACTCATACTTCTCAGGTGCTGAGAAGTACGAGTGTTACTACTCCTAGATGCCACTTCACCATATAGCAAAATACTCGAAAGAAGGTCATAGCACTTTCACTTCTTGATATGCAATTATTTCTTTATTTTGCCTGATTTGCCGCACAAAATACAGAAAAATATTTCAGGCGTTCTACGCCTCTAGCCCACTGACAAAGGGAGCTGTAGACCCCCCAGAACTTCATTCTGTACTTTATGTGGCAAATCTGGCAAAATAAAGGAATAATTGCACAACTAAAAGTGGTGACATGCTATGACCTTCTTTAGAGGTTCAACAGTCCCTCCCAGACCTTGAAAAGTAGCATTCAGGTTGTAGGGGTCAGGGTGGTACATTTATGGAACCTGTAGTAGAGTCCTGCGCGGGTCCATTTTTTGGGACCCGTACCTGCAATCCGCGACCCGTACCCGCAACCCGAGATCCGCAACCCGGACCCACGACCTGCTGACCATCAAGAATCAGGAAGTGCTGTCATTGTAAACCGGAAGTGACATCATCGGAAGTAGCCGTGATCAGAAAAAAAGGAGTAAAACAGGAAATGCTGTCAATTTAAATTTAAAATGTGACATCATCAGAAGTAGAAATGCTGAGAAAAAGGAGTAAAAATCGCTATAGCGAGGATCCGCAACCCGACCCTCAACCCGCCAACCTGCAGAACCACCGGCCCGCAGTTATACCCGCACCCAGAAATTCTACGAGCAACCCGCAGGGTACCGCGGGATTTTGCGGGTAACCCGCGGGTACCCGCAGGTACCCGACCCGCTGCAGGACTCTAACCTGTAGTCCAGAATATAATTCTATATATTGGATCTTCATACCTTAAGTCTACTAGAAAATCATGTAAACATTAAACCTAATAGGCTGCTTTAGCTTCCAACAAGGATTAATTATATCTTAATTTAGCTCAAGTACTTTATTATTACAGAGAAAAATAATTTTTATAAATTTGGATTGTGTGGATAAAATGGAGCCTATGGGAGATGGCCTAAATTTGTAATTTGACGCTTTCTGGATAATGGGTTTTTGGATAATAGATCCCATCACCTGTACCACCAGTAGAGATAGCAGATTTGAGACGAGAGGTGATACAGGTAAAGATTAGACCGCACAAGTCAGCAGTCCGCCCTCCCTGCTGTTTTTCGAGGCAATCCTCCTATGGTATAACAAGGCGTTTATTTTGAAAATCGTCTTAGGGATATTGGTCTTGGTTGGCATTGTGGAAGTGGTATAAGAACTTGAGAAGGTACACCATTTTAAACAAGTTTATACTTCCCGCTTAAGGAAACAGAGTTTTTTCCCCATTTTTATACATCTCTAGATAATGCAGCTATGATAGGATCCAGGTTATTGTGTTGGACTCCTAAATATTTAAATAGAGGGATGCACTGGAGGGGAATATCCCAGGGTAACTCTAGAGTTGCTTGGTTCTCTATTGGAAAAATTAGGGATTTTCCCAGTTTATTGTATGACCTGAGAAATAAGGTTCAGCAAAGCTATTAAAGGGGATCTGTTGCAAAAATTTTAATTTAATACAAGATTAATCCCACTGAAATAAGACAATTTGTAAATATAGTCGGTTAAAAATGATGTACCGTTTATAAAATAATCAAGTTACTTTTCCATATCTCCCTCTGATTCTCTAAGGATTCATGGGTGTTGGCTAATTATATTAACCTCGCTCATAGAGGGATATTTTCTCTGATTGAGTCTAGGTAGTGTTTAGTTATTCTATTGGAGTACATTATTGTCACTTAGTTTACATAATAATTTACTTTAGTGTTCTGTTTCCATCCTTGATATGGCTTCAGTAGGCCAATGTCAGCTATTTGTTGATTGGTTGTTATGCGGACCTAGAGAAAAGGTACAGCAAATGGGCCATATGTAGTCTGTTTTGGGTATATTCTGTGCACCAGAGACTATGGCGGGTGAATATAATGTGACAGGTGAAGCAATGAGTTGCATAATACTGCCTTATTGTATACTGAATTTGTTTGTGCTATTTCTCCTTGCAGACATGCGATGGTTTGGTGGAGTGCCTCTTATTGCCTTTGGGAAGAAAACTGTTAAACAGCCAATTTATGTAAGTAACTATTCTTATTGTTGTATTTTTTTTCTTTATATGCACACTGTCTCCATGTCCAGTCATAGGGTTCTACAGGGAACTGGGAGGTGACAGGGCAGCTCTTGAACACATTGGGCCTGAGGGAACAAGAAAGGTGAATTTGTATGCGGATGACGCCTTCTTTGACCCTGTGCACTATTTCATAGTTTCACCCCTCCAAAAAAACAATGTCCGGCGGGGGGGAAAAAATTATTGGGTGAGGAAAAATAAATAAGCATGTGTCTGGGAACCTCCCTGTGCTAAAATACCTGGTTTTTATATATATAGTTGATAGGACTGTACAAAGGCAGCGAGCAGTCCTTGCGGCTTCAACGCACATATTCAAGCAATGCGTGAGGGCACAGAGATCGGGGCGGGGGAAATCAAATGGGCGATGCACCCACCCAAAACCACCTGGGGAGAACAATGGTTACAAAATTATTTTCAGACTGACCATAGGAGCTTGGTGGGAGATGAGGGAGATTATGGAAAGAAGACAACAAACAGCCCCTGTCTTTTGGAAACATGAGACAAAACAAAGAGAGCAGATTCAGTCAGTGGTTCTAAAATGAAGCAGGTATTGCAGTAAGTTCTTAGCCTTGAGACAAGTCCTTTTGTTATTTGTCTTGAAAACATAGAATACGTTTTTTATTAATTGAAAATGAGAAGCTTAACTGTTTTTCATGGAGAAATCCGTGCTGTTTATTCACAGCATAAAGCATGAAAAACATTATAGTTGAATTTACAGTATGAAATCATTTCAGGTGGTCGATGTGGCCAAGGCAATTCTGAAAGCTATCCATGATCCTGAATCCAAGGGGAAAACATATGCATTGGTTGGGTGAGTTACACCTTTGGCTTTTATAGTGGCATCTTTTGCTGGACTATTTATGTGTTTGATGATATGTCCATTGGAAGTAAAAACAATGAGCACCAGGCTTAAGTTGGCCATACACTGGCCGATAAAAGCTGCCGACAAGCTGAGTTGGCAGATTATCGGTCCGTGTATGGGGCCCTCCGACGGGCTGCTCCGATAGATATTGATAAAAATCCTGTCGGATTGCGGCCGCATCTGTGCATTGATGTGGTCCTGTGAGCCGACTGCCCATTTGCGCATCATTCTGCCCGATATTGCCCACCTCAAGATCTCTGTGTATGGCCACCATTAGTCATAAGGGGCTGTATTATGCATTCAATTGTTTTTCCTCAATAGCAGTTGTTGAGGGTGTCAAATGACTGCACTAATGCAGCCCCCAAACTGCCTTATTAAGCTACACTGCTGACTTTGATGCCTGCATTTTGCAGCCTTGTATTTATGAAAGGTGGGGCTTGGGTGGTACATAGACTTCAACCTTCACACCTCCTTACTTGCATGTCATTTAGACAAACATGGAGTAATGACAGGAACAGTGTGCAAGGGAGCCCTGTACTTACTGCCTACCAGCACTGTGTACCTCACCCCAGATTTATAATTTGCCATAAGGTGCACAGTATATCAAGATCATGGAGCAAAGATTAAGGTGTGTGATTAAGCATCCATTAGTGCTCTAGCATTTGTGTCTTCACTTCATCTGTACCGGACTACTTCATCTGTACCTGAGATGCTAATTTCCTGTCCCCCATATTGTTTCTGACAGACATATGGTTTATCAACTTTCCATTCTTTAATGTAAATAATATCTGTGATATAAAACAAACACAATGAATAACCTGCTAAGTATATCCTGAACTAAACCCTAAAAATTAGTATGACTAAAAATGCCATATTTTATATACTGAACTTATTGCACCAGCCTAAAGTTTTAGCTTGTCAATAGCAGCAATGATCCAGGACTACAAACTTGTCACAGGGGGTCACCATCTTGGTAAATGTCTGCGACACTGACCTACTCAGTGGGCTCTGAGCAGCTGTTGAGAAGCTAAGGTTAGGGGTTGTAGCAAATTATCAAGCAGAAAATGAGGTTTGTCTGTAATATAAGATGATGCTACAAGGCTGATTATTAAATTCTGATGTTAGTTGCACTGGTTCCTGTGCTGCCGTGTAGTAATTATCCATATTAACCCTTTCACTGCCAGCCATTTTGTCCAAAACAGAACATCTACTGCCAAGCAG
>CM044435.1:13583127-13596807 GCA_024363595.1 Xenopus borealis | reverse complement strand
ATGCAAAAGAATAAGAAATCAGGAAGGGGGCAAATAGTTTTTCACACCACTGTATAAGATTATCCAGTCATTTTGACTTTTGTTTTCATCAACATTCAAGAAGGAAGTATTGATGAAGACTCCATTTCTAGAATGAATTCCAGCAGTAGAGCAGGGTGTCTGCGTGGGAAGTTGTTTAGAAGAGGTATTCCTTGGCAGTGACTATAGGTCAAGGATACAGTAACACCTTAAATCAGTGTTGCTCAGCTTGTGACTCGGAAGATGCTGAGAGTCGTAGCTTAGAGTGTGCAGAGAAGGTGTTAAAAAGTCTGAGAGTCCTCCTGATTCCTGCAAATTTACCCCATAGCCGGTTCCCAAAGACCCATTCTCCAGTCAGGTGAATGCTAATAAATCTAAATAATTTGAGCCAGTGTTCCAAAGAGCTCAGGGATAGACGGTATAAAATTAAAATCGAAAATATGATCTAGTATTGTTTAAACCTTATGCCACACTGTTATTAAGAGAATATTGAGTTATTTTCACCACAACCCAGGGGCATAACAACAGAGGAAGCAGACCCTACGGCTGCAGGGGGACCCAAGGAAGTATAAGCGGCCACGTGAGGCCCTAATTTAATTTAAAATTTCAATAAATATTAGTAAAACAGGTCAACCTCTAGACATTTTGGGGGCCTAAAAAATCATTTGCTGTGAGACCCAGTAATCTCTAGTTCAGCCACTGCCACACCCCACTAAGTTAAGTTGCCCTTTAAAGTAGCAGAGATTGAACAACACTTCAGGAAGTCATACATTAAGGCCCTCAAGTTCCTATAGGGTAAATAAAACCCTGCTGACACTAAAAAGTATGCTTCAAAATATTAATACACATAAAAAAAGTTACCTGTAGGTCATGTTGATCGTTTTTTACTGTTTGGCCTGCTTTTGTAAGTAATTGTTACTTCAGGTTCCTAAGCCTTTTCTGGTAACCTACTGTATTTAACACAAACAAAAACAGGTCTCAAGAGTTTTTTGAAAGTATTGGAGGAGGTTCAGATGCACTGCCCTGAACCTTCAGCTAAGGGAGTGAATCCAAACCGGGTATGATAAGGTTCTGGAGATACGAAACACGTAAGTCAATGCTATAAATACTACCTTCTTTTACAAGTCTGTGTGGTGTATTAGTCCTTGAGTGCCTGCTCTTACTACAAACACAAGTTTTACCAACCAAACAGCAGGTTGTCAGTGGTGTAAGTAGATGTTACTGTTAATGTCCCATTCTCAATTTTCCCCTCTTAATTTCCTAGAACTATTTTTCCCAGCTGTACCAAATGCCCATGCAGCCATATATAGCCATATATATGTTGGCTTTCATTTTTTTTGGCGTTTAGAAAGTGATTTTTCCATAAATTTTTAAGATATGTGCTTTTACATCTATTCCAACTCCACCCAACGAAACTTTGCTGAAGAGAAATTCTCATTAAACTTATTTTTTCAGAGAGTCCGTGCCAGGATAAGTGATAAAACAGCCGTATTGTCAATATTCATTATATATAAGGGCCCCTTTAAGTTCAATTTTTTTTTGTCCTTTCTTTTGTTTTGAGTTGTGCGTATGCTTGATTTCCCGTTGCATAGGATAAATGGGGGATATGCAGAGATTTTTTTTCAGAATTCTTCCTTATCCTTACATCCTCAACTTTATTAATACATCTGCGGAACATTATAATAATATAACCATTGTAAATTTACCAAAAATTATTGCCAAGGAACCCAGAGGCTTAACCAAGGTTCCCTCTTTTTTAAAACAAGCCCTAAATATGCTCAGCCACTTTCATAGCTAACATATACAGGTACAGAATCTATTATCCAGAATGTTTGGGACCTATAGTTTTCCATATAAGGATTTTTTTTGTAATTTGGATCGCCATACTTTAAATCTGCTTAAAAATCATTAAATAAACATAATAGTTTGCACAATATTGGCAACAACATTCATTCAACATTTTCATGCTACAGTTTGAAGTAGAAGGTGCTATTTTCATTATGACAGAGAAAAAAATCTGTTTTAAAAATGAGAATTATTTGCTTAAAGGGCATGTAAAGGCAAAAAATAAAATCCAATTTTTACTTTCTTTAATGAAAAAGAAATCTATCTCCAATATACTTTAATTAAAACATGTTTACCATTTTTTTAAGAAACCTGACTGTCACGGAGACGGTACTCCCAACCGCACGTGACTTCAGGTGTGGCTGTCAGGGGTCACTCACTCAGTCTCTCACCCACCTTGCGCACAGGTTAGACTAGCAGAACAGCACCCCAAACACCAACCAACACCCACAAACTCACACAACTTGCTGCCACCACTCTCAACTTCACACTGGTGTTGAGAGAAACCAGATATTCTAGCAGTGAAGGGGTTAATTCAAACACACACTTCCTACCAGCACTCAAATGGTTAACTAGCATACATACAGACTAGCATTCCCATTCAGCATGCAGAGGGTTAAGGCTCACAATTACTCTCTTTCAGGCTAGGTTCTTTTAGAGCACCAACGACAATCTTTGTTTTTTAATATTATCAAAGGTATAACAGTGCAGTTAACAAAATGATATTACAAAAAGAGACATACAATCAATAATACAAACAGTTATAAAATAAAAAGGGAAAACATGGAAAACCTATACTTAGCTTCAAGATATAGAATTCCTGGTCCTGGAGGCAAGGGGAAACAAACGGGGAAACTTCCAATCGCAATTGGTCCTCCAAAGTAAATCCCAACTCTTAGTCAGAAGAGCTTACTATTTATCAGTGATTTCAGGGCATCAGGTAACTGCACACTCCCCCTCCCTCAGGAATGTAAGGGGGCGTGGCCTAGCAGGACACAGACTGAGTTTTTATGACCTCCTGTGAGAAGCAACTGGACCAAGAATACAATGATCATAACTCCCTATAGGAACATAGGAGAGATATGATATTATATTCATTGGTTATGAATTCTCTCCTGGATTCCCTAGATACTAAATATCAATACTGTGTGACCTGCCCCTGCCCCGATATTCACATCTGATAAGCAGAGTACCAAACCTAGTCATGTTTGGACTCATCTGAAAGCCAATATTGCTTTGAACCCATCACCAGTTTTTAACACTGCTGATACAACAGGTCTGGGTTCTGTGAGGATGAATATGTTTTTGGTTGTATTATTTGTGACCTTCCCTTCACCTGTGAGAAGCCTTTGTGTGAACTTTAAGTTCTCCCTCCTTATCAGCCAGGGCTTGGAGAAGGGCATAAGAGCTTGTGATCCTGTTACACATGGCTAACTCCAGACCTTAGTGAAGAGAGGCCTGCTATGTGTCTGATTTAGCTAAGACTTCATTAGACCCTGGCCTGTTTTATTAGCTATTACAGGCCTGTATCATGACACTGACTGTATGCAGTAAAATTCTCCCTTCATTTACTGCTGTGGATGGAATTGTCAGATGGTCCCTGACTGCTGTGCAGGGAAACAATCATACTTATGAACAGCAGGGGGAGTCCCTGCCTTCCCAGCCATGCAGAACTCAAGCAGCTATGTTTCCCTGTAGAGTCAGCAACTGTAGAGATTTGTATTGGATTTTATTTTTTACTTCTTTCCTTTACATTCCCTTTCCAACTCCAGCTGCAGGGACAAAGATCATGAAGCCAGATTTGGAGGATTATTTTGCTGCAGCCGCTGGTTCTGCAGAGTTGGAGAAACGTATTAAACAATACAAAAACTATAAAATCCATATTAGATTACATGACAACACAGGACCTAGTGCAGTCTGCATATTATGATTATTAATCAGTCTTGCTGTATCGGCTTTTGGCAGATATTATTTGATTTGTGCTGTTTTGATAATTTATGACGATCCCTAAACAGCCCAGACCACACTGAGCATGTGCACAGTCTTGGTCTTGCAAAGATGTTTAACAAAGTTACAAGATGACAGCCCCCTTGACTAACTTTGAAAGCATAAATCATTTGTGTGATTAGGCTTGTGGTGCAGTAAGTTCATGTTTATGTTCAGTATACAAAATACAGCATTTCTAGCTTTATTCTATTTTAGACTTTCCTTGTCCTTTAAAATGCAACCTATATGAGATGGCCTCCCTGTAATTCAGAGCTTTCTGGATACAGAGTTTCAAGGGATCTCATACGTGTACTGATCAGGTGTCAATCGTGCTCTCTACAAAGTTGCCAACCTCCCTGACCAAAATCAGAATTTTTTTTGGGTATGCTCTGCCCCATCATTTTTATAAATAAAGTTGAATCCCAATAAAGATTGTAGTGTTGACAGGTCATGCACCTGAGATGTATAAATACACAGTCACTTACTTGTATACCCTCAATGTCCTTTTCCATTATACCATAATGGAAAAGGATATTGGAGTTGATAAACTTGGCTGTAGCAAGCAATGCCAGTCAGCAGCATCAAGGGCAAATAAGGTCTTGAGCTGTATAGATATGCTGGAGGAGGGGCTCATTCTTCCACTGTATAGAGCACTGGTGAGGCCCCATCTAGAATATGCCGTACAGTTTTGGTCTCCAGTGCTCAAACGGGACATTACTGAATTAGAGAAGGTGCAGAGAAATACAACTAAACTGGTCAAATGTATGGAATATGATGAAAACTATATGGAAACTCGACATTAAGCCCGTTAAATTAATGGGCGCTAGAACATATGTAGTCAAACATTTATAAAAACAGAATTGTTCTAGGCGAAATTTTCGCTTGCGCTACGCAAATTCACTAACGTGCGAATTTACGCTCTGGTCGGCGAATGATAACGTATTTACGTTTTTCAGACTATCACCCACAATGGTAAAACAAGCTACAGCGTAAGGGCGCGAAGTTGCGCGTGTAGCTGCCTGCCCAAGCCAATCTAACATTTGAACTGCATAATTCATTGTGAATGTTAATGTAAGAGAAGTTTATAGCAACTTAGTGCTAATTTTCAGTACAGAACAATATATACTTGTATATGCTCTGTTGTATGGTAAGCAGAAAAGTTAATCCTGCTGTTAAAGTTCATTTGTGTGTAGAGTTACAGCCAACAGCATCAGCTAATACAGCTAAGCACAGGACATTACAGGGTTAATCTGAGTACTCCAGTCACCTGACAGTCTAGTCCAAGCAGAACCAAGCCTCACTCTGGGATCTGCTAGAATCTAGCCAGACATGCCAGCAGCCATCTTAGAGACAGACTCTTCAGAGAGCATGCCAGAGTAGAGAAACTGCCCTTAAGATCCTATGAGGCAAAAATAGGTGAGCTATCTTTGTTTATGTGTACTGATTAATGCTGCTAATGACAATGTTAGTGATTATATGTTAGAATATATACTGAATATTCCTTTTGTATGTTTGCCCCTAGTTCTACCGCATTCTACGCGCACTTACTGCACTTATATCGCAACAATATTGTTAAAACTGATCATCTTTGTTCCTGATTCCCTATCCTGATGATGTTACCAATAAAGAAAGTTATTTTTGTACCAGTGGTATGTTCTTAAAGTCTTTCAAGGATCCGAGGACAGTTACAGCGCGTCTATCTACTTCGCTAGCGTAAATTCGCCAGCGTAAATTCGCCAGAGACGGTCCGTGCGGCACATGCGCAGTAGCGCAATTCCACGGACATAGGGACTGGACGCAGAGACACTTGAACTTTATTATATAGGATATATATATATATATTTCCTAGTCACCCATGGCCAGCATTCACTCATGGGTTAATCCCTTCCGGGCCAGTTAGACAGGACCTCCTCCCAAAATAAATCTGTGAGCTCCTCCTCTACTCACCCATCTTTTTTTGTCCTGTCCATGGCCGGTGGATGGTGTTGGTCATCAGACTGACTGTCTTGCCCAGCAAACAAGGGGTTTTCTCTGACTCTCTCTTTCCCCTGTCGGTTCTTGAAGCCCAACACTCCCCGTGAATGGGGTTAGCAAGGGGGGCCGGATCTGGTGGACCATGCCAGGGAGGCCAGCCTTACCTCCCTTCATGGGTTAGGTAGGCGAAGTCACGCTGCTGGAGAACGCTGCCGATCCTTCGGGTGCTGCCGTGTGTGCGCCGCAGGCGCACCTCGATGATGTCATCAGCGTCCATGCGCTGTCGCGCACATGAGTTCAGCGTGAGGAACGGCAGGACCATGGAGGCTGTACTGAACCCTGGAGTAGCGGGTGGATGTTCCGGGCAAACAACCTCAATCCAAGGGGAAAAGGTGAGATTTAAAAAAAAAATGAGAGAGAGGAATGTCATTGTTCACTCTTACTACCTGTTGTCATTATGCAGCCTTCCTGCCGCTGAGAAAAAAGACAAGACTCCGGAAACGTCTATTCCTGTGGTACAGAGCCATGAGGGGCCTAGCACGGATCTTTCTCAAGGGAACCAGGCATTTGCAGAGTCTTTGGCGTCTGTTATTAAACAAGCTGTACTGCAAGGTTTCCAGGAAGTGGCAAGTGTTAAGAAACGGTCAAGACGTTCATATTCAAGACCTGTTGATTCCTTGTCAGAGGTTTCAGAGGGTGAATTGTCTGATATGTCAGATCTGCATTCTCCCTTGATTTCGGAAGATGGAGAAATTGATTCGGAGGAGGAATCGAATTCTGATGTTGCTATTGTGGAACCTTTGATAAAGGCTGTACGGCAGACACTCACTTTTCCAGTGGAACCCCCTAAATTGACATCTGCGGATAAATTGTTTCCATCTTTGAGGAAGAAGTTAGTCGCTTTTCCTGTACATTCCTCAATTAGGGATATCATTTTGGCAGAATGGAAGAAAGCTGAGAAACGGCCTCAGACATCTGGAAAAAGTTTTAAGAAATATCCCTTTGAAGACAGCGATGCTAAGTTCTGGGATTCCTCTCCAAAAGTAGATGCAGCAGTGGTGCGTTTGGCTAAGAGAACTACTCTACCAATGGATGATGCATCAGTGTTCAGAGAACCTATGGATAAACGCATGGAGTTTAACTTGAAAAAATCATATGGTGCAGCAGGAGCAGCATGTAGACCTGCTGTGGCGATTACTTCTGTATCCAGGGCTCTTAAAGTATGGTTGTCTGATATAGAAGAAGCAGTGTCCTCAAATGTGAAGAGACCTAAGTTACTGGAGATGCTGGCAGACTGCAAGACGGCAGTTGATTTTTTGTCGGAAGCTTCGGTGGATATGGTCCATTTTACAGCCAGATCTATGGCGTTGTCGGTGGCGGCAAGAAGAGCTTTATGGCTGAAACCTTGGGCTGCAGATGCTTCTTCAAAATATAATTTATGTCAACTTCCTTTTGAGGGTGAGATGCTCTTTGGAGAGAAGCTTGATGCGATAATAAAGAAAGTGTCTGGAGGGAAGAGTGTGTTTCTTCCACAGGAGAGGAGAATTAAGCGGGGAAGATTCGATCCTCCATTTTCCAGAGACCGGGATAGATCATTTAGATCTTCGAGACAGTATAGACCTGGCAGGGAGTATTCCAGGCAGAATGGAGATCTGGTCGTCAGACTGTTAGAGGGAATTCCCGAAGAACTGGTGTTTTTTCCTCCTCGGCCTCTACTTCACAACGACAATGAAGGTGTCTTGGCTCAGGCAGGAGTAGGGGGCAGGTTGACTCTCTTTGCTCAGGTCTGGGCCGAAACTGTGAGGGATCAATGGGTTTGCAACACAGTTCGAGACGGTTTTCACCTGGAGTTTTCGGTGTTACCACAAACAGACTATTTTTTGATTTCTTCCTTTCGGGGGTTGGAAGAAAAATTGAAGCTGGTACAGGAGTATTTGGATCAGCTGTTCATTTCAGGGGCGGTCGAGGAAGTTCCTCAGGCCGAGAGAAGAAGAGGGTTCTATTCAAGGCTTTTCTTGGTGACGAAGTCCTGTCTTGGACATGAGAAAACTCAACGGTTTTCTGGAAAAGAGAAGCTTCAGGATGGAGTCGTTGGGATCAATCATTCAGGCCGTTTCGGTGGGAGACTGGCTCACCAATATCGATTTAAAAGATGCCTATTTCCATATTCCTGTTTGTCGAGAACACAGAAAATTTCTAAGATTCGCAGTCGGAGACATACATGTCCAATTCAAGTGCCTTCCTTTCGGGTTGTCCCAGTCTCCAAGGGTTTTCTCAAAAGTCCTGGTTGCTCTCATAGCCAAACTCAGAAGAAAGGGAATTGCTGTGTTCCATTACTTGGACGACATCTTGGTAACAGCAAGTTCGGAACTAGAAGCAAATCTCCATACAACAGAGGTGTTAAATTTTCTTCAGCTACATGCATGGGTTAGCAGATAAACTGTAACGGTGCGCCATTGTTTGAGGATTTTAGGCCTAATGTCATCAACGATTCAAGTTGTGAAGTGGGCAAGGTGGCACTCAAGGTTCCTGCAGAACTTCCCCTTGAGAAGTGTAAGATATCCACAGTTGAATCCACACAAGAGGTTGGTTCTTCCTCCAGAGTTGAAGGAAGCTGAAGTGGTGGTGTAGCCGAGAAAACCTAGGAAGAGGTTTGTATTTGGAAGAGCCGACTTGGACGGTCTTTAATACCGATGCTTCAGGTTCCGGGTGGGGAGCTCACGTAGGAGACGAGTTTGCTCAGGGTACCTGGGACATGAATCAGAGTTCGTCAAACTTCCTGGAGTTGGAAGCAGTCAGAAGAGCTCTGTTTGCATTCGAAGATTTCTTGATAGGAAAACATGTAAAGGTGATGTCCGACAGCGCTACGCAACAAGTTGGCGCTATAGAAATACATGTTAATAATGTTACGGTGGTGGCCTATATTCAGAAACAAGGAGGCACTAGAAGTATGTTGCTACTAAAAGAAGCGGAAGAAATTTTTCAGTGGGCAGAGCTGAGACTGGAGAATTTGACGGCAGTTCATCTTCCTGGAACAGAGAATCTGAGAGCGGATTTCCTAAGTCGTGTCATGATAGAACCTGGAGAATGGAGTCTGCACAAAAGCATTTTTCAGGATCTGGTGAGTGTCTGGGGGCTCCCAGACGTGGATGCTATGGCCTCAACGGACAACAGGAAATGTCAAAGGTTCTTTTCGAGATTCCCGTGTGCAGAGGCGGCAGCAGTGGATGCTCTAGGACAAGATTGGTCCGTCGGTCTGGTTTATGTGTTTCCCCCGTTCCCTCTGATATGGAAAGTGTTACGGAATATAGACGAGGAGGTAGCAGACGCAATTGCGGTGGTTCCGTTTTGGCCCAGAAGACCATGGTTTCCGCTGCTGAAGAGGTTAACCTTGATGGGACCCAGGAAAATTCGCAGGTTTCCAGGTTTGTCACAAGGGAAGTTCCTGTGTCAGGAGGAGAATTGCCTGTCCTTGATGGCCTGGAGACTGAGAGGCAGAGGCTTGAGAAACTGAATTTGAAGCCGGATATTGTTGACTTTCTTCTGAAGTCGCGGAAATTCTCAACCTCGAGCCAATGCTATAAAGTTTGGGATAAATTTGTACAGTTCACGTGTTCTGAGGGGCAGAACCCCAATTGTGTTACAGCATTGATTCTTGTTGACTTCCTATTCGAGGGATATAAGAAAGGACTTCATCTTAATACGTTGAAGGTTCATGTGTCAGCGATATCTGCACTGACGGGGAGAAGCTGGGCCCTGGACCCACTGGTCCAGAGATTCTTTAATGCACTGTTAAGGGTGAAGCCCTGCGTTAAGAAGATAACGCCACCATGGGATCTACCGTTTGTACTGAAGGCGTTGACACAAACCCCGTTTGAACTATTACAGGAAGTTTCTCTTTGGAACCTTACGTTGAAAGTTGTCCTACTGGTGGCTGTTACATCAGCCTGTCGAGTTGGGGAGTTGGCGGCTTTGTGTGCCTCAGAGCCGTTCACAACGGTCTTTAAGGACAAAGTGGTTCTGCGACCTGCTTTCAAGTTTTTGCCTAAGGTAGTTTCCAAGTTCCACATGGATTTAGAAGTGGTTCTACCATCATTCTGCCCATCTCTGAAAACGGAAACTGAAGCCCGTTGGCATTGTCTGGATTTAGTCCGTGCGATTGAGTGTTATTTGCAGAGGGCAAGCTCCTGGAGGAAGACGGACCATCTGTTTGTCATTCCTTGTGGTTTTTGGAAAGGTCAAGCTCCATTGAAGAGAACGATAAGTTCATGGATTGTGGCCACTATTGTTAAGGTGTACAATTCAGCAGGCAGGAAGGTTCCCCGTGATCTTAAAGCCCATTCTACAAGAGCGTTGTCGAGTTCCTTGGCGTTGGAAGCCAGAGCTTCTCCTGAGGCTATCTGCAGATCTGCGAGATGGTCTTCAGTTAATACCTTTATTAGACATTATAAATTGGATGTACTTGCTTCGCAGGAAGCCAGATTTGGAAGAAAAGTCTTGCAATCTATTGTACATTCTGCTGAATAAAGCATATTTTGTTTAAGCACTTGTTTTGTCCCTCCCTGTGTTTGGCTTTGGTAGTTCCCATGAGTGAATGCTGGCCATGGGTGACTAGGAAAACAGGAAATTGTTTATTACTCACCGTAATTTCTGTTTCCTGGTCACCTTCCATGGCAGCATTCACTAGGGAATCCCCACCCTATGTGGACTAGCTTATGATGAAGATGGGTGAGTAGAGGAGGAGCTCACAGATTTATTTTGGGAGGAGGTCCTGTCTAACTGGCCCAGAAGGGATTAACCCATGAGTGAATGCTGCCATGGAAGGTGACCAGGAAACAGAAATTACGGTGAGTAATAAACAATTTCCTGTTATATAGCTACACAAACAGCCAGCACTATAATATAAAGGCCTTAGAAGCTGTGTAGGATTGTGTGGGGGGTGTGTGGGAGGGTGTAGCTTTGTGCGTGTAGCTTTGTGCTACTGTGGGGGGGGTGTGTGTGTAGGTGTGTGTGTGTGTGTGTGTGTGTAGGTGTGTGTGTAGGTGTGTGTGTGTGTAGGTGTTTGTGTGTAGGTGTTTGTGTAGATTTCCAGTAGGAAGCAGTCAGCGGGTGTAATGCGTGAGCTGCAGGAATGCAGTAGTATTGGGTAGCGCTGCTTAGTAGAGGTCTCCCAGGTGAACTGACAGCATCTAACCAAGGCAGGGCTTTTCCATGACTCAGGGCCCAGGGGAGTAATTGAGAGAGATCAGTCACACTTCTGGTTAAACTACAACATTTAGCCTTGGAGGCACAGTGCAAGTTGCAGCACAAACAGCAGTTACAACTATACACACAGCAATGTCTTTACACATTGCAACATTCAATCAAACACAGGAGGGCAGTCAAGTTATTTCTAAGACACGCCCTCCAAAAAAACCATCATAACAACAGACAAAAAAAACAATAGATGCCCCATCTCCATTCTTACAAAGGCACCTTAAAAACAAACAAAAATTTTAAAAAACACGTGGGCGGATAGCCGGATACACAGGGGAAAAAAATGTATTTCGCCGATCTTCTCTCTCACCCTTCTGCTGCTGTGTGTGAGCCGGTCTTCTCTCTCACCCTTCTGCTGCTGTCTCTCACGTGCACTCTCTTCCCCTCCGCCTCCTTCCCCAAGACATCACCATGGGGCGGGGCTTCTTCTTTCAAACAGGTAATTCACAGACAATGGAGGAAGCCCGAGCGGCCTCATCTCAGTGCGTGACTCACAGCAACTTCTCGTTATTTCTATTCAGGGCTTTCCCTTATTGCCGCCGACTCCTCCATCCCAGCATCAGATCAGAATTCCTGGTGTGTGGCGAGCGGGTGCGTGAGGGGGAGGGACTGGCAGGTGCCTGTATATTGTGCGCCACAGACGGTCCGTGCTGCAAATGCGCAATAGCAAATTCCACGGACACAGGGACTGGACGCAGAGACACTTGAACTTTATTATATAGCATTATTTCAGAGGCCAAGCTCCATCTGTATGTCAATCTAATGTAGATTTAGGAAGCACTAAAAAAGCTATGTAATGTAATATGCAGCAGAAACTCCAGGTTGGGAGTGGATGTGGGTTGGAGAACTAATGCATCACTATAATACAAGGCATTGTAAGGTAGTATTTGTTTATCCCTTTCTACAATGCTGTTTCTGATTATGGGAACAGTGCAACAGAAATCAACTCTCCTCCTGCGACAGCCTTACAATAGCTTGCATGTGTCTTCACAGGTCTGTTAATCAGCCATTTAGCATTGCTGCAGCAGTGGCCAGACAACCTCCAGCCCCCAACGACCATTTTTATGACAATCTGCCCCCCCCCCCATATGCAATCATATCTTTCAATCACTGCATATTGCATTGAATGTTGGCCTCACTGTACATCATTTTCTTTTACTAAGAGCTTTTATTTTCTGCTCCCATAAGCTCTCCTTAGGCAACCAACCAGATGTTTCCTTTAGCCGCCCAGTAAAGTCATCCTTTGATATGTTTACTTGCTTAAGAGTTAAACTCCTGTTCAATATTCAGTTTGCTGGAGGAAACAAATTATGGGGCAACTGCTTTAATACCCTTATTATGATCAATGGAAAAGATTAATTAAGCTGAGGGAAAAGCCATAGGGAACTGGATTTCTTTCATTTTATAGAAACTGCTTACTGGTAAAAACAAAACTTCAAAGGAATTGAAGAGATTCTAGAACAGTTCTGGTGTGGGGTGTTCCTTGGGGAATGCCTAAAATCCAACTGATTGACTGGCCTCCATTCCTCTTGCTGGCCTTAACTACAATAACATAAACCAAAACATCCTGACCTGTTGCTAAGGGATCATCTTCACCTCTATCCTTTCTTTCATTCCTGTCATTTAGTCCCACACTGTGACTAGCACCTTCCCCAACTGACCCACAAGAGAACACATTCCATTCATGCTCCGGCCATGTACTGGTTCCATCTAAAAGGAATTGGCTTTAATCTGTCAATGTAAACTTTGTGTCAAGTAATCATGACTGCAACCTCTGGTTTGGGTGGTCTCAATATACCGCTGATTCTAGATAAACAAAGAGTTGGGCATATATATATATATATATATATATATATAAGTTTACATACCCTGAATTTATGCTTTGTTAACCATTTTTCAGAGAATATGAATGATAACACAAAAACTTTTCTTTCACTCATGGTTAGTGGTTGGCTGCTTGACAAAGGGGGCGTGCCCTCCAAAACATTGCACCTCTGCAGTAAAAGTTTTTGCAAGGGTTTCCCTGCAACTGCATTCCTTGTGTGCCGGTGTGATTTTTTCTTCGCTGGAGTTGGGAGGTTGCCGTATCCTCTAAACACTGAGCAATCTAATAATAATCTATTTATCTGATTTAAAAGGGTGTGCGAAAGCCTTCCTGTTTATAGTGGTTGGCTGAAGCCATTTATTGTCAAACAACTGTGTTTACTTTTTTTTAAATCATAATCACTACAAAAACTGCCCAAATGACCCTGATCAAAAATTTATACACCCCAGTTCTTAAAACCATTTATTGCCCCTTTTAACATCAATGACAGCTTGAAGTCTTTTGTGGTAGTTGTGAATGAGGCTCTTTATCTTCTCTGATGATAAATCTGCCAATTCCTCCTGGCAAAAAGCCCCCAGTTCCCGTAAATTCTTGGGCTGTCTTGCATGAACTGCACGTTAGAGGTCTCCCCAGAGTGTCTCAATAATATTGAGGTCAGGAGACTGAGATGGCCACTCCAGAACCTTCACTTTATTTTGCTGTATTCAATGATAGGTTGACTTGGCCTTGTGTTTTGGATCATTGTCATGTTGGAATGTACAAGTACGTCCCATGCG
>CM044435.1:13539786-13556817 GCA_024363595.1 Xenopus borealis | reverse complement strand
GACTAATAATATCTGACAATATAGAATGTATAGTCAGCGAAATGTGATTTATATCTATTCGAATGTTAAAAAACTACTATAATATGATATGTCATATAAATATGACTGTTATATATACAATTGAAAATTTTTTTTCCAATAAAAACTATTGTTAAAGAAACCACAGCGGAAACAGTGTAGTTAAAAGCCCTGTTTGTCCACAGATCAGGACATATATCACAACATTAAAAGCCAAAACACATTGTTACAAAAAGCCAATGTTTACAAGTTATGAAGCTTAAATACTATATTACAGTTTTAAATTAGTATGAAGTTAATCTCATATTATTAGATCATGTGACCCCATTTAAAGTGACTTTATACTCTCAATCATGTGACATCATTTCCTAGTTGATAAAAGACCATTCATTTCAATAATCATATCAATTAAAGAATAAATTAATTAAAAATACATTTTATACCATCATTAAATACATATAAATACCTAAAGTGCAATAAGTGTTATACATATAAAGTGCCAGTATCCAAAATAGCAGCTTTCATATAGTCAAGTCTTTAAAGTGTCCGTGCCATAGGTGAAAAGCATGAAGCGATTAACTTCAACGATTAAGCTCCGAAAATAGCATCAGAAATAATTACCATATACTCATAACAATACACAGGCTGAGGTCTTTTAGTCCTAACTCAGGATATTTCTTGAAAAAATTATCATTTCAACAGTGATAGTATCAAATCCCTATCCTTATTTAGGAAAAGTATTCTCAACATATTGATATTCATCAATGAAGTGTTTTAGAAGAATAGTGACAGCTCTCTATCTTCATTTAATCCATTTGGGAAGAGTGCCTGTAATTTATATATCCATTTTAATTCTCGCTGTTTCAATAATGTTTCTCTATTGCCTCCCCGAATGGGTGTCCGTACTTGTTCAAGACCCATAAATCTCAACTGACTCACATACCTGGAAGTATAGGAAGCGCGCGAACGGAGAGCCCTGTGATTGGTTAAACAGAGTATATATACCTTCCAAACAATCGAATCCCCTTGACAAAGGCCTTGGTGCCGAAACGTTAAAACCATTCTCATTGGTAGGTGTAACCGCTCCTTGCTGGTTTTTCTTTACTATTTTTTTTGTGATGTTCAAATTTATGAGTGGTATTTATGATATGCATTGTCTTTTCCACTATGTTGTAAAATATATGTTTACTAGACATTAAGCCTGTTAAATTAACGGGCGCTAGAACATATGTAGTCAAACATTTATAAAAAACAGAATTGTTCTAGGCGAATTTTCACCTGCGCTACGCAAATTCAGTAACGTGCGAATTTACGCTCTGGTCGGCGAACGGTAACGTATTTACATTTTTCAGACTACCACCCACAATGGTAAAACATGCCCTAGCGTAAGGGTGCGAAGTTACGCATCTATCTACTTCCCTAGCGTAAATTCGCCAGAGACGGTCCGTGCGGCGCATGTGCAGTAGCGCAATTCCACGAACACAGGTACTGGACGCAGAGACACTTGAACTTTACATTAAGCCCGTTAAATTAACGAGCGCTAGAACATATGTAGTCAAACATTTATAAAAACAGAATTGCTGTAGGCGAATTTTCGCCTGCGCTACGCAAATTCACTAACGTGCGAATTTACACTCTGGTCGGCGAACAGTAACGTATTTATGTTTTTCAGACTATCACCCACAATGGTAAAACACACCACAGCGTAAGGGTGCGAAGTTGCGCATCTATCTACATGCGCAGTAGCGCAATTCCACGCACACAGGGACTGGACGCAGAGACACTTGAACTTTACATTAAGCCCGTTAAATTAACGGGCGCTAGTAGTCAAACATTTATAAAAACAGAATTGTTGTAGGCGAATTTTCGCCTGCGCTACGCAAATTCACTAACTTGAGAATTTACACTCTGGTCGGCAAACGGTAACGTATTTACGTTTTTCTGCTATCACCCACAATGCTAAAACACACCACAGCGTAAGGGTGCGAAGTTGCGCGTCTACTTTGCTAGCATAAATTATTCCTCAATGGGAATTGAACACTAAAAGCACTGTTCAAAGGCAATTACCTTACACACTTCTCTACAGGCTTCGATCGGCGACCTCTAGTGGTGAAAACTTGTAAATTCGGTCTGTCGGCACATGCGCAGTAGCAAATTCCACGGACACAGGGACTGGACGCAGAGACACTTCAACTTTATTATATAGGATTTGCTGTGGCACTTTTGTAAAAATATTTCTCTGCATATAAGTAAAAGAATTTTTGGATACCACTCTCGCAGTTTGAATCGGATTCTTTCTGAGTGTGCGAACCTATAGACATTTTGTGTACATTTTTGTTACCTTATGTAGGGGTAACTCAAGGTTTCTGCACCTCTTATATTAATATCTAAGATACTTATTAATTGTGTGTGCCCTCCATCCTCTAGTAACTTTGACTTTGTAGAAAGTTCAAAGCCATAAATCTTTCTTCAAGGCTCTTTTTGTACCGGTAGACGTCTTCCCCATACTCCACGAATGTCTCTAGGCTAATGCCTATGTGAGCTAAGGTATTCCAGAGCTCATTTTGAAGTGCTGGGTCCCCAGCTGAAGGGTGGCATGTCCCACGTCGATCACCCTGGTGCCTCACCCTTTTGGGATCACAACAGCAACACCCAGGGGAAACAGGTTGTTCTTTTCCGTCAATCTGTCGTCTTCGCTTCTTCGCTTTTAAAGTCTCCATGGGAAAATATCGCTGTCCAACAAGCAGGAAAAGCACTGTAGCAATCTGTATAGAAAAGAGAATAAAAAGACAAGTTAATGAATTGAGTGCTTAATATTTCATTTATAATACAGAGGAAGCAGAGATCTATTTCCCCCTAAACCTGAGCTTTGTGTCACTTCCAGCAGGTACTGGGCCTCAGTCTCTAGAATGCTGTAAGTTTCCTCACAGTCAATTTGCTGACAGCCCTGAATAACTTCCAAATCCAGGTCTGTGTCTCCCAACCAGCACTAACAATAAAGGCATCTCCCAAGCCTATATTAGGGGAGATTCTCCAAATATCCTAAAATCAGGGAGAGGAGCAACATCTGCTAGTCTGTGGGGAGTCACCCAACCTTTTCCTCTCTTTTATTTTTACTCTAGTAAAGGTTATTTGTCAGAGGGAATATACACTTAACACAGAGCCAACCAACAGACTAAACCAACTGCCAAATTCCTAGGTGTGAAGTCTCCTCTCTTCTATGGGACTCTGCTGTATGTTCCCCCACTCATTTGCTATCACCCCCAACTGTCTCCATGGCACGTGCCTTTGCTTCCCACCCCTAGTTCCAGACTTGGATAAAGGGAAGGCGCAACACCCACTGGTCTGGGGGGGGAGGCATTGCCCAAACATGGGGATCTGGTCTTTTTCCGTGCCTAGAAGGTGCCTCGATTGAAGATTCTGGAAACCTAAAGCAGTTTTGTATCCCTTATCTTCAATCCCAGGTAAGTAGTCAGTATCATTTCTTATTGGGATCAGTGGTGATGGATATGGAGCCAGCGAATAGCTTTTGTTTAGCTGGTGCCATATCCTTAAATGGGTTGTTAACTTTCCAACACTTTTTTTTTCAGTTCAATTGTTTTCAGATTGTTCACCACAAAAATAGTTTTTTCAATTACTTTCCACATTTTGAAGAACATATGTCAGATTAAAAGCCATGTACATGTTCTGCTCTTCAGCTACCACCTAGCATCTGCAGTGGTCTCTGCAAATATTGAGGTCCTGCCACACCTTTGGGAAGGGAGTGTGGTTGTGGTATAGCAGGTATAGTAGGGAGGGATTTTGCCAACAGCAGCAGTTAATAGTCTCTGGGAAGGGAGTGTGACTATGTGATAGCAAATATAGTACTTCCGTATAGTACTTGGTGCCTATATACTAACAGAGGGATAATAGTCTCTGGAAAGGGAGTGTGATGTGGGATAGCGGGTATAGTAGGGAGAGATGGTGCCTATAGTAACAGTGGGATAATAGTCTCTGGGAAGGGAGTGTGTCTGTGGGATACCAGGTATAGTAGGGAGAGATGGTGTCTATAGTAACAGTGGAATAGTCATCTCTGGGAAGGGAGTGTGGCTGTGGGATACCAAGTATAGTAGGGAGAGATGGTGCCTATAGTAACAGTGGGATAATAGTCTCTGGGAAGGGAGTGTGGCTGTGGGATAGCAGGTATAGCAGGGAGGGATGGTGCCTGTGGGGATAAAAGTCTCTTGGAAGAGTTTGTCACTTTGGGATAGTTGGGAGAGACAGTAACATAGTTTTAAAGGATCTATCTGTACAGACTAAGAGCAAACTTAGGGACTGTTCCTGCTGAATTGTGCTTAGTACAGGGAAATTCCTATGCTGCCCTAGTTTTTATTGGCTCTATGTACAGGCTGTGAACAAACTTTGGGACTGTTCCTGCTGAAGTGGGCTTAGTATAGAGCAATACACATGATGCCATAGTTTTATGGGATCTCTCTAAACAGGCTATGAACAAACTTTGGGGACTGTTCCTGCTTAATTGGGCTTAGTACAAAGGAATACCCATACTATGGGATCTCACTGTGCAGGCTTTGAACAAACTTTGGGGAATTTTCCTGTTTAATTGTGCTTAGTACAGGGGTATACCTATGCTGCTTTGTGTTATGGGATCTCAGTTTACAGGCTATGAACACACTTTGGTGAATGTTCTTGCTAAATTGTGCTTAGTACAGAGAAATAACCATGCTGCCCTGGTTGTATACGATCTCTGTATATAGGCTATGAACAAACCTTGTGGAATGTTCCTGCTGAATACAGAGGATACAGATGAATGCTTAGTACAGAGGAATGAAATGTAGAAAATATGGAACACCACGTGGAGTTTAAAACATGAAGTTTATTCTACGATTAAAATAATTCTCAAAAAAATTCTCAAAAAACCATCAAACAAAAATATATAAGAACCTTGCGCTTAACGCGTTTCGTAGCCCTCCGGCCACTTTCTCAAAAACTTAATGGTTCTATTAAAACAGATTCTTTTAAACCCTCATTATACCCGCCCACTAAAAACATTAACCCCCGACCATTCTCAAAACCTTGCAGGGATGGGAATGGGAATATAAAGTGGAGGGAGGGAAGAACACATATAATTATAGTTGGAATAACACCTACATGATAATTAAATATAACCCTACTATCATTGGATCCCTTATACATTGAGACAGTTGTTAGGACTTCTCAAATCCCTTAATTAATGTACATAATATCCTGAAATCAAACATATTATCACAAGTTGATAGTATCTATCAAGAAAGCTTTAAGGAATTATCAGTATACATTGTATATCCCACAGTTAAACACACTGTCACATGTTAATAGAATAAATACAATATAAATTGGTAAAATGAATCAGTACAAAATTTGAAAATCCTCGTATATCACAATAGTACCAAAAGAATCAATAGAAGCAAGACACCTCCCACTCACGATTTAGACCCCCACTTTGTTGCTACCGGGAGCAGTTTTTTATGTGCAGCACACAAGGAGTTAGCCTTTTGAGTGCTTCCCCTGGACATTCTAGTACAGAGGAATACCCATGCTGCCCTAGTTGTATAAGATCTCTCTGTACAGGCTATGAACAAACGTTGGGGACTGTTCTTGCTGCATTGTGCTTAGTAGAAGGGAATATCCATGCTGCCATAGTCTTATTGGATCTTACTGTATAGGCTATAAACAAACTTTGGTGGCTGTTCCTGCTGAATTGTGTTTAGTACAGAGGAATACCCATGCTACACTAGTTTTATGGGATATCCCAGTACAGGCTATGAACAAACTGGGGGGATTGTTCCTGTTGAATTGTGCTCAGTACAGAGGAATACCCATGCTACCCTAGTTTTATGGAATATCCCAGTACAGGCTATAAACAAACTGTGGGTGCTGTTCCTGCTGAATTGGGCATAGTACAGGGGTATACCTATGATGCCTTGTGTTGTGAGCTCTCAGTTTACAGGCTATGCATACACTTTATGGACTGTCTTTACTGAATTGTGCTTAGTACAAGGGAATATTTATGCTGCCATAGTTTTAGGGATTACACTGTAAGGGCTATGAAGAATTTTAGGGGATTGTTCCTGCTGAATTGTTCTTAGCACAGAGAAATACCTATGCTTTCATTGTTTTATTTGATCTCAATGTATAGATACTGTGAACATACTTTGGGGACAGGTTCTGCTTAATTTTGCAAAGTATTCTGCCATAGTTTTTTAGTATCTCTCTGTACAGGCTATGATCAAAATGAGGGGTCTGTTCCTGCTTAATTGTGCTTAGTACAGGGGAATAAGTTTTCTGCCTTTGTTATATGGTATATTTAAAACAGGCTGTTCCTGCTGATTAATGCTTAGTACAGGGGAGTACCTTTTCTGCTATAGTTTTATGGTATCTCTCTGTACAGACAATGAGCCAATTTAGGGCCATTCCTGCTGAATTTTGTAGACTTAGGGACTGTTCTTGCTGAATTGTGCTTAGTTTAGGACAATACCTATGCAGCCATAGTTTTATGGGATCTCACTGTACAGTCTATGAGCAAAGTTAGGATCTGTTTTAGCTGAATTCTGCTTAGTACAGAGGAATACCCATGCTGCCTTGTTATATGGGATTTCTCTGTACATTTTATAAACAAACTTTTGGGACTGTCCCTGCTGAATTCCCATGCTGCCCTGGTTGTACAGGCTATGAAAAAAACTTTGGGGAATATTTTTTTTGGGATCTCACTGTATAGGCTGTGAACGATCTTTAGGGACTGTTCCTGCTGAATTGTTCTTAGTATAGAGAAATACCTATGCTTTCATTGTTCACTGTAGAGGCTTTGCACACACTTTGGGGACAGTTCCTGCTCAGTTGTGCTTGGTAGAGGGGAATACCTATGCAGCCATAGTTTTTTGGTATCTCTCTGTACAGGTGATGAGCAAACTTAGGGAGTGTCCCTGCTGAATTGTGCTTAGTACAGAGGAATACTAATTCTGGCATAGTTTATGGTATCTCTCTGTACAGGCTATAAGCAACTTAAGGGGGTTGTTCCTGCTTAATTATGCTTAGTACAGGGGAATACGTCTGCTGCCACAGTTTTATGGTATCTCTCTTTTCAGGCTATAAACAATCTTTGGGGACTGTTCCTATTGAATTGTGCTTAGTACAGAGAAATTCCTATACTGCCATAGTTTTATGAGATCTAATTGTACAGTCTATGAGCAAACTCAGTGGTATGTTCCTACTAAATTGTGCATAGTACATGGAAATATAAATGATGCCCTGGTTTTATGATATCCCTCTGTTCAGGCCATGAGCAAACTTAGAGAGTATTCCTGCAGGAATTCGCATGCTGCCCTTATTTTATGGGATCTGCTATGAACAAACTTTGGGGACTGTTTCTGCTGAATTGGGTTAAGTATTGTGGAATACCCATGCTGCCCTAGATTTATGGAATATTTCAGTACAGGCTATTTAACTTAGGGGCTGTTCCTTCTTAATTTTGCTTAGTACAGGCGAATACCTATGCTGCCATAGTTTTCTGGTATCTCTCTTTACATGAACAAACTGTTCCTGCTGAATTGTGCTTAGTACAGAGGAATATGCCTGCTGACTTGCTTTATGGGATCTTTCTGTACATTGAGCTTAGTACAAAAAATACCCATGTTGCCCTAGTTTTAAAGGAGATTACCTGTGCTGCCATAGTTTTATGGGATATGTATGTATAGCCTATGAGCAAACTTTGGGACTGTTCCTGCTGAATTGTTCTTTGTACAGAGGAATACCTATGCTGCAATAGTTTTATGGGATCTCTCTGTAAAGACTGTACAGGGGAATACTTATGCTGCTTTTATGGTGTCTCTCTGTATGGGCTATGAGCAACTTTAGGGAACTGGCGAATACCTATGCTGCCATATTTTTATGAAATCTCTCTGAAAAGTCTATAAGCAAACATAGGGGGTATGTTCCTGCTGAATTGTGTTTAATACAGTGGAATGCCTATGCTGTCATAGTTTTATGAGATTTCTCTCTCTGAATCCTATGAGTAAACTTAGCAGTCTGTTCCTGCTGAATTTTGCTTAATACAGAGGACCAGGGTCGGACTGTCCACTGCTCCCTGTCACTGTTGCCCTGAGCCAGCCTTCTCCTTCCGGTTCTAGTCACAAAATGATAAAGTTACAAGCAAGCGCAGAGAGGTGGGTGAAAGCCGTGCGTGCTCAGTAGTGCTTGTGCTTGCTCCCATCACAGCTGTCCTCAGCCTACTCGTCCTGGTCTGAAAATATCCAAGCGAGTGCATATGTGTGTGTGTGTGTGGGGGGGGGTGCACGTTCTGCAGGGGCCCCAGACTGAGCTTTGCAGTATGGGCAGGGTCAGAGGTGGGCTCCGCAAGAGCAGACCTGCTGGGCCCTGTGCCCCCTCGGTCTCCTAGTCTACCCCTGCATACAGTGGCGTAACTACTCCCTGGTGGGCCCCGGTACAGGAAGGGCACCTGGGTCCCCCTGTCGGGCCCATACCTCTATAAATCTCATGCTGGAGTGTTGATGCAATGTGTGCTGTAACATTTCCCCCTAGATAACTGCCTGCCATAACCATTATCATGGCTCCGATGGGCCCCAAGGGGGTGGGGGCCCTGGTGCAATTGCACCCTCTGCACCCCTGGTAGTTACGCCACTGCCTGCATAGGAATACCTATGACTCCATAGTTTTAAGGGATCTTGCTGCACAGACTGTGAGCTAACTTAGGGGTCTGTTCCTGCTGAATTCTGATTAATACAGAGGAATACCTATTACCCCATAGTTTTATAGGATCTCTCTGCACAGGTTATTAGCAAATTTAGGGGGCTGTTCCTGCTAAATTGTGCTTAGTAAAGGAGAATTCCCATGCAGCCTTTGTTTTATGGGATCTTTGTTATACGCTATCAGCTAACCCAGGGACTGCTCCTGTGGTATTGTTCTTGGTACAGGAGAATATCTAAGATGCTCTAATTGTATGGTATCTTTTGTAATGGCTGTCAGCAACCTAGAGGTTGTTTCTGCTGAATTGGTCTTAATAAAGGGGAATACATATGCTGTCATTGTTCTATGGTATCTCCCTGTAAGGCTATGAGCAAATTTAGGGGACTGTCCCTGCTTAATTGTGCTTAGTACAGTTCAATGCCTATGATGCCATATCTTTATAGTATCACTGTACAGGCAATGAGCAAAGTTAGTGGGCTGTTCCAGCTTAATTGTTCTTAGTATTTGTAAATACCTATGCTGCCATAATTTTATGGGATCTCTATGTATAGGCTATGATCAAACTTAGAGGTCTTTTTCTGTTATATTGTGCTTTATACTGGTGGATACTTTGCTGCCATAGTTTTATCTATCCGTACTGGCTATGATCAAACTTAGGGACTGTTCCTGCTGAATTGTGCTTAGTACAGGAAAATACCTATGCTGCCTTAATTGTCTGGTATGCTTTGTACAGGTTATGAGCAAACTTTGGGCTCTTTCCTTGGAATTGTGCTTAGTACAGGGGAATGCCTGTGCTTCCAAAGCTGTATGTTATCTATCTATACAGGCTATGAGCAAACTTAGGGACTGTACACAAGTGAGAGATCTCCATAAAACTATATATATTTGGTTTTGGCATTTTCAGGAGACACAGACATTTCCAAATGTTCTCTTACATAAAATATAATTATTTCTGATATTTGTGACTGTACTATACGAAACATGATTTTTTATTTTTGCTTTATTAGACACTAATTTAGTAGCCTATTGTTTTACAGAAGTGGAATTACACAAAAATTCTAGCATATTTTGAAAGCTTAGGTTGTTCGTACCGTGTCAGCCAAATTGTCTGGCAGCAAAGGGTTAATAGGGGCTTCACTAAATGTATTGTAGTGTAATTACCATTTTCTGGCACTAGATGGTAGTGGAGAGTTGGATTAAATATATGTTAGCTGCAAGGTGGAGTAAGAGTAAGGAAACGGAAAGGGGTGGAGTTAAGAAGAAAATTGCAGACAGCTCACAGGGGCAGATGTGCATCACAAGAGGAACATCTGCTGAAGAAGCTACCTTGCAGGAGAACCACAACCAGGACCCAATTGAGTAGGAAGTGTGAGGCTCAGTTAACATAGGTTTAGTTTTGTTATAATGCACTGTATCAGTGTTATGAGTCAGGTCAGGACAGTGAGCCAGAGATTTTTGTATGGGCTAAATGGCTAAAGGCTTGTAGGTTCATATTGGTGATTGTGTGCATTTTGCAAAAAAAATCTATGATTCTATGGGGTGAACTTACAGTTAGTGGAAGTTTTATCCTTTAACCTAAAGTATGTGAATTTCTTAAGCAGCAACACAATTCACAGTTTTTTACTAATAAAACTTCAGTTATTTTACTTTATTTATTTTTACAGGGGAATACCTATTCTGCCATAGTTTAATGGGACCTCTCTGTACACACTGTGATCAAACTTAAGGACGGTTCCTGCTGAATTGTGCTTAGTACAAGAAAATGCCTATGCCTAGTTTTATTTATTTATTTATCTCTCTGTACAGGCTATGAGGACACTTAGGAATGTTACTGCTGAATTGTGCCTAGAACAGGAAAATACCTATGCTGCCATAGTTTTATTATATTTCTCTGTACATGTGCAAACTGGTAACTTAGAGGACTCTTCCTGATGAACTGTACTATGTACAGGAGAATAGCTGTGCAGCCATAGATGTATGGGATCTCTCTGTACAGACTATGAGCAAACTTAGGGGAGTGTTCCTGCTGAATTGAGCTGTATTGTTTTTAGTATAGGCGAATACATATGCTGCCATAGTTTTATGGGATCTCGCTGAAAAGGCTATGAGGACATTTGGGGACTGTTCCTGCTGAATTGTGCTTAATACAGAGGAATACATGTGCTGCCATAGTTTTATGGTATCTTTCTGTACAGGACAAGAGCAAACTTTGTAGAATGTTCCTGCTGAATTTTGCTTAGTACTTTGCTACTTATGCTGCCACTGTTTTATGTCATCTGTCTGTACAGATTTACAAGGTTGGCACACATTTGAAAAGTTAGGGGATTATTCCTGCTGAATTGTGTTTATTACAGGGGAATACCTATGCAAACATAGTTTTATATGATCACTGTGTACAGGCTATGAGCAAACATAGGGACTGTTCCTGCTGAATTGTGCTTAGTACAGGGGAATACCTATGCTGCCATCATTTTATGGTATTTCTCTGTACAGGATATGAGCAAACATAGGGGGTCTGCTCCTTCACAGGTGAACACCTATACTGCCATAGTTGTATGGGATCTCTGATGTCTGTAGAATGAAGTGCCTGTAACGAAACCCCCTCTTGCGAGGCTTCTGCTAAATGGGGCACTCGCTGTTTCTGCACTAAATGACTGCAGAGGAACCCTGGCAGTTAGGCCGCAAGTGCATGAAGTGGATTATAGCAAGTCACCCAACAGCAACAGAGGCTGCCTTGCTCTAACAGACGACTGATGCTGATCCTCAGCTCCACTCTACTATCGGTGCTAAAAAAGAGTGAGTGTTATCTAACACTCCTTTGAAAATTCGTGCTTCTTTTCAGTCCACCAAGGCAACCGCACTTAGCGCTTCATGGAAATCCAGCCAGTCGGTGCGTTGTGTGCGTAGCACTGCAGTCTCCTGGGCAAGCTACAAGTGCAAATACAACCAGGGAAGGATTCACTTTTGAGATGGTACGTCTTCCCCGATACTGCAGTCTTCCCTTGACACGCATTCTTGGCAACTCCAGCACACAGCCATTTAGGAGGCCATGGCATGCCAATTCAGCCAAGAGGGCGCTTTTTCTTAAGACCTTACTACATAGACACCAATGCCCACATGGAAGAGAGGGATGGTGGTCAGCACAGCTTTTCCAAATGATATGCATCCAATTCCTTAATAGTTTGCTCTGTGCTGCAACTGCTGCAAATAATCCAAATATAGTAGAAGGAAGAGGAATTCCAGCAGTATTACTGCAAACAACTTTTTATTCCAGGCAGTGGAAATCACAACATGTTTCGGGTTCAATAACCTTTATTAAGTGAATAAGGACCATTAACATGTGCACCCATTTAACCCTCGTAGAATCTACGATCTGTGGCACAGTCTCTTGAAATGCCACAGATCGTAGATTCTACGATCTGCAGCATTTCATTCCCTGGAAGCAAAGGAGCGGCTTTACAAGCCGCACCTTCGCTTCCTGCTCATTCCCCCGCCCCTAGACAACGAGCAGGAGGGGGAAATGAGCGGGCCCTTGGGTGCGATCGCCCAGGGGCCACAGAGGCAGCAGCAGGAGCACGAAGAGCACATGCTTGCTGCTGCCTCTACTTCCTGGACCCCCCCCCAACCGCCGCCAACTTACCAGATCGCCTTGCTGCAGCGTCAGGGACCCTCCTGCTGGATCACACACAGGTTAGTGCAACACACACACAAAACACACAAACACACAAATTTTACATCATAACACACGTAGATTTACACATACATACATACACATACATACATTTTTGGGGGGATCAGGGGGGGTTTCACACATTTACAACACTCACACATACTTGCACACGCACACACAGTCATACAACACACAATTTCCCTAGTGCACACACACATATACACACTTACACAATTATATAGGTTTTTTTTTTCCTTACTGCATTATGTGTTTTTTGCCTGAAAAAAATGTTTTATTGCCATTGCGAATAGTATATTTGCTAATCGCACTGCGCAATACTTTTTGTACGTTATTTCGGTGATTATATTGCAATTTCCGTGATTTTGGTACATTTTAATTACATATTTAGCAATTTTATGGCATTTTATTGCATTTTTCAGGTGTTGTTCGCTTATTTATGTCCATAAAACCTTTTTGGCCATGCTAAAATTGTCAAAGTTTCATGCTGATTATACTCGGCAAAAAAAAAGTCATTGATTTTCGTAGTTTTTGTTGGATTTTAGTGATTTTTATACTATTCTCCACTATTCTTTGTTACTTCATTTTGCCCATGGAAAATGTGTCTGCTATATATCCATTTGGGGGAATGTGTGTGCGACATAGTGTGGTATATCTATGTATATTGGGCATCAAAGTGTTCAGTAGACCCCTGGCATTCATATGTATGATGTTTTATGCTGATACATTCTGAAATTTGGGGCATATAATGGGGTAAAATTCAAGCTTTGTGACGATTTTCAGAAATTTTATAAAAACTGTTACGTTCAGCATCGCTTTACAGTTTGGCAATTTAAGGTGCAAACACATAATTACCCATATTGGATTTGTCAGAATGTTTACTTTCTGAAAATATATGGTTTTCTAGGGTCTCTGTACTGTTAGGGGGTCTTATGTCACATAATACACACACCGGGGTGCTTATATTGCAACAGCCATCGTGTCTGGCGTGAAAATCCATAAACACTATTGTCATTTGGGCATCTTCGTGCATCACATAGTGTGGTATATCTGTGCATATTGGGCATCAAAGTGTTCAGTAGACCCCTGGCGTTCATATATAGGATGTTTTATGCTGATACATTACGAAATGTGGGGCATATAATGGGGTAAAATTCAAGCTTTGTGACAATTTTCAGAAATTTGATAAAAAAACTGTTACGTTAAGCATCGCTTTACAGTTTGGTAATTTGCAGTAGAAACACATATGTACCCATATTGGATTCATCTGAATGTGTACTTTCTGAAAATATATGGTTTTCTAGGGTCTCTGTACTGTTAGGGGGTCTTATGTCCCATAATACACACAACGGGGTGCTTATATTGCAACAGCCAGCACGTCGGCCGTGAAAATTCATATACACTATTGTTATTTGGGAATCTTCGTGCGTGACGCACGAAGATTCCCAAATAACAATAGTAATAGTGTGGTATATCTGTGCATATTGGGTATCAAAGTATTCAGTAGACCCCATGCGTTCATATATAGGATGTTTTATGCTGATACATTACAAAATGTGGGGCATATAATGGGGTAAAATTCAAGCTTTGTGACAATTTTCTGAAATTTTATAAAAAACTATTACGTTCAGCATCGCTTTACAGTTTGGCAATTTGCAGTAGAAACACATATGTACCAATATTGGATTCATCAGAATATGTACTTTCTGAAAATATATGGTTTTCTAGGGTCTCCGTACTGTTAGGGGGTCTTATGTCACATAATACATATACCAGGGTGCTTATATTGCAACAGCCAGCGCGTCAGCCGTGAAAATTCATAAACACTATTGTCATTTGGGCATCCTCGTGCGTCACAGTGTGGTATATCTGTGCATATTGGGCATCAAAGTATTCAGTAGACCCCTGGCGTTCATGTGTAGTATGTTTTATGCTGATACATTATGAAACGTGGGGCATATAATGGGGTAAGATCCAAGCTTTGTGACGATTTTCTGAAATTTTATAAAAACCGTTACGTTCAGCATCTCTGTACAGTTTGTCAGTTTGCAGTAGAAACACATATTTACCCATATTGGATTTGTCAGAATGTGTACTTTCTGAAAATATATGGTTTTCTAGGGTCTCTGTACTGTAGGGGGTCTTATATCACATAATGCACACACCGGGGTGCTTCAACCGTGAAAATTCATATACACTATTGTCATTTAGGCGTCTCTGTGTGCCACATAGTGAGGTATATCTATGCATATGCCTTGATGCTTTCCAAATTCGGTAATGTGCTGCCGGGAGTTTCTGCTGTACAGAAGTCCTAATTCTCCCTAAAACTATACATATCTGGCATTGACACGTTCGAGAGACATGAGGCTTTCCAAATCAGTTGTATTTTCATGCGTGAAATTAAATATTTTTCTGGTATAAATGCATATAGTGTTAAAAATAGGAATTTTTCATTTTTTTTACATGAAAACTCAGGCAGATTTAGAAAGCTCTGTTTCTCCCGAAAAAAATGTATATTTTTCCTGGGTAAACTATAGGTTTCCCCTCAGAAAATGTCCCTAAAGCGAGAGAGCACAAATGTTTCAAAAACGGCTGGCATTTCACGTAACCAAAATGTGAAATTCTACTGGCACTTAAAGGGTTATATGCACTTTGACCTATACAACATAATGCAGTCTGGGTAATCAATTTAATAAGAAATATACCAACACATTTTACAACATTGGTATTGGCCACTGTCTAACTAAAGCCTGGCCCACTGCACCTCATGCCTGTCCCAGGTAAAGAAACCTAAACCAAGCGTGTAAGGGCAAGACATCCTATGATTAATGGGATACAGAAATACCCAAAATATTTGATACGTCCCAATTTCTCAACACTCCCTATGTAACACAGCATATATTATGTGAATTCTAATACAATATTTACACCAGTATATATTGTAGTAAATTATCTCCTGTAACTCACCCGTTACTCTATTTACAGCAGGAGATCCACGTAAAACTACGCATAACTAGCTTGAATCTTAATAGTCTAAATATCTGTGAAAAAAGCAATATGCAAGAAAGTTTACACAACTTTTATTACAAAAAGCAACTTAAACTGTATTGGTCAGTCATTCCATGAGGTGTAACACTATCTAAACACCTAATCCACCTAGCTTCCCTTTTGGAGTACTTTTTTATTCCAATCCCCTCCTCTTACTGGTTTTGGAACTACCTCCAACACTTTCCATCTCAGTTGGCAAACACTGTTTACTGCTGAAAAAATGTCTTGACACTGGTGTATCAGTGTAGGTGTCTTTCTTGAAATTATGGATTTTGCCCTTATGTGCTCCTTTATGCGAGTATTCACAGACCGTATTGTTTTTCCCACATAGAGCATTCTGCATGGACATTTCAATACATAAATGACATATTTACTTTTGCATGTTGCACAGGAATTCAATCGTATAGCAGTCCCACTCAAAGGATGATATATATTTGGCCCCTTAATAATGGAGTAGCAGCAATTACATTCCATACAGGGGAATGTGCCTATTTTGGATGTGCCTTCGAAGAGCTTTTTTTGAGGGGTGAGTTGAGTTGGACTTAATAAATTTTTCAGTGAAGAACCTCATTTATAAGCAAAACTGGTGTATTGTTTAAATAAGCCACCATACTTATCGTCGGATTGCAGAATTGGCCAAAACTTTTTAATAATCTCTTCTATTTTATGGCCTTTATAATCGAATCTCCCAACAAACTCCATTCTATTCCTGTCAGTATTGCGTTTTTTAGGCTGCAGTAGTTGCTTTCGAAGCAATTTTTCAACCTCGTTAGCAATATGTTGTAATTTGCCTTTAGAGTAACCTCTCTCTCTACAAAACGCAATGGCTGCTTCTCTATAGAGGAAATCATTGGCCGCTATTCTTCTTGCTCGCATGTACTATCCTTTAGGGATCGCTTTCAACACACGGGGATGGTGACAACTTTTAACATGTAACAGATTATTTCTATCCATTGTTTTAAGATACAACCCAGTTATTAATCTGTTATCTATGAATTTAATGTTGTCATCAAGGAAAGTCAGCTCATGCTCTGAAGTTTCAAAGGTGAATTTAACTGTAGGGTGGGACCTATTGGCTTAAATATACTTAGGGGACCATCCCATATAATCAATGTATTGTATATAATACTGTCTGATGTAAGGTAAGTATGCGTCATTTAAGAATAATTTCTTCTCTAGCCCATATACGAAAAGATTCGCTAGGGATGGCGCAACCGCCGAACCCATTGATGTGCCCTGTTTTTGCCAATAAAATTGCCCATCGTACATAAAATAGTTCTTACCCAGGACCATCTCTAAACAATCAACAAGAAAGTACACTAGGGCATTGGGCAAATTAGTATCAAGTAAAGCATTTTCCACACACAGCAACCCTTCTTCCTGAGGGAGGGAAGTAAATAAGCTTTCTATATCAATGCTACACAAATGGATCTCCCCTTCTATAATGCCCAAGTTGTTTACCCTGTTTAGTAGATCCGTTGTGTCTTTCAAACATGTTGGTAAATTATTAACCAATTTTTGTAAGTGGGAATCAACCA
>CM044435.1:13518978-13535052 GCA_024363595.1 Xenopus borealis | reverse complement strand
GAGTCCACCTCAGAAAACCTTACTTCAGGGGCCCACCCTTTTTTTCCTGTAACATGTTTGGGATCCATGTGGCATGTTAAGATATTTACTCCCCAAAAAAACACTACATTTTCTTGTACAGAGCCAATCTAAAGGTGGCTATATACAGGGAGATCCCCCCCCCTCCACGATATGCCCACATTGCCCAACGATAGGATCACAATGCAGGAGAACGGGTGGTCAGATCTCTGGACCGACGGGATTTTTTTACTCTGCCCAATCGAAATCAGGCCAACTTTCTGCCAGTTATCGATCGGGGAAGCACATGGGCCTGTGTATTTGTAGTTATTGGCCTTAAGGTCCCACTGATGGAGGTTTTCCATCATCAAATAAATCCCCCATCTAAGGTGCTTATTTGTTAACACTGACATTTTTAAGTCGGCTGCAACAGCGTTACGAAATATGCTGGCGCTATAGAAATACATGTTAATAATCAGTAAGTAATTTCTTAATAAAAGCTTTGCAAATTTAAAGTTTAAACTGTGGTGTTTTTATTTTGTTAAAAAGAAACATTTAAATTTTTTTTACTGTTGCTTGTCCTTTAAACTGTCCTTAATTCAGGTGCATATTCTTCCATTGTTTTTTTCAATTGCTGGTGCGATAAAGGGGTGATCTACCCTTAAAGGACCAGTAACATCAAAAAATGAAATTGTTTTAAAGTACTGGTAAAACTGCAGTGTTTGCTTCAGAAGCACTACTGTGTAAGCTGTTGTGTAGCAATGGGGGCAGCCATTCAAAGGAGGAAAGGCTTAAAGGAACAGTAACGTAATTTTTTATTCACAATAAAAAATAATGAATATACATTACTTATCCCCAATATGCTGCTCTTTCCTGTGGTTTCAGTAAGACATCCAAAAAAACCCAAACCGGTGCAGTCTCACAGTGTCCAAAGGATCTCCGCCATCTTCTAGCTTCATCTTCCTTCTTCTCTCTTGCGTGCGCGCAGCTGTGTGCCTCTTCTGGGTCTTCGTGACCTGACTTCCGGGTTTCGTGACGTCACCTACAGCAACCAAGTCACTGCCAACCAACCACTGCTTCCCACTTCCCCCGTGTTCCTATCAAACAGCCGTCTCCTTAATGTAGCTTTACCCCTCCGTGCCCTCTCACTGCTATTCCCACACACAGCCTTCAATTCTCCTCTGTCCGTGTTTCTCACTTGCTGTTCACTCAGCCAGCCTTCAACTTCCCCCCTCTGTGTTCCTCTCATGCTGTTCCCTCAGCCAGCCTTCATCTCCCCCCTCTGTTCGTGTTCTCTCACTACTGTTCCCTCAACCCTCCTTCTCCATTCCTAAGCGTCCATTTTAAATATAGCAGCCTCTCCCCCGTGTTCACTCCCCTCACCAATGCCTGTCATTAAAAGAAAAAAAAAAACACAGCAAGAGGGAGAACTAATGCCCTGCATGCCGGCTTCTCTGAAACTCTTGACTTCCGGGTTACTGCCGGAAGTCCTGGAATGAGCACTGTCTAGGACGCGCACGTACTACGGATTGGTCGCCACATCGCCTTTTTTCTATATTCAGTTCAGACCATGGAGGGGCGTTTTTACTTGGGATTTTTCAGGTAAAAGGAGGGTGTATATGGAATATCTATTGGGTCATGGGTAGTATATGCAGGCTTTGGTTTTTATTTTTTAAATAAAAAAAAAATGATGTTACTGTTCCTTTAAATTACACAGCAGATAAGATAATGTTATCTGTTTATCCTGTGCCATATAGCCATTTTTCAATTTCCCCCATTGCTACTTAGCAGATTGCTTATATGTATTATAGTAGTGTTTCTGAAGCAAACAGATCAGTTTTTGCAGGGCAACACTACATGACATTTTCTTTACTTTAAAACACTTTCATTTTTTGGTGTTACTGTTCCTTTAAGTTAGCTTTTAGTGTGTTGTAGAATGGCCAATTCTAACCAACTTTCCAGTTAGTGTTCATAGTTTATTTTTTATAGTTTTTTTTTATTTGCTTTTTTCTTCTGACTCTTTTCAGATTTCAAATGGGGGTTGTGCTGTCATTTAAAAGATCATTTAAAAGATCATTATGTTAATGTATATGTTTATTGCTTATATGTTTAACAATTATGCTGCCACCTACTGACCAAGGCTATATTGCAAGCTGTGTAATTTGCTTGTTTGTAAACCCTCCTCCTATTCCTTCCCTATGAGTGATGTCGGTTCTTCCCATCATCCTCTTGTATTTTCCTGCTTTCCATGTGTGAGGAGCTACTCCAAGGGTTAGGAAAGAAATATTCTTTTTGACCTGCAGCACTTATTCATCCACTGCTACATTTGTCCATTCACCTCAATAAAGCAGCTTTGTGGTCTACAAGTGTCTGGTGAGTTCAGCTATCTGTCAAAGATTGCCCTCTGTGGTTGTTACAGCTCCATACAGGCCCAGCAGGGAGGTCTCCCAGGCACAGCCATTATTACAGCAATTGGAGACCGAATAGTCAAAAAGAATAAAATCCTATAACCTGCTGTCACATTGTGTGTTCCATCCAGTCTCCACTCACTGGCAAGTCATTTATATTCAATCTGCTGCCAAGCTAAATGCAGTCTAACACCCTGCAACATGGTTATACAAGCATATATTGTTCCCTGTACTGTATTAGGGATAGTGCTTACATGATTTTCTGATAATGAATGGGCTTTTAATTAGCAGAATCCTTACTAACCTGCTCAAGGCATTTCCTGGCCACACACAAATGAAAGCCAATTGCAAAATGTCTCAGAATAACATCTTAATGTGAATTTCTAATATCCCTCCTTTATTTTGGAATGGATTTTCTGGGGGGTACAAAATGTCCCCAGTTGCTAGGGTTAAGGTTTAAGGGTTACACTATACCTGCTATCCCACAGTCACACTCCCTTCCCAGAGACTATTATCCACTGTTACTAAAGGCACCATCTCTCCCTACTATACCTGCTATCTTACAGTCACACTCCCTTCCCAGAGACTATTATCCACTGTTACTATAGGCACCATCTCTCCCTACTATACCTGCTATCCCACAGTCACACTCCCTTCCCAGAGACTATTATCCCACTGTTACTATAGGCACCATCTCTCCCTACTATACCTGCTATCCCACAGTCACACTCCCTTCCCAGAGACTATTATCCACTGTTACTATAGGCACAATCTCTCCATACTATCAGTTATGTCCAGATTTCTCAGCATTCTGTCGTAAACCCTGTGTGAAAGAAGACACGCAGTGCACAGTTCTATCCAATAATTCTGATAAATTGCTTGAAAACTCATCCCTTGTAATCTCAATTTTCTCTGGACTTTTGGGATGGTTTTAGTAAACGTTTGGGCCTGACACTTTGCTCCGCAGTATGCATGGGGTTTTCTCCCTGGATGTCTGAGAGCTCTGGTGCATGGTGCACTTGCTTAGATTCAGTTGATAATGAATGCACAGAGACAATTGCACCTTTGCTGAAAATGGTTACAGCAGTGGCAGGGGTGAAGGGAAAATTGCAGCAGTGTTATAGCAGGACCTTGAGAGCAGTATATACAGCAGCTTGAGCAGCACAATAACACCGTCCTGTTGCATAAAAGTTCTGAACAATGACAGGGATACAAACGATCGTTCATCTTACGATTTTTCGTCCGACATCGGTCTGATTGATCGGCCAGGTTAGAAAATTTTATCTGTCCCCATGCACTCTACCTATGTTTGCAGGGCCAAGCAGGCTGCGATCCTTCAGTTTTGCTGGCAATATCGCCTGAAATTGACTTTTTAGTTGGACACATCAGGCATTTAAACAATCGTGGTCTCACGATAACAATTGGATCTTTCAAAAATCTTTACATCTATGGCCAGCTTTTTAGAGCTGTGCACGTCCAATACCCAGATGCAGGTCTTGCTGCCGCTTGGGAAAGACTTGAACAAACCTATGGTAGCTCTGAAGCCATAGAAAGTGCCTTGTTTAATAGACTACAATCCTTCCCAAAAATAACCAACAAAGACAATCGGAAGCTGCAGGAACTAAGTGACCTTCTTATGGAGCTGGTGTTAGCTAAGGCAGACCCTCGTCTCTCAGAACTCTGCTTCTTGGATACTGCTTATGGGGTGAACCCAGTAGTATTGAAGCTACCATATGGGCTGCAAGAGAAGTGGGCCACAGCAGGTTCAAGGTACAAGAAACTATATAATACATCCTTCCCTCCATTCTCATATTTTTGCAAGTTTATCAGTGACCAGCATGACAATGCTATTTAGCTACTAAACAGACGTGCGGGGCACTGTGTGTTTGAAAGACCGACATCCCTCCTGCTTCAACCTCTTCAGCTGACTTCTTCAGGTGGGAAAACTGAAGATCCCAACCGTCCGTGTCCAATTCACAAGAAACCACATCCACTTAAGAAATGTCGTGGGTTCAGAGCAAAGTCTTTACAGGAGCCCAAGGAGCTTCTCCAGAAGTTTGGGATCTGCTATAAGTGCTGTGCCTCCTCAGACCATTTTGCTAAGGACTGTAAGACCATTATTAAATGCAGCAGCGACAAGCATATTGCAGCAATGCATCTAAAGCCCCTTCCTGACAGTCCACAGATGCCAACTCCTATCTCAAATCATGGCTGGGAGGAACAAGGATGTGTTCCCACTTCAACAAAGATCTCAACTTCATGTACTGAAGTCTGCGGAGAGAGCTATAGTCCCAAGTGCTATGCCAAGGTATGCCTAGTCCAGGTATATCCTGAAGGTTGACCAGAGAAAGCAATAAGGACTTATGCTATGCTTGATGACCAAAGCAACAGATCTCTAGCAAGGCCACAGTTCTTTGAGATTTTCAACATCGAAAGCAATGCAGAACCATATACCCTCAATACCTGTGCTGGTCGTATAGAGACTTTTGGCAGAAGAGCTAATTGGTACATTGTCTCCTCAAAGGTAACATCCATCTGCCTTTACCTACACTAATTGAATGTGATGAGATACCTAATACAGTAGAACCCCCATTTTAAGTCTTTCAGGGGACCAGGGAAAAAAGATGTAAAATCAGGGAAAACTTAAAATCAGGGAAATGTGTTAAGGACACATAAATGTCAAGTAAGTCTCTGGGAAGGGAGTGTGACTGTAAGATAGCAGGTATAGTAGGGAGAGATGGTGCCTATAGTAACAGTGGGATAATAGTCTCTGGGAAGGGAGTGTGACTGTGGGATAGCAGGTATAGTAGGGAGAGATGGTGCCTATAGTAACAGTGGATAATAGTCTCTGGGAAGGGAGTGTGACTGTAAGATAGCAGGTATAGTAGGGAGAGATGGTGCCTTTAGTAACAGTGGATAATAGTCTCTGGGAAGGGAGTGTGACTGTGGGATAGCAGGTATAGTGTAACCCTTAAACCTTAACCCTAGCAACTGGGGACATTTTGTACCCCCCAGAAAATCCATTCCAAAATAAAGGAGGGATATTAGAAATTCACATTAAGATGTTATTCAGAGACATTTTGCAATTGGCTTTCATTTGTGTGTGGCCAGGAAATGCCTTGAGCAGGTTAGTAAGGATTCTGCTAATTAAAAGCCCATTCATTATCAGAAAATCATGTAAGCACTATCCCTAATACAGTGCCACCCCAAGAAACACGTGCATGCAGGTTATAACAACGCCTGACGGCAGGGGATTGTGGGAATTGTAGTTGAACAGATAATTGCAACCCAGCACAACCACACACTGCTGGAACAATCACGGACGTTTGAGCGATGGAACAAGTGCAAAAGTGGTTCCACTACTAGCAGGATGCATCAATGTTGAATGCAGAAAGACCACAGAATTACAATCCCCACAACTACAACTTCTACAATCACTGGAACCCTGTGGCATTTGTTTAAATGATGCAGCAGCAACTTGAAAGTGTGTCTGTAATGGGGATGGCTGGTAGCTACAAGTCAGTTTTGTTTGGGGGCTGGAGCTGGATTCCACAACATCTCTCACCTCAAATTTCTGTGCAGCCGACACAACAGCAGAAGGGGGAGGGAGGGGCAGCAACTGGCAGGCAGTATGTTTCTCTCCGACGAGACGAGTCACGTGAGTAGCTGTGACGTCTCCAGCACTATTCAACACAAACCAATCGGCACACGCAGCCTGGCCAGCATAGCAAAGCCACAGGGGAGCGTGTCATCACAGCCACAGATGGTGTCCGTAACCGCACAATATGGGGGAATGTTTAACGCCACGGGGTTATACTGTAACAGGAAAGAGATTCCTGTGCCAGAAGCTGCATACCAACCCCACTTAAGGCACCTAGCCAGTCAGATTCCTTCCATTGAAAAGGATCCTGAGATCTTGCTCTTGTTGGGTAGAGAAAGTCTTAGGGTCCATAAGGTATGGCAACAGTCTTTGTGCTCCCTATGCACAAAGACTTGACCTTGGCTGGGTAATAGTGGGTGATGTTTGTCTAGACAAAAGGCACAGGCAATCTGAAGTTGACTCCTTTAAAACTCATGTATTGAGAAATGGACATTTCAGACCATGCCCACATCATTTTGAGGTAAGGGAGAATCCTAAGTGTATGATCCCAGCATCCACCGTCACTCCTATCCCTTGTGATGACAACTTTGGGATTACAGTGTTTCATACTACAAGTGGTGACCACAAAATTGCACCTTCCATCGAGGACAAAGAGTTCATCAAAATTATGGACACTGAATTCTTTAAAAACAACTCTAATAGTTGGGTTGCACCCATGCCATTCCGTTCTACAAGAACCAAACTTCCAAACAATCTTGAGGAAGCCACATCCAGATTTGCTTCACTGCAGAGAACTCTTAAATGTAAGCCTGAAATGAAAGAACATTTTATTGCCTTTACGAAGAAAATATTTGACAATGATCATGCTGAACCAGCCCCACCACTACAAGAACAGGAAGAATGCTGGTACCTACCTTCCTTTGGCGTGTATCACCCACGCAAACCAAAACAAATCAGGAGGGTATTCAACTCAAGTGGCAAATGTCAAGGTACTTCTCTCAATGATGTTCTTCTCACTGGTCCTAACCTAACTAACAACTTTGGAGTACCACGGCAGACAAGCCGTTTACCAGACGTGGTGTTTTATCAATAGTGAACAGCCTGTATGACCCACTGGGGTTTGTTGCACCCGTCACCATACAAGGTAAATCCTTGCTAGGACTGCTATCAGACTGTTAATGACTGGGACACTCCCTTACCGATTGATAAGCAAACCAAGTGGGAATCGTTGAAGCATTCTTTAAAGGCCCTGGAAGAGCTTCACATACCTAGGTGCTATACTTCAAATTCTCTTGCTGCTAACCAGGAGAGAGAGATCCATGTTTTCTCGGATGCATCTACTGAGACCATAGCGGTTGTGGCCTACCTCAATGTAAGGGACACTTGTGGCCAACTTCATGTAGGTTTTCTGTTTGGCAAGGCTAAGTTAGCACCAAAGCCTGAGCACACTATCCAAAGGCTTGAACTTTGTGGAGCTGTACTAGCTGTAGAGATTGCAGACTTTATTTTGTGCGAGTTAGATGTTTAAATTGGTGCTGTTAAATTCTACACAGACAGTAAAGTTTTTTTTTTTTTTAGGCTACATATACAATCAGACAAGACGTTTCTATGTTTGTTAGCAATCGCATAGAAAGAATCGGGAAATCCACTAAACTAGAACACAGGCATTATGTTCTATCTGAACTTAACCCTGCAGATCATGCAACACGGCCTGTGTCCACAGCTATTTTTGCACAGGTCCTGAATTCTTGCTGGATTGCTCAGAGGCTACATTTACTACAGGTGTCTTCAGTCTACTAGATCCTGACTGAGACCCTGAGATGCTTTTCTGGGGTGATCATACTTTTTTCTACCTTTGCTCCCCCCAAAATGATGTAAATGTGTTGATTTTGCAGTATTTGTAATTACAGAACTGATAGCTCAAATGGGGCGTAATTTTTAAAAAAGAATTCACAAATTTCTATAAAAAAATAACTTTGGGAAAGAAAAGCAACTTGGTAGTTTGGAGTACATAGATGTATTTAGCCATTTTTGATTCTCTAGAATCTGTTCTTTCTAATAATGGGTAGGTTTCTTCCTATTCCACATTAGTGGAATGTTTGGCCTTGAAATCAGAAGTATGCTGTTTTGTGGAGCAGTGCTTTGGAACTTTACTAGTGTACTGCTAGATTTCTCACTTGTATAGATTTTGATCTATACAAGTGAGAAATCTCCATAAAACTATATATATTTGGTATTGCCGCATTCAGGAGACCTAGACCTTTCCAAATCGGCTGTGTACCCATACATATATGAATGCTTAGAGCAGCATCGGACCTAAATACAACACAGGGGAACCAAGCATTTGCAGAATCCCTAGCAGCTGTTATAAAACACTCAGTGGTATAAGATTTTCAGGAAGTTGCAACGGCTAAGAAGAGTCTCGTTCTAGGCAAACTGAGTTCTTGTCGGAAGTCTCAGATTGAACTGTCTGATGGCTTAGAGATACTTTCTCCAATGTTCTCGGAAGAAGTTGAAGTCGATACAGACTAGGAGTCTGCTTTGGACAAACTCTAACTTTTCCTACGGAAGCTTCTAAATTATCCTCAGCAGGCAAACCTTTTCCTTCAGTAAAGAGAAGGTCTGTGTGTTTTCTGGTCCATGCTTCTATTAAAGAAATAATACAAAAAATGGAAAGAAAGGCCTCTGGCAGTGGGGAGGTTCCTTAAAGAACAAGTAAATGTTTTTTTTTTATTCTATCTGTAAATTTGCGCTAAACAGCCCCCCAGATTAATCTACCTTAGTCCCTGCTGCAAGTCTGCTCTGGTTTCTGTGTTATCAGCAGCTTGTTTCCCCTTCTTCCTCATGTGCACTCCCTGCTCCTTCTGGGTCATTCCATATCACAGCAGCACTGAGAGGAATATTTCTCTGACACTGCTGATGTACTGTAGGTAAAGTAACAGCCCTTTCTCAGTTTATAACCCATTTTATAATGCTATTGATTGCTATGCTTGATCTTCTGCCTGGTTATGTAAAGAATAAAGCTGATTGAGTTTGATTAACTCATTCATGTGTCCCTTTACTGATCAATTTATGTACAAAGCTATTTGATTTTTTCTTTTTCCTTTTCTGCATACTGACATAGATTAACTATGGTGGTTGTGCAAGTGATTGTTGATGAGGCTGGGGGAGCTTATTTATCAGTTAGAATGGCAAGTGGGGATTTTATTTAGAATCAGAATGGCAGCCTGTTCTGGGAGTTGTTCATTACAGTGAATGTTCAGAGCCTTATGCAAGAAATTTTAGTGATGCTGGGGGAAACTAACTAATCATTTAGGGTACAGTGGAATGTGTTAGAATTAGATTGGCAGTAAGTTGTGGCATATGTAATTTATAGTAAAAGTTCAGGGATTTGTACAGTGTGCTGCCCACACTGGCTCCCTCTTCCTCTCTCTTGTGTAACAGCAGCAAATGGACTGCTCAGTAAGCTAAGGGGCGGGGCTTCACTCTGCACCAGGAAGAAGGGGAAACAAGCTGCTGATAACACAGAAACCAGAGCAGACTTGCAGCAGGGACTAAGGTACATTAATCCGGGGGGCTGTTTAGAGCAAATTTACAGATAGAAAAAGAAAAACATTTACTTTTCCTTTAAGTAATATCCTTTTGAAGATGAGGATGCAAAGATCTGGGATGCTACACCTAAGGTGGATGCTGCAGTGGTAAGGCTTGCTAGAAGAACCACATTGCTTGTGGATGATGCAGCAGTCTTTAAGGAACCCATGGAAAAGATGATTGAATTTAACCTAAAGAAATCTTTAGACCAGCGGTAGCACTTATCAGTCTCCAGAGCATTGAAATTATGGGTAACAGACCTAGAAGAAGTGATCTCCTCTAATGTAAAGAGGCCAAAGATGTTAGAGATGCTGTCAGATTGTAAAACAGCTATTGACTTTGTCAGAAGCATCGATTGAACTAGTACACTTCATGGCAAGAGCCATGGTAGGTTCAGTGGAAGCAAGGAGCACTTTGTGGCTGAAACCCTGGGCTGCAGGTGCCGCGTCAAATGCTAATTTGTGCCCTTTGACGGAGAGATGCTCTTTGGTGAGAAGATATGATCCTCCAATATCTAGTGTGAAGCAAAGGCCTTTTAAATAATTAAGGCAGTACAGACCTGGCAGAGAATAAACCAGACAGACGTCATGGAGGTCGGGACGACAAGAGTCAAAAGGAAATGCCAGAAGGTCTGGTGTTTTTACTTCACATCACAACAACAATGCAGGTGTCTTGGCTCAGGAAGGAGTTGGAGGAAGGTTATCTCTTTTTGTTCAGGACTGGGCCACAAGTGTACAAGCTCAGTGGGTATGCAACACAATCAAAAAGGGTTTCTGGTTAGAGTTCACATCAATGCCAAGATGAAATTATCTAGATTCCTCATTTTGAAATTCTGTTGAAACTCAGAAGTTGGTCCAAGAATATGTAAATCAGCTGTTTGCCTCGGGGACAGTCGAAGTGTTGAAACAAGAAAAAGCCAAGGGTTTCTATTCAAGACTTTTTCTAGTAAAGAACGCTTCAGGGGCATTGAGACCAGTCCTGGACATGAGAACATTGAACAAATTTCTACAAAAAAGAAGCTTCAAGAGTGAATCATTAGGGTCAATCATTCAGGCCATCTCTGTCGGAGATTGGCTTACAAACATCAATTTAAAGGATGCCTACATCCATGTACCAATTTGCCTAGTACACGGGAAGTATCTACGTTTTGCTGTAGGAGAAATACATAACCAGTTTGAATGTGTCCCTTTTGGGCTGTCCCAATCAGAGTGTTTACAAAAGTCCTTGTGTCTCTTATAGCAGAGTTAAGAAAGGAGCGGATAGCAGTTTTTTTGACAGCAAGTTCAAATGAGGAAGCAGACCAACACACACAAAGAGTGGTAGAATTTCTTCAGTGTCACGGATGGATAATCAATCTGGAAAAAAGCAATCTTTCTCCAACAAGGTCCCTTACATTCTTAGGGGCATATCTTCATACAGGGAAAATGTAGTGAGCCCTTCCAATAAAGAAACGGAAGATTGTTCAAGCAGTGAAGGACATCGCCAAACGAGCAGATCTCTCCGTGTATGGCCACCCTTAGACAACTGAGGGAGGGGCTGCTAGAATTATGTTTTCTTTTATTAGGCAAAATATTATTTTTGGGATTGACTTATCCTTTAAGATACAGGGTTGTTAAAGGGGAATTCAACCCCCCCCCCCCCCCGGCCTACTTCTCCACATCGGCTATTGCCCCTAATTTGCTACTTACCCCTCTGTGTTAGTCCCCTCCAGTGAAGTTCACAGGGGCCATCTTCTCTTCCAACCACTTCTTCCTGGGACCTCTTATGGCTTCTTCCTGGATGCTGCTCTGTTGGTGGCGCATGCGCAGTAGGATGCTGGTAAAGTTCACGAAGTTCAATTTGCGAACTTCATGCGCAGTAGTACCAGCATCCTAATGCGCATGCGCTGCCGAGCGCCGAAGGATCCAGGAAGAAGCGGTTGGAAGATAAGATGGCCCCTGTGAACTACCCTGGAGGGGACCTACACAGAGGGGTAAGTAGCAACTTAGGGGCAGGGGGGAGAGGTAGGCCGGGGGGGAGGTGTTAGTGCCGGGGGGGGGGGGTTGAATTCCCCTTTAAATATGTTGGATGATGGAAGAAAGTGCAACCATTTCATTTAAACAAAGAAAAAGAATGGCCTGTTATCTTGCACAATTTAGTCAAAGTGAAGTTTCAGCTCACTGATGAGTCACTAAGTTTCTCAGCTCAGGAATGCCAGCACCTGCACTTTTATGAGAGCATGTCAAAACAGGGATATATTCTCTTTAACAATTGTAAACCGACCTGAGACAAGTGGCAAAAGACAAAACGCTTGCTGTATTTTACTGGTGTAACTTTACTTTCAAGTTTTGATTTGTAGACATGACAAACCACAAGTCTTAGCTATTGTTTTAGAAAATGTATGTGTTCAACACAAGACGAAAGCTGGCCATACATTAGAAGACCTGCTTATTTGGATAGGATGCCAAAATAGTGGATCTTTCCTTGATTTGATCAGCTTGTGGTTGGTCTGACTGTTTGGCCCTTAGGCCAACAATCCAGTCGTAATTGCTGCTGTGCCGGGTATCAATGCACAGATGCAACCCTTGATCCAACTGAATAAAAATAAAACTTGTCCGACACCTGGCTCTAGGGGTCCCTCTGTTGTGCAAATGAGTTTCTGAATCAGTCTGAAGGGCCTGAATCGAAAAAGAAAAAATAATCGCTAAAATCAAATAATAATGCCATAAATATTGATTAAACAATGTTGAGTGTTATAGATACGCACATGCTTAGTGTGGCTTGGGCAGCTATTTCGAAGCTAAGCTTAGGGGTGGTCGCAAATCATCAAGAAGAAAATAAGATTCACATACAGGCTGATTCTACAGTGCTGAGCTGCCATGTAATGAAAATCTCAAATCGGACTTCTATTGTGACTCTTATGTTTTATATATTCATTGCCAAACGAGTCTGCCCTTGGGCTCAGCTGGCAGTAGCACAGAGAATCAGCAGAAAATAAGATGGGGGAGCTGGTAGGATCATCTTTGGAGGCATAGGAGGATATTTATTTAAAAAAAAAGTGAATTAGGGTTCACCACAGTGAACCCTAACTCTAAAGTGAAATTCCTGCCACTTTCCTTTCTTCATCTCTATTGGGAACTATGTAAGAAAAACCATTTCCCATAACAAAAAATAAAAATAACATTGTAAAAGCTAATTTTTATTCCTTTTAACACAGTCCTTCTCCTGGCACTTTGACCAGTTTTCTAAAGGGAGGGGAGTGGCCTATTTTGAACCTGACACTCCAAGAACTTCCTATACGATTACATCATCATGCCCTGGCTTTGCCCTTGCTTGTTTCCTGTTGGGACATTGATACTGCCCCCCTCCTAGTAATTCAATGGTTGCTTGTGCACTGTAACCAGTCACATAATTTGAATGGTCATTGGTTGATTACTCAGTTGTAATGGCGCATAGGTAAACGGACGCAAGATATTAAAAAAAAAAAAAAAACTGCCTTGCAACAAACAATCACACAGCCATGATTACTGCAGAAAAGGAAGGAACAACCTTTTCCTCCCAATTCTTGCACTCTCCTTCTGCCTCGGCTATAACTGAATGCAGTGCCAAAGGGGAGCAACCTTTTTGTGCAATAAATACTCTCTTCTATATTTTAATTTTTTTTAAATAACTTTGGCATTTGGTATGTCAGTTATGTACAAAATTGCCACAAAACCAACACTGACTTGCATATAAACCTATATAACTTACACATCAAGCAGTGACAGTAGGTTTGCCACCTCATCCCTTTAAAACTAAAAACATATGGAATCCACAGACTGCATGGCTAATTAGCAGTTCATTTAGATGCATGTTGCAGACAGCTGATTTATGTGCAGCCATGCATCTAAATTGCTAATTAGCCATGCAGTCTCTGCATTCCATGGTTTTAAAGGGATGAGGTGGCAACCCTAAGTGACAGAGCACCATTCAGTGCAAGCTGTTTATTGAACATTTTGTGCTCTTTCCCTTTAGAGGCATTTGGGGGGTGGGGTAGTTTACCTAGGAAAATTATACATTTTCTTTAGGAGAACCCGAGTGTTTCAGTGTTTCACATCTGGAACAATATTTAGAGCTTTAAGTAGCAAAACGATAATTTTATGTTTCATGATATCGGGATTTATATCAGAAAATTTTTACTTTACAGACAAAAATCAACTCGTTTGGAAAGCTTCATGCACATACAAATAGTCCTGGAAGTCACGTCAGCTGCTGAATAATAACCCCCTCCCCCAAAAAAATTATATATTTCTGGAAAGTACGAGTGCCATCTCCCATAGGCTCCATTATAATCGATTACTTCCAAATTTTAAAAATAATTTCCTTTTTTTTCTCTGTAATAAAACAGTACTTGATCCCTATTGGAGGCAAAACCAGCCTATTTGGTTTAATTAATGTCTACATGATTTTCTAGTAGACTTAAAGGAGAAGTCAACCCTTTTGGCACTAAAAAAAGTGACTAATATTTTTGGGGGTCAGCGACCCCCTCCCAGTACAGGGTCCTGTGGAACAGGGAAATTTCTGTGGTGAATATCTCTTCAACTGTACTTTTCCTGTTAACTATTTCTATGGCAAAGTTTGTTTATTAATTTGAACTGTTAGATGTGTCCATTTGTTACAAAGGTGAACAACCCCTTTAATGAGGAGGAGAGAAGCATTTAAAGGGGTGGTTCACCTTCAAGTTAACTTTTAGTATATTGTAGAAGGGCCAATTCTAAGAAACTTTTTTCAATTGGTCTTCATTATTTATTTTTCATAGTTTTGTAATGATTTGCAATTTTCTTCTGTTTCTTTGCAGCTTTCAAATGGGGTCACTGACACCATCTAAAAACAAATGCTCTGTAAGGCTACAAATGTATCTTTATTGCCACTTTTTATTACTTATCATTCTATTTGGTCCCTCTCCTATTCATATTCCAGTCTCTTATTCAAATCAATGCAGGGTTGCTAGGGGAATTTGTACCCTAGAAACCAAATTGCTGACACTGCAAACTATAGAGCTGATGAATAAAAAGCTAAATAACTCAAAAACCACAAAAAATAAAAAATGAAAACCAATTGCAAATTGTATCAGAATATCACTCTCTAGATTATACTAAAAGTCAACTCAAAGGTGAACAATCCTTTTAAAAGTACAATTTATGTCTGTTCGGTTACACAGAGCTAAGCAAAGATCTGTGTGAAAATGCAAAAGCATTTCTTTGTCAGGCCAGTCTCCACTTGGCTGGACTCTGTACAGTTATCTGCCCTGAGCTGTGGTTGCCATGGGCTGGTACGGAAAACAGTGAGTAGCATTTTAACCTTTAATTGTGATTTCAGTAAAGCTCTAATATGGTTACCACTAAAATTTGCCCTTTAATAAATGGGCCTCTTATTGTAGCCAGTCAGACTGGCTTGGTGAGGGGGACTTTTTAAGGTATAGAGAGTTGTAGGGGAACAGTCCATTTTACTAGGCAGGCACTAGCCAAGTGCCAATTCACCAATTTCCCTGCATTGCCATACTAGTGAATGGAGGCTACATTAATCTATATACTAAGAATGTTGCCTCAAAGAACAGTTGAATTGTCAATAAAATATTCAATAGTTTAAATGTTCTACTCAACAAATTACTATTACTATATTTCCCTTTTGATTTGAGCTACATGTCAACTTCCTGTCTACTAAATGTGTTCTTACCCATAAAGTACAAGGAAATATTTCCAATTAGTTATGTATACCCCTCCTATCCGGAGAGATATAATATAGTTCCGTGCTTGCTTCATTTGGTTAAATAATACCCAAAGCAATATGAGGAACAATGTGCGCTTTCCTTTCAGTCTTTTGCCCTTACTCTAAAACAATTTTGCTCTTTTTGTGTTCCCAGACTGGTCCCACTTTGCTCTACATTTGCATTTGTGATTGTCATAAGGAGGCGCTGCATTCCATATCTTCTGCTAACACTTTCTGTCTGTGTTGGGCTGCTTGTGTGACTTGTGTACAATTCTTTTTAATGCTTGATTTTCTGACCTTCAGTTCTTGGACTTCTGTCCACAACCTGTTCTTGTATGGTATGTACCTGTAGCTTGATCCTATACTTCTCATCCCTGAGTCCTCTTGCCCCAGATTTAGGCTCTGTCATTCTTTATTTTAATGGGGGTTTAACATATTTAAATTAATAAGAGTTTAAATGGGAAGTTGGCTTCTCCGTTTTCATTTGGCACACTTCTATAAAATTTTACTTACAAACTCTTGCACCCAGCCCTTTACCTTTCATTGCTATCTGTTTATCTGCTAAAGAAATGCTTGTTTAGTGGAAACCAAGTTTATACTTGGGAGTTGTTCCCCACCACCTTGCTGCAGACTTTGCCAGAGGTACTCTGCCATGCCATACTTGCCTGAGAGTAGCACACAAACTTATTAAACAATTTACAGGGCTGCAATTTAAATTGACCTTCATTTTTTTCTTATATTTTATATATA
>CM044435.1:13506450-13517125 GCA_024363595.1 Xenopus borealis | reverse complement strand
CGGCCCCCATTGGGGCCTTTTTCAAGGATAACAATACACTTACAATAACAGTGTTTAAATTTGAATTTGGCGCCAAAAATGACATCATGCATTCCAAGAATACTTCATCACCAACAGTGTTAGCTTATTTACATAAAAAAACAGTTCCTTGTTTCCACCACAAGGTGTCACCGGTGTGTTTTGAATCAGTTCAAAGGGATTCAATAAATAATCTGTGAAATATATACAAGTTACATATTAAGTGTCAATTATAGTGTTTATGGTAAACATTTTGTATCAATAAAACAATGCAACAATGTAACCTTGTATGTCTTGATTCATCATGTTTAAAGGTTTCACAGTTAATTCGACTGTACTGTTTATAGGAAACAACTGAGTGGTAACTGGCCATTCAGTCCTTTAGGAGACACACAATCCAGTTCATATATCCAGTAAGCTTCCCTTTTTAAGAGTGCTTTTTCATAGTCCCCCCCTCTTGATCTTATCAAAATTCAGTCAATGGGCATGCATTTAAAAGATGATGGACTATGCTTGGCTTCCGCCCAATGTTTAGCCACCAATTGCTGGGAAATGTCTTGTTTGCCTTCCTTTTCTTTTTCCTTTGCCTTTATTGCTCTTTCAGGGTCTAATGCTGCTCTAATGCTCGCCCTGTGCATACTTATACGTTCTTTCAACTGTCTTACAGTCTTTCCACAATATATCAGGCCACATAGACATTTTATAATATACACCACCATAGTGGTGGTGCTTGTCATTCTGTGTTTAATTGCATATTTTTTGCCTGTGTGGGGATTGTGAAAACTATCCCCTAGTATGAGGCTGTTACACATTACACACCCACTACATTTGAATATGCCTGGCTTTGGTGTCAAAGTGTTGTGCATGTTGTTTTGTATACTTATCAACTGGGTCTGAGGGGCTAAGATTTTCTTTTAAATTTCTCCCCCTTCTGTAGCTGAACCTCAATTTATTGGGCAGTTTTTTGGCCAGATTGCTGTCACTTTGAACTATTGGCCAGTGTTTATCTACACATTTTTTTATGTAGTTTGTTTGTACCCCAAATCGGCTGACATAATATATGTCCATATTTTTCATGTCATCCACCTTTTGTGTGCTCATTTTGTTTCTCATTACCTGTGTGCGGTTTAGCCCTAGTGCCCAATTTTTGGTTGTTTCAATCAGCCTCTTGGGATATCCCCTTGCCAAAAATTTGGTGGCCATTGTATCTAGGTCCTGGGCCCTTTTGTCATTGTCGCTATCGATTCGCACAACTCTTAGCATTTGGGATTTTGGTAGAGAGTTCAGTAAATGCCTGGGGTGGTTACTGTGGTAGTGCATCATTGTGTTTCTATCAGTGGGCTTTGTGTATATGCATGTATGTAGTCTGCCCTCAACTTGTACTATGAGCTATCTTCGATAACCCTGTATTTCCTCACTTGCTAAAAAGCCATCCAACCCCTTCTTAAACCTAACTAATGTATCGGCCTGTAAAACTTGATTCAGGAAGAGAATTTCACAGCCCTCCTTGTTAAAAGCCCCTTTAAAATATTTAGACGGAATTTCCTTTCTTCTAATCAGAATGGGTGTCAGCTGGTAAATACAACCCCAACGTGGCCAGTCTTTCCTCATAGCTAAGATTTGTCATACCTTTTTCCAGCTTAGTTGCCCTTCTATTTACCCTCTCTAATATAATACCCCATTGAGTGCTGGAAACAAAAACAAAAAATATGCAGTACAGTTTTTTTTTTTAAAGTTATTTTGCAATTTTAGCAACAATCAAAAAGGAAATAGAAAAGAAAAGACATGAGGCAAGGGCAGGCTGTATAGGATTTCAATAATTTTCAGACTACTGTAGATTCAACTAGGTACCCCATATGGCATCAGATTTCTCTGGGCACCCTCTAGCTAGGTATGTCAATTTCTTACTTTGTCATTTACCAACTTTTGCCAATATTGCAACGAGGGGGGTCCAAGGCGTAATAGAGAAGTTGTAGATAAGAGTCTAGAGTAAGAGCGGAGTGGAACATCACCAGAGTTCTGGGGAACAAATATTTGGGAGTGCTAGCTTTTCATCCAAGAACTGAAGCAACTTACCCCAGAATCCCTGTATCACCAGCATGACCAAAATACATGGAACAGAGTACCTACTTCATCTCTGCACTTAGGGCACATATCCAATACATTATCATATATTTTTCATAATCGGTACGGAGTCAGATACGCTCTATTTAAAAAAAATTTTTACTCGAATATATCTATCTCTCGTTGAGATGGAACTATTTGGCATCCGACCGCTTCTCATCGTCCAACTCAGAAATGTGTCTCTGCCATTTGGCCTTGGATTTTTCCAGGGGTGAAGGGCCTGCAGTCGACAAAATAGTATAGAACCAAGACGGTGGTTTAGACAGGTCTTGTCTATGGAGGTAAGTTTCCAGAGTGGTTTCAGCTACCCTACCTGGGTCTAGCAGGAAATTACATGTTAAAAGCATGACGCAATAGCAGATACCTGAAAAACATATTAGGTGATGGGTGTATCTCTTGTCTCAGTAAGTCATAGGTTTTACATTCACCACCATTAACAATGTCTTAAGGTTTTAACTCCCAACTGAGCCCATCTACCATCTTGTAGCTTGTGAAAGTGAGGGAGATGGTTATTGCCCCATATTAGGGTCCTAGGAGACCAAATTTCAGATGGGCTTTCTGAAAAGCATGTCACCATAGAGGGTGTGATGATACAGTAAGAAGAGGCACCTCGATATGGAAGTTTGGATAGGGCTTCAAGTGAGCCAACTATGGCGGCTTCTAAATATAATGGCTGGATTATTCATATCAGGGCCCACCAATGGGCATAGACTAGTTGAGCTGCAAGAAAATAAGCTTTGAGTAGGTAAGGATAGTCCCCCCATTAGACAAAGAAGCTGGTACTATTTTGATGTTTAAGATGTTAAGAAGCTTCTAATTATTTTATTCAGCCCTGTAAACCAGGATGCCCTCGGAGTGATGGAGGAGTTATGTAATGCATACAGAAATTTAGGGAGAAAGATCATTTTAAATATATTGATTCTACCTGGGAGGGAAAGGGGTATGTCTTACCAAATACTAACTGTTTGTTAGTGCCTGCACTGTCTGGTATAAGTTTAATTGTTCTTATCTCTCCAGCTCTTTATGGATTATTACACCTAAGTATTTAAATGAGGTCACCACCTGGAGTTGTGATATATGATCAGGGGTGCAACCCCTCCCTTACCCTCTATGCTTATAATATTATCATAGTGGGCTGTGCACACTTCCTCTGAGGAAGTGCCGTAAGGGCACGAAACGTGTTAGTTGTTGCACATACCCACTGCCATGTACATGCTCGATGTTTGGATCAGGCGCCGATTGAAGCGGGACATTGTTTTCTTGTTTGGATGAACCCTTTCTTAATCTAATGTATCTGCTAGTATGACTGGTTCAGGGAAAGAAATCTGCATTTTCACTTCCAAATTTTTGGGTGAAACCTTCTAATCTGAATGGATGCCCTTGTGTCAACTGGATGGGCCTACTGGTAAATAACGCATTAAGGATTATAATAGGATCTCTTAATTTATACATAGTTATCATATCACCCCCTATCACCACTTGTTCAGCATTTCCTCATAGCTGAGATTTTCCAAAACTTTTTATTAGCTTAGTTGCCCCTTTTATGGACTCTCCCCAATTCAGTAATGTCCTGTTTGAACACTGGAGACCAAAGCTGTATGGGGTATTCTAGATGGGGCCTTACCAGCTCTCTGTACAGTGGAACAATCAATGCCCCTTTTAAAGTGGACCCGTCACCCACACACAAAAATCTGTATAATAAAAGTCCTTTTCAAATTAAACATGAAATCCAATTTCAAATTTTTATTAAAGCATTCATAGCTGTTTTATGCTCATTTATAAATCTCAGCTGTCAATCAAATATTGTCTGCCACTCCTCTATGCCTTAGGCATAGAGGTGGGGCAGATAATTACTTTCACTTTCCATTCAGCACTTCCTAGATGTCACTGCTCCCCACACATTCCCCCAGTTCTCTTAACCATTTAATTGTGTAGCCAGGACATGGGGATGGATATCAGGTCCCCCATTCTGGTGCACAAACAAGATTCTGAGATGATGCAAGGCTTGTCTTAATTACAGTGTCCAAAAATGGCTCCTGCCTGCTTGCTATAATTATGAATTCCCAGATTGAAGAAAACAAGATAAAAAATATTTATATAGTTTAATGTTCATTTTGCTTGACTAATGTGATAAAATATGATTTAAAATATTTTGTTGGGGTGACGGGTCCACTTTAAAGAGATACTGGGGGTCATTTATAAACTTTTCACAGGGCAGATTGGTTCAGAGTGTGCAAACAGATTTGCGAATTTATTTTTCACATTGCTAATGTTTATAGGAGCTTTTTAAATATGGCAAAAATCACAAATTGCGAACACTCTGCACCACAACTTTGGCCGCGGAGAAAATATTTGCAAAACTGTTTTGCAAATTGCGAATTTGTTACTGGTAATGCTATTTTCGCGCAAAACAACCTCGCAAAGTGCCTGTACTCATGTTCGTGAGTTGTTTGTGAAAATACATTCACAATGCAAATTCGCAAAAACTTCTGGTGACTGTAATACATGCTTTTCAGAAAGCCCAGAAGATAGTACGGGGCCCATCTGAAGTTTGGTCTCCTAGGACCCCAATATGGGGCAATAACCATCTCCCTCACTTTCACGAGCTACAAGATGGTAGATCAGTTGTGCAATATTGTAGCGTTCAGGAAAAAGCATGGGCAAAACTACCATTTGCGAACAATTATGCGCTGTGCGAACTTTATAAATGACCCCCACTGACACCTGAAATTAAACTTTTTTTTTTTTCAACATCTGTTATGATTGGCTTTGAAAGCTACTTCTAGCTTTGCCATAAAGTATTTGCATGATGCAATACATTACCTGTCTGTTGCCCCATGTTCTTGTATGAGGGGGCTGCCATATTTGTGCAGAAGGAGTTCGTTAGCATTAGAAACTTTAACTAACAGGCTGAGATGGGACAGTCAGGTTGGCAAAGTCAGTGTCATGCTTAAGAACTTCAACTAACAATTCTATACAAAAACAAACCTCTCCGCAAAAAAAGATCAACATGACCTATAGGTAACATTAAATGTTAATTCATATGTTAAAATTTATTTTTTAGTGTCAGTATCACTTTAAGGTGAGGATACGACCAGACAAAATGAGCATGTACTCCAGGAGCCAATCTTGTTGAAGTAAAACTGTAGTTTATTCCATTTCACTAAAATTTACACAGCCTCGTAATTAGGGCATGTAAATTGTAGTAAATTGAAATAAATACATTTTTACTTCAACTAGATTGGCTCCTGGAGTACATGCTCATTTTGTCTGGTAATATTAAAAAGATGCAAAAAACACTAACTTTTCTGTCTCAGCTTAAACAGGATATACAGAGTTTAACCTGACTTATAATATTTACCATTATGCAACTCAGGAGAATCTAGACTACTACCCCAACCACTTAAAACATAAACGGAATTGCTTGGGGCACAGGAGGGGTAGAGTCCCCAGACGTGAGAAGTTAGAATTGGATGCAATATTTCAGCATACCCCACCCCCAACCATGCATATGATGATGTGGTTACATTAAAACACTGGACCCTGAAACGCTTAAATATGCTTGCCCAAAGGAACACTCTTTCCTCCAAGGATAGCCCCACGGGTTTATCTTGTCGTCCCCCCAATAGGTCTGTTCCCCCTTCCCTAACTGGTTATAGCGATTGAGGAGACAAACCCACCAAACACTGGAAAGTTCCACTGAATCTGTTTAAAACGTTGCAGTAATAAAAGATATACATTAACTTTCAAAGTATTTTTATTTTAAGAAATATTATTGAACTGGGAAGGTGGTTTTCATGCCTGATATATGTCTACATAAGTTAACTAATTGTTTGGGGTTGAATATCTCCATATGCATTTATGTATCACGCTCTTTACGGTTACAATGGAGTTAAAAATCCTATCTCATAATGTCCACGGGTTCAATTCCCTGGGGAAAAGAAGGAAAGATTTTTACTATTATTATTCTCTTCGAATAGCTATATTACTATATTCCTTCAAGAAACCCATTACTCAACAACCTCCTACCCAAAATTTGTACATAAGAACTACCCGACAGTATATATTCCTAACTGTGCCACAAAAACCAAAGGGGTTGCAATCTATATGAGGAAAGGGTTATATTTAGAGGTGATGGAGACCTTTGAAGACCCAGAAGGAAGATATATTGCTCTAAAATTAACAATAGCCGAAATGAAGATAACCTTAGTCTCATACTATGCCCCGAACGTGGGTCAAACGTTATTTTTTGAAAAGTTAGTGGGCTTTTTGTCGCACTGGTGGAAGGTCACCTAATCATTGGGTGAGATACCAATAGCATTTTGGATAGATACTAGGATAGACAAACAACCTCATCACACGTTGACCTCTCCCACACTCCCATATCAGAAAATTAGCAGACTATGTAGCTCAGAAGGCTGGATAGATGTTTGGAGAGCTCCACCCGGGAATTAGGCAATTCGCCCACTTTTCCTCGCCTCATAATCTGTACACAAGGATAGATCACATATGGACCTCACAAAGCCTGAATTCAATGCCCCAATCCTCCAGAATCTTAAACACCTCATGGTCCGATCATTCACCCATATTATTTAAAATCACCCTCCTCCTTGTACCAAAGAACTTAAGTGCCGGACTTATTTGAACAATTAGAAACATCTCTTAAGGCTGGGGACAGACAGGGAGATTCGGGGAGATTCTCTCTGTGCACACGCGGTGCGGCAATTTCCGGAATCGCCCGAAGTTACTTCGTGAGGAAACTTTGGGCGATTCCGGAAATCGCCGCACCGCGTGTGCACAGAGCCGGCGCTTTTACATTTCAACTAGCGACGGACAGGGAGAAGGACGTTCGGGGAGATTGTCGCCTGCTATTAAACGCCAGGCGACAGAATCTCCCCGAATCTCCCTGTCTGTCCCCAGCCTAAAACCTTTTTCCAAGAAAATAGATCTACAATTTCTTCCCCCGCTATGGTCTGGGAAACCCATAATCCGAGGCTTATTGATCCAATGGGGATCAAAAAGGAAAAAAGCACAAAACCTAGAGATCACCAAACTGACCTCACAGTTAGAGGAATTAATGTCACAACAAATGGATAATCCTAGTATAAACCTTAGAACCCAGATCAATCAAGTCCACACAAAACTAGATTTAGTTTTTGCACATAAGACAGAAAAAGCTTGGAAATGGTCCCAACAAAAATTACACTATCACACAAACAAACCTGGCCGCCTATTTGCAAGGAGACTTCGAAATCATTTAGACTTCACCCCAATCACTAGAATTAAAACCTCAAATGGGTTCACCATCAATGCTTTGCAAAACATAATACGGGAATTTTACACTTTATACAAAAAACTTTATCAAGCCACCCTAACCCTCCCCACCAAGCAAAGTAGATTCATTTTTTCAGGACATCACCCTATAACCCTTGTCCCCCTCCCAACAACAGATGTTAAACACGGAGATCACAGAGGAGGAAATCAAAATAGCAATTAAATTACTAAAACTTCCTAAAACACCAGGACCGGATGGTTTTCCGGCGCTATATTATAAAAAATTCTCTCTTATCCTCACCCCACACTTAGCCACAATGTTTAACCAACTACTAAAAGAAAATAAACTACCAGCCCAAACTTTGATGGCTACAATTATCGCTATCCCCAAACCATATACAGACTTAACAGACTGTAAAAATTATCGCCCCATTTCCATTTTGAACTTGGATATAAAAATTATGGCCAAAATCCTAGCTACCAGTCTTGGAGAAATATTTCCAAACCTAATCCACAGAGACAAAGTGGGGTGTAAGAGAGAGTCAACTTATAGATGCAATACGAAGACTGTTCTGTTGACAGAAGGAGCTCAAAATACTTCTACTCCTTCAATGCTCTTGAAGCTATCAAGCTTCAAGAGCATTGAAGGAGTAGAAGTATTTTGAGCTCCATATCAACTCCTAATCTCTACTATGTCCTACAAAAATGGGGACTGTGGAAAAACTTTCTGATATGGATCCAAGCATTATATGACCACCCAACAGTAAAAGTCCACATCAGACCATTTTCCTCTTCCCCATTAAATTGAGAGGGGGACACGACAGGGGTGCCCCCTTTCTCCACTCTTATTCGATCTTGCACTCAAGCCACTTGCAATAGCTATTAGGAGCAACCCAGACATTATGGGCATCAAAGATACTACTCAGCACCACAAACTCAGTATGTTTGCTGACGATGTGACACTTTTCATAACTCGTCCACTTATATCACTACCCAATCTGTACAATGTTTTAAATAAATTTGGCGACATATCTGGCCTTACACTCAACCACACAAAAACAGAAGCATTAAACATAAACCTCCCTAAGGACCTAACCAAGCTATTAACCCTCAATTTTGAGTTTCAGTGGAGTGCTAAGCATTTAACCGTTCTAGGTGTTAAATTAACTAACTCGTATGACCAACTATATGCTGCCAATTACCCTAACATATATAGGAAATTACGAAAGCTTTTGTAGGATACCATATATCATGGATGGGGAAGAGTGTCAGCAATCAAAATGGTTCTGCTACCAAAAAACCTGTATTTGTTCAGGGTACTCCCTATCCCAATACTACGATCAGACTTACGAAAGCTAGAATCCAGTATTTCAAAATTTGTGTGGAACAACAAAACACCCCGTGTACGACTCAACACTATGCAAAGAACCACCTCAGAGGGATGCCTAGGTCTTCCAAATCTCTGGAAGTATTTTATATTGCAGCTCAATTAACCCATCTACCCACAATACATGCACATAATGCCCCACTCTGGCAATCTCTAGAGAACTGGTTTACGATCCCCTATACAGCAGAAGCGTTGCTTTGGTTGAAAACAAAATATAGTCCAGCAATAGCCAGCCACACTTTACAACACTCCATTAAGTTATGGGATATCAATGCACATATTTACTCACTAAGCTCTACTCATACCCCAGCACAACCACTCCTAGGCATTCCGGAATTTACCCCAGGATTACATAGTGAATAAAGTACCCCCTCTTGTAAAATATAAGGATATTATAAGTTACCGAGGAGTTTCATGACCATATAAAAACACGAGCCCGAAGGCCGAGTGTTTTTATACAGGTCATGGAACTCCGAGGTAACTTCTAATATCCTCATATTTTGCAACTGGGGGTACTTTATTTATTATAATACACAAGTTTCAGTGAGTCATGTGACAGAAATTACATCAGAACTCACCGTTTATAACTGATGACATCAGAACTCACTGTTTATAAGGATATAATTTACAAGATATTTACGGCTTTTGTGTATTATAAGATAGTTTATTCCAGTGGTGGAGGGATCACAACTTTGTAAGAGTAAAAGATCTATTTACTGTTAGGGGCCCTGTTACTATCACATATCTACGAGAATGTCACAACCTTCCAAAAACAGAATACTTCTGAGCAAATCAACTCTTGCACTTTGTAACTGAAAGTTGGCACTATCGCTCACATGAGGCCCCTGATAGAACCTTCTTTGAGAAGTGGTGTATAGATGGATTAACACCTTTGAAAGCGATTTCCCTTCTTTACAGGCATATTAATTCCCCCACTTGTGTAACTGATACAAGTTATCGCCCTAGACAAACTTCCCAAATTTTAAAAAATATGGAAACCCTGGATAGACTATAGATACGGGGGGACTTTTCCTCCACACTTACTGACACTCTAACCATCTAGATGCAACCAGGGCCGGCCTTAGGCAGATTGGGCCGATTTGGCCCAATCGGGCCCTGCGCCAACAGGGGCCGCCCACCACAGCAGGCCCGCACACCTCTGATGGTGTCCTCCTGCCCTGGCTCCGTGTGACTGTCTGTCCAGCTGGCGGCTGAGTGACGCTGTGACGTCACTGACGCGAGTCACGCGACGTTGCCAAATGGCGCAACGTTACGCGACGTCGCCGACGCGACGTGAATGGTAAAAGCAGAGAGCGGGACCGGACCGCGGCCGCAATCCACCACCCGCCCTCACCTTCCTGCTTTGCCCGCAGCCCGCCCTTCTGTGAAGACTAAGAGCCTGGAACAGAACATCATCACAAAGGGGCATACCTATCAAAAGGTGAAAACAATTCATCAAATTTTGCGGAGTTGAACTCCACAGCTCCCTATTCATTTTGGATTTCAAACAACATAAGTAACCGGAGGGTGAATGTTTTTAATAACTATTCCCTTTAGTCTTAGATATCAATAAATAATTGTTACCTTCTGTTCCATTACACATATAAACTAATGATTGAAAGGGGAAGGTGCCCGGCCAGGTCATAATCATTTGAAGGGATATGGTGAATCCAGGGAACAATTGGAGGGTAGGGATATCAGTGACCCTGACATTGGTTTCTCTATATTCATTTCATCCATAGAAAAAAAAGTAAAAAATATTTTTTTTTCATTTTCTTTGTGTTTTTGAACATAAGCATGTTTATGTAATGGTGGAGAAATATTATTTTTCTAGTATTTTTTAAAACTGAATGCATGTTTTCTAATGAGTTC
>CM044435.1:13479923-13497915 GCA_024363595.1 Xenopus borealis | reverse complement strand
TTTTTTTTTTTTTTTTAGTTGTTGGACTGTTTAATATTGCATAAATTGGTTAAACAATTTGCAAAATATTGCTAGAATATGCTTCTGTTGGAAATGGAATACATGACAAATATAAACATCTAGAAATGTAAAGAAAATACTTAATCAATGTCATATAATTTGTATATGTATGTATATACCATGTGACCATTTATAATTATGTTACAAATGTTTACACATGTTTACTTTTTCTTTGGAAAATCAATAAAAATTTGAGGAAAAAAAAGATGCAAAAAGAAAACCATTTATAAGGGCCATAAAAATCAAGTCTGTAGGTCACTCGCACCAAAATTATGACAGGATCAAAAGAATCATCGTAGTGCTGCTGAAAAAATTAGTGTATGAAAAAGGAAGGATAGATGAGTATATAGAGTGGAAAAGTAAATGCCTCAAACCTTGTGTAAGAAACTGGAGCATAATCACTTATAATACACACAAGCCATGACTTGTAAATGATATCCTTATAAACCGTGACTATTGATGTCATCAGTTGAAAACGGTTAGTGATGTCATTTTTGTCACATGACTCACTGAAATTTGTGTATTATAATAAAGTACCCCTTGTTGCAAATTCTGAGGCTATTCTAAGTAACCTTGGAGTTTTATGACCTGTATAACATAGTAACATAGTAAGTTAGGCTGAAAAAAGATTTGAGTCCATAAAGTTCAACCTTTTTAACTTTTTTTTATTTTAACTGCCTAACTGCTAGTTGATCCAGCCTCTCCAATTTGCCTCAGAGGGGGAAAAATTACTTCCTGACTCCAAAAAGGCTCCAAAATCGGACTAGTCCCTAGATCAACTTGTATAATGAGCTATCTTCCATAACCCTGTATTCCCTCACTTGCTAAAAAGCCATCCAACCCCTTCTTAAAGAAATACTGACCCCTGAAATTAAACTTTTTTTTTATATTATAATATTGGCTTTGAAAGCTACTTCTAACTTTGCCATAAAGTATTTGCATGATGCTTTTACATTACCTCTCTGATCCCCCTATGTTCCTGTATGAGGAGGCTGCCATATTTGTGCAGCAGGAGTCCGTTAGCATTAGTAACTGTAACGAACAAGCTGAGATGGGACAGCCAGGTTGGCAAAGTCAGGTTGTCAGAGAGTCAACTTACAATTATATACAAAAACAAACCTCTCAGCAAAAAAAGATCGTAACCTATAGGTAACATTTAGGGGCAAATTTACTATTTTTCACCTAAAATCCCTCGAATCCCATAGGCTTCTATTGGTTTTCGGTAGGTTCAATCTGGCAAAGTAGGCATTCGAAGGATTTTAAATCCTTCGATCATTGAATATTCGATCATTCAATCTATTTGATAATTCGGTATTCGATGATCGAAGATGCCAAATTTGCATATTCGATCCTCCGAAAAAATCGTACGATCGGTATTCGATCAAGTTCGATCAAACTACGATCTCTTCACACAAATTTTGTAAATGTGCCCCTAAATGTACATACATATGTTAAAATTCATTTTTTAGTGTCAGTATCACTTTAAAGAGAACCTGTCATGATTGAGTTAACACTAGGAAGGAAATAAAACGTTTAAAACAAACCACATACCCCTATTTATTCTGCTCAAATCTCACTAAATCTCAATTTATAACTACTTTTCAAAATGTCCATGAGACACTAACTGAAGCCCTGACTTTCCAGAAAGTCAGGAGAGCAAAGCATCATGGGTAGAATCAGTCCTGCAGACTCCTCTCGGGATATCACCAGTTTGTGTAGTTGTCACACAATCTGAATGTTCTGGTGTGACATGAGTTATACAGAGCCTGTCAACCACAGAGTATACTCTGACTAAGCATGAATGCAATTTGGCAGTTTGGCACAGCCCACACTCGGAAAACAAAGGGGTCCTGTTTAAACATGGAAGCACTTTTTACATGTAGGATATTTTCTAATCCGTTTCAGATATAGACAAAAACAGCTGACTAAAGGGTTTAACTAAGGAGGGAAAATAAATATTTTACTCATGTCTCAAGGTGACAGGTACTCTTTAAAGCTATCTAATATATCAGCCTGTACAACAGTACTCTGCCTTCAGCTTTGTACTTTTATATGGTCATGGAACTCCTTGTGACTTATAATATCCTTACATTTTACAATAGGGGGTACTTTATTCACTATAAAATCTACAGTTTGGTCATGTCTCTATGGGCAGTAATTGTTAGTGCCGCACTTTCCCCTCGGCTTTCATTCCAGCCTGTTGCTCTCGCTAGAGTCCTGCAGCGGGTCGGGTACCCCCGGGTTACCCGCAAAATCCCACGGTACCCTGCGGGTTGCTCGTAGAATTTCTGGGTGCGGGTATAGAAGCGGGCCGGTGGTTCTGCAGGTTGAGGGTCAGGTCGCGGATCCTAGTTATAGCGATTTTTACTCCTTTTTCTCAGCATTTCTACTTCTGATGATGTCACATCCGGTTTACATTGACAGCACTTCCTGTTTTACTCCTTTTTTTCTGATCACGGCTACTTCCGATGATGTCACTTCTGGTTTACAATGACAGCACTTCCTGATTCTTGATGGTCAGCGGGTCGCGGGTCCGGATTGTGGATCTTGGGTTGCGGGTACGGGTCGGGTCGCGGGTCCAAGCGGGTAAGAATGCGGGTCCGGGTTGCGGGTACGGGTCCCAAAAAATGGACCCGCGCAGGACTCTAGCTCTCGTGTCTGACATTCCCTACTTCATTACTTCAAATGGTGTGCTCTCTCGCTCCTCCTTCTCCCTCTCCGTTCTTAGTCTTTGTCCCTCTCTGGTCTTGTGCCGTTTTCCGGTCCCACCGTCTATCCATCTCCCTCTGCCTTTCCCACCCTGTGCATCTCTGATCTCACTTCACCTGCTTCCCCCAACGGTCCATCAATAAATCTCCAGTCTCACTCCTAATTCCCGTCAGACCCCCATTTCCTCTCTGGCCTCTCTTCGCCTGTTGCCCTAAAACATAAAACCATTTTAGGACATAATCGGCCAAAGTCTGTCTGAGCTATGCAACCTCCTATGCACACGGAATGCAGCTTCTCATGGTATGTTCCTCACCCATCTCAATCAGATCTCCCCCTTTTGTTACATTACTCGCATTACACATTACTCAGCCTTCGTCAAACTCTGGTCTTGCTCCCACCGAGACTCCCTCATCCCCTCCCACCCTATGTCCATTTCTGCTCTCGCTCATCCTGTCCCTTCCACCCGCTGTCCTGCCCCTCCCAGGATGTCACTGAAACCAGTCAAAAAAAAGATTTGATTCAATATGTATGAATCCTACATGGGATGGGGACAACCCATGGGATAACATTTTGGAAAAAACTACAGCAGTTGGTCTTCTTGGGTTCCAACCATTTACAGAGTGTTTGTAAAAGAGGTATTGAAACGCTCTCAAAACTAGCCCAACTCACTTTTTTTTTTTTTTTTTTTATATTTTACTGGCATCAAATGAACATATTTTCAGAAAATATTTCTCAGCTGTTTTGAAAATAGCTTTCTCTTTTTATCCATATTTACTTTTCTGTTCTCTACTTGTCACCAGTGCATTTTCTCCTTTTTTTCAACTTGATTGGCTCTCCCCATGGCTAGCCCAGCATCTTATTTATAATAGTACTGTACATTATATTTTAAATACTATATTTGAATTACTCTTTAATTTCTTTTTTGGTGTTACTGTTCCTTTAAGAGAATGTTTCAGATGAGCATTTGCTTGTGTGTTCCCTTGTAGTGACTCTTTCATGTGTTCCATCCATCACAAGTGAAAACATGTAGCCCATTGTTTGCAAAGTATTTGCACTTGCTGCCCTGCTGGGAATGGCTGAGCATAGGTGGAATACATTAAGTTGTGTGGGCTGCATGAACTCTGTTTCCTTGCTGTGTAGTACATGAGTCTTTGGAATCTTTAACCCCCCCTCCCCTTTGTCAACCTTCACTTAGTTGGGCCCCCTAACTAACAATGAAAATAGAGGTATGTTTTCTTCTTAAACAATAGCTGTTGGGAGTTACAGGTGGTTATAGGTTTTATGCAACACAGTCGAAGGCTACAATTTAAGTACACATACACGGGGTTAATAAAATCTAGACATTCAAAGGTGCAGTCAGGCAGACGTTATCTTACCCATTTCGGAAGATCAACATTGGTTTAATCAGATCAGAGGTAAACATGCAGTAGCATAATTAGATATTACTGGGCCTCACATAAAATTATTTCTCAGACCGCCAAAATTTCTAGCGGTTGACCTGTTTTACCAAAATTTTATGAAATAGTATATTAGCGTGGGGCCCTTATACCTCATGGAGCCCCCTGCAGCTGCAGAGTCTTTCTCTGTAGCCCGTGTAAACATGTTCTGTAGTAGTAGTTCTGTTGCTCTGTAGGTATGTGAGAGTTGAAGTTCAGCAACACCCTGGGGCCTTCTAGCTGCCAAGGCCTGGTTCAAGGGGGCCAAATATGCAAAGAAAATGTTTGTTAGGCTGGAAATCTGTTCCAGAGGAGCTGATGCTACGCCGCTAAATGAACGCTACAGTGAATTTAAGGACTTAATAATCATTTGAAGATTAAAAATTGCATCAGCTACTTCCTACAATAGTTACTGTAAAACGAATTCCCAGAGTGAATTGGTCTTTAGTGGAACCCGTATAAGAATAAAATAATACTGCTCCAATGAAGTTTTCAACTACAATCTCGTGAACTAGTGCCTACTGTAAAAAATACTTGTCTAAACGTGCCTTAATAGTCTGATCTGTGATTAAAAGCAAATGCCTGTCCCGCTTCTCCACCTGTGCACATGTGATGTCCTTAAAAGTTCACAAGAATCTTATGTTTGATAACACCGCAGTGAGTGCATCATTGGTAGAACTGCACAGCTTGTAAATAAAAATACACATTCAATTAGATGCCATGTGTAAATGAGTGGACATTCACTGTGTGCAGTTTTGGTTAGATTATTGAATGGTAAGTTGGCTGCTGCAAAGGGAAAAAATCTCAAAGCAACAGATGTGTGCAGAACTAAAGGTTCCATGCAGGATGCTGCCACTTTGCAGAGTGATTTGTCTAAACTGGGAAACTGGGCAGCAAACTGGAAAATGTGGTTCAATCTTGATAAATACAAGGTTATGCAATTTGGCAAAAATAATATAAATGCAATTTATACAGTAAATGGCAGTGTGTTGCCAGTTTCCTTAAGCGAGAAGGATCTTGGGGTTTTTATAGATAACAAGTTGTCTAATTCTGAGCAGTGTCATTCTGTAGCTACTAAAGCAAATATGGTTCTGTCCTGCATAAAAAAGGGCATAAACTCAAGGCATGAAAACATAATTATGCCTCTTAATAGATCCCTAGTAAGACCTCATCTGGAATATGCAGTGCAGTTGTGGACTCCAGTCCTTAGGAGGGATGTAAATGAGCTGGATAGAGTGCAGACATGCAACTAAACTGGTTAGAGGGATGGAAGACTTAAATTATGAGGGTAGACTGTCCAGGTTGGGGTTGTTTTCTCTGGAAAAAAGACACTTGTGAGGGGACGTGATTAAACTTTACAAATACATTACAGGACATTATAGACAAACATCAGGGGACCTTTTTACCCATAAAGAGCACCAGAGGCCACCCCTTCAGACTAGACGAAAAAGACTTTCATTTGAAGCAGCGTAGGTGGTTCTTCACAATGAGGACAGTGAGGTTGAGTGGCTGATTCTGTTGATGCTTTTAAGAGGGGCTTGGATGATTTTTTGTACAGACATAATGGTTTGTGTGAAAGAGTGGAGGGTTGGGTGGGTGGTGCGTGCTCTTTCTCCCTCTTTCTATTTCCAAAATGTTGGGTAATGTTGTGGGATCTGTTATCTAGAAAGCTTCAAATTACAGAAAGCCCATCTCCCATAGACTTTTATCCAATTAATCCAAAATTTTAAAATGATTTCCTTTTTCTCTGTAATAATACAACCTTGTACTTGATCTAAACTTGGATATAATGAATCTTTATTGGAAGCAAAGCCAGCCTTTTGGTTTTAGTTAATGATTTTCTAGTAGACCTAAAGCTGGCCGTAGACGTAAAGATTTTTGAAAGATCCAATGGTTATCGTGAGACCACGATTGTCTTAAAGGGATCGTTTAAATGTGTCCATCAACTAAAAAGACCATTTCAGGCGATATTGCCATCAAAACTGAAGGATCGCAGTCTGCTAGGGTTAGAAATGCAGCAGCTAGTCAGTACCTGTGCCAACTTCTGTGATGCTGCAGCAGGCAAGCCAGTAAAATCCTTATACTATGATGTGCCACCTGGGAGACTGGAGAGCTCAACAGTTCTGATGTGCTGTTGATTGCACAGCCACAGTACCACAATGGTATGTTAGTGCCATACTGCATTGATCACCTTCTATAAAGCCCCCTCCCTCCCAGAAACCAGGCATGGAAAAAAAAAGCTTGATCATTTTAGAACTCTGGTCTCCTTATACAACAACTCCTCTTCTTCGCCTCTCCCACACAGAAACCAGGCATGAAAAAAAGCTTGATAGTTTTACAACTCTGGTCTCTCAGTAAGGGTAAGGCCAGACAGTAAGATTCGAGGAGACTAATCGCCTCTTCTTTGGGGCGACAAATCTCCCCGAACTGCTTCCCCCTGCCTTCCAGTGTCTTTCATTAATAATCAACTGCGCCTATTCACACGCGGCACTGGCTTTTCCAAAGTGGCTCGAAGTTGCCTCCTCAGGCAATTTCGAGCGATTTTGGGAAAGCACAGCATGTGTGTGAATAGGCGCAGTCGATTATTCATTAATGACACTGGAAGGCAGGAGGAAGGGGTTCAGGGAGATTTGTCGCCTGGCGATTAGTTGCCAGATCTCCCAGAACCTTCCTGTCTGGCCTGAGCCTTGCACACAAACTCCTCTCCTGCAGCTGCCAGCCCCCCCCCCTCCCTCCCAGAAACTCAAGGTGGACTCCGTGACTTACTTCCTTGCTTCCCTGCTGCCTGTCATTTCTATGTTATCACTGAGACACGAGTATTGAATGTGCTGCTGAAGCTTGATCCTGCTCATCTAACAAGTGTCTCAGTGATTGCACAGAAATGATAGGCAACAGGGAAGCCAGTCACAGAGTCCACCTTTAGTTTCTGGCAAGAAGGGGGGAGTTGGCAGCTCCAGAAGCAGAGTTTGCATAATGGAAACAGAGTTGTAAAACTTTTTAGGGGGGTGGGGAGTGACAGAAGGTGATAGAAAAAAGGTTTTAAAACTCAGGGAGGCTGGCTGCTGCAGTGGGAATGGGGAGGCGGGTTGGCATGCCTGTGCTGTAAGGAAAGGTTGAATTCCAGTCAGCAGCAGGCTAGTGTGTGACTGCTGTGACGTTCTGCTCCTCTTCCAGCTTCCACTCCCTAGGTAATTATAGTATAGGATGTAGATGTAGTAGAGAAAAAAGCTCACTGCTATTTATTTTGGATTCTACTATTTATTGTTTTCTGATCTGAGGTTCATCTGTACTGTATGGCAGTGCATGTAAATGTTGAACGCTGACCATATATAATCTCCTACATTTAGCATAAGAGAACATTGATGATCCACTTTTATATTCCTACATTTTATACCCAGCCTGAGAAATGTCCTCTCCCATCGGCTCTTTGTTGTAGCTCCTCTGGCACACATCAGCCTGTGTACAGATGCACTGAGTGAATTGTGCCTTAAAATAACTTCTTCCACCCCACTACTTCTTGTAGGTAGCTCCTGTGGCATTGGTCTTTGTGTAGCTACATTGAGCAGACTTTGGCCTGAAAATGCATACTTTAAAGTTTTTGGCCAGAAATCACCTCAGTGTAGCTGCACACAAGCCGAGGCTCGGTAGAACAGACTTTTTTTTTTTAATGGTCGAATTAATGGTTTCCTCCATCTTTCCAATAATTATGTTTTCAACACCAGCATGAAAAGAAAAAAAAACTTACATTAACTATACTCTCAAATTTGTGTGGTTATTATGGTGCGCCATTCATCAGGTTACCTGGACAGATAATCTAAGGCCAACTCATACAATCACCATATTTGTGATACTGCAATTTTGTTTTTGTACATTTTACATTATCTTTAAAATATTTACTCCATTAATCTTCCTCCTGTTTAACTTGACATCACCTTTCTCTGTGTTCCCCTAGTTCAGGACTGTCCAACTGGCGCATGCGCCCCCAATAACCTGCTGTGTTTGCTTATCATGTGTAAGTAAGATTTAAATTGTATCACTAGAGAGATTAACTGGCCCCTGCATTGTTTAAACCTCAAATCCAGACTAATTCCCTGAATTGTTCACACCTGTGATCCCCCTGCATTGCTAACACCTGTGACACCTCTTTTGTTCACACCCCTAAAGCCCTGATGGGTTTCCCTGTCTCCTACTCTGTTCTGCCTTCCTTATGCTCCCTGTGTGCCCTGCTCTGCCTGTGGAACATAATGCTGGCCATAGACGCAACGATCTTGGGTGACGTACGACAATCGTTCCGATGACGATTGTTCGTACAAATGAACCGACCTAAAACTAAAGATTTCATCGTTGGATTTAAGTTGATATTTCTTGTGCAATCTCTGTGTTGCCTCCTAGTTGCTCATGCAGAGTTGCTCATGCAGAGCCTGCAGCATTTGGTTCCACGGGCCACATTCTTTGCTGGACACAGTGCCCAGCATTTTTTTCTGATATCCCAATATTATATCCCAATTATGTGAGACACAGCACCTGCCATTTTTTTTCTAATATCCTAATACTATATTTGAAATATGTGATATATTCATGAAACAAAACACATGTAACGTGAGAGTATGAGAAATAAACATTTTTATTCAAATTTGTTTTGAGTTTCAAGTATGTTTCAGCATTTTATATAGAGTTAAGTTATTTAGTAACATATTTGGGGGAAAAGAGGTTTGATCTAATTTTTACACGAACGTTTGTTGTGAACGTTCCTATACGTACAACCTACGACTGTCCCTATGTACTTCTGTCAGTGGTCATGGATATTGTCATGTGCTTCCGTCAGAGGTTTCATGGATATCAGATCGTCGATACATGCAGAGATACGATCGGCAAGCGACAGAAATTTTCTAACCAAACCAAACGACCGATCGGCATAGTACGACAAATGTCGGAGCACTCCACATACGGTCCGAAAGTCGTACGAATCCTCGATTCGTACAGTCTGATCGTGAAGTCTATGGCCAGCTTAAGCCAGGTATTTGTTCTTCGTGTTTAGCATTTTAAAATTATTGTTAGGGGTCTCTTAGGTGTTCAATCATGTGCTGAGGGTGCTGTGCTATCCACAGCCGTGAGCACCAACCATTTTATTTTTGGTATGCCACAATTAATGTGGACATGGTCTTATGGTAACATGGGTGTGATTTAAAGTGGGTGTGGTTTAAAAACAGGGAGTGGTCAACGCTGTTTTCGGCTCTCTGAACCAGAAGCTATACAGCACTGCCCTAGTTGTTATACTTTTTCGTCTGCTGAGCAAAACAAGGATATTTGCATGGTTAAAGGGGTTGTTCACTTTACGTATAATGTAGAGAATGATATTCTAAGACAATTTGCAGTTGGTTTTCAATCATTTACTATTTGTGGTTTTTGAGTTATTTAGCTTTCCATTTTGCAATTTCTGCAATAAGTAAACTAAAAAATATCTTGTGTAGACCAATTAATAGCTTACAATTAACCATTCTATAACATACTAAATGTTAACCCAAAGGTAAACTACCCCATGTACATCATGCTTCTACAAAGGGCTAATTTTTATTTATCTGATAGATTATGATTAATTTGCATCCGTTTGAAATTCCACGGCAATTAAGTATGTATGTAAGTGTGGCCATCATTTGTCCACTGGTTATATAACCAGTGGACAAATGATGGCAGCCATACTGTGTAGTTAGGGCATTTGATAATAAGACCAGTATGCCAGTAATTGCTTCCAAATGCTTTATTTAAATTAAACAAGATTGACTTTTTGGGTTGTGACCTTAACTAGAATCTAAGGTGCTAGTCAAGAAAAAGCAAAGGGGTTTTCGGGGGGGGGGGTACATTTATTGCACAACCCATTAAAAAATGTTTAGACCAGGGCCTATTGAGTAAACTTGTTTTGAAATTGGGGAATACTTCCCCTTAAAGATATACTTTAACATGGATACATTACTTGATGAAGAGATGTCCTGTTTAAAGCTCTTAAACGGGCAGTTTAAGTCCTTTAAGCTAGCTTTTAGTATTTTCTAGAATGGCCAGTTCTAAGTAACGTTTCAATTAGTCAATTTTGTAAAGTAGGTTTTTTATTATTTTGGCTTCTATATCTTTTTCTAAGTAAGTTTTACCTGTATAGACTGCATTCTTGATTGCATGACTTTTACAGTTCACATTTGCCGTTGCAAATGTAAATGTCACTAATGACTTGTCAGAGGGGAAATTGCTATCTGTTTTAGGAAAATGTGATGGAGCCAGGAAACAGATTGGACATATGCAGTACAAATTATGCAGTTTGGATGGGGGAGATGTGCTCAACATATATACACGGTAGGACAATGTACATATTTACATGTTGGGTTAAAAAAGACCAAAGTCCAAAAGCATTAACAATTAGCAATCACAACCTCACTGTCTTCAATGTGAAGTCCCACCTGCACAACTCCAAATTAGTTATTTTCTTCTAGTCTAAATAGGTGTCCGCTTGTGGGGTGATTCTCTTTAAGGGGTGATCCATTTTATGGGGAAAAAGATTCCCTGCTATCTGCCTATTATATCCTCTATTATATCCTCTAATGTACTTGTAAAGAGGTGTAGTGATGGGAAAAACTGGCCCGCTTGGCTTCTACTAAAGTATGCAAAATACTAAAATTTTGACAAAATGGTCTGTGGGCAACTTTTTGGGTTTTTGTTGATGTGAGACAAAATTTTTCACCCATTGGAATCTATGGGCATCATTTCTGTGGGCAACTTTTTGGGTTTTTGTTGATGTGAGACAAAATTTTTCACCCATTGGAATCTATGGGCATCATTTCACAACAGAAAAACTACCCTCATCACTAGAAAGAGTAATCATCCCCATATAACCTAAAGCATCAGTTTTTTTCTGCAACTGAAGCTTAAATAAATGCTCACATCATTACCCCATAAATTTAAGCTGCAGACACTGAAAAAAGGTTAGGTTATCTGTATGAAGTTGATTTCCGGTTCAGCGAAAAGGGGAATTCAAACTGCCTTCTCCTTTTCTTCTATGGGGCACTTTGCATGTCATAGTCTGAATAAAATCCAAGGTTAAGTAAACCTTCCCTGTCATTATAGCTATTTTTTTAGTGGGGGAAATGTGTTTTGTTTTAAAAAAAATTGGTGTTACTGGTCCTTTAAAGTCTGGGACACAAAACTGCACTGCCTACTCCAGGTGAGGCCTTACTTGGGACTATAAAGAGGTAAAATTATGCAAGACATTACATTGCTTTAGTGGCCACAGAATAACTGGCCAAAATTAGACAACTTATCACCCTACATCCTTCTCATTTAAAGAAACTCCAAACACACTGCCATTTAATGCATAACCTTGAATTGATATACAGAAGAACGGAGCACCATCAAGCCAGGAATCATAGTAAAAAACTAAAAATTTTTATTTTTCATCCTTAAAATATTTCAGCAGCATTTCTCCCTGGGCAGGCTTGATGGTGCTCTGTTCTTCTGTATATCAATTCAGTTTGGACTTGCCGTGTGGGGCCATGGTTACAACGTGAAGCACGCCATAGCCTGGATCCGGTGAGTGCTCCCATTATTTTTCTTTTTGTTGGAATGTATAACCTTGCAATTATCAACAATGAACCTCCTTTTCCAGTTTGCAGAATGATTTGACCAAGTTGGGAAACTGGACAGCAAAGTGGCAACACGTATCACATACATATGGTTGTATCAATATTCTATAAAATGTATTACTTTACCACAAACAAAACTTCTTTTCTTTCTGATCTATAGTTAACACAATACACAACTGTCTTCCTGAGAGAGGAAAGAAACTACAAACTGACAAATGGTGGTCTTTCTGGCCATTTATTTAGTGATTAGTTCACGAGTACATTTGCATGCATTTTGCCTCGTGTTTAGTCTTTATTGCTATATCAGTACAGTTCCATTGCAGAAACCTGTTCTGCTGTCATGACAGATCTAAATGAAAGATATAATTTCACAAAGCCTGTTAAAATTTTCCAGCAGTGTGGGGAAGGAGGAGCATGCAAATATCCCCTTTTGTTCCTCTCAATTCTGCATTGACCTTTCATAGTAACCTAGTAAAGTTAGGTTGAAAAAAACACGTCCATCTTTTAAGTTCTTCCTGGAGGAGAGTTGTCCAGCTAGTGTTTTGCTTGCAAGCCCTCCTTTGGCAGGCAAGTGGTTAATAATAATACTCTGTGGGCCGCTGTTGCTGAAGCAACAGATCTGCATTCTTCAGAGATGTTCAGACAAAAGAGAGCATTCAGCATTAGTGACGTTCATATCAGTACAAATAGCTTGTTTTCCTGCCCATTTCCATTGATCATAAAGAAAAAAAAGCTTTGTACATTCTGGCCAAGTGGATGGGAACGTGAGCATGAAAGCACATTGGGGCAATGACTGTGATGTGGTTCTTTTTGCATTTGCTGTTGTTGGATCACATTAGTGCAATATTACTTGTCTAAAGGAAGACCTAGGGAAAGAGCTGCTAGTTTGGCCGCCTTGCCGAACAAGTGGATCTTCTAGTGCAGTGCTGTCCAACTTCTTTGGTGCCGAGGGCTGGAATTCTTCTGGGCTATGTGGTGCAGGGCCAATAATACAAGTAAATGTTAACCACTGGCAGTTTTTAAACACCCATGTTACCACAATAACTATTAAAGCTACCAAAGCATTGTATTGCCAGTAGATTGTATATTTATTATTTACCATACCGGAGTAAACGACTATATATTTTCTTTGCATGCCATCACTTCTCTCCCTGCTCAATCATTGCACTGGGCTCAGATAACCGGAGGGAGGGCATGAGAGGAGCAAACTGAGCATGCTCAAGCCCCAGCCTGGAGGTTTATGCTGAAAACAGGAAGTTTGATACAGAACACATGTATACAAAATAGAAAAAGAAATGTGTTCCTTTTTACAGGTGACTGAGGGTTTACTGGTGTATTTATATAGACCTTTCTGATAAAGCTTACTTAATTGGTCTTTCCTTCTCCTTTAAGACCATATCCACATTAATGGTGGATAAAACACAAAATAAAATCCAAAATGGTTGGTGCTTTCTGCAGGAACATACTCTTAAATCCATATATCATCTCCTCCCCTGTTGTCATAATTAAAGGGGTTATTCACCTTTAAATTAACTTTTAGTATGATGTAGAGAGGGGTATTCTGAGTCAATTTGCTATTGGTTTTCATTTTTAGTTGTGGTTTTTGAGTTATTCAGCTTTTTGTTCAGCACCTGAACAATTTTATTTCAGCAGTCTGGTTGCTACCATGCATTGATTTGATTGAAACTGCTATAGGAAAAGGAGAGGGCCTGAATACAAAGATGAATAATAAAATGTATCGGTATCAATTAATTTGCAGCCTTACAGAGCATTTGTTAGATGGAGTCAGTGACCCCCATTTGAAACCTGGAAAACGTCAGAAGGCAGCAAATAATTAAACCATAAAATAATGAAGCCCAGTTGCTTATAACTCATATACAAAATTTTAATTTAAAGGTGGACCACTTCTTTAAACGACTTTAGGGATCCCTCAACAACTATCTTCACTATTCTACAACACGCCCCCCCCAGACTCACCACCCACAGGCAGCGTAGGGCAGCAAGGGGTGGAAAATCTGCTTGTGTGTGTGCATAATGCAGGTGTTTACAGTCACAGGTTTGTACAATGCAGGGGCTTGTAAATCACAGCACTGATGCCTTCTAAGGCTAAGGCCAGACGGGGAGATTTTTGTCGCCTGGCGACTTCTCGCCAGGCAATTTGGAGCAATTTCAAAAAGCGCGCCGCTCCGTGTGGATACGCGCCGGCGTTTTCAAGCAACGCCAGTGCACTTTCTTACTTGGCTATTCGGGGAGGTTCGGGGGCTACAAGACGGACAGTAAAAATAATAGTTGATCCCAATGTTATTAATAGGGAAAAAAGAAATATATAGGAAGGCCTGTATTTTTTTTCAGAAAAGGTTGCAACCCTAGCAGCCACAGCAGACCGACTTTCACATGGGGGCCACACAAGGGGGACTGTGTACCATCCAGTTGGACAACACTGCTCTAGTTTATGGCCAGTGTAAAGTGATACTGACACTTAAAAGACTTTTTAACATATGAATGTACATTAAACGTTACCTATAGGTCATGTTGATAATTTTTTGCTGAGATTTGTTTTTATATATAATTGTTAGTTGAAGTTCCTAAGCCTGTCTCTGACACTCTGACTTTGCCAACCTGGCTGTCCTTCTGCACAAATATAGCAGCCCCCTCATACAGGAACATGGGACAACAGACAGGTAATGTAAAAACATCATGCAAATAGTTTATGGCAAAGTTAGAAGTAGCTTTCAAAGCCCATATTATAATAGATGTAAAAAAGTTTCAGGTGTCGGTGTCTCTTTAAGGGATGTTGGAAAGTGGTTCAGTGAAGTATTTAAAGGAACAGTAACACCAAAAAAGGAAAGTGTTTTAAAGTAAAGAAAATATCATGTAGTGTTGCCCTGCACTGCTAAAATTGATCTGTTTGCTTCAGAAATGCTACTATAGTTCATATAAACAAGCTGCTACGTAGCAATGGAGGAAATTGAAAAATGGCTAAATGGCACTGGATGAGTAATGGATAACCGATAAAATTATGTTCTACATTGCTTACCTGCAATCTGCTGTGTAACTTGAGCCTTTTCTCCTTTGAATGGCTGCCCCCATGGCTACACAACAGCTTATTTATATAAACAATATTAGTGTTCCTGAAGCAAACACTGCAGTTTTACCAGTGCAGGGCAACACTGCATTACTTTAAAACAATTACATTTTTTGACGTTACTGGTCCTTTAAGTTTTCCTTTCAATCTGTGGAATCATGTGTTTAAGATAATTAAATAAAAATAAATTTCTTGTATACATTTCTTCCCCTCAAGTTTGTATAGTGTTTATGCACCATTTCTGCATAAACCCAACTGAATGATCTCATGTCATGAAAAGAAAGGAAGGGCGGTAGATTTATGTTCCCCTTAAAGGGGTTGTTCACCTTCCATACACTTTTTCCAGTTTTTTTCGATTGCTTACCATCTTTTATTTTTTACCGTTTTTATGAAAATGTAAGTAAAATGTAATGTTCTTGTCTCTAGTTTTTCAGTCTGGCAGCTTGGTAACCCAGGAGCATTATGGACTGTTAAAATTTGCTACATTTAGTTGATGCATTTTCCAGCAGTGAAATATTAACAAATAATATAGGTGGAATATTCGCAACTATTGTATAAATTCAGCTGCCTTTTAAAGGACAAGGAAAGTCTAAAATAGAATAACTGACTGCACCACACAGCCTTTAAACACATGATTTATGCTTTCAAAGTTGGGCACAAGGGGCAGTCATCTTGCAACTTTGTTAAACATCTTTGCAAGACCAAGACAGCGCACATGCTCAGTGTGATCTGGGCTGCTTAGAAATTGTCATAAATGATCAAAACCGCACAAGTCAAATAATATCTGCCAGAAGCTGATACAGCAAGACTGATTAATAATCAGAATATACAAGCTGCAATGGGTCCTGTGTAGTCATGTAATCGAATGTGGCTTTTATAGTTTTTGTATTGTTTAATACAAACTTTCTCCAACTCTGCAGAACCAGTTGCTGCAGCAAAATAATCCTCCAAAAAGAATCTTTCTGTTTTAATCTGGCTCCATGATCTTTGTCCCTGCAGCTGGAGTTGGAAATATTAAAGGAAAACTATACCCCGAAAATGAATTTTTGAGTTTATATCAAATCAAGTGACATATTAAAGAATCTTACCTACCTGGTATATATATTTAAGTAAATATTGCCCTTTTACATCTCTTGCCTTGAACCACCATTTCATGATGGTCTGTGTGCTGCCTCATAGATAACCTGACCAGAAATATTTCTACTATAACTGTAACAGGAAGAAGTGTGGAAGCAAAAGACACAACTCTGTTAATTGGCTCGTGTGATCTAACTTTATAGTTTGTTTGGTATGTTTGTGTGCACCGTTGGATCGTAGGATCCCAGGAGGCTGTCCTTATTTTTTAAAATGGCAATTTTCTATTTATGATTACCCAATGACACATACTACTAAAAAAGTATATTATTAGGAAAATGGTTTATTTACTTGAAGCAGGGTTTTACATATGAGTTGTTTTAGGCAAAATCTGTTTATAGAGACCTGTAGGTTTGGGGGGTAAAGTTTGTTCGGGGTGTAAAGTTTGTTCGGGGGGTAAAGTTTTCCTTAAAATCCAATACAAATCTCTACACAGTTGCCGACTGCAAACTACTGGAGTTCTGCATGACAGGGAAGTAAAACAGGGGCTTCCCTCTGCTGTTCGTAATTATGATTGTTTCCCTGCCCAGCAGTTACAGCTCTTCTGACAGTTCCTATAAACAGCAGTAAATGAAGGGAGAATTTCACTGAATACAGTCAGGTTTCTTATAAAAACGGTACACAATTTTTAATTGCAATATATTGGAGATAAATTTCTTTTTCATTTTAAAGAAAGTAAAAATGGCATTTAATTTTTTTCCTTGTCCTTTAATGAAACTGGGATTCTGCTCAGCAGAAACAAAGATAAGTAATGAATCAATGAAATGTAACAATTTAGTAAAGTTAGAGTTGGGGACCCCCCCCCACCATTTGCTTTAGAAGCTGAAAAACGAAATTACACTTTCAATATTAAAAAAAACTGTCACATATATATAAAATAGAAAGTAATTGGAAAAAGTCTTTATTTCTGGTGAACAATCTGAAAGCAATAGATCGAAAAGTGTTTGCAGGTGAAAAACCCCTTTAAGGCTAAGGCCAGACGGGGAGATTCGGGGGCATTTTGTCGCCTGGCGACTTCTTGCCGCGACTTGTAGCCCCCGAACCTCCCCGAATAGCCAAGTCCTGGGGCGCACCGGCGTTAACTCGCGAGGCAATTTGGAGCGATTTCAAAAAGCCAGATAACTGTAAGGCAGGCCCATCAGCTGGTCCCAAACAGAGGCCAAATAGTTGCTGACTTTGTCCGTCCGGAAGTACAGAGTCAACATCTTTTTATCAGCTTGTGTATGGCCATCTTTAACTGGGAGCACAGAGCAAATGAGAATGATTATAAATCTACACTATCAGCACAACTCACCAGAGTGTCAATAGGGTCTTAGGAAACACAATTAAGAAACCATTTTCAGGCAATTTAGCCCTTTGAATTTGAAGTACTATTCTGAGCCTTTTCACTTCCTGAGAAAGCTGATCCCTCAGCTCCCTACCCACTGGTAAAACAAGTGTTACTGGTTTGGACACTTTTTTGAAATTTTATTTTGGAGTTGGGTGGAGTTGCAGTGTCTTCTCTCTCCTAGATACTCCGTTGATAGCAGTACAATCTAATGACCAGATTTTGCTTCTTTCAGAAGTTGACTAGAAGTCATAGAAGAGATGGTGAAAGCAACTGAAACAAACAAATCAAAACAAATGCATTTTTTTGAATGTACTTATTTTAAAAATAGTTTGTGGTTTAATTTTTAAATGTTTTTTTCTGTTTTGGATGCTAAATAGCAAAGTTTGATGTACAAGTTTGGCATGAGCTGCTTACTTAGAGGTTAATATTTCCCTCAGTTTGAGGTGGTTAGGGTTTGATTAGTGTACCTGAACAGACTATATAAATAGAACCCCTTGGACCCCAGTGGAGCTTGCTCTTGTAGTGGATAGCTGCCTTTTAAGTGAGTTCTCTTTTTTTTTTTTAAAAGATTTTATTTATTGATTTTAACTGAAAGATAGAAAAAGAGAGTTTA
>CM044435.1:13451300-13464037 GCA_024363595.1 Xenopus borealis | reverse complement strand
ATTAATTTTTTCCAGTTCCCATACTCTCATTTTGGAGGGATCCATTGAGTGGCTTTTTTTGTAATGTTGTGCCACTGTGGATAAGGATTGTTCAGGTTTTCTGGAGTTGTCGGCAGTTCTGATAGAACTGCAATGTTGTTGTATTCTGGTTTTTAGCTTTTGAGTTGTCATCCCAATATAACGTTTTAAACAGGGACATTCGATGCAATAAATAACCCCCTGACTTTTGCAGTTGATATAATCATTGATTTTGTGTTCTACCCCAAATCTATCAGTGAATGTAACCACATTGCTTATTTTATCACAGATATTGCATTCCCCACATTGGAAGCATCCTCTATTATTAACTGATTTTTTCTGGTGTTGAAAATGACTTCTTGTTAGTAAGTCCTTTAAATTAGGGCTTCTTCTGTAACACATTATGTCCTGTAATGATTGACTATTTTTACTGAATGTGGTAATGAATCTTACAGTGCCCTCTTCCACCTTTTTTGTCTTTTTAATTAGCAATGTAGATCTACTGTATCTGTGTGTATGGCTCTATTATAGGCCTTTTTGATCGATTTTCCTGAGTATCCTCTGTTGGTTAATCTAATCTTTAGTTCTTTGGATTCTTCCTTAAATTTTTCAAATGAGGAGCAGTTTCTACGTAATCTTAAAAATTTCCCTGTTAGTTGAGAACATTTCACTGAGTGGGGGTGAAAGCTGTTATATGCCAACAGGGAGTTGGTGGCAGTGGCTTTTCTATGGTTTTGGGTGATCAGGTCACCTTGGTTGTTAATGATACGTAAATCTAGATAGGAGATTGATTCTTTTGACATCTCCATAGTCAGCTTGATGTTTAAGTTGTTATTATTGAGTTGACTCACGAATTCTCGGGCCTCCTCATTTTCCATATAATTAGGATGTCATCGATGTATCTTATGCGCCTTATTATCTTCTCATACCAAGCTGAAAATTTATCACCCATAACTGTTGTCTCTTCCCAGTGTCCCAAGAATAAATTTGCATATGTTTGCACAGGATGTCCCCATCGCCGTCCCCTGGGTTTGCAGGTAGAATTTACCATTGAAAGTGAAATAATTGGAACATAGAATAAATTTCATCAGTTTGCATAGGAATCGTATCATATCTTCTGTCTCATTGGTGTAATTACTGAGGAAATATCGAAGAGCAAATAATCCCTGTTCATGTTTGATAGATGTGTACAGGGATTCTACGTCTAATGTTATTAGGATGGTATCTGTGGTTGTTTCAATGGTTGTTTCAATGTTATTTATTTGTGCTAAAACGTCCATTGTGTCCCTGGTGTAGGACTGTAGTCCTTCAACCAGGGGTCTGATTCGCAGATCTAAGTATTGACTTGCCTGTTCTGTAAGGTTCCCATTTCCTGACACAACCGGTCTACCTGGTGGATTAGTCACATTTTTGAGGATTTTCGGTAGTAGGTAGAGCATCGCATCGAATGTCCCTGTTTAAAACGTTACATTGGGATGACAACTCAAAAGCTAAAAACCAGAATACAACAACATTGCAGTTCTATTAGAACCGCCGACAACTCCAGAAAACCTGAACAATCCTTATCCACAGTGGCACGACATTACAAAAAAAAAGCCACTCAATGGATCCCTCCAAAATGAGAGTATGGGAACTGGAAAAAATTAATTTGGGGATCAGAAAGGGTAACTTGGAACTGGCATTATTAAAAAGAGAAAGCTATTGGATCTATAAGATGACTACGGTTTCCCCCTATGGGATAAATGAAAACAATCTATTCTCACAATTTTTATAAAAATAATTTTGCGCAAAAAAATAGTGTAATACACTATCCCCCATGATATTTTAAAATAAATAAAAAATCTTAATGTAATTTTCAGATAAACTGAAGCAGGGAATAATTTAATATAGAATGAGGACACACTATTTTTCATTTAAAAAAAGAAAAAAAAGAAAATTCATGTTTAATTTTAGAAAATTCATGCAAGTAAATACAATATAGAAATAATCACAATTGATAGTCAGTTTATCCTCTTTCCTTTTCTCCTCTCTTGTTAAACCCAATAAGATTCATACATGCCACTTAGGAATGCTGTCAACTAAGTGCCAATACAATTCTAATAGCTACTTAGATGGAGAATTGTCTTAAATGAAACTGATACAATATAAGTTTAAATCACGTGGGAGTTGAAAGGGAATTGTAGCGATATGTAGCTAATGAAGACAATCCGGTATGAGATACATTGTAGCGAATACGTCACTACGATCAACGGACATCCACGCGGCTCTGATGATGCTCCAGTAAGAGTCTATATATAGACGGCGTCCGAGCCGCAGCACATTTTTACTGCCTGTGACAAAGCAATAGCGAAACGCGCGTCGGCAAGAGAGCTCTAATTTTTAACAGATACTGCACAATTTTTAGATAATTGTCCTTGGGGGAACTTTTAAAAATTGAACCTCTTTATCCACCACGCTAATTACCTGGCTATCAACCTCTCAATCTTACTCTAAATCTGTTTTCCTTTCCATGCGCATTGGGATTTGTGGTTTTTTAGCATAGCCCTCAATTTGATCCAAGTGATAGTTAATCAACAAGACCACAGTCCCGGTGCAGCAGTCTTTCTTACCTTATGGGGTCCTGAAGATAGCCAAACAATCAGATAGATCTTTACGGGACTTCTCCACCCCTCTATAAATTTCCTTATTCAGGTATATTGGAATCTACTGTTTATATGAATTAATGGTGGGAACTTAATAGCACCAATCACGGAAGGCACGAATATTCTTATACGATAACACTGAGATTTATCTCATTTATGGTATTTTAAATAAGAACGTACATTGAAATCAATTTAAATATTATGCAATAATTTATTTATTTAGAATTGAGTGATACATAATTCATGAATTAATATTGAATAGTCCATAGCACCAGCACTTTTCTTATTTATAATTAATTGATATATAATTATGAACTACTACTGAATAGTTCTCAGCACTGGCACTTTATTTGCACTTGATAATAAGCAAATCCTTACTTAAATCATAAGGCTGTCAATTTATCTAATATAAGTATTTTACAATAGCCATCTTTTGGATGAAAGAGTGATTTAATGCATTAGCTAACTGCTTCATTAAACTAACATTAGCATAGAGTTTTAAGGGGAGTTTTCTATCCATACAATTCATTCTGATCGAAGTCAGATTCTCTCCTAATTTTTGTTTAAACTGGGAATAAGATAATTATCCTTTAACAATAATGATATCATCACTATCTATATCTCTTGTGTGGAGGAAACCTTTCATTTTGGGCTCTGTAAATAGATTTCCAAATAAGAGCACCATCTGTTAAAGAGATACTGTCATAGGAAAACATGTTTTTTCAAAACGCATCAGTTAATAGTGCTGCTCCAGTAGACTTCTGCACTGAAATCCATTTCTCAAAAAAAAAAGATTTTTTTTTTATATTCAGTTTTGAAAACTTACATGGGGCTAGACAGTTTGTCAATTTCCCAGCTACCCCTGGTCATGTGACTTGTGCCAGCACTTTAGGAGGGAACTGTTTCTGGCAGGCTGTTGTTTTTCATTCTCAATGTAACTGAAGGAGTCACAGTGGAACATGGGTTATTACAGGGGTCCCCAACATTTTTTAAGGGCTGTGATTGGTCATTTGGTGGCCCCTATGTGGACTGGCAGCCTACAAGAGGCTCTACTTGACACTATAATTTGGTTTTTATGCAATTAAAACTTGCTTTCAAGCTTGGAATTCAAAAATAAGCACCTGCATTGAAGACCCTGAGAGAAAAATCCAAGGGGTTGGAGAGCAACATGTTGCTCACGAGCTACTGGTTGGGGATCACTGGGTTATTACAATGTAGTGCTGTTCTTAGATCTACCAAGCAGCTATTATCTTGTGTTTGGGAGCTGTTATCTTGTTACCTTCACATTGTTTTGTTGTTAGGCTGCTGGGGGGGGACGGATTAATATCACTCCAACTTGCAGTACAGGAGTAAAGCTGGCCATAGACGTAACAATTACGATCTTTCTCGGGAAAAGATCTTTTCCAAGAAAGATTGTTTGTTTCAACATACACGTGTAGAGCTGAATCGTCAAATATACAGGTAGAAACAATAGAATTCTACTTGTATCTGACGATTCAGCACTAACAATGGCCGATGTTCAGGGTGCTTTCAAAGGCATCCGATCAAAATTTTCCGTCCAGCCCGATCAACCAGCCGACCGATATCTTAATCTTCTGACAATGTCGGTCAGCTCATTTCCCACCATACACGCACCGAATATCGTACGAAAATTCGTTTCGTACGATATTATCTGTGTGTCTATGGCCACCTTAAAGAGTGATTGAAGTTTATCAGACCACAAGTCACATGACTTGGGGCAGCTGGGAAATTGACTAAGTCTAGCACATGTCAGATTTCAAAATGAAATATAAAAAAATCAGTTTGCTTTTTCGAGAAATCTATTTCAATGCAGTATTCTGCTGGAGCAGCACTATTAACTGATGCATTTTGGAAAAAAAAATTCCCATGACAGTATCCCTTTAATAAGGAATAAATGTACTGTTCTAAATATATCTAGAAAAAATCTTTTTATTTCTGTATTCAAATAAGCAAGAAAAATGCATTATTTGGACAGAATTAGATGCTTGTATACTAGCTATACATTTTCTATTTCTATGTAAATTGAAGTGAACGGTGCCTTGAGTAGAGCACAAGCTAAAATAAGTTTTACTGGCTGGAGATGTTCACAAGACTTTTTTTTTTTTTTATCCCAATGGATCCACAGGCATTTTTATAATATATATTAATAATGTTATTATAATTCAAATCCAAGGATCATTGTAACGCTGCTTACATTGGTAACCATTAGTAAAGGGCACATATCTTAGGAATATTGCTTTTTTCAAAATATCCTCAAAGTAAAACCTGTTTCTTTGGGCAAATTTAAATGCTGAAAGAAACATAATTTAATGCTTTCAGCAGTAATCCCCAAACCTTGCTGGCCCGGGAAACTTGCAAAACCTGCTCTTCTAACCACTTGTGTTGCTCTGCTTAGAAAATAAAGGGATTGTTAACCATTATATCAGAAAGATTGAGTCAAGTTTTTGAACAGTCAGTTACTGTCTGCAGGTTAGAAATGTATATAATCGTACACAAAGAAATTTGAGGTATGTGCAGTGTCCTATTACTTAGAACAACTGACCACTCCCTCTAGCTAACCAGTTCAGACCTTACAGTGATATAGAACTTAACTTTTATTGAACTTTGTTAAAACATAACTAAACACAAATTCCCCTGCAACGGGTACGCACATTGCAACTCACTGCTCCTGCCGTCAGTGGAGCAGTGCGGGACCATGTCCCTAAAATACACAAATTAAAAACCAGGCTACAGGTGGAACATTACAACTTGTGGCGATAAAGTTATACAGTTAGGATGGCAACTCAGTTGCTGCACACGCAATTACCATTAAATAAACTTCCCATGTAAGCCGATTCAAACCGCTCTGTGTAAGATAAGTTATACGGCCTAAGAATCGTCGTGGGACCAGACACTTTACCCTCCTCCTTCTATTGCTATGGGTATGAGGGGTAGTGTCAGAAGTATTACGATAATGTGAGAACGCTGCGTGTGCAATGCAACTCAGTTGCGCGCAGCCTGTGGTTATCCCATTCGCCTCCCTTCCACCCGTCCCCAATGAGGTTCAAAAGCCTGCCTATTCTACGTTGGGAACAGCTGGGAGCTAGTCGCCCGTCGTCCACCTGTGCCACCACCCTATGCGTTTCGCCGGTGACCCGGCTTCGTCAAAAAAATTGTCTAATAGCACTTCTACAGCAGATTCCTGCATTTAAAGCCATTTTTCAAAAGAGCAAACAGCTTTCTTTTTTTTTATATTGAAATTTAAAAACTGTGCACTAGGCACAAAGCACAGCGCTGCGGCCTCTACTCTGTTTCAAGATGTTGCCGCTTCACTGCCTGCACACAGAGGTGGCTTGCATCTCTGCTCTCAGCCCCAGGGGGACATAGTGATGGGGCCAGAGCGCCAATCTAGTGCTGTAACAGCGGCACAGAAACTGGGAAAATATGCCAGAGACCCACAGGGCAGCCCAGAGCCACAGGAGGGGTACTCCATAACTCATAAAGGGTCTACTAATGCAATCACAGTACCCTCAATAGTCAGGAACACTGGCACAGAAATACAGCATCAACCACCTCAACAACCCACCATGGCAGAGCTGTTGGCACTGATCATTAACAGCCAAGCTGTTACTATAAGTAAAATTGATGAACTAAAGTCTGACTTTGCTCTGCTTAAACATGATGTGCAGAAAATTAGAGAAAGCACTGCAGAAGCAGAGAGGAGAATCGGCACCATAGACTATGTGGTGGCGCCTATGCCCGGCAATATCTCTGAATTGGCACATCAAATTCAAGCTCTGGAGGCCAAGGCGGATGACATGGAAAACTGACTTCGCCGGAACAACATTCGGCTGGTGGGCCTACCAGAAAGAGTAGAGGGCAATTCTCCTGAAAGTTATGTGGAAAACTGGCTTAGGGAAAAGTTGGGCACGGGCAACTTCTCACCCACATTTATAGTGGAGCATGCCCACATAATCCCTGATCCCTGATCACCTCCACCAGGGGCCCCACCTTATTGCACGTTTGCTAAACTACAGAGAACAAAGTGTTGGCTGAGGCTCGCAAAAAGCAAGAAATAATGCACGACAATGTAAAGGTTTCTATTTATCCTGATTTTTCAATAGAAGTCTGCAAACAACGCCAGATATTTACAGAGGTCAAAAAAAGATCAGCAAAACCTACAATACGCCATGATGTTTCCAGCTAAACTTTGGTCTCACACTTCTTCACAAGGCCAGAGGAAGCTATAGCTTGGCTGGAAGCAAGATCCCAGAAATCCCCATCTTGCTAGATGCAAGTTCACCTGTTGACGGAGACTTGATGTGGAAATCCATGACCAGCAAAGATTGCTACTTTACCACACGGAACACTTGACTGTTATCAAGTAAATTTTATTTCAATTTATGGACACATTTTTGGTCCTGTTTGCTCTAAGAAAGTTCCATGCACCCGTGGAACAAGTGTTTTGTTTGGGAATAATGTATTCTCCAAGTTGGAGATACTGGGTGGGGGGACAAGATTATGGGGAAATGTTGATGTCTTTGTCTTGCTAATTTTCCTTTCTTCACCAGGTTGGAGCCAGATGTGCATTGTTTATATATTTTGTAAAAGAACTTGCTGTGCGGTGAAGATGGGCGGGATTGCCCTGACGAGCAAGGCTTATCTCTATACTCGGATTCTCATACTAAGGCGGCTGCCCCCGGGATGCCCCTCCCACTTACAAATACACATGAAATAATGTCAGCACAACGAATAATTGCTCCACCAAGTAATGGACTTATTCTCCCAGTCTCAATATCGTGTCATAATTATGTATAGATATGCACTTAGTGGTAGAATAAAAGGCAATTTTTATTTAGGTTGACATCCAACCCCAAAATTAAAACTAAATCCAAACAAACAAAAAATAAGAAAATATATAAGGAAAATTAAATCAAAATTTAAAACCATAGGCGGCACCGCATGGTGGAAGGGGATCCCCTTTGAGTGGATACGTAACCACCCTACCGATTATGATAGAATCGGAGGTGAAGCATGTATCTCCAGGAAATTGAAACCAACCACAGGTGAAGATTATAATTGGTGACACTTAGTCCCTGTTACGTTTTTCTCGGTATCTAAGCCTTAAAGTAGGCCCAAAAATGTAGAGTGGAGATTCAATCCTGGATAATGGTAAAGATAGTGAATGAGTCGAAGGACCATGTGACTGGATGCTGGAAAAATAGGTAAAGTGCTGTAAATGTTCCAAGACTTGGTGCAGTATATCCACAAATTGTTGAGAGTTATAGTGTGGTACAACTCACATTGGTAGCTATGATCATACACACCCCTCGGGATTGCTGGCTGAGTGGAAAATTAGAAGCACCCACTGGCGCTATGAGGTGATGAAGTCATGTCTGCTCGCTGGTGTGTCCCAGTGTTAAAGATGGGGCAATATAATATAAGCGCCTTCGTCTCTAGGCCGCAAACGTGTGGCCACTATGGTATATGGATTTTGTGAATGGCGCAGAAAATTAGCCCCAACTTGTGTGAGACATCAGAACAGCATATGTACAGACCAATTACGCAACATGCATAAGTCACGCTATTCTCCGTATTCCGCGGTTAGAAGTGATGCTTAGTTCCACTCTCTGTGGCTCATTTGAGCGTGAGATAATTGAGCCGCAGCAAACAGTTCCTGTAATACGTGATTTTGTGGGTGACACAGTGGATATAGCTCCAAGTTATGTGAGATTTCAAACGGTAGGTATACAGACAGGTTCCGTAGCACACGTAGATTGCACTATTTTCCGCATTCCACAATTGCAAGATGATGTTCAGCTCCACTCGTCGTAGCTCGTTTGAGCAAAGGGTCCCATCCCAGCAGGCGGCGCCGCCACGCTAAGCCTCGACAGCCTGTTTCGCTACCAACATAGCTTTGTCAAGAGAAAGAGTAGCGGAAATGACAAAACTTTTAAGGGGTATGTCATGTGATGCAGAAAGCTGTTCCCATGGTGATAGTATGCTGCAGCGTATCCATGTTTGAAAAGTCCCGAAGTGCACGTTGATGCAAACGTTCAGCAAATGAGATATTTGTGGCAATCACATACCTGCAATATCACAATAGGTCCCCCAGTTTATCAAACATTAGTGAGAACATCTAGTGCATATATACAATACCAGGGTACAGATTAGTAATTTGAAAAGAATTTAACAGTCCACTAAGGCAAATATTGTGCCTTTCACACTGTATTATCTGCAGATAAAATGAAAAATTTCTCATAGAGAGAACATTACAGAATAGAGTTATATAGAATAGAATTATAAAGATTAAAGAAGTTTTTGAGATACCAAGATGGGCACAACCTATACACCATAAAAATGGAATAAATTGAGTTAAGGCAAGGAGAAAAAGCCAAACAATTATTTGCTCAAAAATGCCAGAAAATTAAAATGGTCATTAAGTCCAAATATGGAATTATATGTGTTTAACCTAAATATCCAAGCTGTTTCCTTTTGTAACAATCTATTGTCTAAGTCCCCTCCTCTCAAGTCTCCATGAAGGCGATCTATGCCCTGAATGTGCTTTGCTATGGCCGATAGTAAATTGAAATTTTTTACATCTAATAAATGTTCATAGATGCGCCTCTTAAATGGCCTTTTTGTTTTTCCAACATAAAGTTTTCCACACTGACAGGTAAATAAATAGATTACATGTGTGGTTGTACAACATGTGTAATGGTGAATGTCAAAGTTTATATCCCCCCCTCCAAATGTCTTTGATGGTTTGGTGAACTGACTGTTCACAGGATCCGCATCTGTAACTGCCAGGATTTTTGCAGCATCTATTTTTTTGGTGTCTCTGAAAATGGCTCCTAGTTAGGGTATCCCCAATGCTTGTATTTCTCCGATATGTGAATAAAGGGTGAGGAGTGACCAGGCTCCTCAAAACAGGATCTTTAGCTAATATTTCCCAGTGTTTCTGAATAGTGGCTCTAATCTCTCGGTCCTTATCATTATAAGTTAAAATGAGTCTCGTCTGTTCTTGTGTAGCATTGGTATATTTATTTTTTCTCTTGTTTTGTTGATCCAATTTTTGGGTAGTATATAGGAGATCCTCTCTCTTATGGGCCAGTGCCCATTGATATGCTCTGCGCAGGGAACGGGTTTTATAGCCTCTCATCTTAAATCTGCGATATAATTTGTATGCTTCTGTTTTAAAGTCATCCTCAGAGGAGCAGATCCTTCTCAGTCTGAGATATTGACCTTTTGGAATGCCCTCTGCATTTTCGTGGGTGCATAGAGCTGGCATGGAGGAGACTATTACTTGCTGTTGGTTTTCTAAATAGATTAGTTGTCACCTTACCTTCAGAGTTTTTTCTAATCTCTATATCTAAAAATTCAAGTTTGGATGCATTGAAATTCATAGTAAAAGAGAGATTGAAGCTGTTTTTGTTGAGCCTGGTCACAAATTCTTTTAGAAAGTGTTCAGGGCCTTGCCAAATGATCATGATATCATCGATATACCTGTGCCATCTGAGAACGTGGCACATGTACATTTCATAATCCTCATGAGAAAATACATGACGTTCCCACTCCCCCAAGTACAGGTTGGCATAACTGGGGCCACATTTGGCTCCCATGGCTACTCCCTGGCATTGTAAATAGTAAGTGCCATCAAAAGTGAACACATTATGATGCAAAATAAAATCTAGTGCTCTTAGAACAAAATTGTGTTGTTCTGTAATGGGGGTATTTAGTCTCTCAAAAATGGTCTCTATAGATTTTAATCCAGTTGAATGGGGAATGCTCATGTACAGAGCTTCCACATCTAGTCCCACCAGAATGCATTCAGAATCCAATATAAGTCCATCTATTTCTCTGAGCAACTGTGTAGTGTCCAAAACAAATGAATCCAATTGTGTGACTAGAGGCTGCAGGACCATATCAATGAATGCACATAAGGGTTCCGTGAGGGACCCGCACCCGGACACGATGGGTCTACCTGGCGGGTCGCCGACGGATTTGTGCACTTTAGGTAAAGCATAGAAAGTTGGAATTCTAGGATGAGCCACCTTCAGGAAGCCACAGGTATCCTGATCAATAGTTCCCATCTGGTATGCCTGGTCAATGATGTGAGATAAGTTATCTTTATAACTTTGCAATTGAGGAAGTAGAATCGGTTGGTACCATTTTTTGTTGTCCAAAATCTTTTTACACATAGTAATATATTGGGAAGAGTTCATAATTACAATGTTGGCCCCTCTGTCTGATGGCTTAATTACAATGTCTGAGTTTTTTTGTAATTTTTCTAATTCCAAAGATTCTTCTCTGGTAAGATTGAATTGGGAGGTATGAGTGGTTATTTTAAGTATATCGTCCGTGACATTACGTACAAACATTTCCACTGCACCATTTTCCGAAATGTTAGGGTAGCGGGTGGATTTGTTCTTACAGGAAGGTAATTTCACATTCATCTCCTCACATTCAGAGGACAAATCTGGGCAATTTGCAAAATTTCTTGTTCCTCCTCACATCTGGGATCATCCCACAATTCCAACAGTATTTTTAAAGTTTTGAAGTCGTTTCTGTCAAAGTTTGTATAATCAACCCTTGGTCCTTGATTCCTTTTGAACCATTGTGATTTCAAAAGAAGTTTACGTGCAAACAAATGGACATCCTTGATCACAGAAAAGTGATCGATAGTTTTAGAAGGTACAAAGGAAAGACCTTTCTGAAGTACCCCAGTAATGACTGGGGACAACTGTAATGTGGATAAATTGATGATTTGTAAATTGTGTTGTGAAGGTGACATAAGAGAAGTGGTTACGTGTTCAGTGAGCCTAAAAAACTAGTTCCAGTGGTGAGGGCAGTGTTACTAGTGAAATTGAAAGGGAAGGGAGTTGAACCCTGTTCCCCATTAACATTTCTTGAAGTGTTGTGATCAGAGTGAGGGGCAATATTTAGCTTTCGTTTTTTACGATCCACAGACTTCCTAGAGTGAAAGGAAGTGTCTGAACCGCTTGTCACTTTCAGAGTGGGCATCCCTATATGTGTGGGATTGTCTATAGTATGTACCCCCCCCCGTGAATTATAATTGTGATTTCCACCTTGTCTAGCGTGTTGTGGTGTAGAAGTGTATTTTTTCTTTATCCAGTGATACACCCATTTGTTCTCATAATCAAGGATGTCCCTCTCAAATTTGCGTTTTTTTTGTCTGCATGACTTCGGAATTTAAGTTTTCCATGAACGACTTCAAATTGATATCTAGTTTTTTGAACTCCTCATTATTTTCATATTCCCTTAGCTGCTCACAAAGCTGTCTCTGTTGGCCTTTAATAGATTCCAATTCTTCAATGTTATATTGTTTTAGTAATGACATGCTTTTGTTAGAACATATAAATATACCAATGCTACACAAGAACAGACGAGACTCATTTTAACTTATAATGATAAGGACCGAGAGATTAGAGCCACTATTCAGAAACACTGGGAAATATTAGCTAAAGATCCTGTTTTGAGGAGCCTGGTCACTCCTCACCCTTTATTCACATATCTGAGAAATACAAGCATTGGAGATACCCTAACTAGGTGTTGGTGTCTCATTTTCAGAGACACCAAAAAAATAGATGCTGCAAAAATCCTGGCAGTTACAGACATTTGGAGGGGGGGATATAAACTTTGACATTCGCCATTACACATGTTGTACAACCACACATGTAATCTATTTATTTACCTGTCACTGTGGAAAACTTTATGTTGGAAAAACAAAAAGGCCATTTAAGAGGCGCATCTATGAACATTTATTAGATGTAAAAAATTTCAAAGGCACAATATTTGCCTTAGTGGACTGGCAAATTCTTTTCAAATTACTAATCTGTACCCTGGTATTGTATATATGCACTAGATGTTCTCACTAATGTTTGATAAACTGGGGGACCTATTGTGATATTGCAGGTATGTGATTGCCACAAATATCTCATTTGCTGAACGTTTGCATCAACGTGCACTTCGGGACTTTTCAAACATGGATACGCTGCAGCATACTATCACCATGGGAACAGCTTTCTGCATCACATGACATACCCCTTAAAAGTT
>CM044435.1:13417244-13448545 GCA_024363595.1 Xenopus borealis | reverse complement strand
TCTCAATCCCGACTATCTTCAGTGATGTATATTGATACAGGAATTTAGTTTGTTATAATAATGTCAGCACAACAACAGCTTACTTTGTCATGGAACGTAAGGGGTCTGTCTAAATGACAAAATTAAAAGGTCGGTGGTTACATGGGTTGAAAAAAGACAAGAGTCCATCAAGTTCAACCCCTCCAAATTAAAAACCCAGCATACACACACACACATCTCCACTCTTTCAAACACAAACCATATATGCCCATAGCTATACTAACTGTAGAGTTTAGTATCAAAATAGCCTTTGATATTATGTCTGTCCAAAAAATCATCCAAACCTCTCTTAAAAGCATCAACAGAATGAGCCATCAGACTGCAGGCCCTAGATAGAGTCCATTTTTCCACTCGAGTGTGTTCAGATTATTCCCCAATAATACTAACACTAGCAACATCTTAGCCAACAAATGATTGACAACTTGGAGAGCAATATGACAGTGGAGGAGATAGAGAATGCTATATCTGATATGCCGACTGGACGATCACCTTGCCCGACCGTATCCGAGCTGAATTTTATAAAAGCCATGAAAAAACTCTATCTCCTAAACTTTGTACTCTATTTAACAGGACTTCGCAGACCCTCCCAGAAGCATGCTATATGGCCCACATAGTAATAATACCTAAGGCAGAGAAACCTCCTGACAGCTGCGATTCATATCCCCCATCTCCCTATTAAACTGTTGTTCTAAATTATTTGCAAAAGTACTTGCAAACAGAGTTAAACGGGTCATAGCAGAACTTGCACAACTGGCTACAGGACTGGGGACAGAGGGTTGTTGTTAATGGTATGTTCACTAATTGGAATAAGGTTCTTAGTGGGGTCCCTCAGGGCTTGGTATTGGGTCCAGTTTTATTTAACTTGTTTATTAAAGACTTAGGGGAGGGTGTTGTAAGTAATGTATCGGTGTTTGCAGATGACACAAAACTATCCAGCCCAATTAATTCCATCCAGGATGTGGCATCCTTGCAACAGGATCTTGACAAACTGGCAATCTGGGCAGCTAAGTGGCAAATGAGATTCAATGTTGATAAATGTAAAGTCATGCACCTGGGATGTAAAAATATTCAATCCACATATACCCTTAATGGGACTGCACTAGGCAAATCCATTATGACCTTGGAGTCATTGTAGATGATAAACTTGGCTGTAGCAAGCAGCAAGTCAGCAACATCAAAGGGGACCCGTGAATCAAAATAATTATTCAAAATCCTATTTTATCGCATTAGTCAAACAAAATGAAATTTATTTACACTATATAAATTATTTGATTCTTGTTTCCTTCAGTCTGGGAATTTAAAATTATAGCAAGCAGACAGGAGCCATTTTGCGGATATTGTTATTAAGGCAAGCATTATATCAGCTAAAGGTGGCCATACACTGGCCGATAAAAGCCCATGATCGGATCAGCCCGATATCGTCCACCTCAAGGTGGGCATATCGGGGAGAGATCTGCGACGTCGCCAAACGAGAGGATCTCTACGTGTATCGCCACCTTTAGAATCTTGTTTGTGCACCGGAATGGGGGACCCAACCCAATGTCCATCCCCAGTGAAGAGAATGGGGGAATGTGTGGAGAGCAGTGACATCTAGGAAGTGCTGAATGGAACAAAGAACGTTGTTGCAAAACAAAACCTTTTTGGTTCAATAGGAGTGTTGGTGTTGAGGTGGTTAAGAAAAGACGTGCTTTTAAGGCTTTCAAGTTAGCTGGGACAGCCGAATCATTTATAAGGTACAAGTAGGCCAATAAGTCATGCAAAAAATCAATCAGGCAAGCTAAAATCGATATGGAAAAGGATATAGCAGTAAAAAGAATCCAAAATTATTTTTTAAATATATTAATAGTAGAAAAATGAAACCGGAAGGGATAGGACCTTTATCATCAGAGGGGGGTCAGTTGGTTGATGAGAACAAGCAAAAAGCTCAGATTCTGAATGAATACTTCTCATCAGTATACACAAATGAGGAACCAGCTAATGAAGGTTTCCTTGTTAATAGCCCCAATTCTAATACATCCAATGATGCATGGTTCACACATCAGGAAATTCAAGAGACTAGAAAATGTTAAGATAAACAAAGGTCCAGGCCCAGATGGGATTCACCCCAGGGTACTTGGTGAACTTAGCTCTGTGATTGCCAAACCTCTATACTTAATTTTTCAGGATTCATTGAGGTCTGGCATGGTGCCGAGAGACTGGCGAATTGCTAATGTGGTGCCGCTATTGAAAAAGGGATCCCATTCTCAGCCTCAAATCTATAGGCCAGTTAGTCTGACGTCGGTGGTAGGAAATACTGGACTTCATAGCAAATAACAATACTATGAGTTTGTGCCAGCATGGTTTTATGCGTAATAGATCTTGCCAGACTAACTTAATTTCTTTTTATGAGAAGGTAAGCAGGGACCTCGATTCTGGGATGGCAGTGGATGTGATTTACTTAGACTTTGCTAAAGCATTCGATACAGTGCCACACAGAAGGTTACTGGTTAAATTAAGGAATGTTGGCCTGGAACATAGTATTTGCACCTGGATAGAGAACTGGCTAAAAGATAGACTACAAAGAGTGGTGGTAAATGGAACATTTTCTAATTGGACCAGTGTTGTTAGTGGGGTACCGCAGGGCTCTATACTGGGTCCCCTGCTTTTCAACTTGTTTATTAATGACCTGGATGTGGGCATTGAAACTACGGTTTCTATTTTTGCAGATGATACTAAATTGTGTAGAGCTATAGGTTCAATGCAGGATGCTGCCACTTTGCAGAGTGATTTGTCTAAGTTGGGAAACTGGGCAGCAATCTGGAAAATGAGGTTCAATGTTGATAAATGCAAGGTTATGCACTTTGGCAAAAATAATATAAATGCAAGTTATACACTAAATGGCAGTGTGTTGGAAGTTTCCTTAAGTGAGAAGGATCTTGGGGTTTTTATAGATAACAAGTTGTCTAATTCTGGGCAGTGTCATTCTGTAGCTACTAAAGCAAATAAAGTTCTGTCTTGCATAAAAAAGGGCATAAACTCAAGGGATGAAAACATAATTATACCTCTTTATAGATCCCTAGTGTCACGAAACGCTTCACTCAACCACACTTAACTCTTGGGTTTGGCTACAAGGGGTTACAATCAGTCTCTCAATCACCTTACAAACAGGGTAGACCAACATCATACACTCCAAAAACACACCAACACCCACAAAGTTCATTCGCTGCCACCATCTATCATTAACAGGCGATCGATAGAAACCTAATGTGACTATTCCCCTGCCCTCTATAACAGGTAATAACTCACACTATCACACTGCATCAAACACTGTTCCTATGGTAGTTACTCAGGGTAAGATCCTACTAGTCTAATAAGCACTCCAGCAGCCAAAGGGTTAATTCACATTCAAACACACTTTCCTGCTAGCCGTACTAGTTATCAAATATACAAATAGGCAACTTTCACTTTCCACACATACAAAGAGTTCTTACACAAGCATTCATATGGGCAATGAGTTTGTTTAGAGCACAAGGACTCACGTATTAAATGAGATTTGGTATTAAAAGGAACAGTGCATATATATAAAAATATTACAAAGATGACATATAGTTGCAAATACAGTAAATAAAATAAAAGGGAGTAAAAACACAAAGAAAACCCTTACTTTACCAAGTTTTGAAGTTCTCAATGTATCCTCTGAGGCACGAGTGGAAAGCTTGACATACAATTCACTGAAAAATGAAGCCTCCTTGTATGACAATGAGATATTGGGAAAGTCACCTTTTTATTTCCTGCTGGGACACTCCCCTCATCATCTTATGCAATGAGGTAGGTGTGCCCAGGAACATGTCATTTACGACCCCCTGCAGGGTGTTTGGTACTCTCAGGCAATATTCCCCAATATCCCTTAATATAATATGGGTACTTGCCAGTACCCAATACTATAATAAAAACATGGGCAGGCTGTGATCCATATGTGGGCAAACAGAACAATACCTAATAGGTTCCCATCTTCTAGTCCCCCAGGAACCAGCCCTCCTAACGGGTGGGTATAGACTAGCCCTGTTTGGTATTGTTAGGAAGCTTGTGACCTCCTCATAACCAATATGTAAGTTATGAGGTTGTGAATCCTATGACACAGGAGATATGGATACTTTCCTATAATCCATAATTTTCTACTAGCTATCCCCCCCTGCTGCTCTAGGTCCACAGCCCTGTTCTTTGATCAGCCGATCAAAGAACAGACTGGCCCAGCTTCCTTGCCCAAATGGTGTGGCTCCAGACCGTCTCAGATGACAGATATGGATGTCACCTTTCCACAGCCCCCCTGGTGAGATATACAATCAAGGGTCTCTGTGAGAGACTGCAACCAACTATTTTGCTATTTTAACTTTTGATGCAAGAGCAATGCTGCCTTGGCATGACACCTAGTAAGGCCTCATCTGGAGTATGCAGTGTAGTTTTGGGCTCCAGTCCTTAGTGGGGATGTAAATGAGCTGGAGAGAGTGCAGAGACGTGCAACTAAACTGGTTAGAGGGATGGAAGACTTAAATTATGAGGGGAGACTGTCCATGTTGGGGTTGTTTTCTCTGGAAAAAAGGCGCTTGCGAGGGGACATGATTACACTTTACAAATATATTCGAGGACATTATAGACAAATATCAGGGGACCTTTTTACACATAAAGAGGATCACCACACCAGAGGCCACCCCTTCAGACTAGAAGAAAAGGAATTTCATTTCAAGCAGCGTAGGTGGTTCTTCACAGTCAGGACAGTGAGGTTGTGGAATGCCCTGCCAGGTGATGTTGTGATGGCTCATTCTGTTGATGCTTTTAAGAGGGGTTTGGATGATTTTTTGGACAGACATAATATCAAAGGCTATTTTGATACTAAACGCTACAGTTAGTATAGCTATGGGCAAATATGGTTTGTGTTTGAAAGAGTGGAGATGTGTGTGTGTGTGTGTGTGTATATATGCTGGATTTTTAATTTGGAGGGGTTGAACTTGATGGACTCTTGTCTTTTTTCAACCCAATTTAACTATGTAACTATGAAAGTGAAAGTAATTGTCTGCCCGCTTCTATGCCATTGGCATAAAGGAGGGGCAGACAATATTTGATTGACAGCTGATATTTTTAAATGAGCATACAACAGCTATGAATGCTTTAATAAAAAATAGAAATTGGATTTCATATTTAATTTGAAAAGAACTTTTATTATACAGATTTTTGTGTCTGGGTAACAGGTCCATTTCAAGGGTAAATAAGGTCTTGAGCTGTAGTAAAAGGGGCATAGAATCACGGTATGAGAGGTCATTCTTCCACTTTATAGAGCACTTGTAAGGCCACATCTAGAATACGCAGTACAGTTTTAGTCTCCATCACTCAAACAGGACATTAAGAGAGGGTACAGAGAAGGCGACAACTAAGCTGGTAAAAGGTATGGAAAATCTTAGCAAATTTTGTTCACACTGGAGAAGATGCATTTTAAGGGTTGATGATAACTATTTATAAATATATAAGGGGATCATATAATAATCTCTCTAATGCTTTATTCACCAGTAGGTCTTTCCAGCTGGCACAAGGTCACCCATTCTGATTAGAAGAAAAGAGGTTCCGCCGAAATATTTGGAAGACATTTTTTTGACAGTGAGAGCAGTGAAGATGTGGAATTCTCTCCCTGAATCTGTTGTACAGGCTGATAAATTAGATAGCTTTAAGAAGGGGTTGGATGGCTTTTTAGCAAGTGAGGGAATACAGGGTTATGGAAGATAGCTCATAGTACAAGTTGATCCAGGGACTAGTCCAATTGCTTTTTTGGAGTCGGGAAGGAATTTTTCCCCCTCTGAGGCAAATTGGAGAGGCTTCAGATGGGGTTTTTTTTTTGCCTTCCTGTGGATCAACTACCAGTTAGGCAGTTAAAAAAAAAAAAAAAAAGTTAAAAGGTTGAACTTACATGTACTATGTAAAAGTCCTAGTTAATGGCCTACTCACAAATACTATACAACCTGAGACAGGGATGTTCTCTTTCCCCATTGTTTTTTGCCCTAGCCATAGATCCCTTACGGATTAGAGAATCTCAGGAGGTGGAGGGGCTTGTACTCTGAAGAACTGTAGAGAAAATACCTTTATATGCAGATGATATGCTCCTCTGTTTAGCCAATCCTCACAGAGCTTTGGAGGCAGCACTGGGAGAAACAAAAGAATTTGGGGAGTTCTCTGGCCTCTGCATCAACCGGACCAAATCCGTTATATTCGCAATAGATTCTTTATCTGTGAACTCACCATGACAAATTAGTAGCCTACAGGTGGTACAGACCCAGTGCCGCTCCTGCCATGAGGCAAGGTGAGAACCTTGCCTCAGGTGGCACGGAGCAGCCAGTTACTTTAACTTTAAGAACTTAATTTCTGGGTTTTAACCTGGAAATTCGGCTCCGCTAGTGCAGAGTGCAGAGTGGTGGCAGCCCCAGAAACAGCACTGTACAGACCTTTAAATATTTAGGGATGATAATTCACTTAGACTGTAAAAAATGTGAGGAACATAACCAATAGCTCAGGCTTTAATAGCTAAAACAGATGTCTGGCAATGGCTACCTCTCCGCCCCCCCCAAGAAGAATAAATCTGTTTAAAATGGTATACCTAATGGCTACCTAAATTCTTATGTCTTTCATAATTCACCTATATTACTTAGGAGTCAATGGTTTAAACAAATGGATGCCATACTACGCAAGTTCATATGGGAAGGGGAACATCCACATTTGGGTTTCAAAATGCTCCAGGCTCTGGTCAGGGGTGGGGGACTGGCACTTCCCAACCTTAAGCTTTATTTTTTGGCTTGCCAATTAATATATGCACATTGGTGGATCTTACCTCAAACAGACAACCCCTCCACAAACTTGGAAGCTACGATTATGGGATCCCTTGAAGCCCTGGCCAAAATGTTATACAGGGGACCTACAGATTATTATACAACTACCACCCCATGTTCATAAGGCGAGACCGGTGTGGTCCAGTTGGACACCTTTGTGGGGAAATGGATCCCTCCCACACTGTGCACTACCTGAGATCAACATCTGGGCCAGTCGAGGGGTTAAAACTCTGATATTGTGGAGAATGGGGACATTAAGCTGTTTCAAAGCCTTAAAGATGATAACATTATAGACAAATATCAGGGGACCTTTTTACCCATAAAGAGGATCACCGCACCAGAGGCCACCCCTTCAGACTAGAAGAAAAGGACTTTCATTTGAAGCAGCGTAGGTGGACAGACATAATATCAAAGGCTATTTTGATACTAAACTCTACAGTTAGTATAGCTATGGGCATATATGGTTTGTGTTTGAAAGAGTGGAGATGTGTGTGTATGCTGGGTTTTTAATTTGGAGGGGTTGAACTTGATGGACTCGGTCTTTTTTCAACCCAATTTAACTATGTAACTGTAACAATCTACATAACTTTATGTTCTTTCGCTATCTTCAACTAAGACACCTTTAGAACTCAATTTCCCACTAGACCCACTGAATTAGTGGATTCCACGATGGAGAGCTACTTGGGTAGGGAAGACCTTCTGAAACCAGCATCTTGGTTCTAAACTATATTATGTCAGGCCTCCCCAGACCCCTTAGCCAAAGTGGGAGAGAAATGAGTCAAAGATATCCCAGAACTGGAGGAAGAATTATGGGTGGAGGCACTTAAACAGGTGCCTGACATCACAATGTCAATCAGGGACAGATGCATACAACCAACATTTTTTAACAGATTATACCTCACCCCATACAGACTTGCAAAGTCATGCCCAACAACACAAGATCAGTGTGTGAAATGTAACCAAGAGGTTGGCTCATACATACATGTGTTTTGGAGTTGCACATTTATCCAGGGATTCTGAGGAGAAGTCCTGCACTACACCTCCAACACTTTTTTTGTTCATTAATGGACCAGTAACATCAAAAACTGAAATTATTTTAACGTATTAAAAATATATCGCAGTGTCGCCCTGCACTGGTAAAACTGCAGTGTTTGCTTCAGAAGCACTACTACTGTTTATATAAATAAGCTGTTGTGTAGCCATGGGGACAGCCATTCGAAGGAGAAAAGGCTCAAGTTACACAGCAGATAGCAGATAAGCTCTGTAGAACATAATGTTATCTGTTATCCATTACTTATCCTGTGCCATATAGTCGTTTTTCAATTTCTGTTGTTGCTACTTAGCAGCTTGTGTATATGAACTATAGTAGTGTTTCTGAAACAAACAGATAAGTCGACAGTACAATGGAAAGGTAACGATCACTTTTTGCTGACTCCTGCAATGCTGAAGATGTTTCCATGCCCCACCTAAGTGATACATATGAGAATACCATGCATTATTACATTTAATTAAACTGAGGGTTTATTCTCATTCGTGCCAAAGATAAGAAATTATCAAGTCTCCCTGATAGATATCCCTTCCACAACTGCGTTTATCTGCACTATGTACAAATTCCCCTTGAGTGCAGTTACACAGAAGTGGTCAGTCTCCCTTTTGGTTTAAAATTTTCTCCTTTAATTGCTTTATTTTTTTTCTACAGGACCTTAATATAACTTCAGGTGTAACCCGTGTCTCAGTATCTGTGGCAGTGCCTGGAGTGGGTGCACAACCGCCAGCAGCCCCTATGGCAGGGACTCACAATAATGCTGCATATGTAAGTGGCCAGCAACAGGCAGTAATGAAACAGCAGCTTTTATTGGAGCAGAAGCAAAGAGAACAGAAGCAACATCTTTTGGAGCAGCATAAGCAGCAAATCCAGATGGCACAAAGACAGCAACACCTCATGGCTGAACAGGTACAGTCCATTGTCTACACTGTAGAATACAGTCATTTTATGAACTCCTTTATTATGTGATTGTTGTGAGAATTTTTCCACAATGTGACATTCAAACATCTCAGAATATGCAATGCTTTTTATTAAAGGGCCAGTTTGTTTGTATATTCTGTGGGTTTTTATATTGGTAATATAAATGCCATCTGTTTTTTTTCCAATCTTTTATGAAACTGTCCGAAAGGGCAGATCTCAATCGGGCAGGTTAAAAAAATTCACCTTGGATCGCAGCCACATCTGTGCGTTGATGCGGTCCTGTGATCCAACCACCCATATCTCCTCCATACTGATCCAATCAGATCAGCCCAATATTTCCCACCTCAATGTGGACCTATCTGGGAGAGATCCGCTCGTTTGCCAAACGAGCGGATCTCCCTGTGTGTGGCAAGCTTTAGGGACCCATTCACAAAGAATACAAATACACAAGTACACAAAGAATATAAATGTCACAGTATAAAGTTGCTTAGTAATTGTTACAACTAATTACTACATGAGGGAACAGAAACCAGTGCAACTAATATCAGATCAGCCCTGTAGTATCAGCTTATATTACAGGACAAACTAATTTTCTGCTTGATAATTTGCAACGACCCCTAAAGCTTAACTTCTCAACAGCTGTGTCACAGACACTTTCCAAGATGGTGACCCCCTGTGACAAGTCTGAAGCCCTGGATCATTGCTGCTATTGAAAAGCTGAATCTTTTGGCTGGTAAAATAAGTTATATAAAATGTGGCATTTTTTAGCCCCATTAATTTTTAGAGTTTAGTTCTCCTTTAAAGGGGTGATTCACCTTTAAATTAACTTTTTTTGTGTTGTCCAATTCTAAGCAACTTTTCATTTAGTCTTCATTGTTCATTTTTTTTTTATAGTTTTTTTTAATTTAGTTATTTGCCTTTTTCTTTGGATACTCCACAACTTTCAAATGGGGTTCACTGACCCCATCTAAAATAGATGCTTGGTAAAGCTATAAATGTATTGTTTTTGCTAATTTTTACTACTCATCTTTCTATTCAGGGCATTTTTTAATTCATATTCCAGTTGATTATTCAAATCATTGCATGGGTGCTAGGCTAATTTGGACCCTATCAACCAGATTTCTGAAATTGCAAACTGGAGAGCTGCTGAATGAAAAACTAAAGAACTCCAAAACCAAAATAATAAAAAAAATTATTAAAAAATGAAAACCAAATATTACATCAGTGATCCCCAACCAGTAGCTCGCGAGCAACATGTTGCTCTCCAACCCCTTGGATGTTGCTCCCAGTGGCCTCAAAGCAGGTGCTTATTTTTTAATTACTGGCTTAGAGGCAAGTTTTGGTTGCATAAAAAAGATGTCCTGCCAAAATTCTCTCCTGTAGCCAATCAGAGCTCTTATTTGACATCCCCATGGACTTTTTCATGCTTGTGTTGCTCTCCAACTTTTTTTTAAATTTAAATGTGGCTCACAAGCAAAAAAAGGTTGGGGACCCCTGCTCTACATCATGCTAAAAGTTAATTTAAAGGTGAACCCCTTTAAGTCAATGACGTGTATTGACCACCTCTCCATGAGGTAGCTGCCATAGTCGAAACACCCTATTGTTGGTTGGCCACAAGTTGCTTGTGCTTTCTTGTGTTATAATCCAATTTATTTGTTGCACCTTGCTGATATGACATTATTGTCTACATATTCAAACAATTATTTTACTTGAATAAATGCATTGTTGCAAATGATTATGAGCCAGTAAGGTGAAGACCCTGCTTGCAATTCTTTACAATCTTTACAACCTTAAGGTGTATGGCCACGTTACAATTAACATCTTTCCTGTGATCATTGGTCACATAGGAAACACGGACAAGGACGCTAGCTAATCTATAGGGAGCTCCATTAAAGCAAAGCATTCTATATGGGCATGGAAATTAGGTTGCAAAACCAGGAAAAGCAGATGGCAGTATACAAAGCACACCAGTAAATGAGGTTGCAACATCAGGAATCTATTGCAAGAAGTCAGCCAGAGACTATGGTCTAGGGGTTTGAGGACACAGCGTGACATTAACAGGAAACTGTCATGGGAAAACATGTTTTTTTTTTGTTTTTTTTTAAACGCATCAGTTAATAGTAGTGCTTCTCCAGTAGACTTCTGCACTGAAATCTATTTCTCAAAAGAACGGATTTTTTTTATATTTAATTTTTGAAATCAGACATGGGACTAGCCATTTTGTCAATTTCCCAGCTGCCCCAGTCATGTGACTTGTGCCAGCACTTTAGGAGGGAACTGCTTTCTGGCAGGCTGTTGAATTTCCTTCTCAATGTAACTGAATAGTACGCAGTGGGACATGGGTTTTACTATTGAGTGCTGTTCTTAGATCTACCAGGCAGCCGTCATCTTGTGTTAGGGAGCTGCTATCTGGTTATCTTCTGATTGTTCTTTTGTTGGGCTGCTGGGTGGGGGAAAGGGAGGGGGTGATATCACTCCAACTTGCAGTACAGCAGTAAAGAGTGATTGAAGTTTATCAGAGCACAAGTCACATGACTTGGGGCAGCTGGGAAATTGACAATATAGTTACATAGTTAGTTAAATTGGGTAAAGACAAAGTCCATCAAGTTCAACCCCTCCAAATTAAAACCCAGCATACTCGCATACACACACACCCCTACACTCTTTCACACAAAGAGTGTCTAGCCCCATGTCAGATTTCAAAATGAAATATTAAAAAATCTGTTTGCTCTTTTGAGAAATGGATTTCAATGCAGAATTCTTCTGGAACAGCACTATTAACTGATGCATTTGAAAAAAGAAAATTCCCTTGACAGGAACAGTAACACCAAAAAATGAAAGTTTGTTTTTAAGTAATGAAAATATCATGTAGTGCTGCCCTGTGCTGTTTAAACTGATCTGTTTGCTTCAGAAACACTACTATAGTTCATATAAACAAGCTGCTGAGTAGCAATGGCGGAAATTGAAAAACGGCTATATGGCACAGGATATAGAACATAATGTTATCTGTTATCTATTGATAACAGATAACATTATGTTCTACAGAGCTTATCTGCTATCTACTGTGCAACTTGAGTCTTTTCTCCTTTGATCACTGCCCCATGGCTACACAACAGCTTATTTATATAAACAATAGTCATGTTTCTACCAGTGCAGGGCAACACTGTTTTTATTACTTTAAAACAATTTCATTTTTTGATCTTACTGGCCCTTTAAGAGTATTGCCTTTAAATTGCACTTTCCATAGCAAATACAATTTCCCATCTTATACATTACATTTTCCTAAATACAATTCCTCAGGTAATTTTAATATAGTAAGTAATATAGTCTATATAATGTTGTGTACAAAATATAATGAAGTTTAATGCAGCTTTTTTGGCTTTGGTCTGCTGATAAAAGGATTAGTCAGAAGCTGGCTTCCTTAAAAGGCCAGTGCACGTTCAACACTACAGCTTTCAGTGAGGATATAGAGCCAGTATGACTCCTTGCTGAGAACGATGGATATCCATTATTAAAAATTTAAACTGAAGCAGTTACTGAACCCCAGTCAATAACTCAATACTAGCATATAACTCTGTGGAGAGAGGTTATTTATTGACATCAAGATCATGTATATTTATCTATGGCTATGGAAAAGTCAGAGCAGAGGATCCTAATAGTGTGGCAAAGAAATTTCATGGCATGTGTACATTGAAGTCTGTAATTATCTTTACACAGGAAAAACAGCGCCACCAACAGGAACAGCTCCAACGACATCTGACAAGACCTCCACCTCAGTACCAGGATCAGTCACATAATTCATACCCTCTGTCGGCGGTTGGACCATTTACAGGTATTGCAGGGGCAGCCGAACTTAGAAAGAAATGATTATAAATGGATTGCTTAAAAAAATTATTCAAATTACTGTGCTCCAACTTTGCACAGAGATCAACACTACTATTTCTTTAGTAGTTGAGAGAAGGGATGCACTGAATCCTGCTTCTCAGGGTTTGGCCGAATCCAGTGGTACAGATTCAGCCCAACAAAATCCAAACCCTTCTGCACCAGAAGCAGCCGCTGAGCAGGCAGAAATCCCCAATTCACAAAATTCACTTAAATTGGTGCTTGCTCTATTTCTTTTTTTCAACAATTAAGTGACTTAAAGCAACAGTGAAATCCAACAAATGAGAGTTAAAGCAATAAAGATATAATGCAGGCTTGCCATGTGCTGATAGAACTGCTGTGTTTGCTTCAGGAACACTACTACTATTTATATAAATATGTTGCCGAGTATCAATGGTGGCAGCCGTTCAAAGGAAAATAGGCTCAGGTTAGACAGTAGATAAGCTCTGTACAACATAATGGTGTTATCTGTTATATACTATTTAACTTGTGAAATATAGCCTTTTTCAGTTTCTGCCATTGCTACACAGCAGCTTGTTTATATGAACTGTAGTAGTGATTCTGAAGCAAACAGATCAGTATTAACTGTGCAGGGCAACAGTACATTAAAACACTTGATGTTACTTTTCCTTTACAGGTGGCCATATGGGTCATAAGTTTGCTTTTGAATCTGAGGATCAAAAGCAAATTAACTGAAGTTATGTCCCGTATGGCCCACCTTAAAGTTGCCATCAATGCAAAGATCCACTCGTAATCCAAACGATCGGATTACGACTAGCGCAATGATTTTCCAACGGGTCGGTCCGAAGAAAATCCAACCTTCCCCATCGATATCGTGTCCAGATATGTCCGGAAGACCAGTCGGAAGCCCCCATACATGGGGTGATAAGCGGTCAAATTGGTCTAAACGACCGATATCGCCATCTTTATCTGCCTGTGTATGGCCAGCTTAACTCGTACTTAGAGAGCTGAAAATAAGGAAGTTTGGTTCTCGCTATACTGTTTGACATCTGTTCACTCCAGCCTTTATACATAACATTTTTGGCTAACTATATTAGAAACTTTTTTTTTATTTTGCACAACTTATCTATTTATCCATTTTTTATTTTTTTATCCTTTAAGAGGAGGTTTGAATATGCTGGCACACAGAAAAGTTTAACTGACATTGTAGTAATAGTTTAAATTGTTAAACTGAGTGAGATGTGAATTTTTTTTGAGAGATCTATATTTATAGCACAGTAAGTTAGGATGAAAAAAGACCATTGTCCATCAAGTTTGACTTTGAAAATCTATATAAAACCTGCCTAACTGCTAGCTGATCCAGAGGAAGGCAAAAAAGACCCTTATGAAAACCACTTTAGTTCGCCTTAGGGGAAAACATTCCTTCCTAACTCCAAGATGAGGCTAAGGCCAGACGGGGAGATTCGGGGGCATTTTGTCGCCTGGCGACTTCTCGCCGCGACTTGTAGCCCCCGAACCTCCCCGAATAGCCAAGTCCTAGGGCGCACCGGCGTTGCTTGAAAACGCCGGCGCCTATTCACACGGAGCGGCACGATTTTTGAAATCGCTCCAAATTGACTCGCGAGGCAAGAAGTCGCCAGGCGACAAATTGCCCCCGAATCTCCCCGTCTGCCCTAGCCCTGACCTGTCTCTGGATCAACTTGTACTGAATTGTCTTCTTAAAGCTATCTGATGTATCAGGGAGAGAATGTTGTATTTTCACAGCTCTTACTGTAAATAAAACCCTTCCGAATATTTATAGACTCTCCACTTTCTTCTAGGATCCTCTACAGTTATATCTGTAGTGAATAATATTTCACAGCCCACCTCTGGCAGCCCTCGGATGTTTACTCAGGCACAACAAATGATGCAGATTGGTGGAGGTCATACAGCTGTTCCACCATTGCCTTCTGGTTCTAACTCTCAAGACCGTTCTGTTTCCCAGTACCCCAGTCTCCAGACAGTGCAGCGTGGTGGTATGTATAGCATGGGATCTGGTCTCCCGCAGATAGTAGGAAATCATGCAACGCAAAATAACATACCAAATGGTCAATCACAGATACAGAGACAAGCAAGTAATCCTCTCCCTTCTGGCTATGGACCGAATCCCATGGGAAACTCTGGGTTACCACAACAAAACAACAAATTGGGAATGAATACTGCTGTGTCAAAGGCCCAGATTCCAAGAATGCCTTCTGCCATGTCTTTACAGAACCCTACATGGCCAAATCAAGGCATGCAGAAAATAAACACTCAATCCCAAGCAAATACTGGTTTGGGTTCATTCAGTGCGGCTAGTGCCCCTTTTCATCTCCAGCAGACTCACCACAAATTGGGCAACCAACAGTTTGGCCAAGGCATGCCACAGGTTGGTCTTGCAGCCAATCGACCCATGACATCGATAAACCCGTCTGTTACTGGTCAGATGATGCCAAATATGGCATCCCAGCAAAGGACAAACCCTGCAAGTCAGCAACCACAACCCAGTAAGCAGGTCCTACCAGTGATGAACCAGACTGTGGCAGATCTAACAGCATTTAGCCAGAATACTGGACAACAGATGACGAATAGAGCTGGACTCCGTTGTAATCAAAATTACCAGGTGAGATCTGCTAGTCAGGACATGCCATTTGGGTATAGCAATCAACCTGGCAATAGTGGGCTACAGAATTTGTCTGGTGATGCTGACCTGTTTGACTCTTTACTGAAAAACAGGACGTCCGAAGAGTGGATGAATGACTTGGATGAATTGCTTGGCAATCATTGATATTGGGGTGGATATTTCTTTTACTCTTACTTAGCTCACACCATTTTCAAATATTTTGGTAAATTTTTATTAATAAAAAATAAAGTACAATAAAAAAAATTGTAAAATACATTTGGACCAAAAAAACAATGCCACTGAGATGTTGGTGAGGCTGGAATGCAAACTACAACGCTTGCATAATTTTTCCATTTTCTTACAGTTAATGCCTGGGTGAGGGAATCTCTGCTTCTCACTGTGTCATTGAACTTGACAGGAAACACTGTCTGTTCAAATGCTCTATGTTCTATGGTGTGCACAAGATATTTGGCAGTATAAGCATTTGCTTAAAGGTCCATATTATTACGACAAAATGTCTAGGTGGTCAGATAAAGTTGCCCTTGTGTCTTTATCTTGGCTGGTGCCAGGAATATCATGTACCATGTCACACTTAAATGGAGTAGTTTTTCAACCAGCATTCATACCTAAATATCGTTTTTATTCTTTTCCTTAGATTTGGTTTTACAAGTGTCCTTTCTAATATTACAGTGGTTACTAAAACAATACTACATATCTGCACAAAGGAAATACATTTATTCAGTGAACGGTCTCTCTGCAGGCTTTTCTTTGTGAAAAAGCGAGACTGTATATATAATTAATAAGTCGTTGCAACAGATTATGGTATAATCGATGCTAGACAGAACAGTAGAAATCAGTTTAGGACTATTTAGTTGCCAGTACACAGCATGGCTGTTCTGCTGTAATCTGTCCGCCCTTTTACCACCAAGGAAAGTGGTGGCACTGAAATGCTTTAAAGTAGAGTCCTGCGCGGGTCCATTTTTTGGGACCCGTACCCGACCCGTACCAGCTACCCGCATTCTTACCAGCTTGGACCCGCGACCCGTACCCGAAACCCAAGATCCGCAACCCGGACCCGCGACCTGCTAACCATCAAGAATAAGGAAGTGCTGTCATTGTAAACCGGAAGTGACATCATCGGAAGTAGCCGTGATCAGAAAAAAAAGGAGTAAAACAGGAAGTGCTGTCAATCTAAACCGGATGTGACATCATCAGAAGTAGAAATGCTAAGAAAAAGGAGTAAAAATCGCTATAGCGAGGATCCGCGACCTGACCCTCAACCCGCCAACCTGCAGAACCACCGGCCCGCTTCTATACCCGCACCCAGAAATTCTACGAGCAACCGGCAGGGTCCCGCGGGGTTTTGCGGGTAACCCGCGGGTACCCGACCCGCTGCAGGACTCTACTTTAAAGGATTTGTTCAGTATAGATAGGCTATGCAAAATAAAAAATGTTTTCAATATAGTTAGTCAGATGTAATTTATAAGGCTGGAGTGACTGGATGTCTAACATACTAGCCAGAACACTACTTCTTGTTTTGCAGCTCTCTTAGTTTCCACTGCTTGGTTTCCAGACAGTTGCCAATCAGAGACTTGGAGGGGGGGGGGGCAAATGGTCCATGTCTGTTACTTTTGAATCTGAGCTGAATGCTGAGGATCAATTGCAAACTCACTGAACAGTTTATGTCCCATGTGCCCCCCCTTCAAGTCGCTGACTGACTAGGAGCTATAGAGCTTAAAAGCAGGAAGTAGTGTTATGTTTGACATCCAGTCACACCAGCCTTTATACGTTACATTTTTGGCTAACTAACTATATTAGAAACGTTTATTATTTTGCACAAACTATTTATTTTTACACTGAACTGTTCCTTTAAGTATGCACTTACTGTGCTATACATCCCTGTGCTATTTTATTATGGAACTATAGCATACGTGGTGAATGAACAGCATTTAAGCATTAACATCCCATCATTTCTAAATATTCTCTCCCTGCCGTTTACCTTATAGGTTTGACAATAAGAGTTGTTTGGAGTAAAACGTGGGGTAATGTCATACATGATAACCTTTTCTATAATAACGCAATCATTGAATAAAGAATAATAGCATAGATACAGTTGACTGTTACATAATAAAAGAATTACATCGATTCTCAGAGTGTTGTAAAAATATACTTTTTATATGCTCACCAGAGACGGGTGTGTGTGCAACATTTTGGTTAGGTAATTGTTGCATTTGGCTGAAAGTGTGTTTTATCTAACCTGTATTATATGCATAAGCACTTGCTATCTTGCTTGATTTTCCTTACTGTGTGCTCAAAACATTTCTTCTTTGAGTATATACAGTATTTCATATGAGTAAGAGAGAGAAGTCTTCAGGACAGTATTCTTTAAAGTAATGTGACCATTTTCACACTCTTTTATAAGTGAGAAATTTTAATACAGTTATAGGATCTGTTATCCGGAAATCCATTAACAAGAAAGCTTCGAATTACACATTATAAAGATTAATTTTTAAAAAATGTTTTATTTTTATCTGTAATAATAAAACCGTGCCTTGTACTTTATCCCAACTAAGTTATAATTAATCGGTATTGCAGGAGTGCCCATGCTTTAGTAATGTGGGGTCTACTTTGAGTGATGTTGTTCCATTATGATCTACATCCATAATATCACTGTTAGTATTCTGTTCCATGGAAAATATATTAATGTGTAAGAGAATTTTTATTACTATATTTTAAAAACAACTATTTCTTATGTAGCTTTAACAGAATAAATATCTGAATTAAAAGAATAGAACAGAAGGGTAATCTAGTCAAGCTGTTTGTTGACAGTGTCTGGAGATCTACTGATCACCAACTAAAGGTCTACTGGTAGATCTACCTTTTGGTCACCACTGCCTTGTTGGAAGCAAAACAATCCTATTTGGTTCAATTAATGTTTAAATGATTTTCTAGTAGACTTAAGATATGGAAATCCAAATTACAGTGTATGTGAATCAGCAGAAAAGAAGATGGGGAGCTACTGGGGCATCTTTGGAGACACAGATCTTTACTGCTAACGGGATGTGGGTTGCCTGGGGCTGTTACAGAAGCCCAAAACATAATGTGCAACATCTATAACCTACTTGTTTAGTTTAACTTTATTGTCCTTTAAGGCAAGCCTTGCGACATTTCAGAATCTTGTTTGTGTACCAGAATGGGGGACCTGATATCCATCCCCATGCACTGGTTACACAATTAAATGGTTCAGAGAACTGGTGAATGTGGGGAGAGCAGTGACATCTAGAAAGTGTTTAATGGAAAGTGAAAGTAACTGCTTGCCCCACCTCTATGACTACGGCATAGAGGAGGGGCAGCCAATATTTGTTTGACAGCAGAGATATTTAAAGGAACATTAACACAAAAAAAAATGAAAGTGTCTTAAAGTAAAGAAAATATCATGTATTGTTGCCCTGCGCTGTTAAAACCGATCTTTTTCTTTAGAAAAACTACTATAGTTCATATAAACAAGCTGCTAAGTAGCAATGGCCTAAATTGAAAAACGGCTAGGATAAGTAATGGATAACAGATAGCAGATAAGCTCTGTAGAACATAATGTTATCTGCTGTGTAACTTGAGCCTTTTCTACTTTGAATGGTGCCCCCATGGCTATACAGCTTAACAGCTTATTTATAAGCAGTTATTTATTACCAGTGCAGGGCAGCACTGCATTATATTTTTATTACTTTAAAACAATTAAATTTTTTTGATGTTACTGGTCCTTTAAATACGTTTACAACAGCTATTAAAATTGAGTTTGAACCAATATACCTATCCAACTTTCTTGCTTTGCTACTGGATAGTACTGGCCGACTTCAACCATCTCTGAGTAAATTGTATTCTTGCCCTTTGGTTTTCCATTTATTTTAGTGCTTCCGCATGGAGAAGACTGCATAACAATGAGATTCTAGTTTGTCTTTCTCCCCCACGAAGAAAACCCCACACTCTGCTGCAGTATAAAAATATACACTGATTATTAAAATTAATTGTTCTTTGCCAGGGGATTCACTTTCAAAAACCTTTTTTTGTTTTGTTTCCTAATTGGGACTTTGATAGTGCTATGCTTACATTTTAATTCTTCTAATTTAGTTTCTTCCCATTCTGATTACAAGGTGCACATTATCTCCTGAAAATAGTAGCACAGTAGTAGGATAAGAGTAACAGCCAGGGAGACTTGCTGTAGCACATGCTGCACTCTTGTAAAGTAAGGATGCCTCTGGAGTTCTCCTGCACTCACAATTTATTTACTTTTGTGAGAAAACTCTTGAGCGACCATAACAAACTGCTGCCTTCGTAGTTCATTACTCATAGGATTGAAAATAAATGTAAATTGCAAAATAGCTCCTCTCCACTTTCAGTAAGTTTAGATTAATTGTAGTGGTTTACATCTCGTGTGTGTGTATATATATACAGGTAGGAGGTGATGCAAACAACTTGGTAAAAAATAAATAAAGTTTCCAACGTTTCGCTCCCACACAAGGACCTTTTTCAAGGAGACCTTGTAATAAACTTTTTAATTTTTTACCAAGTTGTTTGATCTGCAAATCCTTTGAGTTCCATCACCTCCTACCTGCTATGAAGTTTTTATGAGCACCCAGGTATTATCTGGTATCAGGGTGTGTGGCCCATATTTGCATTTTTTTTTTATATATATATATATATATATATATATATATATATATATATATATATATGCATCCTGCTATTCTCAAAGACAGGCACAGTAGCTTGGTAGCACTTCGTGACTACAACTACTTTAATGTACTTGGCCTTTATAGAATGAATCTCTATGTTCCATGGCTGAGATTGTGTATGTAATGGGTGAGGTTATAGAATTTACTCATGGGCTGAATAGTAAAACAGCTTTTTTGTCCTGTGTCTTCAGTGGGGAATGCAAATGCCCTACATGTCCAGATTAATTTGCATTAGTTGTACAGCACCAGCTCAGAACTCAGATTAGTAATTGGATCTCTACTTGTAGGAAAACTATTTGGGGATATAGGGAAAAACATTATTCTTTACCAAGAACTGGGAATCTGCCTCTGAATTGCATATTTTCTTTTCCAGTTACCTGAAACCCTATGAATGATTTCTCCCCAGCAACACCATGATTAAATCACAAATGTGCCTTTTGTCAGATGTTTGCATTGATACCCCAGTAATCACATGGCTATGATCTTGGTGGTAGGGTTTTAAACTTGAACGCACATCTCTTTATCAATGGGCAAAATTGTCATTGACGACCTTTCAGTCTGTGGCAATTTCAAAGGTGGTAAATATTCGATAGGGCATTGTTTCAGTTTTATACAATAATTTTATGGAGTCCATAAGTCTGCTGTATCTGTTTTAAGTTAACGTTGCAAATCTGCAACGCATATTATAGTTGTACAGACATGGGATCTGTTATCTGGAAAGCTCGAAATTATGGGAAGGTCATCTCCCATAGACTCACAATGTAATCAAAGAATTCTAATTTTAAAAAATGGCTACCTTTTTTCTATGTAAGATGTAATTAATCATTATTGGAGACACAACCATGCTATTTAGTTTAATTCATGTTTTAATGCCTTTTTAAATGACCAAGCCCCAAACATTCTGGATAACCGATCCCATACCTGTATATTTGCACGTTTGCTGGCTAATCTAAGTGGTTTGTTGAACAGCATAAACAAACTACATGATAAGTATGATCCAGTGCTCACTTTTTATTAGTTTCTGCTTACTACCATTTAAGATCCTTTTGCTGTTAAACTTTACCCATTTTGCAATGGCACCCTCGTTATATTTCCAGGTTTGGCCTGTGCTTTCAGGCAGGTGGTACATGGATGGTGTGGCACCCCTGCTCCACAACCCCTACTCAAGAAATAACACAAACACATTTTTGGGGATTGAAACAAGCAAAAAGCATGTCTATTCCATAAACTCATGTTGAATAAGGGGTATTAGTCACAGCAAGACATGAATGAGCACAATTCCATATCTGTGTGTTGCCTACCTTCAAATGAGAAGGAAAGTCACAATAGCTTAGGGTTACAAAAATTAGCCACTCCCACATTATTATAATCACTTGACTAATACCCCAGGCTGGTGCTCCCCAGGCTGGCTGCCCCAGCCTAGGGTTCTTCTTATGGTGGTATCTGATCTGCCCTATAAAATCATAGCTTGGAGCCGAATCTATCTCAGGGATTCTTAAGAGGAAATAATTATAAGCTACTTTTATTGTGGGCTGTCTTATTTGTGTAATAACATTTGGACTTTTAAGATTTGCTTATGTTTTAGCCAAACCAAATAAAACTGCAAGACAAACCAGATGGCCTTCCTTGAAATGCTGTTCAACTGTGGCCCTGAATAACTTAATGGACCAGTCAGTAAGATAGGGTTGCTGCCTCACCCCTTTAAGGTCTCTTCCAGACGAGCGTCTGAAGCTGCTCTCCACTGTGTTCCAGTTTTACTCGTTCAGCCACAGGGGAGAGCAGCAGTGGGGCTGTACTCACACAGGGGCATGTAGACGCCGAACGCAGGTTGAGACGCAACATGCCTACATGCGACTGTGTTAGTACAGCCCCACTGAAAAATATTTAAGGCATCTACTGCTGCACTCCCCTGCGGCAAAATGCAAAAAACTGGAATGCAGGGGTGTGCAGCTTCATACGCTCGTCTGGAAGAGACCTAAAACCGAACACATATGGAATCCACAGCCTCGTGGCTAATTATTTATTTAGATGCATGGCTAAACCTAAATCCGTTCTGTCTGCAGCATGCATCTAAATGAATTGCTAATTAGTCATGTGGACTGTGGATTCCAAAGGGGTAAGGGGGTAACCCTACAGTAAGACCATAAAAGTAACATTTTATTTAACTGAGTTTGGTCATTTTCTGGCATTACATGCTTTTATTTTATTTGATGTACTCATTCTATATTCACATAGAAAGCCAAGCATTTGTTTCTCTTACTGTGTACAAACTAAAAACATTTTATTGTACATGGTTTATCTGTTATCAACTCTGTAAACATGCACCTTTGTAGTCCTATATTTGGACTTGAATGGCTGTGACCACAGATAATAACAGCTTCTTTATATTCAACTGTAGTAGTGCTATTAAAGCAAATGAAGTGTTTATCATTGCAGGATAAACTGCATTCGGTTTTCATGTATAAAACCATTTTTTTTTTTTACTTTTTCCTTTGGTATAACAAGTCCTTTAAGCATTAGCTTTGCAATAGTCTTACTTTACCCCTGCTTTCAGTAGTGCGATTATAACTGAAATACCTCAATATTTATCAAGTCCCCTTTTCATTGTAAATTCTTTCTCTTCCAAGTATAATCAAACCATTTCACTGCCAGTAATCATTCCAATTCATTTCAGTTCCTCTGTATCAAGCACCATTAACAAGGCAATAAAATATCACCTCTACCCTTAAAGAGCAGTTTGGACAAGGTCATTAGCATCATAAATGAGTATGAGGGGTTTATTTAAGTAACTGTTCCTCTTGTGTAAATAAATGTTTACACTTTTATATTAAAAGAGAAGAATTTGATCCTGACTGTATATTTTTTACTTTTATAATAGATTTTTAAAAACTGTAGTTATGTATATATATTTTTTCTTTTTTTCTTGAGAATAGGGAATGTATATACATTTTCCCTTGTAAATTTTGTCTTGAGTATTTGGAGTTTTTTTAAGTCTTTGAAAAAGTGTTTAAAAAAACTTTATTCTTGTACCACAAATATGGCTAAAACCAACTTCTGTTCTGCCATTGAAAATAAAGTATTTTGTTAGTGTATTAAACGTTTGTGTTTTATTTTGCTGAGTGATATTTATTTGGGGGGGGTATGCTTCTAATGAAAATGGGTCTCCTGCATGAAATACTGATGTGGGATCAGTTGTCCAGAAACAGTTATTCAGAAAATTCCGATTAAGGAAGGGCCATCTCCCATAGACTCCATTTTATCCAAATAAAACAAATTTGCTGCATAAATTTGGGCACCCTAACAGAGATTACATCAATATTTGAGCCTCCTTTTGCAAATGTAACTTCCTCTAGATGCCTCCTATAGAGGTGGTGGTATATGTGACCATTCTTCCATACAAAACCGCTCCAGTTCAATTAAATTCAATGGCAAATCATCCCATAGATTTTCGATGATCTTCAAGTTGGGAGACCGTGACAGCCATTCCAGAATATTGTACTTCTCCATCTGCATAAATGCCTTTGTAGATTCCGAAGTGTGTTTAGGGTCATTGTCTTGTTGTGTAACTTTAACTTTGTTTCTGAGGCTTGAACATTATCCTGAAGAATTTGTTGATATTGGGTTGAATTCATCTGACCTTTGACTTTAACAAGGGCCCCAGTCCCTGAACTAGCCAAACCGCCACACAGCATGTTCTTCTACCATGCAAATATCTTTTTGTTATGACTAAATAACTTAATTTTGATCTCATTAGTCCAAAGCACTTTATTCCAAAATGACTGTCGCACAACAAGCAACTTCTTTGTGGCATGAGTGCGGAAAGGGCTTCTTTGTCATCACCCTGCCATACAGATGTTCTTTGTGCAAATTGCGCTGAATTGTGGAACGATATACAGATACACTGCAGCAGGTCTTTGGAGGTGATATTTGTGTTGTCTGCAACCAGTCTCACAATCCTTCTCATATCTCCTGTATTTTTCTTGGTCTGCCAGACCTAGGTTTTGCAGCAACTGTGCCTGTGGCTTTCCATTTCCTTATTCCATTCTGTACAGTTGAAACTGACAGTTTTTTTTATTATCTCTTTATTTTGCATTTTTCAAATATATATCAAACAATATTCATCTTTATGTGATCAGTAGTTTTTATGAACTTTTGTATCAAATGGTTGTAACAAGAAAGGGGGAGGGTCAAAATAAAAAAAAATAAAAAAAAAAGGAAAAAAAAGGGGGGGGAGATATTGAGGTAATAACAGTACATATTATTACTTTAACATTAATAGTTTGTTTACTACAAAGTTTATATACTAATGATTAAGGTTTAGCACCGATCACGCCCACACCAGGCAAAGCATGGAACATGTTCTATGTAACATAAAGTTTAAGATATGTCTCTCCTGTCATTGTATCAGTTTAGGTTTTGTATTTTGTACTTTTCCCAAGGTTCCCAAATTTGTTTATGTTCTTCTAATTTGTCCAATGATAAGGCTGAGAGATAAGTTAGGGATTGTACATGATCTATACGGATTTTAGTTTGTGATATCTGTAAGGTGCTGGATAGCCAGTTCAGTGCAATTGTCCATCTTGTTGCTGCGAAAATATGTGAAAGTAATTTATTTTGTAATTTGGTGAGGTTCCTTAGTGGTAAGCATAATAGGGCATTGTTGTAATCTGGCTGAAGTTGTGTGTTGAAGATTTGTGAGGCCATTTGGAAGATGTTAGTCCATAGCAAGAACACAATTGGACAAGTCCACCATGAATGTAGATACGTTCCTCTTTCCTGGCAGCTCCTAAAACATGAGTCTGGATGAGTTGGTTTATATTTGTGTTTTTGGACCGGGGTTGTATACCATCTCAAAATGACTTTGTATGCTGTTTCTTTAATATTAATATTTGGTGAGAGATGTTGTATGGAATTCCAAACTTTCTTCCATTTGGAGGTGGAAATTGTAGTAGAGAAATCTTTTTCCCATGCTTGTATATATTTTGGGACTTTATCTGGATTGTTTTCATTTAGCTGAGCATAAATTAAGGAGATCATGTGTGCTGTGTAGTTTGGATTTCTACGTCTGGATTCAAAGAAGGAGTTTTCTAATGATGGTTTGGAAGTATGTTGTTTGTTGTAGAAGTGCAGTAATTGGTTGTATCTGTATATTTCTGTATTTGGCATATTGTAGGATTCTTGAAGAAGGGTTCTTGATATGAATCCTCTCGAGGTGAGTAAATCTTTTATTGTATGGAAATTGTTGCTTGACCACCAAGTGTAAAATGAAGGAGATAATCCTGGAGGAAAGTCCAGATTGCCTATTATTGGTTGCATGTTACTATGTGTTTTGTGTTTTAGGATTTTCTGCTTCACTGAGTTCCATATTTGTATATGTAATCTTATAATTGTGTTATCTATACTGTAATGACTAGATTTTTCATTAATAAGCCAAAGTAATGCTGAAGTCTTGATTGGAGAAATAGTAGCATTCTCAAAGTCTACCCATGGTATGGTGTTGGGTGTGGAGTGCCAAAGGACTGATTGCGCTAATCTGGCAGCTTTATAGTATGTCATGAAATGAAACTGACAGTTTAAGGCTAAGGCCAGACGGGGAGATTCGGGGGCATTTTGTCGCCTGGCGACTTCTCGCCGCGACTTGTAGCCCCCGAACCTCCCCGAATAGCCACTTACCTAAGCGCACCGGCGTTGCTTGAAAACGCCGGCGCGTATCCACACGGAGCGGCGCGCTTTTTGAAATTGCTCCAAATCTTAAACTGTTTGTATAAACAAGAATATTCCAAGCTCTATGTAAAGAATTATAAGTTTAATGGAACATTTACTGAATGATAACACAAATCCTGCTTATAAGCAAAATGGTGGTGGGGCTGTTTGACGTGATAAATAACTCATAGCAACCAATCAGCGTATCATGTATTTTTGGGCACCCTTTTAAACCCAATGACGCTATGTTGGTCACTTTGCTTTTTACATGTATGAGATCTGTTATCCAGAAAGCTCCATGTTGCGAAAAGACATTCTCACATAGACTCCATTTTATACATATAATCCAACTTTAAAAAATTATTTCCTTTTTCTCTGTAATAAGAAAACAGTAGCTTGTACTTGATCCAAACTAAGCCTATTGGGTTTATTTAATGTTTAAATGATGGATATAAGGGATAAACATCCAAATTACAGAAAGACCAGTTATCCAGATACCCAAGGTCTTGAACATTCTGGATGCATTCCGGCATAGACTTGCTTCTGGTGACATCACATACGGTTAACAGTGACAGAACTTCTGGTTTAGCAGGTGCAGGGCTAGGGGTACAGTAAAGTGAGATATTTGGGTTTGGGGTAGCGGGTCTGGGTAGTGGAGCATAGTGGCAGGTGAGGGTCAGTGTATAGGTCAGCAGGTCCGTGTCAGGTACAAGTCTGCCTGATTGGACCTGTTCCGGATTCTACCTTTTACTATAACTCTCAGGATCTTTGGGGACTGTTATAGTAACATAAGTTAGGTTGAGAAAAGACACTTGTTCAACCCTTTAACTTTTTTTTTAAATCTGCCTAACTGCTAGTTGATCCAGAGGAAGGCAAAAAACCCCATCTGAAGCCTCTCTAATTTGCCTCAGAGGGGGAAAAACATCCATCCTTCCTTTCTGACTTCAATATGGCAATCAGACTAGTCCCTGGATCAACTTGTACTATTAGCTATCTCCCGTAACTCTCACTTGCTAAAAAGCCATCCAATCCTTTGCTAAAAAGCTATCTAATGTATCAACCTGTACGACTGATTCAATGGGAGACTTCTACTGTAAAAAAACCCCTTCTGAATATTTTGGCGGAACTGCTTTTCTTCTAATGGGAATGGGTGACTTTGTGTGAGTTGGAAAGACTGGTAAATAAAACATTAGAGAGATTATTATATGGTCCCCTTAAATATTTATATATTATCATAACACCCCTTAATCACCTCTTCTCCAGCATGAACGTCCCCAATTTGGCCATTCTTTCCTTATAGCTCAGAGGGGGAAAAATTCCATCCGGACTCCAAGACTAGTCCCTGGATCAACTTGTACTATGAGCTATCTTCAATAACCCTGTATTGACTCACTTGCTAAAAAACCATCCATCCCCTTCTTAAAGCTATCTAATGTATCAGCCTGTACAAGTGATTCAGGGAGCGAATTCCACATCTTCACAGCTCTCGCTGTAAAAAACCCCTTCCGAATATTTAGGTGGAACCTCTTTTCTTCTAATCAGAATTGGGTAACTTGCGTCAGCTGGAAAGACCTACTGCTAAATGAAGCATTTGAGAGATTATTATATGATCCCCTCATATATTTATTAATAGTAGTCATATCACCCCTTAAGCCCTTCTTCTTCAGCGTGAACATCCCCCATTTGGCTATTCTTTCCTCGTAGCTAAGATTTTCCATACCTTTTACCAGCTTAGTTGCCCTTCTCTGTATCCTCTCTACAGGGCTGGACTTGAAGGAAAAGGGCCCTTAACCATGGGCGTTTTTAACCTGCGCTCCCCTGTGTCGCGTTTTGCTGCGTTCAGCCGCAGGGGAGCGCAGGTGTAGATACACCTCATTCTTTTCAATGAGGTTGTACCCACGCGACGCGTGTAAGCGCCGAACACAGGTTCAGACGCTACATGCTGCATTTTTCCTGCGTTCGGCGCCTACATGTGTTCATGTGAGTACAGCCCCATTGAAAATAATTGAGTGCGTCTATACCTGCGCTCCCCTGCGGCTGAACGCAGCAAAACGCAACGCAGGTAAAAACGCCCGTGTGTAAGGGCCCAAAAGCAGCCCATGTATTCACGCACATGCAAAGCATGATTTATTTTTTCAACCCCAATGTTAACTAGAACCAGTGGTTATGAACAGATATTTTGAGTCCATTACCATATAATCCCCAACAATATTATACACCCTATGTGCTGGAACTGTAAACAAATAGCAACAAGTATACCATACACCCTGGCAGATAAGACTTTAATTACCATGTATATCACAGGGCCAAAGTGTGGCACACTTGAAGAGACTACGCTAACTCATGCAATTAATGCTACATATCACAGTTTTCTATACAGGCTGAAGTGATTGTTCTGAGCATGGATCCTCCAGATGCCAATGTACCTATCATAAGTGATTGGGTAGATAGCAGGCAACTCTAATATTACTAACTGAAGTTGGTCAGAATTCCTGGTTCCACCCAGATGCAATATGCACTAACAAATGCAGGCATCGGCTTAGCTCTGGCTAGCTGTTATGGACAGCTCACTTACATTTCTAAAGTGAGTTGCTCATTTACATATTAAAGACCAACCTATTTTGCATTTTTAGGTGAGCAGCCCATTGGGAAATTGCCCAAACCCACAGATTGCCAGTCCTGGCCTGCCTCTCTAAAATAATAATGTCTTGTTTGAGTGATGGAGACCAAAACTGCACAGCATATTCTAGATGGGGACTTGCAAGTGCTCTATAAAGTGGAAGAATGACCCCATCCTGCTGTGACTCTATGCCCTTTTTAATAGGGATGCACCGAATCCACTATTTTGGATTCATCCGAACCCCCGAATCCTTCCCGAAAGATTTGGCCGAATACCGAACCAAATCCGAACCCTAATTTGCATATGCAAATTATGGGTGGGAAGGGGGAAACATTTTTTACTTCCTTGTTTTGTGCCAAAAAGTCACGTGATTTAGCTCCCTGGCCCTAATTTGCATATGCTAATTAGGATTCGGATTCGGTTCGGCCCGGCAGAAGGATTCGGCCGAATCCGAATCCTGCTGATAAAGGCCGAATCCTGGCCGAATCCTGAACCGAATCCTGGATTCGGTGCATCCCTACTTTTTAATACAGCTCAAGACCTTATTTGACCTCGATGCTGCTGATGCTGACTGCCATTTCTTGCTACAGCCAGAAATACACACTCACACTTGCACACAATCACGCATATTTTTGGGGGATCAGGGGGGCCACACACATTCACAGCACTTACACTTGCACCCAACATGCAATTAGTCAATCGATAATGGATTTGCATAGTGAAGTCCAATTAAAGGAAAATGTTACCCCCGAACAATGTAGGTCTCTATAAACAGATATTGCATAAAACAACTCATATATAAAACCCTGCTTCATGTAAATAAACTATTTTCATAATAATACACTTTTTTAGTAGCATGTGCCACTGGGTAATCATAAATAGAAAATAGCCATTTTAAAAAATAAGGACAGCCTCCTGGGATCCTAGGACCCAACAGTGCACACAAACATACCAAACAAATATAAAGTTAGGTCACATGAGCTAATTAACAGACAGAGTTGTCTTTTGCTTCAACACTTCTTCCCTTTACAGTTAAAGTTTAAATATTTCTGGTCAGGTGATCTCTGAGGCAGCACACAGACCATCACGAAATGGTGGTTCAACACAGTAAATAGAGTGCTCACCTGTTACTCTCTTAACCCTTTCGGGTGTCTGGTGCTTCACAGCATATAAGTCCCCCTGCTCCGGGACAAAACAATCACTATGCAAAATCCAAAGTTGCTGAGGCACACAGATCCGTTGCAGTGAATAAAAAAATGATTTTATTGACTCATGGTAGACCTAAAATATGGCAACGTTTCGGGCCACTCCGGACCCTTCATCAAGCTTCCACACTTCTTCCTGTTCGAGTTTAAATATTTCTGGGCAGGTGATCTTTGAGGCAGCACACAGATCATCATGAAATGGTGGTTCAAGGCAAGAGCTGTAAAGGGGCAATATTTACTTAAATATATATACCAGGTAGGTAAGATTATTTAACATGTCACTTGATTTGATATAAATCTGTTGCTCAAAAATTCATTTTCGGAGTATAGTTTTCCTTTAAGGGTATATAAGTGGCAGGACTATTATTACATCCCAGGTGCGTGACTTTACATGTAAAAACATTAAATCTCATTTGCCACTTAGCTGCCCAGATTGCCAGTTTGTCAAGATCCTGTTGCAAGGATGCCACATCACAGGATCTCATCTCAAACACTGATACATCATTTACAACACCCTCCACTAAGTCATTAAAGGAACAGTAACACCAAAAAATTAAAGTGTTCCAAAGTAAAGAAAATATCATGTAGTGTTGCCCTGTGCTGTTAAAACTGATCTGTTTGCTTCCGAAAGACTACTATAGTTCATATAAACAAGTTGCTAAGTAGCAATGGTGGAAATTGAAAAACTGCTATATGGCACAGGATAAGTAATGGATAACATAACATTATGTTCTACAGAGCTTTTCTGCTATCTGCTGTGTAACTTGAGCCTTTTCTCCTTTGAATGGCTTGCCCCCTTGGCTACACAACAGCTTATTTATATAAACAATAGTACTGCTACTGAAGCAAACACTGCAGTTTGACCAGTGCAGGGCAACAATGCATTATATTTTTATTACTTTAAAACTATTTAATTTTTTGATGTTACTGGTCCTTTAATGATCAAGTCAAATAAAAGTGGACCCAATATCAAGCCCTGAGGGACCGCACTAAGAACCTTACTCCAAGTAAAGAATGTACCATTAACAACCACCCTCTGTACCCAATCCTGTAGCCAGTTTCCTATTCATGTGCAAATGATTTCATTAAAGGAACAGTTCAGGGTAAAAATAAAAACTAGGTAAATAGATAGGCTGTGCAAAATAAAAAATGTTTCTAATATAGTTAGTTAGCCAAAAATGTAATGTATAAAGGCTGGAGTGACTGGATATCTAACATAACAGAATATAACACAACATCCTGCTTTTTAGCTCTCTAAATCTGAGTTAGTCAGTGACTTGAAGGCGGGCCACATGGGACATAACTGTTCAGTGAGTTTGCAATTGATCCTTAGCATTCAGCTCAGATTCAAAAGCAACAAAAGAGAGCTGAAAAGCAAGAAGTAGTGTTCTGTTCTCTGTTAGACTTACAGTCACTCCAGCCTTTAAAAATTACATTTTTGCCTAACTAACTATATCTGTTTGTGCCAAAAGTAAATGTGGTTGCTGAAAGATATAAATTCTGCCAACGTGGACAGTGTAATGGTGAATCCACTGAACATTTTGTAGCAGCTTTAAGAGAGCTGGTTGTTACCTGTGAGTTTGGGAATCTAACAGATGAAATACTAAGAGACCAAATAGTGGAAAAAACAAACTTCCCACCTATTCGAGAGAGACTGCTCCTAGAGCAAGATTTAACCCTTGAAAAGGCTATTACAGTTGCTAGCC
>CM044435.1:13372141-13404110 GCA_024363595.1 Xenopus borealis | reverse complement strand
GGTAAATTGCGTGTTATGTGCGTGTTATGTGCATGTATGTGCGTGTGCAAGTGTTTGTGATCACCCCGAGTGTATATGACCCCTAATCCCCAAAAATGTATATGTGTAAGTATAGATCTAAGTGTACTATAGTGTAATATGTGTGTGTTTGTGTGTTAGTGTGTGTTTGTGTGAGTTGTAGATGCACTAACCTGGAGAATCGGTCCCACGCAGTTCCACGACTCCAACGATATCCAGCCCTGGATGGGGCAGTCCTGGGAGGCTGAAATAGGTGTGCAGCAGCAGGACACGTATCTTCAACGTTCCTGCTGCTGCTTCAGTGGCCCCTGGGCGATCGCGCCCCAGGAGCCATGCGATCCCCTGCTCTGCTCGTTGCCTAGGAGCAGGGGATCGAGGAGGAACAGAGCGAGCGGCTCAAAAAGCCGCTGCTCTGTTTCTAGAGCGCATGGCAGCAGCAGAGCACGTAGATTTTACATGCCTGCTGCTGCCTGGGGGCCCCTGGGCAATCGTGACCCAGGGCCCCCTTGTTCCCCGCCTAGGCTCATTGCCTAGGGCCTGGGGAACATGCGCAATGCATTTAGAACGGAGCGAGCGACTTTATTAGTTGCTCCTCCGTTCTAAAAGTGCAGGCAGCAGCAGGGCGCATATGCTGCGCGCGCCTGCTGCTGCCTCGTGGCCCCTGAGTGATCGCGACCCAGGGGCCACTCGTTCCCAGCCCCTGCTCCTTGCCTGGGGGCTGGGGAACGAAAAGGAATAGAGCAAGCGGCTTGAAAAGCCGCTTCTCCGTTCCTTAACCCGGAAATGCTGCAGAACGTAGAATCTACGTTCTGTGGCATTTCAAGTGCCATCCCCACAGAACGTAGATTCTATGTGGGGTGGCACTTAAAGGGTTAAAGGGATGGTTCCCCTTTAAGTCAACTCTTAATATGTTATTGAATGGCCAATTCTAAGCAACTTTTTAATTAGTTGTCAATATAGTTTTTAAATATTTAGCATTCTTCTTTTGACTCTTTCCAGCCTTCAAATGGGCGTCAGTGACCCCTTCTAAAAACAAATGCTCTGTAATGTGTTATTATTGCTGCTTTTTATTACTTGTATTTCTATCATTTTTCTCTTATTCATGGTTGCTTGGGTAATTTCAGACTGCTGAAACGGCAAACTGGAGAGCTGCTGAATAAAAAGCAAAATTACTCAGAAGCCACAAATAATTAAAAAATAAAAACCAATTGAAAATTGTCTCAGAATATCACTCTTTACATCATACTAAATAAAAGTTAATTTAAAGTTGAACATCCCCTTCAACCCCCTTTTAAAGGTCCAGTTTGCTCTGCTAAATTGTGTTCAAGAGTGCTTAATGATGCAGGGACCTAGAGGTACCACCACATGCTGGTAATTACAATAATCCCCTCTAGAATTTAGATGCATTCTGCATGACTCGGCAACCAACACTGTCGTCAGCATGTGCTCCATTCATAATTGTATGCATGATGTCCATGTAACATAGGGCTGGAACCAAAAACATTGCAACCATACCTCCCAACTGTCCCATTTTTAGAGGGACAGTGCACCTTTTGACAGCTCAACCTGCAGTCCCTTATTTGTACTGGAAAGTCCAGTTTTTCTCTGCACTGAACAGCCAGAAAAAAGAAACAAAGTTTCTAACTTAATTAGCTTTTGCAGAGTCCAGCCACAGCAGAAGAAAAGATATTTTTGTACAATTTCTACAATTTCTATATAAGCAAATAAGTAATTGTAACAATATAAGATAACAGGTCCCTTGGGAAAAGTTAGATTCATCAGCAACTGAAAGAAAACCACAGAAATATCTTCAAACTTTAATAACCTGCCAAATTTTGTAAAATAAGAATGGTAATTAGGGGGTGTGGCCACAAAAATGGTTGCGACCAAAATTTTTCGCCACCCTAAGCACACCAACTTTTTTGTCCCTCTTTTTATTTCCAAAATGTTGGGAGGTATGCACACCTGTATGTTCCTGGAAGAGCACAGTTTTCTCTTCTACGCAAGCAATTATTCATGAGATACCAGAGGATGATACTCATTTCCTCTCATTTAGTTTAATATTATATTGTCTATTATTAGTCACTCTTACAGAAAAAGCAGAATTTGCCCAAATGCTTTTGACTTTATTGTATATTTTGTGCTTGTTTCCCCCCCCCCTTCTGCTAATTCCTCCTTTACATGGAGATGCCAGTCGCTAATCAATTATTACCCTTACCATTCGTTTTTTTGCACAGCAGCTGGTGACAGGAAGCGCAAGTTTCATCAGCTTTCAATCAGCTTTCTCCAGCTGTCCTTTCGCTCCTCTAAATAATAAAGTAATATCTGTCACGGTCGGCACCCTAAACCAGAACAGATGCCAAGTTCCCTGGTCTCAGCTCGGCTTCACCAGTAGTGTGACCGCCTTTGGCTTCGGGAGGAGCCCTCAGCTACTCAGATGCCACCTGGACTTGTCGAGAGGAACAGGGCGAGGAGTTCTGGCAAGCAAAGATAGTAGATAGTTCGTTAGGCCGAAGGTCACGGTACAGCAGGATGAGGCAACAGCGTAGTCAGGCAGGCTGGGTCGAGGCAGGCAGATAACTAGGATTGTCAGGCAGGCAAGGGTCAAAACCGGGTAATAAATCAGAAGGATGAGGCAGAATCAGTAGTCAATAACAGGCACGGGTCAGGATACAGATATTCAGAATAGTCAAAGCCAGGCAGGGTCAAAAACAGGAATCAGGAACAAACAGAAGCTTAAAGCACAGATACAGGCACCAGGAATAAACCTATCACAGGCAGAGAAGCACTCCAAAAAACCCCTTTAAATATCCCTTTAATTTTTCAAATTTGGCGCCATTGCGCGCTGACGTCACGCGCCAGCACCTTTAAATTGCCGACGTGTGCGGCGCGCACGCATTAGGAAGGAGCCGGCTAGAGGAGCGGCGCGGCGGGCGTCCCCGCCGCACCACTGGACCACCAGGGTGAGTTTTCCTCACATTACCCCCCTCCCTAGGGGGGGCCACCGGACCCCCAGGTTTCCCAGGAAATTTCAGGTGAAACTTCCTTCATAGTTACATAGTTACATAGTTAAATTGGGTTGAAAAAAGACCGAGTCCATCAAGTTCAACCCTTCCAAATTAAAAACCCAGCATACATACACACACACACACACATCTCCACTCTTTCAAACACAAACACATGCCCATAGCTATACTAACTGTAGAGTTTAGTATCAAAATAGCCTTTGATATTATGTCTGTCCAAAAAATCATCATACTCCAGATGAGGCCTTACTAGGGATCTATAAAGAGGTATAATTATGTTTTCATCCCTTGAGTTTATGCCCTTTTTTATGCAAGACAGAACTTTATTTGCTTTAGTAGCTACAGAATGACACTGCCCAGAATTAGACAACTTGTTATCTATAAAAACCCCAAGATCCTTCTCACTTAAGGAAACTCCCAACACACTGCCATTTAGTGTATAACTTGCATTTATATTATTTTTGCCAAAGTGCATAACCTTGCATTTATCAACATTAAACCTCATTTTCCAGTTTGCTGCCCAGTTTCCCAACTTAGACAAATCACTCTGCAAAGTGACAGCATCCTGCAAGGAACCTATAGCTCTGCACAATTTAGTATCATCTGCAAAAATAGAAACCATACTTTCAATGCCCACATCCAGGTCATTAATAAACAAGGTGAAAAGCAAGGGACCCAGTATAGAGCCCTGCGGTACCCCACTAACAACACTGGTCCAATTAGAAAATGTTCCATTTACCACCACTCTTTGTAGTCTATCTTTTAGCCAGTTCTCTATCCAGGTGAAAATGCTATGTTCAAGGCCAACATTCCTTAATTTAACCAGTAACCTTCTGTCTTCTTCTTCAAAGACGGTCAGCCCTTATGTCACTAACCGAGACCCAAGAGTTCTCCTCAGGGCCATAGCCCTTCCATTTAACCAAGTACTGGAGTTTACCAAGTACTTCACGAGAATCGAGGAGCTCTTGGATCTCAAACTCAGGCTGACCATCAACCAATACCGGAGGGGGGACCGGTAAAAGACGGACCTGAGTAGCAGGTTTAAGGAGAGAAACATGAAAGGAACTGGAAATCTTAAAATTATCAGGTAATTGGAGACGCACAGAAGAAGGATTAATAATCTCGGATATGGGATAAGGACCAATGAATTTATCACCAAGTTTAAGAGAGGGCACATTCATTTTAATATTTTTAGTGGATAACCAGACAGTGTCCACAACCTTATACTGAGGTGCCTCGCTACGGCATTTATCTGCGGCTACTTTCTGGGCAGAAGTAGCTGCAGAAAGGGACTTGTGAACCTGAGACCAAATCACAGAAAAACGATGCCTTTGGCATAGAACTGCCCCAGCACCAACCTCAGAGGCATCTACTTCCACAATGAATGGAAGTGCAGAATCGGGGTGTCTTAAAATAGGGGCAGAGCTGAATTCCTTTTTAAGGAATTCAAAAGCTTGTAAGGCTTCAGGAGGCCACATACTGGAGTCAGTGCCCTTTTTAGTTAAATTAGCGATGGGAGCCACAATGAGGGAAAAATTCTTAATAAACTGACGGTAGTAATTAGCAAAACCAAGAAATCTTTGAATTGCTCGTTATGATAGGGGTTGGGTCCATTCCAAGACAGCTTTCACCTTGCCTGAATCCTTTTCTAGACCCTTGCTGGAAATAATATACCCCAAAAATTGGACAGAAGCAACCTCAAAAGTGCATTTCTCCAGTTTCGCATACAGATTACTTCTCCTGAGTCTTTGCAAAACCTCATATATCATAAAATATCGTCCAGGTAGACCACTACGAATTTCCCCAGCAGGTCCCGAAAAATGTCATTGACAAACTCCTGGAACGCTGCGGGTGCGTTACAGAGGCCGAATGGCATTACAAGGTATTCGTAGTGGCCATCCCCCTCCCTGATACGAATAAGATTATAAGCCCCTCTAAGATCAAGCTTAGTAAAGATCTTAGCATTTTTTACCTGATCAAAAAGCTCTGAAATCAAAGGAAGGGGGTAACGATTTTTAATGGTGATCTTATTAAGACCCCTATAATCAATACAAAGGCGAAGACCACCATCCTTCTTTCCCACAAAAAAGAAACCTGCTCCCGCAGGCGAACAAGAAGGACTAATAAAGCCTCTCTCCAAGTTTTCTTGGATGTATTCTCTCATTGCCTGGGCCTCAGGCAAGGAAAGAGGGTAGGTTCTACCACGAAAAGGAGTTGACCCAGGAATTAGATCAATTGGGCAATCATACTGTCTATGTGGAGGTAATAATTCTGCAGCTTTCTTGGAGAAAACATCGGCATAGTCCGAGTAAGCTGCAGGTAAACCCTCAAGAACTGTAGTTGCCACTACTGACGGAATACAAGACCCTTGGCAATTCAATCCCCATGTAACAACTTCTTTAGTTACCCAATTTATGTGTGGGTTGTGCCTTTGCAACCATGGTAGCCCCAAAATCAAGGGAGAGGAAGCACCTTCGATAATGAAAAAGGATATTTCCTCATAATGCAATTTATTAACACACATGGTTAAAGAAACAGTTTTCCAGGACACTACACCTGAAGGGTCTTTTTTCCACCGCTAGTATTCTCATGGGAGGACATAAGGGAACCAAGGTAATATTGTTTTTGGCTGCAAAAGCAGCATCCAAAAAGTTCCCTTCAGCCCCGGAATCCACAAAGGCAGATACCAAAATAGAACCCCTAGGCCAGGTTAGTTTGATCGGTAGTAATACTCTGGAGGCAGGCTGGGGAGAGGAAACGCCTGCACCCAAAACGAGCTCCCCTTCCCCATTTAGGCTTGGGCGTTTCCCGGCCTCATTGGACACTGGCTTAGGAAATGACCCTTCTCCCAACAGTACATGCACAAACCCAAAGATCGCCTGCGTGACCTCTCCTCAGGAGATAAGCGAGATGTGCCTAACTCCATAGGTTCCTCCTGAGGTAGAGGTGCAGGGGACTTAGCATTGGTAACCAAGTTAGCTCTAACATTAGTAACCCCAGAGAAATTGGAATTACCCCTTTCACCCCTTCTTTCCCTCTGTCTCCTATCAATTTGAATGGCAAGGGACATGAGATCATCCAGGTTGGACGACTAAGGGTAATTTACAAGGCTATCCTTGATAGACTCAGATAACCCTAAACGGAATTGACTCCGCAGAGCAGCATCATTCCACCCAGTCTCAACCGCCCAATGGCGGAATTCGGTGCAGTACACTTCCGCATCCCTTTTCCCCTCGCGCAACTTACGAATTGCCGAATCGGCAGACGATGCGAGATCCGGGTCATCGTAAAGTATTGCCATGTTGTTAAAAAAGATGTCTAGAGACAAACGAGCTGGGTCAGCGGCAGGTAGCCTAAGGGCCCAAATTTGGGGATCACCCTCTAGCAGAGTTATCACGAACCTCACTTTTTCCTCACCAGTGGGGAAAGAATGAGGGAAAAAGCTGAGGTACAATCTGCAGGCCTCACAAAAAACAAAAAATGTACTTCTGTCCCCACTAAACTTTGCTGGTAAAGCAATTTTGGGTTCATGTGGCTTGGGAGAACTACCCCACATGGCAGAAGAACCCATAGAAGAAGCAGGAACAGGGTTGAGTGGCTGCTGCGGAGTTTCCAACTTGCGGGTCAGGTTATGGGAACCCTGCATAAGATAGTTCTGTCTCTGCTCTTGATCTTCCAAGCGCTGGAGAATTGTGGACAGAAGCGCTTCAGTGGAAGATGGAGTAGATGGAGCAGCAGCAGCAGCATTGTGACCGTCGTTTTCCATTTTTTTGGCCCGTTATAATGTCACGGTCGGCACCCTAAACCAGAACAGATGCCAAGTTCCCTGGTCTCAGCTCGGCTTCACCAGTAGTGTGACCGCCTTTGGCTTCGGGAGGAGCCCTCAGCTACTCAGATGCCACCTGGACTTATCGAGAGGAACAGGGCGAGGAGTTCTGGCAAGCAAAGGGGCACGACAGTAGATAGTTCGTTAGGCCAAAGGTCACGGTACAGCAGGATGAGGCAACAGTGTAGTCAGGCAGGCTGGGTCGAGGCAGGCAGATAACTAGGATTGTGAGGCAGGCAAGGGTCAAAACCGGGTAATCAATCAGAAGGATGAAGCAGAATCAGTAGTCAATAACAGGCACGGGTCAGGATACAGATATTCAGAATAGTCAAAGCCAGGCAGGGTCAAAAACAGGAATCAGGAACAAACAGCACAGATACAGGCACCAGGAATAAACCTATCATGGGCAAAGAAGCACTCCAAAAAACCCCTTTAAATATCCCTTTAATTTTTCAAATTTGGCGCCATTGCGCGCTGACGTCACGCACCAGCGCCTTTAAATAGCCGACGTGTGCGGCGCGCGTGCATTAGGAAGGAGCCGGCTAGAGCAGTGGCGCAGCGGGCGTCCCCGCCGCACCACTGGACCACCAGGGTGAGTTTTCCTCACAATATCTTGCGCTCAAAGTTCCCCCTTTTTTTAGCCGTGTTCTTCTTTTTTTCTTTTCAAAATTGCAGCATATCCAACCAGAAAGAACATACAAAAAAGCTGCATTCACAGCAGGACATTTTCAAGGTGTTACACCCCCCCTTTTTACATTGATATATATATATATATATATATATATATATATATATATATACACTATACATTGATATAAAGACTGATACATTTGATAAAGATCAAAGGTTTTACTGGTAAAATGATATGCAAGGCTGAAGCATTAGCATCCATCAAGGTTCCTTTTAGCTTAGGCTGTTCCAGGGGGAAGGTTTTCTATATAGTTAGAACCCTAACTAGGGATTAGCGCAGTCTTGCTGCATGAGTTACTGACACCGAAATGATACCTGCTGCCTTTTAGCCCTAGCGTTGTGGGTTCAGGGAATGAGCTGTGTGTGGTGTGGACAGTGTGTTCTTTCTGTATGTGCATGAGTTATATCTGGTTGCTCCAGTTACCTTTGATATACTGACTTCTGATGAAATGGACCCTAACGTGCATATGTTTCTGTATTAGGGACTGTGATGATGCATTCTCGGTAAGGAGTGCCATTTTACGGAAACTTGTCATACATAAATCTACAAATTATGGAAAGGCCATCTCTCATAGAGAAAAAAAAAGATTTCCATTTCTCTGTAATAATAAAATAGTACCTTGTATTTGATCCCAACTAAGATATAACTATTAGGTCTATTGTTTACATGATTTTCTAGTAGACTTAAGGTATGAAGATCCAAATTACAAAAAGATTGTTTGTCTGAAAACCCTAGGTGACGGTCCCCAGCATTCTGGATAACACAATACCTGTACTAAATAAATCAGGGATGATAAAGATATTTATTGTAAAATATAGTATAGTAACTGACAGTTGTACAATTGTGATGTGCTGTGCACCCTAGATATCTATGGGTCAGGTAGGTTCATGTCACAAAAGGGACCCATTGGGTTTGAGCAGGTGAAACTGTAGATGGCAGTACTGCTTCACCCTCACATAGGATAGGCAGGGAGCTCTGTCCAGTAATAATGCCTTGGGACAATACTATTTGGCCCATCTTTGATGGACACATGCAATCTTTTTGTACACTAAGCAATCTCAACAATTTTTTTGCCTATCGCTGTGACATCACTTGTACATGCCCACCACTGGCCGTTGCTGAATGCAAAGTGCACATGGGCACAAGTTCCCACTGACACCATAGATTGCTTGCTGTGCATGTGCGCACTGAAATCACTGGAGAAACAGGAAATGACATATGGTGGAGGGCAGGCCCAGACTGGCAATCTGTGGGTTCTGGCAAATGCCAGAGGGGCTGCTGTAAGTTGCCATAGAAAGTGACTATTAAGTGGGCTGGTTGGGGCTGTTTGGGCCTCTATGAAGTAGAAATGGCAGGGCCTATTTTGAACCCCAGTCCAGTCCTGGTGGAGGGGCTCCAAAATGGATAACTCCCGGCAAAATTGTGGACAAGTTAGGGCAGGGGTCCCCAACCTTTTTTGCTTGTGAGCCACATTTAAATTTAAAAAAGTGTTGGAGAGCAACACAAGCACGAAAAAGTCCATGTGGATGTCAAATAAGAGCTCTGATTGTTTTTTTGGTAACCCTTATATGAACTGGCAGCCTACAGGAGAGAATGTTTGGCAGTACACTTTGTTTTTATGCAACCAAAACTTGCTTCTAAACCAGTAATTCAAAAATCAGCACCTGCTTTGAGGCCACTGGGATAACATCCAAGGAGTTGGAGAGCAACATGTTGCTAGCAAGCTACTGGTTGGGGATCACTGAGTTAGGGAATGGATGGGGGGACAAAAAATACAGTACTTCCCACAGGGTGAATGTACAGTAGGTTTCTGCTGCAGTTCTGCGACATGAAAATAACATGTCAGATACCTGTTTTTGCACCCACCTTGCATGTAGTAAACTCCTCCATTTGGTCCCCACACTGATTTTTTAAGGAGCATTAAACACCTAGCTGCCTTCCATGCTCCCCCCCTCTCCCTGCACAGTGTATTAGGCAGAAAGTTGCCCTATTTAAAAACATATGTCTAAAATGCAGAGCAGCACAACGTAGTTCCCAGACACCATCTTCTTCCCATTTGTATCTTCTTTGAGTCTCTTTCCTAACACACAGCCTCAGGAGCATGAAGCCAAATTTCTGAATAGTCCCAAATATGCATGCTCTTGCAGATTTAGTGTCAGCGAAGAGACCCAAAGAAGAGGGTGCCAGGGAACTCCGCTGTGCTGCTCTGCATTTTAAACTCAAGTTTTTAAATAGGGGCAACTTTTTTCCTAAAAAACTGTGCGGGGAAGGAGAGGTGAGAGGGGTATGGACGGCAGCTAAGGAGGGCTTGTGTTCCTAGGGGAGGTTTAGTTCTCCTTTAAGATTGTGTGCCAATTAATTAATATAGTATATTTGGGGGTGCCAGTCAAAGCAAACAAAACCAATTCAAAGGCAAGGAACAGTTTTGTGTTGTGTAGAGGAGCATTTATGCATATGCTGTATTGTGTTCCTGTTAGCTTTGCCACTTGGCTCTGGTATCCTTAATTTGATGAATATTCCAACGCTTTGTCTATGGGCTGCTATAGTCGTGTGTGTCTTCTGATTATATGATTTGCTCCAGGTTCATGGTCTCCAGTTCAAGAAATCAAAGTACCTAATGTTTGGGACAAGGTTAAAAGGACGGCTAACAAGAAAGTAAATCACTGTGCTGCAACAGCAGACATGCTGTTGCAGCACAGTGATTTACTTTCTTGTTAGCCATCCTTTTAACCTTGTCCCAAACATTAGGTACTTTGTACCACTGATATCCTTAACGGAATTATAACTCTATATATATATACACTTTTAGCAGGTCTGTTCTATTACAAGTAAACTCTCACCGTTGAACATATGTGGCCCAGGTGCAAATAGCCCCAGGCCCTTCGCTGGAATCAACTCTCAACAGACTCCACTTTATTCACTAAGTTAAACCTGTAGCGAAATTCTTAAAGAAAACAGCTTACCCGCTAGATGAAGTGACCCGGGTGCAGCCGCCCCGAGTCAGTCGCTAAGGGAGACAGTCAAATTGCAAATTCTGTATGTTGCGGCGCACTCCTCAGATAAGGTCACGGATTGCCTTCTTTTTCATCCAGTAAAAAACTTTTTTATTTCAACATTTGATTAAAAAATGCATACAGCTTCCAAGGTCTAACGCGTTTCGTAACCACGTACTTCCTCAGAGACCTTAATTCACACTAACCCTTTCCAGCCTTTTATCTATGTAAAGAAGGAGAAGGTTCCCACCCCCTAGTTTGTCATGCCCTTCAACCAATAAGTTAATTACAAAGATAAAAAGTAGTTTAAAAACAAACATTTCCTCGTGCACCTTAATCAAATACTCATTGAACCACAGTTTATACTACAAGTTGATACATTTTAAATTCATTCATTTATTGTGACTTTGTAACTATCCACAATTAGTTCATTATATCCAAACTGTTGCACAACATCCTAAGTTCACTTATCAATTTTATTGCCTCCGGGGTATCCACCCAGTTGGGAACCATTCAAAAAATATATTCCTATCAGTTCTTTATTTCGTTTAAACCCCTTTTATTTGGCTGTAATATCTGCATTTAAATTGAATGCCAATAGCATGCTTGCAAAAGGTCTACCTGTGTTAATAAATAGTTAAATATCAGCAATCCTAGACACGATAACCTCACTCCCTAAAAGTAACAGCTTATATCAAAAACAGAATTTAATCCCTGGGGTTGCCTTGTTCCTAACTTGTGTATCCATTTAACCTCCATACGCAAAAGTTTCGCCTGTAGGTCCCCTCCCCGAGGTCCTAACCTCACATGTTGTATGCCTTGTATCTCACAGTACCTGACATCACTGCCCCCACATATCTTGAAGTGCCTAGATACTGTCGTTTGTTCACTCCCTGATTTTATTTGGTTTAAGTGTTTCCTTTAATGATCTAATTGTACATCCTACATACTGTATACGACATTTTGTACAAGTCAGTAAGTAAACCACTGCCTTTGTGTTACAATTTATGTTTTCATTAATCCGATATTCATCCCGTGTAACACTACAAACGAATTTATCAGACACTCGGACTGCAGTACACGTAACACACCGTGTTGATCCACATTTAAACATTCCTTTGTTCCGCAACCACATTCTCTGCTCAAAGTACTTAAGGGCACTTGGGGCCAAAATGGTGCCTAAAGTCGGTGCCTTCCTCGCCACCACACGATAACCTGTTCTCAGTATCTCACCAAAGTCCTTGTCCGCATAGAGAACTTTTAAGTTCCTATCTATTATTTTCTTAACACTGTAGAATTGTTTACTATATCTCATACTCAGAGTTAATGGTTGATTAGTTGTCCCCCTCTTTCTGATTGTTCCGTTCACCCGCTTTATCAAACTCTCCCTGTCCTGTAGTAGGGCTGCCCACTAAGCAGTGCCAGCCACAATTTGTGTGTAAGACACAACTAGGGATGCAACATACTGTATGTTCTGGAAAAATCCTCTTGTGTGTGTGTGGGGGTATGCACTCATGTGGGCCGCTGGGTGCTATGAGCCAAAGGCCTAGGATCACCCAAGCCCGAAATTAGGGCCTGTGCACAAGCTGATCCTGCAGCTTCCATAAGGTACCAGTTCACCAGTTCGGCGAAAAAATTTGCGAAACGAGTCGCGGCACGTTTTTGATACGTTGCGCCGAATCGCGGGAATTCACCCCTGGCGAATAAATTCGCCCATCACTACCCGCAGTCCCGCAAATGTCCCAACTTTATCTTTCATCTTCTGCACTGAACATTTTTAAATGTCTGCAAAGCTATGCACAAAATTCCCTTCTGGTATGATTTTTTGCTGAACTTGCATTTAACGCTCGCTCTGAAGTATGTTACAAACTATGTCACATTCATACAGAAGTAACAGGTGCCTTGTGAAAAAATTACTAATTTTAACAGCTTTTGCAATTTTACCATTCTTTTTTCAAGAAAGAAAACAGCCTATGTTTGGATTGCCCATTTTTTATCAACACGATGTGACATAAAAAAAAAGTTAGATGGCACTTACTGTATAACCTCTTGCAGGAAAGGGAAACTAAATCTGACTCTACGTTTAGACCTTTGGCCCATTTCATAAGAGTTTTATGTTTCTGGCTGCATCTAGTTATACTGTCTATCTACTGCACTGCCTTATTAAATCATGTTTAAATGGAAGTGGCCATTAGTTATATAGGCAATAAACTACCCTGTTTGTAAAATATATACATGACCATATAAAGGCTTTTGTACACTTCATAAAACCCCAAGTTGAATTCTGATATCCTTTTAATTTTAAGTAGAGGGAAAGTTACTCCGTATAAAAACTGTAAAATATAACCAAACACAGATCAGAACTGATGATACACCCCTGCCAGACTTGTAAGGATATAATACACATGAATAATGCTGGGACCCTGGCGGGACATAACAATAACATAGTATTATTATTATTAACATGTATTTCTATAGCGCCAACTTGTTTCGCAGGGCTGTAAGTACCATAGTAAGTTAGGTTGAAAATAGACACACGTCAATCAAGTTCAACCTTTTAACTTTTTTTTTTTTTTTTTTTTAAACCTGCCTAACTGCTAGTTGATCCAGAGGAAGGCAAATAACCCATCTGAAGCCTCAACAATTTGGGGGAAAAAATTCCTTCCTGACTAGTCCCTGGATCAACTTGTACTATGAGCTATCTCCCATAACCCTGCATTCACTCACTTGCTAAAAAGCCATCCAACCCCTTCTTAAAGCTATGTAATGTATCAGCCTGTACCACTGATTAAGGGAGAGAATTGTACTTTGTACTTGTTCACAGCTCTCACTCTCTCAAATATTGAATGCTATTTTGATACTACACTGTACAGTTAGTATAGCTATGGGCATATATGGTTTGTGCGAAAGAGTGGAGTGTGAATGCTGAGTTTTAATTTGGAGGGGTTGAACTTGATGGACTTTGTCTTTTTTCAACCCATTTTACCTATGTAACTACTATGTAACTGTAAAAAAACCACTTACGAATATTTAGGTGGAACCTCTTTTCTTCTATTCTCGGAATGGATGACCTTGTGTCAGCTGGAAAGACCTACTAGTAAATAAAGCATTAGAGAGATTATTATATGATCCCCTTATATATTTATATATAGTTATCATATCCCTTAAGCACCTCTTTTCCAGTGGTGAACAACCCAAATTTGGCCAGTCTTTCCTCATAGCTTAGATTTTCTATACCTTTTACCAGCTTAGTTGCCCTTCTCTGTACCCTCTGGACACTGGGATAAAATACGGTGGGCTCTCAGGCATGCTGCACACCCAGGTTTAGGTTGAATCTGAGGGGTGACCGCATGATGGGACATGTGGGGGCCCTTGGGATGTGGTTTTCAAAGTGACAGAAGTGGTGATACCCCAGTCCAAAATTTTTATATTGTGAAGTATAGACTGTGAAGTTTACTCTGATGTCATGGTAATAATGGGTGATGTCACTGGTGACAAACTTCACCTCAGAGATTCATTACCTGTACAAACAGGGCAGTGACTATAGAGAAAACAGATCCTGCAGTTGCAGGGGGGCCCAGGAGGTATACGGACTCCATCTACAGGCATGGATCTACACAGTGACTTATAATATCCAATATATTTTACAGTAGGATTACATTATATCCTCTATAGTGATTCAGCATTAATTCTTCGAGGTGTATTTATTATTGCTAGCACTCCAGGCTCCAACAATCAAGAATAGAAAACCAAAGTAAGTTCAGGAACTTTCTCTCACTTTCTGTAACCGATTGCTCAATCCTGGAGGCAATTCTATGTTTAATACCCCAGAACACATAGCAGTATAAATAAAGCTCCAGAACACACATCAGTATCAACTTTATGTATAATATCATCATGTCAATTGTAGGAAATTCTTCATTTAAATCCACCCATGCTTATCTAGAAAATGTTACAAATGTATCTTATCTGCATCTAGTGGCAGTTCTGGGCTCTCTGCCAAAAGCCAATTAAGTTAGAAACTTTGTTTCTTTTTCTGGCTGTTCAGTGCAGAGAAAACTGGACTTTCCAGTACAAATGAGGGACTGCGGTTTGAGCGGTCAAAAGAGCAACCGTCCTTCCAAAAATTGAATAGTTAGGAGGTATGCAGGAACATGCAGCGCATGCTGTAAACCACTTTAAAATGAAATTATTATTCATTAGGCATTGTGCAGTTTATGAAGAATTAAACCTCTATAGGTGTCATCATCTATATCTGGCTACCACACTTTACTGTCTTTATGTACTGTTGAAAATATATATACTGAGAGAAATAGGCAAAACTATGTGTGGATTTAAGTTGACTAAGACTCACCACATTTATTTTTAGCTCTGCTTTTCAGCTTAGATCCTAATGTACTTCCTTAGCATTTTACGGTAAAAATGAAGGATGTGCGGACCCCAATTTGACTTTGTGTATCTTTGTAATTTGGGAGGATAAAGCGAACTGACTCATGGCAAGGCAAGAGCACTGGGCTGCTGGTTAATAAGATGCACCACGCAGTACGGAAATCACACCAAAGGGAATGCCCTTCTTTCTATTCTAGCATTTATAAGGGACCCACCTCTCTGTAGTTACCAGTTTTTTGAGTAGTAATGAAAGCTAAAAAAAGATCTGGGGCACTCTTTCTTTTCAGAATGGTAAAGCTCATTCATTCTGCATCTGGGCCCAAAATGTTAAAACAGTTGATCGCATTCAGGGAATAGATGCAGGAATACAGGACCACAGGAGGGGGCTATTTATCTCTATGACAAATATGGTGCTGGCAGCACCTTTAAAGGGCAAGGAAAGGAAAAGAAATAAAATCCCATTTTTGGTTTCTTTAATGAAAAAGATATCTATCTCCAATATACTTTAATTTAAAAATGTGTACCGTTTTTATAAGAAACCTGACTCTATGCAGTGAAATTCTCCCTTCATTTAGTGCTGTGGATAGGAATTGTCAGACGTTCCCTAACTTCTGGCAGGCAAATAATCATACTTATGAACAGCAGGGGGAGCCCCTGCCTTACTTACCAGCCATGCAGAACTTAAACAGCTTTGTTTTTTGATCATTTATGACGATCCCTAAGCAGCACAGACCATACTGAGCATGTGCAGTGCCAGTGTCAGGCAAAGGTGTTTAATATAGTTACAAGATGACAGTCCCCTGTGGCCAACTTTGAAAGCATAAATCATTTGTTTGATTAGGCTTGTGGTGCAGTAAGTTCATGTTTATGTTTAGTATACAACGTACAGCATTTCTAGCCTTATTCTATTTTACACTTTCCTTGTCCTTTAACGTGATGAGAAAGACCACCCATGTATGCTCATTACGTCCTGTAAGCAAGATTCCTCGTTGATCTGCCTTGGGAGCTCATTTGTGCAGGGCACTTTCATGAATTGATTTGCATCCATATGAAAAATGTCCTTCAGCAGAAATTGGATATTATCCAGAAAATGTAAAGTACTTTTAGGTAGTATTTGCATTTAGATATGGTACAGGTTTTTATGTGCAACTAGCACTTTTTGTTTGTATATGAGTAATAATGTGTGTGAGAGCAGCCCGTGGGTGTAAATAAAGAGGAGGTAGACCCTGCAGTTGCAGGGAGGCCCAGGATGTATAGGGGGCCCCATGATGTGCAAATAAAGAGCAATTTCAACATATATTGGTAAAACAGAACAACCTCTGGATATGTTAAGGGCCCAAAATTAATTTGCAGTGGGGCCCAGTAACATATAGTTAAGCCACTGGAACAGCCATACCTTTGAGGCAGTGGTGTATACTGATATCTATAGAATGTAATGGACAATGTTCCAAGTAGCCATAAATATCTCACAACGGGCTAGATTTAATTTAGCGAGAAAAAGTTTTATCAAGTGGAAACTCATGGATGAGATTCAATCCTATATAATAAAGTTAAAGTGTCTCTGCGTCCAGTCCCTGTGTCCGTGGAATTTGCTAATGCGCATGTGCCGATAGACCGAATTTACAAGTTTTCACCACTAGAGGTCGCCAATCACTAGCTAATGCTATCAGTACCAATACTTAGTATAGACACAGTCGAAGCCTGTAGAGAAGTGTGTAAGGTAATTGCCTTTGACCAGTGCTTTTAGTGTTCAATTCCCATTGAGTGATAATTTATGCTAGCAAAGTAGACGCGCAACTTTGCACCCTTACGCTGTGGTGTGTTTTAGCATTGTGGGTGATAGTCTGAAAAACCTAAATACGTTACCGTTTGCCGACCAGAGTGTAATTTGCGTAGCGCAGGCGAAAATTCGCCTACAACAATTCTGTTTTTATAACTGTTTGACTACATATGTTCTAGCGCCCGTTAATTTAACGGGCTTAATGTAAAGTTCAAGTTTCTTTGCGTCCAGTCCCTGTGTGCGTGGAATTGTGCTACTGCGCATGTGCCGCACGGGCTGTCTCTGGCGAATTTACGCAATTTATTTTTAATTTATTATGTTCGCCGACCAGAGTGTAAATTCGCACGTTAGTGAATTTGCGTAGCGCAGGCAAAAATTCGCCTACAACAATTCTGTTTTTAGAAATGTTTGACTACATATGTTTTAGCGCCCGTTAATTTAACGGGCTCGATGTAAAGTTCAAAGTGTCTCTGCGTCCAGTCCCTTTGTGCGTGGAATTGCACTACTGCGCATGCACCGCACGGACCGTCTCTGGTGAATTTACGCTAGGGAAGTAGATAGATGCGTAACTTCGCACCCTTACGCTAGGGCGTGTTTTACCATTGTGGGTGATAGTCTGAAAAACGTAAATACGTTACCGTTCGCCGACCAGAGCGTAAATTCGCACGTTACTGAATTTGCATAGCGCAGGGAAAATTCGCCTAGAACAATTCTGTTTTTTATAAATGATTGACTACATCTGTTCTAGCAATTCCAATGATGAACAGCACCTTCCTTTTAAATAAGAAGCCTTTATTTGTAACTTGGCTTAGACCAGCGATACAGTTATGTTTCGAGCCACAGTCCGGCTCTTTATCAAACTAACTGATACATTTTATTCAACTTCCTTTTATAGGCATTATTACAGCTCCCTCCAGTGTACACCAAGGGGTACTGCATGTGGTCAAGTTTTAAAATGTAACAGAAGCAACATACAATGTTATACAATGTTAATTTAATAATATACTGCCAATGGCACTTATCTGTCCGTTTATTTCCAATAGGCCTCATACTTGTACGTGCATATCTGTAAAATACAACATTTAAAATCCATATTAAAAACAAAGTATATTAAAAAACAGCTTGAAGATCGTACTCTTTGTTTAAACCATTTGGTGCTAATGTTTCCAGGCGGCGAATCCAGTAGACCTCCCTTTTTAGGAGTTGTTTGACTCTGTCGCCACCCCGTCTAGGTCGGGGTATATTTTCCACTATCTGGAACATTAATTGTTGCACCCCATGCCTCTTATCCACAAAATGTCCCGCTACTGCCTGTTCTATCTTTTTCGTTCTGATTGCTGATTTGTGCTCCCGTATTCTCTCTTTTACCTGGCGACTTGTTTGGCCAACATATAGAAGGCCGCACGGGCATTTAATTACATAAATTGCATAAGTGGTTGAACAAGTGTAATATCCTTTAATTTTTATAGGGGTCCCTTTTCTGGGGTGATGAATATCGGAACCTTTCAGGCAGTTTGAGCAGCAATTGCAATTCAAACATGGAAAGGTGCCGCATTTCCTTGGTTGTAGGGTTAACTGTTTATCGCCAGACCCACCTAAATCCGATTTCACCAGCATAGAACCAATCGTGCGTCCTTTTTTGTAAGACATTACCGGTGGAAATTTAAAGGCTTGCACGTTGGGTATACCATCTCTCAAAAGACTCCAATGTTTACGTAGAATGTTGGCTACCTGGGGACTTATTGTGGTATATGTGGATACAAAGGGCATTCGATCTCCCTGTTTTTTAGGGCCAGTCACAAGTGTATCATCCTTACACTGTTGTTCTACTGTACTTCAAGGCGTTCCTGGGCAAGTAATCTAATTGGGTATCCTCTATCCTTAAATTTATCCTGCATTTCATTTAATCTATGTGTCAGCACCTCCGGTTCACTCACTATACGTTTTACACGTGCAAATTGTGATTTTGGCAAAGCTCTTTTTACATGGACCGGATGTGCTGAATCATAACGTAAAAGAGTGTTCTTATCGGTAGGTTTAACATGATAGTCTGTGATAGTCTGAAAAACGTAAATATGTTACCGTTCGACGACCAGAGTGTTAGTGTTAGTGTTAGTTAGCACGTTAGTGAATTTGCGTAGCGCAGGCAAAAATTCGCCTACAACAATTCTGTTTTTAGAAATGTTTGACTACATCTGTTCTAGCGCCCGTTAATTTAACGGGCTTAATGTCTAGTTTGACATAAAATTCAATTCATTTAAATTAATGGCTTATCATGTGAAAACTATTGAAGTCTCCTTAAATTGAAGCTTGTCCATGAATTTTCATGTGATAAACCATGAGATAACTTTTTCTCAGTGAACTGAATCTGGCCCAATATTTGCTTGGATATAATGAGGATATAATGAAGAAATATTGTGAATCAAGCCCAATAGGGCCCACCAATAGTTGCCTTGTCAAGTGCCCATCGCTACGTCATACCTCCACCAGTAAAGACTTGCACTGCAAACTGATCCCTATTAAGCTTTAATATCCAACATTAGTTTATAATATAAAATCTTTATTGAAACTATGAATGAAAGGTGTTTAATGTGCAAACATAGGCTCTATACTATAGCAACTGTTTTTTTTCAGTCTAAGAAAACTGCTATTGCTTTATATTATAATGACCAGCTCATTATCACAAAGCCTAACATGCTAGGGGAAGGGAGTAGTTAGTTTATACAGAGGGCATCTCAGTGAACCTCTGATTTGTTTCCTGCTGGTCAGGAAGTAGAATGTGATGTGATGTGAAAAAGTTACAAGAACCCAGAAATATTTCTTAATTAAAAAAATCGGCAAAAAGATCTATTGGTAGGTTAATTTTAGAAAAGGGGTATACTACACCTTTAATAAAAACATGTCCTTGCACTAATGGTTTTTACACTTTTTGGGTTCAATCTGCCCCTTTAAAGGAACAGTAATATCAAAAATGAAAGTGTTTTAAAGTAATAAAAAATAGGGATGCACCAAATCCAGGATTTGTTTTATGGATTCGGCAAGGATTCTGCCTTTTTCAGCAGATATCGTATTTGGACAAATTCTTCTGCCCGCTTGAACAAAACCCCAATCCTAATTTTTATATAAGGTGTGGGGAGGGAAATCACATGACTTTTTGTCTCAAAACAAGAAAGTAAAAAATGTTTTCCCCTTCTCACCCCTATTTTGCATAAGCGGATTCGGTTTTGTATTTGCCTGAATCTTTTGCAAAGAATTCAGGGTTCGGCCAAATCCAAAATAGTGTATTCGGTGCATTAGTGTTGCCCTGCTTTGGTACAACTGCTGTTTCACACTACTATAAATAAGCTGCTGTGTAGCATTGGAGGCAGCCATTCAAAGGAGAAAAGGCTCAGGTCACACAGCAACTTTGTAGAACGTAATGGTGTTATCTGTTATCCACTATTTAACCTGTGCCATATAGCCCCTTTTTTCATTCCCACAATTGCTACACAGCAGCTTGTTTATCTGAACTATAGCAGTGTTCCTGAAGCAAACACATCAGTTGTACCAGTGCAGGGCAAGAGTACATGATATGTTCATTACTTTAAAACATTCTTAACTGTAGATGATAATATCAGTCAGTGCTACAACTTCTATGTCCTCATCCAATGTATCAGAAGCTGCAGGTAAAGGTAAAAGTGACAAAAAAATCAGCAGTAACATTTTTCAAACCTGGTTTATATTGTATTTTGTAGTTGAAATTCAGTAGCCTTGCTCCTTCATCTAGCTAAATGCATTCCAGCTCTTCCTAGTCCCTTTGTTGTAAGTAGTGTAGTTAAAGGGCTATGATCAGTGCATAAGGTAAATTCTCTACCCCATAGGTAGGTTCATTTTTCTGTTGCCCAAACACACGCTAGGCTAGAGCTTCTTTTTCAACAGTTGAATACTTACGCTCTGTCTCGGTAGGTGTTCTAGATGCAAATGCAACAGTTTTCTATGAATGATCAGCATCGATCTGTGTGAGAACTGCACCAATGCCATAATCTGAAGCGTCTGTAGTAACCACAGTGCAGGATCAAATAAAGCTAGTGCTGGACTGTTCACAATTAACTGCTTCACAATTTCAAAGCTATGTTGAACAGTCTCTGACCAAACCGGACTTGAAGTTCCACGTTGTAGTGCTAGGAGTGGCTCCACAACTGAAGCATAGTTGGGAATAAATTTAGAATACCATGAAGTAAGACCTAAGAAAGCTCGTAAGGTCTGGAAATCAGATGGAGTAGGTGCTAAGGTCTTGAAATCAGATGGAGTAGGCGATATGGTCAGGGTCAGGCAGTAATACATCTTGTGAAATTATATGACCCAGAAATGAGAGCTGAGTTTGTCTGAAGTGGCATTTCAAAAGGTTTAGTTTGAGTCCAGCAAAATCAATGCATTTCAGAACCTTTTCCAGGTACTTGTTATGAAGATCCATAGTTGTAGAGTAGACAATTATATCATCCAAGTAGCATTGTACACCAGGTATGTAATGGAGTATAGAAGACATCAGTCTTTGAAAACAACTCGGTGCTGAAGCCAGTCCATAAGGTACACGCTTGAACCGAAACAAACCATCATGCGTGATAAATGCAGTGAGGTCTTGGCTATCCTCATACAGTAATTGATGATAAGCACAATCGAATACCTCCAGTTTTCATCTTTGTTACAATAATTGGTGAAACCCATTCAGACGATTCAAATTTTTCAATCACATCTTCCTCTACTAGTTTCTTTAGTTCCTGTGAAACAGTCTTCATTATAGAGCAGGGTAATCACCTCAATTTCTGGCGTACTGGTTTTACAACTTTTTTCAACTTAACTTTGTGCAAAATGTTCTTTGTACAGCCAAGTGAAGTGTTACTGTGCGGTGAAATTTTAGACACAGACTGTGTGGCACTGGTGCTGTAGTAATGAGACCATCAACTAATTGTAGGTTTAATGCAGCAAAGAGATCCCTTCCAAGTATAGCAGTACCTTTATTCACAATGTAAGTCACATTTTGCAGTATTTGATTCAAATTGTACAGTCACTGGTAAGTAACCAAGCACAGGTATTGGATCCTTTAAGTAACTGACCAGTCTCAGGGCAGGTGCACTAAGCGTATCTTTTGCAAAGTATTTCAAGAAAATATTCTTTGGTAGTATAGAAACAGCTGAACCTGCATCAAGCATCATGTTAATGGGGTGTCCCTTGTCAGCAGAAGCAGTGTTGACATTGACAGTGCATATAAACCTGTCTGGAATAAATGTACCAGCTTTATCCACACTGAATACTGTAACATTTGTAGTAGTGAGTTCATGAACATCTTTAGTAGAACTACGGCAGACCGTAGCAAAGTGACCTGCCTTTAAACATTTGCAGCACTGTATAGCTTTGGCAGGAAATTTAGCATAGTTTGCAAGGTGTTGTGTTGAACCACAGTGAAAGCAGTATTTTTTATTTGTATTTGCTGCACGGTTTTGCAGTGAATCCCTTTCCTTAGCACTGTACTTTTCCTGTAACTGCGCATTATTAGGCCACAGTTTTGACTTCACAATCTATATATTCCCAGCAGTTCCCTGACTGAGAGTTTTAGCCTCTGCCACAGCTGTTTCAATTTGGCTTACAACTGTAATAGCCTTTGTGAGGGTTAAATCTTGCTCTAGGAGCATTCTCTCTCTAATGCGTGGTGAGTTATATTTTTCTACTATTTGGTCTCTTAGCATCTCATCTGTTAGATTCCCAAACTCACAGGTAACAACCAGCTCTCTCAAAGCTGCTACAAAATGTTCTGTGGATTCACCCTTACGCTGTCCATGTTGGTTGAATTTATATCTTTCAGCAACCACATTTACTCTTGAATATACGCTGTCCCACTGCCCCCAGGCAGTGAATAAGTAATGCACGCTTTCTAGCAGCAGAAACCTCCCCTTGGTCAGCAGCAATAATGTAATTATCAAACATAAGGATCCAAGCATTAATAGGTATGTTAGACTCACCAGGGTTTGGTAGAAAAGGTGCAGGCTGCTGCAGAGGTAGAAAAGACATCCTTGTCGCCATTTGTTGTGTTAGGTAGCCGAGGTTTGAGGAGAGTGATTTATTACCAGGTTCATTCAGCCATTACATAACAGCAGTAAGTCTTACTTTCAGGCTGTACAGAAAGTCCTGTGTATGCACAGTGACACCTGCAGACCATTTGTATAAACACCACACAGGTTTCCAGATAACAGATCCTATACCTGTACTTAGAAATAAGTAGCAGCAAGAGAGTTGGAGTTGGTTAGACAACCATGTCACAGCACCACCAGTTGTCATTTTTGCTTCTGATTCCTGATTATTCTTTTTAGCCAAGAAATATGGCCACTTTCAGTCTTCTGTTTGGCTGTAATTATGCAGTAACAAGGGCAGTTATTGCCCACTATAAGCCCTGCCCTCCTATATAATGTTTATTTAAGAGAGAACACATGGAATATAATTCCTTCTTACATTTTGCTATAAAGGAAGTGGAGAAGGATATTTATAACAATGTGATACAAAACAATTTCCTGCACCTTCATTTGCTGTTTTGTTTTGCAGAGTGGATGGCATTGTATCATAAAAGGTTATTCTTGAAATTGAAATTATAACGTCTTCAAAAAAAAAAAAAAACCTAAATGATATAAACTATCTCTTCCTTAAAAATTAATTTTCGGGGTATAGTCTTCCTAAGTAGAAGAGGGGAGAATAGTTATATAGCTAGGGCAAGGCCAGACGAGAAAATTTGGGGAGATGTCGCTTGGCGACTAATTACCTCTTTTTTGGGGCTACTAATCTCCACAAACCACTTCCCCCTGATTAATAAATAATCGCCTGCGCCTACTAACATGGGGCACTACGTTTTCTGAATTCACTCAAAGTTGCCTCCTTAGGCAATTTCGAGCGATTCCGGGAAAGCGCAGCGCCACGTGTGAATAGGCGCATGCGATTATTCATTAAGCAGCTGGAAGGCAGGAGGAAGCGGTCTGGCCTTGCCCTTAAATTGAGTTGAAAAGACAAAGTCCACCAAGTTCAACCCCTCCAAATGAAAACCCAGCATCCATGCACACACCCCACCATACTTTCCCATAAATTATATTTGCACATATCTATACTAACTGTAGAATTTAGTATCACAATAGCCTTTGATATTATGTCTGTCCAAGTTAGAGGCATTTCCCTAGAGGGGAGGAGGCAGTGGGGCCTACACAGGGGATGGGGGGAAGGATTTTTTTCACTTACAGGTTGAATTCTCCTATAAGGACTGGAGTTCAAAACTACACTGCATACTCTAGATTAGACCTTAATAGGGATCTATAAAGAGGAATAATTGTGTTTTCACCCCCTTGAGTTTATGCACTTTTTTATGCAAGACAGAACTGTTGCTTTAATAGCTACAGAATGACACTGCCCACACAACTTGCTATCTATAAAAACCCCAAGATCCTTCTCATTTAAGGAAACTTCCAACACACTGTCATTTAGTGTATAACTTGTGTGGTGTTTATACAAATGGCCTGCAGGTGTCACTGTGCATACACAGGACTTTCTGTACAGCTTGAAAGTGAAAGTAAGACTTACTGCTGTGATGTAATGGCTGCATGAACCTGCTAATAAAGCACTGTTATACTCTCCTCATCCTTGGCTACCAAACACAACAAATGGCGGCGACAAGGATGTCTTTTCTACCTCTGCAGCAGCCTGCACCTTTTCTACCAAACCCTGGTGAGCCTATCATACCCTTTACTGCTTGGATACGTATGTTTCATAATTACATTATTGCTGCTGCCGAAGGGGAGATTTCTGCAGCTAGAAAGCGTGCTTTGCTTATTCATTGCCTGGGAGCAGAGGGACAGTGTATATTCTATACATTACCATTATCTGATGAGACTTATGAAACTGCTCTTACTGCTATAAAGAACTTTTTTGTGCCAAAAGTAAATGTGGTTGCTGAAAGATATAAATTCCGCCAATGTGGACAACGTAATGGCGAATCCACAGAACATTTTGTAGCAGCTTTGAGAGAGCTGGTTGTTACCTGTGAGTTTGGTAATCTAACAGATGAAATGCTAAGAGACCAAATATTGGAAAAACAAAGTCACCACGTATTACATAGTTACATAGTTACATAGTTAAATTGGGTCGAAAAAAGACCGAGTCCATCAAGTTCAACCCCTCCAAATTAAAAACCCAGCATACATACACACACACACACACACACAAACATCTCCACTCTTTCAAACACAAACCATATATGCCCATAGCTATACTAACTGTAGAGTTTAGTATCAAAATAGCCTTTGATATTATGTCTTGCTCCTAGAGCAAGGTTTAACCCTTGAAAAGGCTATTACAGTTCCTTGCCAAATTGAAACAGCAGTGGCAGAGGCTAAAACTCTCAGTCAGGGAACTGCTGGGAATGTACAGATTGTGAATGCAAAACTGTGGCTTAATAATGCGCAGGCACAGGAAAAATACAGTGCTAAGGAAAGGGATTCACTGCAAAACCATGCAGCAAATACAAATAAAAAATACTGCTTTCGCCGTGGTTCAACACAACACCTTGCAAACTATACTAAATTCCTGCCAATGCTATACAGTCCCACAAATGTTTGAAACCAGGTCACTTTTCTGGGGTCTGCCGTAGTTCTGTTAAAGATGTTCAGGAACTCACTACTACAAATGTTACAGTATTAAGTGTGGATAAAGTTGATACATTTCTTCCAGACAAGTTTATATGCACTGTCAATGTCAGTAATGCTTCTGCTAACAAGGGACACTCCACTAACCCAATGCTTGATAAAGGTTCAGCTGTTTCTATACTACCAAAGGATATTTTCTTGAAATACTTTGCAAAAGATATGCTTGTTGCACCTGCCCTGAGACTTGTCAGTTACTTTAAGGATCCAATCCCTGTGCTTGGTTGCTGGCCAGTGACTGTACAATTTGAATCAAATACTGCAAAATGTGACTTATACATTGTGAAAAATGGTACTGCTATACTTGGAAGGAATCTCTTTGCTGCATTAAACCTACAATTAGTGGATGGTCTCTTTACTACAGCACCAGTGCCTGCCACACAGCCTGTGTCTAAAATTTCACCTCAAAGCAACACTCCACTGGGCTGTGCAAAGAACTGTGTACACAAAGTTAAGTTGATACCAGATGTAAAACCAGTACGCCAGAAATTGAGGTGATTGCCGTACTCTATAAGGGAGACTGTCTCAAAGGAACTAAAGAAACTGGTAGAGCAAGATGTGATTGAAAAATCTGAATCCTCTGAATGGGTTACACCAATTGTTGTAACAAAGAAGAAAAATGGAGGTATTTGATTGTGTGTTGATCTCTGTGAACCTAATAAAGCAGTGGTTATTGATAATCATCCCTTGCCACACATAGAGGAAATATTTTCAGAATTCCGAGTTACAAAATTGTTTTCAATCCTGGATCTTCAGAGTGCTTATCATCAAGTATTACTGCATGAAGAAAGCCGAGACCTCACTGCATTTATCACGCATGATGGTTTGTTTCGGTTCAAGCATGTACCTTATGGACTGGCTTCAAGCACCAAGTTGTTTTCAAAGACTGATGTCCATGACATACCTGGTGTACAATGCTACTTGGAGGATATAATTATCTGCGCTCCAACTATGGATCTCCATGACAAGTACCTGGAAAGGGTTCTGAAATGCATTTATTCTGCAGGACTCAAACTGAACCTTTCAAAATGCCACTTCAGACAAACTCAGCTCTCATTTCTGGGTCATATAATTTCACAAGATGAATTACTGCCTGACCCTGACCATGTCAACGCAGTTACACAAGCACCTACTCGAACTGATTTCCAGACCTTATCAGCTTTCTTAGGTCTTACGTCATGGTATTCTAAGTTTATTCCCAACTATGCTTCAGTTGTGGAGCCACTTCCAGCACTACTACTTGAACTTCAAGTCTGGTTTGGTCAGAGACTGCTCAACATAGCTTTGACATAGTGAAACAGTTAATTGTGAACAGTCCAGCACTAGCTTTATTTGATCCTGCACTACCCACAATTGTTACTTCAGACGCTTCAGACTATGGCATTGGTGCAGTTCTCACACAGATCCATGCTGATCATTCAGAGAAAACTGTTGCATTTGCATCCAGAACACTACAAACCAGGTTTAAAAAATGTTTCTGCTGATTTTTTGTCAACTGGATGAGGACATAGAAATTGTAGCACTGACTGATATATTATCATCTACAGTTACAGCTGCTGATTTTAAAGCAAGCTTGCCTCACTTGTCCAATTCAAGTAAACATCTTACAAAAAAAAAATGGCCAAATGCTGAGAAGAAACTCAGTCCTGATCTTCAACCTTACTACAGGATTAGACATGAACTATCCTTATGTTGTCCGTGGAGCTCACTGTTTATTGGTACCAGAAACCTTGAGAGAAAAGCTCATACAATTGCACATGAGAGTCATCAAGGAATTGTACGTACAAAACAAAGACTGCGAGAACTGAACTGGTGGCCAACAATGGGTGCCGATGTGGTAACTGCCATTCATTCATGTGTTACTTGTCAGAATCATGACAAAACAGCTATCACACATACACCACTACTTCAGCCAGTACCATTTCCTGATACAGCATGGGAAAAACTTGTTATTGATATTGTGGGTCCTTTTGCAGATTCTCCTATAGACTGTAGATTTGCTATAACTCTGATAAACTATTACAGTAAATGGCCTGAAATTGCATTTGTTTCTCATGTAACCAGTTACAGTAACAAAATTTCTGTCTACAGTTTTCAGCAGAGAAGGAAATCCAAAGGAGTTAATATCAGACAACGGACCATAGTTTGTCTCATATAAGTTTGAATCCTTTCTGATACAGAGGAATATTGTGCATAGGAAATCTTCAGTGTATTACCCACAAGCAAATTGAGAAATTGAGCGATTCAACAGAAGTCTGAAAGAAGCACTACAGACAGCAAATCTTACTGGGAAATCTTGGAAAGTATTTACAACAGACTTCTTACATAACTACAGAGCAACATGTCATGCAATGACAAAATCATCTCCAGCTGAATTATTACATGGCAGACAGATGCGCACTAGGTTACATGCTGCAGATGTCAAACTTCCACCAAAGACTATTTCTACAAAATCATCTACTACTGACATTGTAAAAATGTCACCAAGCCAAATGCAAGGCTTATACTGATAGAAAACGTGGTGCAAGAGAAATGCACTTTCAGCCTGGATCTTTGGTCAGAATTAAGAAACCAGGAATACTGAAACAAGGACAATCTAAATTTACTACACCACTTGAAGTAAGATGCCAGTGAGGACCATACACATACAGTATGAACTGTCTGATGGACGCATATGGAATGCAAATCATCTTGCTCCTGCTAGATATGACTTTGGAGATGTTTCATTTGATGAAGGACATTTTCCTACTCCTAATGCCAACCAACAATAGGGCAGAAGAAAGTGAACCTATAAGGCATACTGAGAGAATCAGGAAACTACCTGCATGGACCAAGGACTATGTCATGCGAAGAATGTATAAATTGCTTTAAGTTACATACGGTTTAATTGTTACTGTTTATATGTTGTCCAAATGCTCTCCTACTATAGGGGAATATGTGGTGTTTATACAAATGGCCTGCAGGTGTCACTGTGCATACACAGGACTTTCTGTACAGCTTCAAAGAGAAAGTAAGACTTACTGCTGTTATTTAATGGCTGCATGAACCTGCTAATAAAGCACTGTTATACTCTCCTCATCCTCGGCTACCAAACACAACAACTTGCATTTATTGTATTTTATTTTCACCATGGTGCATAACCTTGCATGTATCATCATTGAACCTTATTTTCCAGTTTGCTGCCCAGTTTCCCAACTTAGACAAATCACTCTGCAAAGTGGCAGCATCCTGCATGGAACCAATAGTATATATACAATTTATTATCATCTGAAAAAATAGAAATAGTACTTTCAATGCCCACCTCCAAGTCATTAATAAACAAGTTAATTAATAAACAAGCAAGGGGCCCATTACAGAGCCCTGCGGTACCCCACTAACATCACTGGTCCAATTAGAAAATGTTCAGTTTACTACCACTCTTTGTAGTCTATCTTTTTTTTTGTAACTTATGTTTTATTTTCATCAGAGAAAGATAAAGCATTAACACGTATGTTACAGTCATTAAACATGGATCTTAAGAAGCAGTGAAGATTCTCGTTTGCATTATGACATCCAATATTTGTTTGTATACATCATATTGTACATTTTAATATAATGATCAATATTCAAAGGGGGAAAAGACAGAAAAATTCAACTGAGGGAAGGGGGGTTAGGGTCAGTGGGGGGGGGGAGGGAAAGTCCTAATTAATTGCGTACAATTTTCATTGCTGTGTTGCTTGTGAGTAGAGATCACAGTTGGTTTGAGTTTGAGAGTAGTTCCCATGTAGACCAGATCTTGAAGTATAGGGGGATTTTGTTCTGCATTCTTGCCAGGTTGTACTCATACTGTTTGATATTATTAACCATTTGCCTTACCTCCTGTAGGGAGGGGATGGAAGGGGTCTTCCATTTAGCCGCAATTTAGATGCGGGCTGCTGAGAGTATCTGGTTGGCCAGTTTTTGTGTGTGTTCTGGGAGTTGCTTATAGGGTTTCCCCAAAAGTATGTGTATAATACATTTGTCTAGAGATTGATGGGTCACTTGGTTAAGTAAGGCTACAATTTTGTCCCAGAACGTTTGTATCTGGGGGCAAAACCAGAATTTGTGGGGTAGATCTCCTCGCAGCCCACATTCTCTCCAGCAGTTATTAGAGGTTTCTGGGAATAGTCTATGGAGCTTGACTGGTGTGTGGTACCAAAACATTAAAATTTTAAAGATATTTTCCTGTTGTCTTACACCTCGCTTAGTTTTGCCCCAGATTGCCTCCCATTAAAAGATAGAGCTCCAGACCTCCCACTCCCATCTTCAATCTTTCTCCCAATACAGTCATCCCATTTTTGCATACAGTTATGTCTGTACAGTGTTTCCTGGCATGGGTTGACTAGTAATTTATAGATGGAGGAAATTAAACCCTTTTGGGCTGCCATGCGTTCAAAAGAGGTAAGCGGGTCCTCTCTTCTCGTTGCCAGCAGTGGGGTGCAGTAATGCCTTAGCTGGAGGTATGCATACCATGGGAGTGGGAGGTCTGGAGCTTTATCTTTTAATGCCTTGTGGGGAAGGTGCCATTGGTCTGTGAGGTCAGATCTTTTAACGTGAAAAATGGTGTATCTTTCCATTGTATTTCCATATATTGTGTAGTTAGTGCTGGCTGGAATTGAGGGTTACCTAGGTGTGATATTATTTGATGATAATTTGCGTTTGAATCTTAATTTCCACCAGAGTTTTATTGTGTGCTCAGTAATCTTGAGCATCTGTATTTTAGGTTTGGTTTGTCTATCTTTTAGCCAGATCTGTATCCAGGTACAAATACTGTGTTCCAGGCCAACATTCCTTAATTTAACCAGTAACCTTCTGTGTGGCACTGTATGAAATGCTTTAGCAAAGTCTAAGTCAATCGACTCCACTGCCATCCCAGAACTGAGGTCCCTGCTTACCTTCTCATAAAAAGAAATTAAGTTAGTCTGGCAAGATCTATTTCGCATAAAACCATGCTGGCACAAATTCATAGTATTGTTATTTTCTATGAAGTCCAGTATCTTATCCTTTACCCCTGTCATCAGACTTACTGGCCTATAGTTTTGAGGCTAAGAACGGGATCCCCTTTTAAATAGCAGTACCATATTAGCAATTTGCCAGTCTCTCAGCACCATGCCAGACCTCAATGAATCCTGAAAAATTAAGTAAAGAGGTTTGGCAGTACCCTGGGATGAAACCATCTGACCCAGGACCTTTGTTTATCTTAACAAGTTCTAGTCTCTTTTGAATTTCTTCATGTGTGAACCATGCATCATTAGACGTATTGCTAGAATTGGGACTATTACTAAGGAAACCTTCATCAGTTGCTTCCACATTTGTGTAGACAGACAAAAAATGTCTTCAGAATCTGAGCTTTTTGCTTGTTCTTATCTCTGATATTAAAGGTCCTACCCAATTCCTGCTTAATTTTTTTACTATTAATATATTTTTTAAACTATTTTGGATTCTTTTTACTGCTTACTGCAATATCCTTTTTCATATCGATTTTAGCTGGCCGGATAGTTTTTTTACATGATTTATTGGCCTCCTTGTACTCGGCTGTCCCAGCTAACTTGAAAGCCATTAAAACATGTTTTTTCTTACCCACCTCAATACCAACACTCCTATTGAACCAAAAATGTTTTGCTTTGTAGCGACGTTCCTTGCTTACAAGGGGAATATAATGACATGTATATGTATTAAGCAGCATTTTAAAGACTTCCCTTTTCATCCAGTGTTTAACCTGGTGAAAAGCATTTTGCAATGGAGATGCCCTTAAACTTCCTGTTAGCATGATACACATATCTCCACATATGGCTCTGCTGCATCTCAAGATCATGGACTTACCACCGAAAGAAAGCATTATACACAACCATGTCTATGTTGCATCTAGAATTTTGTTAGCAGAAAATTGGAAAACTAAATATGTACCAAAGATTGAGGAAATAATAAAGTTGGTGGAATTTAACTTGTCAGCTGAAAAGGTATGGGCAGTTAACACAGGAAATCTTGAGTCATTCATGGCTAGAATAAATATATGGTCTAAGATATTCCCAGAAACAAAAATACTCGCATTTAAGTAAAAAAAGGGATATATTATTAAATGTGGATATATTATCCTCTCACGTGCATATGTATATGTATATGTAGGTGTTATCATTTGCTAACTCTGGTTGCAATTATGGAAGAAAATAAGGAAATACTCCTTCGCGGCACTGTGTTGTAAATAAGTGACTGTTGCAGCGATTATGATGATAAAATGTTAGATGTAGTTGAAGTAGTAGTTATAGAGTGAGCTATGTTTTTATGGTAAGAAGTATTGCTATTGGGTAATCTGAGTAAAAGAAAACATAAAGCTCTGGTTCACAGGTTTTTAATAATGTTTACTGTCTGGAACACTTTCATGTTCTCAATTTTTAAAAGTTACACACTCCTTTCTACCAGATATGCTTCTTTAAGCAGCTGCTGGTTCCACTGCTTAAAATACGCAAAGGTTAAATTTTGCACCATTTGAAGTAACGCGTTTTCACATGCGTTTTCG
>CM044435.1:13333579-13352691 GCA_024363595.1 Xenopus borealis | reverse complement strand
TTTGCAGATGATACTAAATTGTGCAGTACTATAGGTTCCATATGCTGCCACTTTGCAGAGTGATTTATCTAAGTTGGGAAACTGGGCAGCAAACTGGAAAATGAGGTTCAATGTTGATAAATGCAAGGTTATGCACTTTGGCAAAAATAATGTAAATGCTAGTTATACACTAAATGGCAGTGTGTTGGGAGTTTCCTTAAGTGAGAAGGATCTTGGGGTTTTTATAGATAACAAGTTGTCTAATTCTGGGCATTGTCATTCTGTAGCTACTAAAGCAAATAGGTTTCTGTCCTGCATAAAAAAGGGCATAAACTCAAGGGATGAAAACATAATTATGCCTCTTTATAGATCCCTAGTAAGGCCTCATCTGGAATATGCAGTGCAGTTTTGGAGAGATGTAAATGAGCTGGAGAGAGAGCAGAGACGTGCAACTAAACTGGCTAGAGGAATTTCCATTCTTAAATTATGAGGGTAGACTGTCAAGGTTGGGGTTGTTTTCTTTGGAAAAAAGGCGCTTGCGAGGGGACATGATTACACTTTACAAATACATTAGAGGACATTATAAACAAATATCAGGAGACCTTTTTACCCATAAAGAGGATCACCAGAGGCCACCCCTTCAGACTAGAAGAAAAGGACTTTCATTTGAAGCAGTGTAGGTGGCTCTTCACAGTGAGGACAGTGAGGTTGTGGAATGCACTGCATCACAACATCAAAAAGCTTTGATGTTGTGATGCTGATTCTGTTGATGCTTTCAAAAAGGGTTTGGATGATTTTTTGGACAGACATAATATCAAAAGCTATTTTGAAACTAAACTCTACAGTTAGTATAGTATAGTGGAGGTGTGTGTGTGTGTGTGCATGCTGGGTTTTAATTTGGAGGGGTTGAACTTGATGGATTTTGTCTTTTTTCAACCCAATTTAACTATGTAACTATGTAATATCATGGTCACCTTCATAAAAATCTTTCAGTCACTGTTGTTTTTTATTCCCCTGTCACTTTCTTCATTAATTATTGTTTTAGTAATTATCTGTGGCCTAGGACAAGTCATTAGTATTCCTTGTCCTCCGATGCCAAAGTAAATAGAACTGCAGCTCAATGTGTCCACTCCTGACTATATGCAGTAGGACTGTATCAGATAATGGTAATAATCACGTTAATAGTCACATTTGTGGGGTGTAACCTCAGTTTCACACTTTTTAACCGTATGGTTATATTTATAGAAGTCATGTACATTTATTCTGACCAATCGATATTGAAACCAATCGATGGAGGTCTATGGGTCAGACTTCCCAGAGACCCCTTAAATGTCTTAATAAGAAATTAATATTATTACATAGTTACAACCCCTGAACATTTGGTATACTAGATATTTGGAATGCTATTGTTAACATACAGTATTGGACAGCAGTAGTCTATAGTGATAATATTCAGACTGGATTTAGACCTCCAATAGCATGTTTCAGATCTCGTTAGGCCTTTTTTTGTTCAACATTTTAAAATAACTAGGCCCCAAATATGTGACCTATCGCATAACTGGTCTACATTATAGAATGTTAGAATGTTGTGCATCAATCCTCCTCTATAGCTTGAACGGCAGTCTTGCAGTCCTGTGCAGTAGTGATGGATGAATTTATTCGTCTGAATTGAATTCGCTGCGAATTTCCGTGTTTCACACCAGTGAAAAAAATTTGCAAAAATTTGTCTGCGTCAACGTTTTCGTCACAGGCGTCAAAATTAGTGTTTGGTGAATTTTTTTTTTGTTTTTCGCAACAAAACAGGACAAATTCACCCATCACTAGTCCTCAGGCTACTGCCCATTTAATTCTTTCCCCTTTCTCCTTGAATTTTCTGGTTGGGGTAAATGTCATTTCTGGAGTTCCTTGATGCACATATATTGCTTTGTTTAACCCTATAATGTAACGCTTCAGGAAAGTTCTGGACTGATTTTAAGGTAAGACGCATTTGGAAGAGCTTTCTAAACCAATTTTATTTTGTGATAGAGCAGTCAAGTGTGGAAACCAGAGCACATAAAAATCATTTCTGCACTAACTGCAAATGGATTCAGCTACAAAGTGATTTTGATTGTGCCATTAGCCTATGTGTGCTATTCTAGCATAGTTTATTGCTTTTGTCTGTGTAGTTCACTGGCACACAGTGTGGATCAGGTCTGGGCCCAAACAGCCCCCAGCATCCCAACAAATCTCACCCTAGGCTTATACTTGAGTCAATAAGTTTTCCCAGTTTTTGTATGTAAAATTAGGTACCTCGGCTTATTCTCGGGTCGGCTTATACTCTAGTATATACGGTGCACATGCAAAACAAGACATCAAGGGAAAAAGAACTGACCAGTAAGAATGCTGATTCCCAGCACCAGGGGTGTAACTATAGAGGAAGCAGACCCTTTGGCTGCAGGGGGGCCCAGGAGGTATAGTGGCCCCATGAGGCCTGAATTCATATACAATTTCAATATATATGGGTAAAACAGGTCAACTTCTTGACATTTTGGCTGCCTGAAAAATAATTTGCTGTGGTGCCTGGTAATATCTTGTTATGCCACTGCCCAGCACCAAGAGATTAGTGTGATGTATTGTGTGTGGGGTCATTATATCACACTGGACTCAGACATGGGGATAAAGGCAGTGCTGGGAAACTCCAAACACAGGAACAAAGCGTCACAAAAACTCCAAGGTTTGCTTTGTTTGCTTTATTTGCTTTCTGAAATAATTACAGGTGACAATGAATAAACACATTGGGGCAGATTTACTAAAGGGCGAAGTTAGGGTTGCCACCTTTTGCTGTGGCTGAACCCGTGACGTCGGTGGGCGGGCCCGTGGCGTCGGTGGGCGGGCCCTTGACGTCATGGGGCGGAGCTATGATGACGCGATTGGCCGATCGCTGCGTCAATCAAGCTAATCCCGCCCGGATTTTCTTATTTGGAAAACCGGGCAGGAAGTATTGACCCGGGCAACCCTTCAAAATACCGGGCTGTCCGGGTCAAAACCGAACAGGTGGCAACCCTAGGCGAAGTGACTAACACTAGTGAAAATTCATACTTCTCCAATTTACTAATGAATGTGGGCGCCCCTTCGCTAGAGAAAGAGAGGTATGCTAGCGTTACTTCGCACTCTTAACGCCAGGCGAATGTTTGCTGTGGCGAATGAGCGTAACTCCCCCAATTCACTAAGACTAAGATTTCCCATGCTTTGCTGCAACATATGCGTCCATTGAATTTTAATTTCCTGCTGAATGCAAATTTGACAACGCTAGCGCAACTTCGCTTTTCTTGACAAAGTAACGCTTGCGCAACTTCGCCAGCGTTCGCTGTCATGGACACTTTGCATTTTAGTGAATTAGCGTTGTCCTGGTGAATCTATTGCCAAGTGGATGCTGGTGAGGTTGCACTCTTCAGTGAATTTGCCCCATAGTTGGATAGATTCAAAACTATTTCCACACCTACTGGGGGTCATTTATAAACACTGAGCAAATTTGCACCTGGGCAGTAGCCCATGGCAATCAGTAAGATGATTGGTTGCTTTTAAAAGGGTTGTTCACCTTTGAGTTGACTTTTAGTATGATGTAGAGATTGGTATTCTGAGACAATTTGTAATTGGTTTTCATGTTTTGTTATTTGGGGTTTTTGAGTTATTTAGCTTTTTATTTAGCAGCTTTCCAGTTTGCAGTGTCAGCAATCTGGTTGCTAGGGTCCAATTTACCCTAGCAACCATGCATTCATTTGAATGAGAATATGGAATATTAATAGGATAGGGTCAGGAAATAAAGATGAATAATAAAAAGTAGCAATAACAATAAATGTGCAGTTTTAGAGAGGATTTGTTTTTGAGGGTGTCAGTGGCCCCCTTTTGAAAGCTAGAAAGAGTCAGGAGAAGAAGACCAATTGAAAGGATGCTTAGAATTGGTCATTCTATAACATACTAAAAGTTAACCTGAAGGTGAACTACCCCTTTAAGGATCCTTCTTAATATACTGCTAAAATTTATAACAAATGATCTTATCCAGTACAATAGCGATTTTAGTAAATATTTTGATTTTCATATCACTTTATTTATATTTCCTTCCTTTTCCACCCTATAAAAAGTGCCATATGTGCCTTTTATTAAAGCTTCTGGACATCTTGGTTACTAGTTAGAGATGTGCTTTGGGACTTTGTTCAAACTCAACTAGACTCATTTCATAAAGATAAATATTCTTCTGATTGGGTTGTTTTGTACGTACTGCTGCTACACATGCCTATGCATTTTATACCTTCACAGGTGGGCCCAAATTCACTAAAGCACAAAGCATCTAACACTAGCGCTAATTTGACAGCAAGACATCATTTCGCAACTTTGCAAATTCACTAACACCGACTCTGGTGAATTTTCGCTAGCGAAGTAGATCAGGCAAAGTTCAATACAATAGATAGGAATCGCTAGCATAACTGCGCTTTGCCTGGTGAAGTAACACTAGCGCAACTACGCTACTGTTCGCCGACCTGAGCGTAACTTCGCACTTTAGTGAATTTGTGTAGCTCTGGCGAAAATTTGCCTGGCGAAGTGCGACGAACGCTAGCGATTTTTCGGATGTTATTGAATTTGCTCCTTAGAATCTGCAAATAAAGTGCTCATATTGATCTCTTATTGGTATTGGGCTCTTTAAATAGTTTTGTAAAACTGCTTAGCATTTGCTTAGCATTCCCATATTTTAACACTGTTACACTACCTGCAAGTGCATGCACTTTCAATAACAAACAATCCTACCCTTCTATAGGTGGTCCTACACCTTTAAAATGATGTGTTGGTCTTAGAGAGCTTTCTGTATTCAGTGTTATTGGTAGATACAATCTGGATCTCTCGGGCACAGTTTTGTAAAAAAAAAAAGTGCTTCACTGGGCACGAAACGCATAAGGCTAACATGTTATAAAACCCAAAAACAGAGGAATTAAGTCATACATTTATGATGGGATTCTTGATCTCCAATGCAATGAATTATCATTCTGATGTTGCTGGACTACAGCTCCCAGCATGACTTAACCTTGGTAATATGTACAGTACAGTGATGTTTAGATCCCCTTTCAGTTGGATGAGTATTAGAGTATACTTAAGCACAGAAGTTAGATCTGCAGTCCTGCGGAATAAAATGCATGTATCCCTTGCATCTTGTATCTGTAAAGGAGAGTTAGCTTTTAAATATTGAAAACAATGCCAAGCCATGCTCCCAAATGTCCTTGGTGTTCAAATTTTCAGTCACCTCATCTATCATTTGCACTCTCAACAGCTTGTAAACATGTTACAGGGCCCAGCTTGCCTCGGGGAAATAGAACAGTCACGAGATAACAATTTCTCATTGTGATGGCAAAGGAATTAGAGACCGTTGCAAAGTAGGTGCCGGAAAGCAAAGATGTATCAAGATATGACAAAAGCTTCTTTATTCCAATATGAGACCGATTTATCAGCCTGGCCTCGAAGAAGCCCGTTATCCTTTCACTCCAAATATGGGTTACTGAAGCAGACATTCTTATTCTTTTAATTGTTTATTATTCCAGTTTTAATATAGACCTTCTCTTGAGTTATGAGTGCAAACAAAGGCATAAGCAATATTGCATTAAAGGGGTTCTTCACCTTCAATGTCCAAATCTTATGAAACCACTAATCATGCTCTCATTGTGTTAGATAATAATTGAAAAAGCTAGTTTATATAACATTTACATCAGTCCTTCTCCTGTCTCTCTGATTAGTTTTCTGAAGGATGGGAGTGGCCAGTTTTATACCTGTGTAGCGCTATAGTAAACTCGAGTGCACCTGTCTCTATCTATAGGCTTCACTCCCAATATATTGCTCCGAATGAGACCTTAAATACTAGGGAGTAAGCCCTCTGGCGCCCAAATAATTGGGCGCCAGAGGCGCCAGTGGTTCTTATAACTTAACTATAGAACATGCAATCAGCATATACATTAAGCACATCTTTCTGTGTATTTAGCCCCATTTGAAAGTCTCTGTCCCCAAACATAAACACCCCAGCCTTGTGACAAACAAGCACACAGCCATGCACATAGGGGTTTCACCTGCTGCTATTTTACCCACCGGCCAGTAAAAATCATGCATGTTGCCAGTGTTATAAAAAGGGCAGAAAGATAAACATGGGAAGGCCAGTATTTTTTCCAACTTTGCAATTTTAGCCATTTGGTTGCTAGGGTCCAAATTACCCTAACAACCACGCACTGATTTGAAGAAGAGACTGGAATATGAATAGAAGAGCACTTGAATAGAAAGATGAGTAATACGGAGGCAATAGCAATAAATGTGTAGCCTTACACAGCATCTGTTTTTTAGATGGAAAGCTGGAAAAAGCCAGAAGAAAAAGCCAGAAGAAGAGGGCATAGTAAAATACGATTACAAAAATGCAGACCAATTGAAAGGTTGCTTAGAATTAGCCATTTTAAAAACATACTAAAAGTCAGCTTAAAAGTGAACAAGCCCTTTGAAACTTTCCTTTAAAGAGGTAGTTGCCATTAAAGGAGAAGGAAAGGAAATTTTCGGTAATTAGTTTCCAGTGTCCCCCACCACCTCCCCTCCTGAACCGCCGCATTAAAACTTGCCATTGAAGTTTGCCAGCCTTGTCCTTTACTCCCAAAGTTGCGGCGCTGTTTAAGCTTTGGCGCCGCCATTTCTAAATTCAGCGCGTCACTTCCCCTCTCTTCTCTCCATCAGTGCGCATGCGCCTCCTGTATGACCCCACGACGCGTCACGTAACGCATTCTAATAAAAGCAAGGAGCCGTGCCTGCGTATGCAAAAAGGAAGGAGCCGTGCCTGCCTTTACATTAAGCAAGGACCCCTGCCTGCGCTTCCAAATGTAAGAAAGTTTGTGTTATCGATTATATTTTCACTGCTGCTACATGCTGAGCCCTATAGAAATAAACTTTATTGGCAAGACTTGCTTATAATAAAAGTTACTGAAAATCAATTAATATTTTTCATACATTAAGATAAACATTACCTCTTTTATAATTGCTTAATTAACTTTGCTGAAGCACAATGTTTGCATTTTTATATTGAAGAATTTCTTAAATCATTGTGGATTCTGAATTAATTTAATAATTAATTATTAATGAATTAATCATCTATTTATTTGATTTATTTAAAAACAAAACATGATCCCATATATAAAATCCATTGAGCATATATTTTTTTGTTAGCATAACTACATTATTATTCTCTAAAGAATATAAAAAATATATAAAATTTGAATTTAATTAATGAATTAATAAATATTTATAATCAATTTGAATTAACTTTGCCGATTTTTTTTAGTATTCATCATCATGACTGAAGAAGGTACTACCTCCACTTCAAGCTCTGCAGAAATGGATAGTGTGCTAGAAACGGATATTGTACATGAAACGGATAGTGTATGTATGATATCACTGTTCTTTATGACTCACTTCTTCTTAGTTTAAAAAAAAATTCAAATTATACATCATCATAAAATGAGCTTCCCTGGCTGTAATATAATCTGATGCTACAGGTTTGCTGATTATTAAATTGTGATGTTTCTAAAGATGTGTATTAATGACTAATCAGCCTTATATTGTGACTATATTTCTATGACACTGTGATCAGGTGTACTGTATATTGTGAGTGGGTCCCTAAGCTCAGTAAGTGACAGCAGCACAGAGCATGTGAATCAGCCTAAAATAGAATTGTGAGCTAATGGGGGGCTAAAGAACCTTTCAGACTCTCTCTCTGTCTCCATTCTATGTCTCTCTCTGCACTCTGTCTCTCTCTGCACTCTGTCTCTCTCTCTCCCTGTCTCTCCGTGCACTATGTGTTGCTCTCTCTGCACTCTTGGGCTCTCTTTCTCTGTCCCTCTCTCTGCACTCTCTGTCTGTCTCTTTCTGTGCCTCTCCCTGTTTCTCTATCCCTCTCTCTCTCTATCTCCCTGTCTCTCTCTGCACTCTATGTCGTGCTCTCTGCACTCTCAGGCTCTCGCACTCTCTGTTTGTCTGCATGAATTCTAGTGAAATATGTACTTGATATTAAAATGGTAGTTAAATTGTATGATAATTGTTTAATTAAATTTTCTTTTTTTCACAGCTGCAAATACTTCTTGAAAAATTAAGAAACCGGACTGAAGTTATTCAAGCTTCGGATTGCTTTCCTCTAAACCCCTCTAAAAACAGAAACCGAAGGTACATAGAAAATGCAGATCCTGATGAATCTTCATCAGAAAATGATACCTCAGACGAAAATGAAAATTATGAAAATAGTGAAGAGAGCCACGGAATCAAGGTTGATCCTAAAAGAATTGGAAATGTGGACTGGTGCTGTTGTGGGATGTGTGTACCAATGACCACAGGAATAGAAAGCCTGTGTTGTTATGACGTAGCCGAGATTTACGAAAAGATTCCAGAAGAAGCGTTCTGCATCACAGACAATATTGAGTTTCAGAATGAATGCATCAGTTACGAACGACAGGATTGGAACTATCGCATGTTGAACTTGACTATTAGACAACAGCCACGATGGCCAGATTACATGAGGTAATATTGCATCTATGTTCTCTGTGTTGGTGGTTTGCTGCAATATTAACAAATTTTAAAAGCCATAGTTTTACAACTAATGTAGGGGTGTCCAAACTTGGCCCTCCAGCTGTTAAGGAACATCAAGTCCCACACTTGTACTTCCTTAACAGCTGGAGGGCCAAGTTTGGACACCCCTGAACTAATGAATGTCTCTTAAAGGAATAACAAGTATCAATTTTTTTTTTAATTAATATCTATTTTATAACATAAAAAAAGGAAAAAAAAAAGAGAAATCAAGAAAAACCATTTCTATTAATACATTAATAAGGAGGACCACATGTAGATTCCTGGAATTTTATTATTTTGAAATTAAATATATGCACTTCAATATTTCATTGATTTACAGAATAAAATAATTATAAAAAGATTTTTTTTTTTATTTTAATATCTGCTCTATAATTTCAGTATATTATTTAAATTTTTTTTTCTTTTCCCACAGGTCACTACGTTGTATGGATCTACATATTTCTTGGATTTCAAAACAGGAAACCAATTCCATCTTGTGTAGTTCGCGAAATCCGAGGAACTTTTCCTGACCCCCAAGGAAATTATGTCGGTTTCTTATTTCCCTCAGACTTCATTGCTTGGGATATGGCCTACGAGTCTGATTAAACACTTTGTTTAAAATTCCAAAATTCCAACTTCATGCTTTTCAGCTCTGTAACTTTGAGTTAGTCAGCCACTTATAGGGTGTTGACATGGGAAATAACTGTTCAATAAGTTTGCAATTGATCCTCAGATTCAAAATCAACAGTTATTGCCAATGTTGCCCTCCCTAAAGTCAATGATTGAAGGTTAAACTGGATGGTTGTAGGTCTTTGTTCATTTTAAGTTAGTATTTTTCTATGTTACTATCTAGTCTAGCTCAACCATCCAGTTTGCTTACGGTGTGTATCCTCTCCCAAGATAACTACACATGCACATTCACACCCCGTACAAGCCAATACAAGAAGAGTTATTTGGTGCAGAAGCTCAGCCAGACATTTATTGTAAATGATTCGTAATGCATCAAATGTCGCTTTAAGTGTAGCAAACAAAGTGATTAAAGTCTTATCTTACAGTGCAGGTTAATCATACTGGTTACGTGTAGGGATGGCACGAACAGTTCACTGAACAGCCAGAAAAAGAAGCAAAGATTTGAACTTGGCTTTTGGCAGAGAGTCCAGAACAGCGTCCAGAACAGCTAACAGGTGCAGGTAAGATACTTTGTAACACTTTTGACATAAGAAAATAATGTATTTTTCTTTTCCCTTTATCCCCCTCTGGCATGCCACTGTCCAGGTCGTTGCACCCTTTAAACAACTTTAAAATCATTTTTCTGGCCAGAAATGTCTTTTTTAGCTTTTAAAGTTCGCCTTCCCATTGAAGTCTATGGGGTTCGCGACGGTCGCGAACTGTTCGCGCGTTTGTCGCAAGTTCGCGAACGCGTCCGCGAACTTTTTTGCGGCGGTTCGCGCCATCCCTAGTTACGTGGCCAAGATTATTGGCTCATCATCAGAGCTGATCTAGACTATGATGAATTGTCATTAGTCTTAAGCCTGAAATGCATATGCTTAGCCTGCACTGTAAGACGACACTGTAATTGCTTTGTATGCTACAATAAAGCTACATTTGATGAAGTACTAATTGTTTCCAAAATGTGTTCGGCTGAGCTCCTTCAGAAAACAACTCCTATTGTATTGAATAATATGCTACAAATAGTAATTGAGAAATAATTTTCAAAAAGAAAATCGACAAGTAGTAAAAGTTTCACATTATTTATTATCAAAATCATAATGTACAACATATTTACTTTCTTTTTATTCAAATATATCAATGAGTATATAATAACTCTTGAAGAATATTAATCGTACAATGAAACATATCCATTTTAATAAACAGGTTATCATTATGTGTATTAATATACGTTGAGTCTGTATACTTGCAAACTTTTTCATAATACACACATTTATGAAAGTGAGAAACGAGAGACATGTTTTGCTATCACCTGACGTTTTCCTGGGCATTCACTACCAGCTATATTTTTAGGCATATGTTTGGACTGTGACACCCATTGATGTTTCAATTTGCCAGTCACTATGGACAAAGAATCTGTCAGTATTTCAAAAAGATGCTCATCACCAACTGCTTCATAAATTGGCTTTGCTACCCAGTCTTTTTTTTGCTTCGGATAAACTATCTTGAACCTTTTTTCACCAAGACTTGAGGTTGAAGCTCGCGGTTTTCTCACAACAGCTTGTTGTCTATGTACGTTTCTGTTGTGAGACAAGGCAGCAAGACTGGTTCTGGCGATCATTGAGTCCATTCTGAACGACAAACGTTTTGGCCGGTATTTCAGAACCTTACTGTGGAAATTTTCGAGTTCTCCTGTATGGCAAAATTTGTCCACTTGGCCAAGGTCCTTTAATAAAAATTTATCCAGTATGATCTTTCGCAAGGATGTGTTGGGCCAATCCACTTACACTCCTTTGTTTGAGCTGCCGTGAAACGTTTATGTTGACATTTTTTGTAATGTACCAGAGATGGAAATTTGTGTTTGTTCGCTATGTGAAACAGGACAGATTTCCACTTGTCGAGCAATATGTCTACATCTTGTTGACAGGTTTGAGCACACCACCACATGTGGTTGATTATCGGGTTAATCCAAAATGCAATATCTTTGCAGGATTTCTTTTTAGATGCGGCAAATAGTTTTTTTTTAATGCTTTTGCATAAGTGCCAAACGTCGAACTGATGATCAACACTTTTGAATTGGGTTCTCATTAATTTTCTGGTTCCACTGTGCCTGTCTGTAACCACTATCTTCACATCTAATTTTTCCTTTTGAAGATTTTCCAAACATGAATTGAGGGAGACTGTTTCCAGATCCGATGTTTTTCCGGGGTTTTGTTGAAGGATTTTAAAATCCACAATTTTTTTGGACAATAGGTCCATCATAGAGTAAGTACAATATTTTGCACAGTGACCCGGACTATCGAACTGCCCGTCTCCAGCTAATACAACAGCTTGCCCTTCTAATGTTTTTTGGATATTTTCACGTTCTTTTTTCCACTGAATGTCAATGGCTGGAAAAATGAATTTATTTTGGTAATTGTAGAATGTTGTGTGTGATATAAATGGAATGTTCATCAATTTGAAAAATTCTTTCATCCTTTGGTAGGTGTATCCGACCAGGATGATAGAGTTAGCTAAAGCCACATTTCCAATTGAAATCTCTCCAGACATTGGTTGTGAACTCCAGTTCAGTGAGTCGTGTCCGTTAAGGCAGGACAGTTTGATTTTTAACAAACTTCCATCAGTGTACTTTTTGATTTCGATAATTGGAGCATTACATGGTGGATCTGAGCTGTGCTGACAACGAACCAAATTTAGTAGCATATCAAGTTCTTCTTCGTACACTAAGAATTTCATTTGTTTGAGATATTGATGCTCTTCTGTAATTGTTTGCTCATCCTGTGATCCTGTTGTTAAATCGAAACCATCTGATGATGACTGTTCTTGGATCTCAAATGTTGATTCTTTTGGATCAGCTACAGTTTCAATTAAGGAAATTTCGGCCTGACTGGAAGATATTGATTTAGTTGGTGAAACTAAAGGATTAGAAACTGATGGAGCTTCTAAAATCGGTGATCCCAAAAATCTGCTATGTTGAAATTTTTTGGCTTTCAATGGAGTTGAAAAACAAACAGGATAATTGTGGTCTTTTGTAACATTACGCATTTCAGCTGCTATAAAATCATCGGTTTGGGTTGACATTTCCTTCATTGTAACAGAATTTTGAATGGCAACAGTTGATGAAAACTGATTTTTAGATGTCATAGTTCTTTTATTAGAAGTAAACATATTGTCTTTTGTTTGCGTTGATGTTGTTATCAGTCTTGATACAATACGTACTAGTGTATGGGATGTTGATGGTTGTTCTTCATCTTCCACTCTCTTTCGTTTAGCTGGAGGAATTGTGGTTGGTACAGGAAGGGACGTAAGTATTACAGGTCTTGGTACAGTCGGAAATATGGTAGGCACCGCGTTAGATTTAAGAACTTTTCTGTTGTTTTTCAACATATAACAATGTTCTTCAAAATGTGAAGAACACATTCTAAAACTTGAATTTTTCAGTCCTTTTATTATTCTTTCTGTCATCATCTCTAGATCTTGTGAAAATTGACCCGTCTGTATTAGCCATTTTTTTATGTGTTCTTTACTATGCGGAAATTGGTGTAGGATGACATCAGGATGTAATGACTTCTGCCCACTCTTGTGTGAACAACCATTCACTATACAGCACGGCATTGTCAATAATACGCTGAAAAAAATAATACAATTTTATTATGATAAGTGTTCACAAATCGTATTTAAAGGAAAAGTAAATGTTTTTCTTTTTCTTTCTGTAAATTTGCTCTAAACAGCCCCCCAGATTAATATACCTTAGTCCCTGCTGCAAGTCTGCTCTGGTTTCTGTGTTATCAGCAGCTTGTTTCCTCTTCTTCCTGGTGCAGAGTGAAGCCCAGCCCCTTAGTTTACTGAGCAGTCCATTTGCTGCTGTTCCACAATAGAGAGGAAGAGGGAGCCAGTGTGTGCATTAGTAAGCTAGTTTCCCCAAGCAAAAGGTGCTAAACACACTGGTCTCTGCTATGTCATAGTATGCAAATGATCTCCGGGACTAGTCCAAGAGATAAGGTCAGCTCAGAAAGCTAAGGGGCAGGGCTTCACTCTGCACCAGGAAGAAGGGGAAACAAGCTGCTGATAACACAGAAACCAGAGCAGACTTGCAGCAGGGACTAAGGTACATTAATTTGAGGGTCTGTTTAGAGCAAATTTAGAGATAGAAAAAAAAACGTTTACTTGTTCTTTAACATGATATTGCCAGTGAATTAGAGCACATTATAAAAACATTATAAAAGCACATTATGGCGTGTGATTAGGCGCAGGCAACTAACAGGTAAGCGGACGTGCGACACAGGTTAGCAATGCAGGTACATTAGTTGCCCCAATGATTCAGGAAATTCTTGCACCACAAGTTTTTTGGTCCTGGCAATTTTTCATTCCAACACATGGCGGGATGGGAGCAGGCAGTTTGGGGAAATTGACACATAGCAGAAGATTCAATTAAACGCAGTGACTAAATCTCCCTGTCTGGCCAAACCATAAATGTTGGATGTGTCTTGTGGTAACAGTAATGTGGTTTGAAGTGGATGTGGTTTATAAACAGGGAGTGGTCAACAATGGCTTCCATTATTAGTCACTGATTTAAGCACTGATTTAGGGCAATGTCTAACTCTAGTACCGAGGTTACATAGCGGAGTTACCGGATTTACATAGTTACATACACGTTAGTTCACATGTCAGTAATTTCATATGGGTATTGTTTCCACCTTTTCTAAAAAAAATTCCCGGTCGGTGGAGGAAGGTGACCAAAAAAGGGGTGGTGCATGACATCAAACGGGGCGGGTCTATGATGTTTTGGGTGCGTGGCCACAAAGCTGAGCTTTAAAGAAGGGGACAAAAGGTGTACAGGGGATTTGGGACTGGACAATGGCTAGGCCGGTAAAATAACGGCTGGGTGGCAACCCTACATATGGGAGGAACAAGGAATTCTGAACATCTTTGTAATATTAGAGTTGCTTGATATATACACAATCCCTTATGCTTAGCTATGTTGGCTTAGAACAATCACTTCAGCCTTTACATGGAACACTGTGATATGTAGCATTAATTGCATGAGACAGACTAGTCTCTTCATATATGACACACTGTGGACCTGTCATACACATGGTAAAGTCCTGTTATCTGCCAGGGTGCACAGAAAGTAAAGTTTAAAAGATAGTATAAATAAAAGGACATTAGTCCATCAGATAGAATAATTGTAATAGAACCAATGGAATGATATTTGTTGGTAGGTCCAGTGCCAGCACATAGGGTTTATATTATTGCTGGGGTATGAGGTTTTGTTAACTGATTCTTCAAATATCTATTAATAAACACTAATGCTTGTTAACCGTGAACTATTTAATTCATAATTAAAAGCAAAAAAAATGTTTTTATCATAGTAATTTTTTTACATATGTATATATATATATATATATATATATATATATATATATATATATATATTCATTAATTTTTTTTTTAAACCTCAAAACTAGTTGTAAATAATTGTTAGATGTTCACCATAGGCTAAAACAATGATAAATAACAGGGGAATCAATTAAGTGGAATTAAACAATAATCAAACCGCAAGCAAAAAGCTATAGTTGATGTCAACCCCATTAATAAAATACATTACTAAAAAAAATTATTGAAAGCACAGTTTCATTTAAAAAAAAAATTAGGCAGGGAAAGGGAGCTTAAAACTGAAAGTTCATTGTCCTATCATTAATCATTAATCGCGAGGCAATTTGGAGCAATTTCAAAAAGCGCGCCGCTCCGTGTGGATACGCGCCGGCGTTTTCAAGCAACGCCGGTGCGCTTGGGTAAGTGGCTATTCGGGGAGGTTCGGGGGCTACAAGTCGCGGCGAGAAGTCGCCAGGCGACAAAATGCCCCCGAATCTCCCCGTCTGGCCTAGCCCTTACGGTGTAGAACGGAATGTGCAAGGAAAACATCTATAGTCAAATAATAGTGGTTCCAGGAAGTCTAGAAACAAAGTCTGTACGAACTAACAACTTTTTTCATTTATTTAGAACTTACAGACCTCAGACAGAAAGGCTGAACCGCTCGCTTGATTTATTAACAGCTCCTGCGCTCGCTCGCTGGCTGTGTAGGCTGTGTAACTGTAAATCAGATTTAGAGCGAGCGCAGGAGCTGAGCTACAGGGAAGATGTCTCCCGATTGGTGGAATGCATAATGTGGGAGGGAGGATGGAGGTCAACGATGACGTTTGCATATGTCACGTGACCGACATCAGTGAAGTCTGCACGGCAAAGATTAGATTACACAGAGCATGCGCAGGGCACTGCTGATACCTACTGCGCATGCCTGTGCCCCATTTCAAGCGATTTCTGCACAGGAGAGAGGGTAGGCATTTTTCTACATGTAGTTAATATTGTTAAAATTAAAAAAACATAGAAAAGTAATGCATTAATGATTTATATTAGCTAAAAGATGATTAGCTTGCCAATAACTATATATTAATTTCATTTTTGAGTTTCCTTCTCCTTTAACCCTTTCACTGACAGTCAATGTTGTACTTTTATTGCCAGACGGTTTTTGAACATGTTTTGCTTTTTCAATTTATGGGCCTTTCCTGGGGGAAACTCAGGAAAAAATATATAACATTGTCAGGACAGTCTAAGCAAACTAAAGTAACCAGCTTTTGGAAAATGTTCTGAACACCAGGGGGCAGATTTACTATTGGTCGAATTTGAGGGTTAATTAACCCTTGAATTTGACCAATCGAATTTCAATCTAATTTTCACCCTTCAAATTCGAAAATCGATTCTGAAGGGTTTTAGCGAAATTCGATCGAACGAACGATCAAATATAAAAAAATTTGACCGAATGATTTTAGCCATTCAATTTAGTAAATCTGCCCCCAGGAGTCTACCAGGATGCCCAATATGCATAGATATACAAAAGTATGTGGTTATATATGGACCCCAAATGAAAATAGAGCATATACCAAAGTACCAAACCTCAGTGCTATGCTAAAACACATAAGGAACAATACAGGGATAAAATTGTGTAATTAGGAGTCAAAATAGTCATCCCATAGTCACGCTGCCATTATATGTAATGAGTAAAATACATTTGTGCGCATTTTATCCTATCAGAGGGTAATCAAAACAGCAAGTGGATTAGATGCATGTGGATGTGCATGATTATTGGGGGTTTTCAGTCTGATCAGGCCCACCATCAGGGGGGGACTGGGGGGACAAGTGTCCCGGGCCTGCCCCTTATGAGCGCAGTAGCAAGCGCTCACCTCTCTCTGAAGTCCTGTGCAGAATGCGGAAGTGCCGAACATTTGCAAAGTCCTGAAGAGGCAGAAAGACCCGAAGTCACGAAAGGAGCCGACACTGAATTCCTAAAGCGCAGAAAATACCCGAAGTCACGAAAGGAGCCGACACTGAAGTCCTGAAGCGGCAAAAATACCCGAAGTCACTAAAACAGCTATAACTGAAGTCCTGAAGCCACGAGTTCAATTCTACTGACACCAATGTGGGTTTTCTTTTTTTTTTTTTTAATCCTCTGGCCACCAATTTTTTTATTTTAATACTCTATAGGTCCCTCCACCAATTTTTTTAAAAAAATTATTTTTTGGGGCCCAATTTTTTTTTTAACTTGTTGGGGGGGCCTGACCACCAATTTAAAAAAAAAAATATTTTATGGGGCCCCAATTTTCTTTTTAACTTGTCGGGGGCCCTGACTACCAATTTTAAAAAAAACGTTTTATGGGGGGCCCTGGCACCAATGTTTTTTAATTGGGGGGGCCTGGCGGCAATTTTTTTTTAACTTATAAGGGAGCCTTGGGGGGGTTTACGTTTTTAGCGCTAATGTCTGTGTGGTCTTATAACTTTGATGTGGAGTGGCCAGGGATTAGGGGCGGGGCTTGGGTGCTAGGGTGGGCGGGGCCAAGGGGGCCCCGAAAAGTTTGTTGTGCAGGGTCCCGTGATTTCTAATGGCAGCCCTGAGTCTGATTGACTTACAAGATACTTGCCTGCAGGCTATAATTAATCCTTATTGGAAGCAAAACCAGCCTATTGGATTTGTTTAATGGTTACATGATTTTTTAGTAGACTTAAGGTATGAAGATCCAAGTTATGGAAAGACCAGTTATCCGGAACCCCCCAGGTCCCAAGCATTCTGCATAATATGTCCCATACCTGTACTAATAAACAGTAGCTTATATTTGGGTTTATTTAATGTCTACTTAATTTTCTAGAAGACTTAAGGTATAAAGATCCAAATTCTGTAAAGATCCGCTATCTGGAAAACCCCTGGTCCTGAGCACTCTGGATAAAAGGTCTCATACCTGTACCACAACAAATCCCCTTGTGTGCCAGTAGTCTGGGAATTCTTCTGCTTTTGGCCCATATGTAATAGTACCCAAATTTTTAAAAATATTAAAAAAAATCAGTGTTGCAGGTATTGGATGTCTTGTGTGTATAAATGAGATTAGGTGCTAATTTTATTTATAGGAAAAATATCACAGACTATGGGGACAGAAAACAGGTCAGTTTAAGTACTAGCAGTATTGTGTTTGTGTGTATATGTCATATCTCAGGGCATTTATCTGTATATTAAATCTGAAAAACACACAAACATTCCCTATTGTCCAACAGGCAGTTCCTCTGCTGTTGCCTTTTAATACTATTGCTTTATCAGGAATCCCTTAATATATGTGAAAAGAAAAAATACCACTGCAAAGTCCTTTTACAATTTTCTGATCAAACAAATATACATATTTTCCTTCATTGACACATACACAGGAGTTGAAGGTTAATATAAATCCCAGGACTGTCTGGTTTTTACATCATGAGTAATGCCTGTGATTATAGACTAATTAAAACTTCTAGTTGGGGCAGGGTAGGACTGGCCGGCGTGACGCCAAGAAAAACCCCCAACTTTTATGAGCCCTGCACTGGGCCAGACCCCCCTCTCTTATTAAAAAGGAAAAAAAATGTAAGGCCACGATGCTTTGTCCTCGCATACACGTGCCAGCATGGGCCCTGCATTAGAGGATGCCGCATCGGGGGGCTCTGGACAGCAGTCCCAGCGGGCCCCGGGGCCCCCCCAGTCTGACCCTGAGTTGGTGTGTAAAATAAATCCTGTTACTTCAGCAAATACTGCTAAAATATAATGTATGTGACACAGGCAGAGCTGTGCACAATACAAAATACAGACAAAATAAGAAGACTGTGCTCATTTATTTGTACAGCTTGTTGTGCAGAACTTTTACCATTTGAAGTATCATTTGAGTGCCCAGAACCAACATGAACTCATCCTCTCAAGTCTCAACACGTATTCCCTTCTAGAAAATGTCAGTCTGTACATTTGCAACTTACCACCCCAAACACTAAAAAATGTCAGCTGAGCCGTGACTGATCTCTCCCTACACACAAGGCTATTCTCCAGCACTCCCCAAGTACAAAAATGTCAGTTTTCTCCTCACAAACCCCATTATGAGACATGCTGCCAAACCAAGTCCTATCAGAGGAGTTCCCCTCTCCTCACACCCTGGCCCAGCCCCGCCCTACAGAGCAGTGTGTATGCAAATTAGCTACACTTACTAGGGATCAGAAGCAGACTGACAGGAAAAGCCACCAATCAGAGTTAAGCTTCAGAAACTGGGGCATGTGTGCACTTCCTGCTTCTATGAAGAGTTTTTGGGGGTTGGCGACCACCCCAATCGGGGGCCCATGATGAAAGGGCCCCATCTGCAAAGGGATCCATCTGAGGTACACATTTCTTTGGTTAAACATAGGGTTGCCACCTTTTCCTGTGGCTGAACCCAGACAGGGGGCGGGCCCATGACGTGGGGGGCGGGCCCATGACATCAGTGGGCAGGCCCGTGGTGTCAGTGGGCGGGGCTATG
>CM044435.1:13312228-13332264 GCA_024363595.1 Xenopus borealis | reverse complement strand
TGTACATGTCCTGGTTTTTAAATCTTGCCTATATGTTGGACTTTGCTTTAACATGCTGCCTTCCCTGACATCTGACCTGCATATTTGACTTTTGCTGTCTATCCTGACCTCTGACAGAGTGCTGTGGTCTCATTCCATCTATTCAACATGAAACATTACACTTTCTCCTACTGCTATAGAATTATCAGGCCCTTTTACTGGTGTCACCAGCCTATGGGCTCCTGTCCAGTTACCCAAACAGTTATAATATAACACTCCAATTCATATGTATAAATACAAATATAGAAGGAGTGAAGAAATGTTCAGAGTGACCAGTAAGCATTCAACAACAACAATGGAGCAGTTTGCACTCTGATGTGTACATATACACAGAGAAAGTGTATTCTGTGTCCAATCACAGTACATTGTATCTTTCTACAGTTCTACCTGGAAAACCGGGATACATATACATGCATAGGGTATATTCTCCCTTTCATTAATCTGTCTGTTTTGGCCATTTTTCTTTTTGGCATTATCATTTCTGTATGACAAGTGCATCGCTGAGATTTTGCTAGAGTAGATGTTAGCATTGGTTCTGATCTGTTAAAGCATTTATACATTAAAAACAATCTTAGATTCACAGACTGAAGACAGTCATTCATAATCTTTAAAGATATGGAGTCTGATTGCAGATATAATTTACCTGTTGAGGTTTAGCTATGGCCTTTAGATATAAAACTGGGTTCTCTATGACTCCTGTAAGTGATTCAAAATGGAACTAATACCCTAGCACAGAGATTTTGCAAATGTTACTGAGCAAGTATATCAAATCAGTAAATGTGGGGGGTCAGTCTGAAGAGCAGTAGCTGTGCTAATATATGGTATAAAGGTTTATATTCTTGGAATGCTAGCTTAAATAATGATATTTAATTATTACAACTGGGGTCAACATTTGCTGTCAGCAAGCTTTTTAGAAGGTGAGGTATTCCTGAACAAATGTTGTATGGAAAATGGGTGGCTTGAAAACAAAGCATCTTAACATCCCACCCACAGCACCTAAAATCAATCCTCTAAACTATTCATTTTTTTAAGGTGGAAAACTTATAACTTAAAACTTAAGTAAAGAGAACTGTAGAGTCATATCTCTTGATATCTAGTGGCATTTCTCCCGTTTCATACAAAATGTAAATAGACTAGGATTTACTGTAGCAGAACAATACGTTCCCTTTAAGTTTGGGCTCTAAAAGAAGAGGAGCTTCTAGTTTGGGCTCTAAAACAAGCATAGCATCTAGTTTGGGCTGTAAAACAAGAGACACTTCTGGTTTAGGCTCAGTGAGTTTAGTAAGCCCAGGTTGGTGGATGTTTATAACCACTTGAGCAGGCCCTACAAGGGAATAGTAATCTGCTGGTGGCGATGCCTCTTGGGCTGCTGGCTTCTTTTCAACTGGGGTTGCTGTATATTTCCTTGTGACATCATTGAAAAGACACAAACCTTAAAAAATGACCAGAGTAAGAATTAATTAAATTGCTTTCATTTACAAAATTTGTAATGTGAACTTTCCTTTTAATTCTAGACACCCAGCAGCATACGATGCCATACAGAATACTCTGTACCAGCCTATCCATTATGCTAATGATATAAAAGTGTCCTTTCTTCCCCTGAATTACAAAGCTCCCAAGTTAAATACAGAGCTGTCATTTTAAAGAGGTGACGCTAATTAAACTGCTGTTGAAGACCAGATGTCCACATTAAACCTCCAGGAATCAGCTCAGGATGCCCAGGTGTAGCTGCAATGAATGATTGCTTCTGTTTATTTAATTCCACCAGGGTTGAGCTGGCACTTCAGTAATAAAGAACAATAAATCACTTTGCAAATACTATGTTGCAGTAACCATTGGTGTTACTAGATGTTAATGAGCCCCAATCATAATCATTTTAGGGCCACCTCAACTTTTATAATAAAATAGTTTTATAAAACTTTGGGTCCTATCATTAGCACATTACCCTCTTCCCCTGTCCAAACCCCCAAGCCATATACTTTTTTTTTGGCCTCAACCTCACCAACAATCCAAATCAAAATTGAGTACAGGGATAAGATGAACATATTGCTGTCCATTAGGCAGCCATTGTTTGGGTTCCACTGGGACCAGTTATAGTCATGGAGTGGCTGCGAGTGAACTTTCTGTCCAGAAAGTAAGAAGTGGTAAGTGTGCGCTCGGTCAGCTGGAAAAATGGAAAACTTGTGACTAAATGTTCATAGTTCAGCTCTGCAGCATCGGACCAGACCCCCCAGCCACAGAGCTCCCCTCTCACCCCATTCCTGCCACAACATGCACCTCCGCCTCACACATGTGTGTGCACGTACCTTTTTCTGCTCGCTGCGGCTGGGATCAGGGAGGAAGGTAAACAGCTGCAGTGCAGGGAGCAGGTCTGGGCTGGCAGGGCCCACCCTGTCCCACTCTGAATACCTGTTATGTTATGTATATATGTAATATTTTAATATTCCACTTGATTCCTGCTGAGGCCCATGTTTCAGGTTTCACATTCAAATATTTACAGTCGCCAGTGCGCCACGCACACAGGGCCGGATTTGTGTTGCTGGCACCCCCAGGCCCACTGCCGTTTGTCGCCCCCATACTCTGCCCTTTATTCACCAAGTTTCATTATCAGGACCAGAGCAATGAGGATTGGTGATGAGAAATTTAAAAAGATATTGTATCTCCTGCATATCCCCAGTGTTTCTGAAAAAATGTGGGTGTGGCTGGGCAGCATGCCGCCCCCTAAAATCCTGCCACCCTAGGCCCGGGCCTAGGTGGCCTTTCCACAAATCCGGGCCTGCACGCACAATTCTCGTTGCCCAGTGTAGGCCTATTTCTGTTCCTGGGTGCTATACAAGTCTGTCTTGTCTTTTCGCTGACCTTGCCTGTCTCTGATCTTCACTAGTTTGCTGCCTGTCTGGACCCTTGCATTTTCTGACAATTTTTTCAGGTCATGTTTCTGTACTGCATTACCGTTGGTTTGACCTCAGCCTGTGACCTTCTGAGACCTTCTGATTATGTACTGCACTGCCTGATTGGACCTTGATCTAACCCTTGACTATGCTCCCTATTCCTTGTCCTTCCTGTGAAATTTATGGTTCCCTTTTCTGCCCAGAGCTCTCCCCTTGGTCCTGTCACTTTAAGACTTCGTGGCATCTGAGTAGCTATGGGCTCCTTGGTGTGAGCCGAGACTGGGACCTTGGTATCTGTTCAGGGTTTTGGGGTACCATATATTACAATATTGTTGTGGCTTAAATAGTGGCTGAGGTACTGTCAAAAGCAGGTTGAGGTGGTTTACAGAATTCCAATGGACTGTCCATTCTGGTGTTGGAAGAATAAACTTCAGCGTCTCCTTCTTGGCAAAAGGTATTGCCTCTTCTGCCATTTCAGTGAACCCCACTATAAATATATATGTATGTAATATATGTGGAATAATGTACCCCCTACTGGGAATGATAAGGATATTAGAAGTCACTGAGGAGTTCTGTGACCATATAAAGGCACAGGCTGAGTTATCCAGGGAACTCTGAATATCACTCATGTATTATAAGGGATAATGTACCCCCTACTGTAAATGATAAGGATATTAGAAGTCACTGAGGGGTGTGAACATATAAAGGCACAAGGCTGCAGGCTGAGTTATACAAGGAACTCTGAGTATCACTCATGCATTATAAGGGATAATGTACCCCCTACTGTAAATGATAAGGATATTATAAGTCACTGAGGGGTTGTTCTGTGGCCATATGAAGACACAAGGCTGCAGACTGAGTTATACAGGGAACTCTGAGTATCACTCATGTATTATATGGGATAATATACAAATACAAGAGGTCCTCTGCACTCAACTCATTATCAATATATTTAAGACATTGAGACATTCTGTCCTACTAAAAAATGCCTTACCCTTTAAAGAAAATGGATGGTTTGTGCAGTGGACTTCTGTGTATTTGTCTATATGTATTTTGTGGTCACAGCCTCATTGCACCCCCACCTAATGGTTTTAATTAGTGGTGAGCACAACTTTTCCTTGTTTATTGTAGTTAAACTGGAGCAGTGACCAGATCCTTGTTGTAGCTCCCACCCTTCCCAGCTATAGTCAGGTGATCCCACTGGTGTCTAATAAAAGGGCAACCAAGTTTGGGAGTTTTACTTTTGAAAGCAGCAAGTAAGTTGCAGGTAAAACTTAGTCCCTTTGTAAAATGTATAATGAAGCCATAGAATTCTTAATGAATCAGATGAAAATTGAGCGTAGGACTGACCAGATATGGGATGACTTTGACGTAGTTGGTCAGCTTGAATATATGGACAAACAATCCCTGTTGTTTAAAGGGTAAGGCATTTTTGAGTAGCTGTATGCACAGAATGTCTCAATGTCTTAAAGGGAAACTGTCATGGGAAAACATGTTTTTTTTTAAAACGCACCAGTTAATAGTGCTGCTCCAGTAGACTTCTGCACTGAAATCCATTTCTCAAAAGAGCAAACAGATTTTTTTATATTCAGTCTTGAAATCTGACATGGGGCTAGCAATTTTGTCATTTCCCAGCTGCCCGTGGTCATGTGACTTGTGCCAGCGCTGTAGGAGGGAACTGCTTTCTGGCAGGTTGTTGTTTTTCCTTCTCAATGTGACTGAATAGTATGGAGTGGGACATGGGTTTTACTATTGAGTGCTGTTCTTAGATCTATCAGGCAGCTGTTATCTTGTGTTAGGGAGATGTTATCTGGTTACCTTCTCATTGTTCTTTTGTTAGGCTGCTGGAGGGGAAAAGGGGAGGGGGTGATATCACCCTGCAGTACAGCAGTAAAGAATGATTGAAGTTTATTAGAGCACAAGTCACATGATTTGGGGCAGCTGGGAAATTGACAAAATGGCTAGCCTCATGTCAGATTTCAAAATGAAATATAAAAAAATCTGTTTGCTCTTTTGAGAAATGGATTTCAGTGCAGAATTCTTCTGGGACAGCACTATTAACTGATGCATTTTGAAAAAATTTAAAAATTTCTTTTTTCCATGACAGGATCCCTTTAAATATATTGATAATGGGTTGAGTGCAGAGGATCTTGTGTTGGTCTATATGTATTTTGTGGTCACAGCCTCATTGCACCCCCGCCTAGGGTTGCCACCTTTTCTTGAAAAAAATACCAGCCTTACTATGTAATTATCTTTTTTCCTATTAATAACATTGGCATCAATCATCAAAAATACCGGCCAAGCCGGTAAAATACCGGCCAGGTGGCAACCCTACCCCGCCTAATGGTTTAAAAAAATTAGTGGTGAGCACAACTTTTTCTTGTTTGTTGTAGTTATAAGGTATAATGTACCCTTCCTGTAAATTATAAGAATATTAGATGTGACTGAGGGATCGCTGAGTTTCATTCATGTACTGTATTAAAAGGGATCATTTACCCCTACTGTAAATTATAAGGACATTATAAATGACTGAGAAGTTTTGCAGTGGTGTAACTACCAGCGATGCAGGGGTGCGATTTGGCCAGGGTCTGCACCCCCCTCAGGGCCTCCCAGCAGCTTGCGCACCACTGAATCTGGGCCGACACTCACTTACAGAGGGGGGCAGAGCGGCCAGCTGCACATCCCACACCAGGGCCTGCCCTCTCTAGTTACGTTACTGAAGTTCTGAGACCATATAAAGGCACAAGGCTGCAGGCTAAGCATCACTCATGTATTATAAGGAATTGTGCCCTATTTTAAATTATAAGGATATGAAAAGTCATAAGTGGTCCTGTGACCATTGAAATGCACAAGGTTGAAGTTGAGTTTTATAGGGAACTCCGATTTTCTCTCTTCAGAAGATGAAGGGCTACTGTGAGCACCTTTAAGGCATGGATCATTGGTGTTATTGGGCTGTTGAACCTCTGGACTTATCAACTTTACTATATAGCATTTCTACCCATATTCATTTTAGGATTTTCTTCTCCTTAATAGAGACTATTCAAAAGCTATATATACAGTATGCTGCTTAAAGCATAATTCCAACCATAATTTAAAAAAGGAAGAGTTTCTTATACTTAAAGGGGCCTTTGGGTGTGGATCCCTTAAAGTGGTTGTTTACCTTCAATGTCCAAATTTTATGAAACCACTAAAAATGTGCTCACCATGTTAGACAATCCATTTTCCATCAAATGAAGTAAATAGGTAATTGTAAAAGCTAGTTTATATACCATTTAAATCTGTCCTTCTCCTGTCTCTCTGATCAGTTTTCTGAAGAATGGGAGTGGCCTGTTTTATACCGGCACTTCCTATATGCTTACATCATCACTCCCAGGCTTTGCTCTTACTTGTTTCCTATTGGACATTGATACTGCCCTCCCCTTGTAATGTATTGGTTGCTAGTGCACTTGTAAGCAGTCACATAAATTTAAAGGCCATTGGTTAATTTCTCCTAAACTACAGTTGGTGAATGTCTCCCTTGCATTGGCTGCTATCTTGTGTGCATTACTTGAGTCTCACATAGGTATAAAGACCCAGCATATCCCAAATCTAACACATTTTACTATGCAAATCAGCAAATACATTAAGCACATCTTTCTGTGTATTTGGCCCCATGTCCCCAAACATAAACATCCCAGTCTTGTGACAAACAAGCACACAGCCATGCACATTTTTTACCCACCAGACAGTAAAATTATGCACTTTGCCAATGTTATAAAAAGGGCAGAAATATAAACACAGGATGGGCAGTATTTTACCAACTTTGCAATTTCAGCCATTTGGGTGCTAGGGTCCAAATTACCCTAGCAACCACGCACTGATTTGAATAAGAGACTGGAATATGAATAGAAAAGCGCTTGAATAGAAAGATAATACGGTGGTTATAACAATAAATGTGTAGCCTTACACAGCATCTGTTTTTTTAGATGGAAAGCTGGAAAGAGTCAGAAGAAGAAGGCATAGAAGTAAAATATTATTTAAAAAAATGCAGACCAATTGAAAAGTTGCTTAGAATTAGCCATTTTATAAACAAGTCGGCTTAAAAGTGAACCACCCCTTTGAAACTTTCCTTTAAAGGGGTAGTTGACATTAGCTCTTTCACTGCCAGTTAATTTGGTACTTTTAACAAAAAAAAAATTCCCCCTGCCTGCACTGGCTTACTCGCACCGGGAGGGAGCTCCCGGTGCGAGCCACCATGACACCCCATGCGCATAATGAAAAGCTGCCTGAAATTGTGGCAGCTTTTCATTCGGCTTATGCGCATGACGTCACATGCGCATACTGCACATACACATGGGGTGCCATGGCGGCTCGCACTGGGAGCTCCTAAGCCAGCACAGGCAGGGGGAATTTTTTTTTTAACTACTAGAATCCCAAACCGGAATGCGGGCTCTATCAGCCAACACTAGCGAATTTTCGCATCTTAGTGAATTTGCCGCCAGGAGTCTACCAGGATGCCCAATATGCATAAATATACAAAAGTATGTGGTTATGTATGGACCCCAAATGAAAATAGTGCATATACCAAAGTACCAAACCTCAATGTTTTGCTAAACACATACGGAACAATACAGGTGTAGGGACCCATACTGTAGGTTTTCTACTGGCACCTATGGAGTTAAGTCCCTGCATCTCTGTCACTAGGCAGAAGGTTATGTTGCGAGTGTATGCTTCTAACCAATAGTTACAGCCCAGAGTGTAATGACAATTTCCTGCCTTACACTGTATAGTGCTGGGAAGGGAGGGGCAGCTTCCTCTTTGGCCTCTGGATGCTGATCCAGCAGGGTGTGCCCAGGGGGGGACCTGGGTACAGAAAGGCCTTGGGAGTTTGGTGATAGACTCTCTAGGAAGAGTGAGACAAAAAGTTTTAGCAGCATGAGCAGTTGTAGCTCCGCCAAGGATTGATAGAAGGAAGTAGCTTCCCACAGGTTTTGAAATACCTGAGTGCAGGGACCTCAGAGAAGAGGGAATGTGAGGGTAGAGGCTGCTGTCCTGGAGCTCCCTGGAGAAAGGGAGGACTGTCAAGGCTTCGGGAGGGTGCAACTGCTCCAAAGTGCTGTACCTGTCTGTGTGACTTCTTTGCTTTTGACAAAGCTGAAAGCGAAACGCGCGTTAGGCACCGAGAGCTCTTTTAATTGATTTTACTTCAGTATGACCTTTGGGGGGAACTTCTTTTTATAATCGCTACGGTTAAACCAATACCTTCCTGGCTCTTAATACTTTTACCTCGAATCTGTTTTCTCTTCCACGCACACAGAGATTTGTGGTTTTTTAGCATAGCTCTTGATGGAGTAAGTGTCAGTTAATCTGTTGAGACCACAGTCTCTGTGTAGCAGCCTTCTCAATCTTTGTGGGGTCCCGCAGATAGCCAAGTTACAGTTAGTTCTAACGGGACTTCTCCACCTCTCTATTGATTTTTCCTTTTCAATATTACTGCAATCCAGGTTTTACTTTAAAATTTGATCAATCAATTTAAAATTCTTAATGTAGTCTAATCACATTTTTAATGCACTATTTAATGTCTTTATAATCATGTATTATCAATTGATTTAATGATCACAATCATGTATCAGCACAATTAATTGATAGGAAGCGTTTATATATTAATGGAATACTAGTAAACACGTATTACTTTTTTTGATACCTATTAATTTTTTTTTTTTATATAACTATCAATTTAGCACTAGCACTTTATATTTAAAACTTAATTGGTGACTTATTGGACTCTAACTCACTATTTTATATTGAAGTGGCTCTACTGATATAAAGAGGGTTTTCTTTTCTTTTTTTCTACAACTTTGACCGTTTTTATCTGACAGTAGTCAGATTCTCTCTTTATATCATCCTAGGACTGGGACTTGATAATTTTTTATTATTACTTCTGTGCTCCTGCTATATGCTCAACTCCTGTGTGAGTAAACCTGAGGATATTTGTCTCTGACATAATAAACCATTTTTCCTTGTTTGCACCAAGAACCTCCTGGCGCCCATCATTTTTGTAAGTTGCATGCACAGTGTCTGGGTGTTGTAGTTGCACTACACCATAGAGGGAATGCTTCCACATGGCGAAGGCCCTGCCCTGATGTGTAGGTTGCAGTGTAACCCATGCTTGCCTATTACTAGCTGGACATTAAATCTGGGTGTGCTGTATATAGCCCAGAAAAGCATTACACAGGGATAAAATTATGTAATTAGGGGTCAAAATAGTCATCCCATAGTCACGCTGCCATCGTATGTAATGGGTAAAGTACATGTGTGCACATTTTATCCTATCAGAGGGGAATCAAAACAGCAAGTGGATCAGATGCATGTGGATGTATCCAGAAACCCCCATTCTGGATAATAGGTCCCATACCTGTACTAATAAAACAGTAGCTTGTACTTGGGTTTACTTCATTTTCTAGAAGACTTAAGGTATAAAGATCCAAATTCTGGAAAGATCCACTATCTGGAAAACCACGGGTCCTGAACACTCTGGATAAAAGGTCCCATACCTGTACCACAACAAATCTCCAAAAAAAAAAATTTTGCGGGTGAACTGCTCTGCGCATGCGGGCTGGCGCCGTCCTTGCATATACATACCAGCATGGGTGCTGCATTATGGGACACTGCATTGGTTGATTTGGGGGGCTCTGGACAGCAGTCCCTGTGGGCCCCCCAGTCCGACCCTAAGTTGGTGTGTAAAATAAATCCTGTTACTTCAGCAAATACTGCTAAAATGTAATGTAGGCGACACTGGCAGAGTTGTGTGTGTTTGGAAAGGGACAGTGCAAAGTCATTTCAGTATAGAATACAGACAAAATAAGAAGACTAAGGTGCTAAGGTGATGTGCTTGTATTGCTCATTTATTTGTACAGCTTGTTGTGCAGAACTTTTACCATTTAAATTTTAAAGTATCATTTGAAAGACACACTCCAGAACCAACATGAACACACCCTCTCAACATTTATTCCTTCTAGAAAATGGCAGCCACTTGCAACTTACCCCCCAAACAATGAAAAATGTCAGCTGAGCCCTGCCTGAAAGTGACTGAGCTCTCCCTCCATACAAGGCACTCCAGCACTCCCCTAGTACAAAAATGTCAGTTTTCTCCTCACAAACCCCATTATAAGACAGCCACCCTCCACACACACACACAGACAGACTTCTCCCTCCTCACATGTCCCCCCCCACAAGTGACAGACCTGCTGATTTTACTTTCCCTCACAGACTCAATGAAGCCCTCCCTCCTTGTGAATCACACAACAGCTCAACCCCACACAAGTCTGTGCAGCCACTCCCTCCTGTGAAAATGACATGCCAGCCTCCCAAAACACACAAAAAACTTAAGGTTCACCTCCTTCAAGTCAGCCCCTTCACATAACACAAATGTGTGTACAGTACATTCATGCTGCCACACCAAATCCTATTAGAGAAGTTCTCCTCTCCTCACTGGCCCAGCCCCACCCTACAGTGCAGTGTGTATGCAAATTAACCACACTGACTAGGGATCAGAAGCTGACTGACAGGAGAAGCAGCCAATCATAGCTAGGCTGCATTTGTTCCTTCCTGGTGCTGCCATGAGTGTTTATGATGTAAAATAAGGAAGTACAGGAAGTCACTGTAGCGTTTTTTTGGGGTCTGCGACCTACCCCCACTGGGGGCCCATGATGAAGGGACCCCATCTGCAAAAGGATCCATCTGAGGTGAATATCTCATCAACTGCACATTTTTGGTTAAACATTTATATGGAAAAATTTGTTATTTCTACATGAACTGTTACATTTTTGAATGTTCTATGAAGGTGAACAACCCCTTTAAATAACTGATACACTAAGGGGCCTATTTATTATGCTTTATAAAACAACGTTTAACAAAAAATCATGTAAGATAAATATGGAATTTATCACTCTCTGTGTTTTATTTTACACCATCCAAACAGCATTTACATTAATTCAGACCTTTGTAAGTAAGTTCCGGCGGAAGTTGTTCAAAGAAAAACGCTGTAAAAAAAAATACAATTTTTATGCCATTTTTTTAATGGCGATGTGTGACAAGTTATTCTGACATTTTTAACACCACATAATAAATGTGCCCCTAAGTGAATACATGCTCATATTGGAGACTGGAATGGGGAAACAAAAAGACTGACTTCTGTTTATTGACATTTTTATAGCAAAATATACTCTGTGTAGTATAAAATCTGGGCAGACTTTCTGGACAGATTGAAGAAAACATTTAAGTAAGTAAAAAAGGAATTAGAAGAGACAACAAATATTTAGTAATATGGCATTTCCTCTGGGTCTGTCTTTTTGTCTCTGGAACAGAAATATTCAGCAATTTACGTGACCTCCTCAAGGCGGCTTTTAAGATTCAATACAAATAAGCTGGCTTATTAGTGTGATGTTATCACAACTGAGTAAAAAATCACAGTCTTTCTTTGCAGCAGGCTGGTAATTATGTTTAATGAACACTGTCATTAGAATAGAAATGTTGTACTGTCTGAAAAACTGACTTTGATGCTTAGAACAGTGAAGAATTAGTTTATTTTGGGGGCAATGTGCAGAAATTGGCATGCTGTGAAATTGAAATTGCATTTTGAGTACAATTATTAGATTTCTGAGTTTATTTGTAATTTCATTTATAGGTGTATATTTCTGGCAATAGAGCCTAAGAATCTTTTCCCAACTCTTCTCTCTGGGGCCCTTCAACTTACTAAAGTAGATGCATTATTTAATAGAAGAAGCCTTATTGCATCATGATATACTAGAACATGGTCCTTATGTATTGCCTCAGCAGCTAAAACCATGAACGAGAACTAGGGAATGTAGTGAAACCGCTTTATTGTTGGGCATGTTGGGTTTGAATCACATCAAAAGCCCGCATTCAACCTGGCACCTCCAATGATTCTACCTCTCCTTTGTCCTTTAATGTCTCCAGTATAGGTAGCTTTAGGACATATATTAGGCAATTAATTGGGTCACTGCCCCTGGAAAGCTGTTAAAATATTTTGGTTTTTTTTTTTTGTGCAGTGATACTTCAAAAATCTGTTCCTGATGTAGTGAAGTTTTATCCTATAATGATGTACTGGAGTCATTGGCATAAAAACAGAGGAAGCATACCCTATGGCCGTGGTAAAAAGCTGGGAGGTGCTGGCGTGGAGGGGATTTGATACATTTTTTTACTGAGGGTGGTGCAAGATATTATGCCCTTCATTTGAGTATTAGAGTTGTAGGTCAGAAACAGCTGAGAAACCCATTAAAGTTATTTTATGGAAGGTTTATTTTCCCTTTAGTAACCAGTAGTGCTCAATACTTCTATTGCATGCTAAATACAGGATCTTATATATTGTATTCCATGCTGTACCATACAGCCAAACACATTGAAGTTTCCATGGAATCTAAACACGATTAACACACTGTCAATCGGCATTCACACTGATAAATTTTCCTGCATCCATAAATTAAGTTTTTGGTCAGTAGAATTGCCATTGGACAAATGCTAAAGAGAACTAGGGGAGCACAGTGGGACAACTTAGTGCTTGGGTTTAGATGCTCTTTAAGAGTTATCTGAGCAGTGTTACATTTAGTATTTTATAAACTGTAGTATTAAATAAATAATGAATGTTCAGTGATTTTCAGTGTGGTGAATACCACACAGTATAAACTTGTCCAAATATACATTGACAATGCAGTTCCTTCCATGCTGCTCTAATTATTTTCAGTGTATTCATTGTATGAAAAGAAAAAAGCAACAGATCAATAAGAAGTTTCTGTCCTTGCATTTGTAGATATCTGAAGACTTGCTGGGCTTTTGTATCTCACTAAACTGGGAACGGCCAAAAAGGCAAAGTCAAGGTTTCATAGAGAATGAACATACTGAGACCAATACAGAGAGACACAAAAATGTCAGCAGTACTTTGTTAATTTAGAAATTATCCATCATACATGAACTTGCAAACATCTATACAGACCTAGCTTTACATGCACAATGGAGAATATGTTAAAGGAACAGAGGTTGATAAAAAGGCTTAGCAAGGAGTGTGAAGCAGGGGCCAATACCTGGAGAGATGTTTATACAGTTACGGAAACACTAGTGCTGGTACAATAATGGAAGTTTAAAGGTGAATTCGACCCCTCCTGCACTAGAAAAAAGCTGATGGCTGCTCTATTGTGGCTTATCTGAATGTGGCTAGACTAGAATCAAAACCTCTGGAGATCAAGTGATAAGTCTACAACATTCCACGTTAGTCTTATATAATTTGAGTAAAGCAGAGTTAAGGAAAATCCAAATGTCAATGTGGAAACCAAAGTTTAAAGAAGATGTGAACACTGTTGCTCTATAATAGCTTAGCCAGATGTTACTGGTCTACCACCAGACACTGTGGAGATGAAGTGATGAGTCTATAGCACTCTATATTAATATGATTTAATTGTAGCAAGACAGTCAACGTTAAGGAAACCCAAAATGACAGTGTGGAAAGCATGGTTTAAAGAAGATGTAATCACTGTTACTCTAATATGACTTAGCCAAATGTTGCTGGTCTACTACTGGAACATGTGGAGACTAAGTGATGAGTCTACAACTCTCCACGTTAAGTTAAGGAACCCCAAGTGCCAGTGTGGATCTAAACACTATTTCTCTATCTCTTCAAATTTTCTTGGTCTACTACTAGAACCTGTGGAGACCAAATGGCGACTATAAGTCTCCATGTTAGTATAATATATTGTAATTGTAGCAAGACTTTCAGAACCCCAAGTGTGGAAACCAAGGTTTAAAGAAGATATGAAGCCTGTGGCTATCTCATGGCTTACCCAGATTTTGCAGGGTACTAAGTTTGCCCAAGAGCAGTAACTCATAGCAACCAATAGGATCTTTGCTTTTAAACAGGTGACTGCTACATTCTTGCTTTTGATTGGTTGCTATGAGTTACTGCTCCTGGGCAAACTTAGTGCCTTTTATTACATAACGATAGGGGGGAATGTAATCAAAATTCTAAAGAGCAAAACTTTGCGAATAAAAATTTGCATGCTGCAATGTGATATTCTACTAAGGCTTTGTATATCTTAATGATGCATTGTGCACCGTTAACACCTGCTCTGGCATTTTGTTAAATATTTTGTCTCAAAATGTTATTACATACACTGTGCACTATTGCAAACTATAACATTCACACTCACTATCCTACTGTTGCATGAGGGGGCAAAGTGTTCGCAAAGGCAACATTTTCCGTTTCTGAACATTTACTTGCATTGTGACTGAATTGTAAACTTTTTTTTGCGATCATTTACTACATGTTTAGTTTCAGAAGGCGATACATTATTGTAGAAAGTGCAACGGTAGTTAGATATTTAGGTACATACCTCTATGATGTTCAGTAGGTTGGGTGATTATCTATAACTCTAGGCCCACAGACAGAAATATAGATACTAGATGTGCTTCTGTTAAAAGGTGTTCCTGGACCTGCTGAAACATATCAAATGGCACCTATCCTCAACTCACCAGGCTTACATTTCCAGCACTGTTCATTTATTTTATTATTCAAAATGTTGCATGCCCTAGCCTAGATTCCTGTAGCATATTTAAAATGTAGTCATCCACATGAACATCTCATCTAAATAGATATTTAAAAAAGAAAAAAAAAACGGGTCCAGATCTCAAGCTGTTAAACAGAATCACTTGTTCCAGAAATACTTGGGAGAATATGCACCCACGACCAGGCCCGGACTGGCCATTTGTGGGTTAGGGGCTGCTATAAGGTGCCATAGAAAGTCAGTATTTAGTGGGCTGGTGGGGGCTGTTTGGGCCTCTATGTGGCCTGATGGGCCTCTTGTGTACCTGAAATGCCAGGGCCTATTTTAATTCTCAGTCCAGTCCTGCCCACGACTGAGACTCCATATGTCTATGTAAAAACAAATCACATTCCGGCTGTTTGAAGATTGTGTTAGCCATTTATTGAGCATATGCATGTATTTATCACAGTTTGGCGGCTATTTTCCCTCAAATTTTTGTTGTAGTATACCGTACTTGTCCAAACATGTTCCATACCATATTCAGTTTTTTACCTTAGCTACAATGCTGCAGTTCTAGGTGAGTCTTCATGGGTCATATACAGTGGGTACAAGTGCAAGTCATTGAGCTATGGGGGGAAATTCACTAAAGCGTGAATCGTCTAAAGCTAGTGCTAATTCGCCAGCGTGACGTCATTTTGCAGCTTTGCAAATTTGCTAACACCGATCTGGCGAATTTTCACTAGCGAAGTAGACTTGTGCAACTTCGCACCCTTACGCCGGGCGAAGTTGCGCACTGACAAAGGATCGTAATTAAGCAAATTCACTAAGATCAACATTTCTGGTCAGACCTGGCGGAGTTCAATACAATAGATAGGAGTTTGAAAATATGTAGCGCAATAGGACAACATTATTTTATTTATTAAAGGTTTCCTGGGCTTGTGTAGTGGAATGTAACATATATATTTCTATTATACACCTAAGTTCCCGTCGTATGCAAATTAGGCATCGCTAGCGTAACTGCACTTTGCCTGGCAACTAACGGTATCACTACTTCGCTAACGTTCTCCCCCTTGAGCCTGGCGAAGTGCGGCAAACGTTGGTGAAGCCAACGTAAGCGAATTTTCGCATCTTAGTGAATTTCCCCCAAGGCCTATATGTTCATGGGGCACATTTACTGACAAATCACGACATTACTTATTTCCAAAAAGAGAAGCTAGTGCATTACCATGTCACTGGCGAACCTTCACTGAATTTTACCAAGTGAATTTTCGCACAGGAGAATGTAAATCTGCTAATTTATCAAAGTGTGAAAATGTCAATTTTGTACCCTTTTCAACACAATCTATTGCATGGGGTTCTGACTGGCGACTTAATACAATGAAGCTATATCCTCAACATTATTATGTCAGTGACATCATATCCTGTATTCCAAAAAAGTCATCAACTAAATTCAAAATGCTGGAGTTTTTTTTATATTTAAAGTGGGATGATGTTTATAAGTTGTACTGTTAAAGGGGTTATTCACCTTCCAAACACATTTTTTTTTTGTTCAGTTGTTTTCAAATTGTTCCCCAGAAAAAAATACTTTTTTCAATTACTTTTCATTATTTATCTTTTACTGTTTTTCCAAAAATGTATCAGTTTAGAACAGTTGGGGGGTTGGCGACCCCCCCTCCCAGAGCTGCTTTAGAAGGTAAAAAATTACACTTTACACTTCAATATTAGAAAAACGGTTACAAATAGAAAATAGACAGTAATTGGAAAAAGTTGTCATTTCTGGTGATCTATCTGAAAACAACTATTTGTTTGAAGGTGAACAACCCCTTTAAAAATTGGACTTTTTGTGACCTTGTTTTATGTTATCATGTAGTGTGAAAAGGAATTAGGGCTACAGCAATCCTAGACTGGATCATTATCTTCCTCATGACATGGGGTTGGTTGATGTTTCTGTAGGTAGAACAATTTCAACTGTTCTCAAGACTGATAGAAACTGCTCTTGATTACATTTTTGGTGCAAAGCACATCTCATAATCTCACATCTCACTGTATTAAATGTCTGCCTTTAGCATAGTGGTTCCCAAACTGTGACACTACCTCCAGAAGGTTTCGAGTTTTGGATGGTATAGGCCCAGATTTGTAGGAAGGCCTAGGGTGGTACAATTTGAGGGGCAGCATGCTGCCCAGCTGCATTTGCTTCCGCCCCCCAGAGCACTGGGGAATGGGCAAGCTGGAGCAGTTACATATGTGCGAGCACTGGAGGAGGCGAATGAAGGAGGTCAGTCCAGTGGTGCACTAATTGTAAATTCAGGGCTGATGATAGAGCCCAAACTTAAAGGGATAATGTCATGGGAAAAATGTTTTTTTTCAAAATGCATCAGTTAATTGTGCTGCTCCAGAAGAATTCTGCATTGAAATCCATTTCTCAAAAGAGCAAACAGATTTTTTTATATTTCATTTTGAAATCTGACATTGGGCTAGACATATTGTCAATTTCCCAGCTGCCCCAAGTCATGCGACTTATGCTCTGATAAACTCCAATCACTCTTTACTGCTGTACTGCAAGTTGGAGTGATAGCAGCAGCCTAACAACAGAACAATGAGAAGGTAGCCAGATAGCTCCCTAACACAAAATAACAGCTGCCTGGTAGATCTAAGAACAGCACTTAATAGTAAAAACCCATGTCCCACTGCATACTATTCAGTTACATTGAGAAGGATAAACAACAGCCTGCCAGAAAGCAGTTCCCTCTTAAAGTGCTGTCACAAGTCACATGACCGGGGCAGCTGGGAAATTGACAAAATGGCTAGGCCCATGTCAGATTTCAAAACTGAATATAAAAAAATCTGTTTTTGAGAAATGGATTTCAGTGCAGAAGTCTACTGGAGCAGAGCAGCACTATTAACTGATACGTTTTGAAAAAAACATGTTTTCCCATGATCCCTTTAAGGATCCCTTTAAGGCCATTTTGCCAATTTTCTTTCCTACATATTGCTGGATACACCCTAAGAGCAAGATTTAGGTTGAATACATTCATCTTGTTCTAGATTTTCCTGGAACTATGGCTGCATGGCTACATGTTTACATACATCTTTAGCATTGAGATAAGAGAGGCCTTGGCCAGTTTGTGGGGGGTTTGAATCGTACGTCTGAAAAACACTGCTTTTGTATATTTTAAATACAAAGCACCCTTGCACCTTGCGCTTCCTGGCCCTCCTAGGAGACCTCCTGCATTAGCAAGGTATTCTGTCCTGCACATCATTAGTTCATATAGACATTTCTAGTTGCTTTATTCTTATTAGATTTTCATAGCTATTCTATGTCTTTATTAAAGATATCAAGGTATTTTTTAAGTGTTTTTCATAAGGGTTTTTCTTTAAAGGCATTTTAAGGCAATTACTCTGCAAATAGATATGTTTTTCTTTATTGTTGTAACCTGAGGCTTCATCTCTTAATATGCGCAGGATGCTTTAATCTTTCTGAAATTTTAAAGGACAGCTAAAGCTCCTCTGATATTGGAAGAAAAAAAAAATACCCTTTACAAAGAACAATTGCAAATAGTCTGTAAACTTGCATTTTCTCTCTTACTGATATCATCTCAAGACTATGCCATATGTGGAGAAGTTACTGGAACGAACATTTATTTATTTTATCCCATTCACACAAAAAAGCTCTGCAGACTCAAAATGAATCTGAAATGAGACTCTGCGCTTCTTCTGCACAACTGTTTGTCTGTAAACAGTCATTAATATCCCTGTAAATTGCCAGAAATAGGATATAAACAAGGGACTCCAATGTACCACCCCCTGGCTAGTTATGGCATACTCAGGAAATACATAAGGTCAGCTATATTAGATTATATGTTGATTGCATTTTTTCATTAGCTCCACAGCTCTGCAAACAAATATGAATTACATTTTTAATGGCCTAAGCAAAGATGGAAGAAGTGGTGATGTTTGTATAAAGAGCAGCGTGTTAACTTTGCATCATGCCTTTGCATCATGCCTTTTATTTGTCCTATAACTTAAATCCAGCTGTACACTATACTGTCACCAAAGCAAGTGAAAGCAGATAGAAGCAAGCAGGGACATGCTGTAGGTCTATATAGGACATATAGGTCGTATGTAACCTGGTAACTATTTCACCTCTGGTCTATGGCTAGCACTGCAGATCAACCAGGCAATAAGAAGGGTCTCAGCTGACACCAGCTCAAACACAGCATTTAAATGCCATCAAAAAGTTCCCATTTTAGACTCATATTTATTGACCTGATGTTAAGTTGCCTTTCCATAGGGAGAAGTGCTGTTATGAAGAAATAAGAAAGCTTCACTTCTTACCACAATATTCTTTTGGAGGAATATTACATAACATATATACAATCTAAAAATTTTTTCCTTTCTGTTTACATTTGTTCGGAGAGCCTGCAAAGGTATTTCTGCCAGCTGAAACAAACTTGTGTCAGTATATATAACAAACTGCTGAGTGTAAAAGTCTTTATTTCTAACCAAAACCCCAGCATTTTCAAGAAAGTCTTATTTTGAGGAATGCAATTTTTGCTCACTGACCTTTCCCATGAAATAGTGCATCTCTGATAAGTATAACACACAAACTTTGCTGGTTTTGTGTTCTTTGCTGTGCAAGAACTATGACAAAGCACAAGCTCTCCCTATTATTCTTCTTTTTAAAGAATGGGCATTTGGGTCATGGAAGTGGGCTAAGCGATTTGCAAACTGGGTGCTTCCTAACTGACTGACCCCCTGTGATCTTTTATTCATTTTTCCTTCATTTTGCAAACTTCTATTCTGTATTATTCTTATACCATTTCCCCTTTGCTTTAATTCAGTTTCCCATTTCTGTATTTTTTTTGTTGAAAAGGGAAAAATTTAAAGGGCAATGAAATAAAATACCATTTTTACTTTCTATAATGAAAAAGAAATCTATCTCCAATATACTTTAATTTAAAAATGTGTACCGTTTTTATAAGAAACCTGACTGTATGCAGTGAAATTCTCCCTTCATTTAATACTGTGGATAGGAATTTGCACACGGTCCCTAATTTGTGGCAGGGAAGCAATCATACTTATGAACAGCAGGGGGAGCCACTGCCTTATTTACCAGCTATGCAGAACTCAAACAGCTTTGTTTTTGATCATTTATGACGATCCCTAAGCAGTATAGACCATACTGAGCATGTGCAGTGCCAGTGTCAGGCAAAGTTACAAGATGACAGCCCCCTGTGGCCAACTTTGAAAGCATACATAATCTGTTTGATTAGGCTTGTGGTGCAGTAAGTTCATGTTTATGTTTAGTATACAAAATTCAGCATTTCTAGCCTCATGGTCCCATCTGCCAAAGCTTCTATTCAGCACATTAGCAGATCCAAAAAGAAAATTCACAACTCAATTTCACCAGACCTCCTTGTACATGCCATTACACAATCAGGAAACATTTTTTTGTGTTTGAAGAATTCAAATACTGTTCTCCTGTATGAGGGGTTATATTTCAGTAACACTGAGCTCTTCCATGACCTTCTTCCATTCTTTTCTTTAGAGTAATTTGTTCCAGCACAGGAAAAAA
>CM044435.1:13253572-13263863 GCA_024363595.1 Xenopus borealis | reverse complement strand
TTCTGGATAGATTTAGTTTATTTTGCTGTCTCTGCACCCAGGCACCTTTACAGCAGTTATCGAGAGTGCTGGTATCAGAGTGGAACATATTATAATGCAAAATGTGATTGCTAGAATTTATAACCAAATTAGTCATTGAATCTGCCATTACCTACCATCAATATCAGATACAACTAGCATCTGGGGCTGCGATAATCCTTCCTGCAGACTGTAGAAATGGATTGTGCTGTCAAATGTAATGAATCCTATTTTTGTTCTTGTGTTGCCAGGGAGCCTTTGAAAAAGATGAAATAGAAGTCAAAGATACTCCTTTACTGTAACACAACTGAAAAGTAATATAAAGTAAGGCAACCATCTGGGAATGGTAAGTTATTACCATGTTAGTAAAGGATTTTTTAGGTTAAATTCAGTCACTAAACAATACACAGTAAAATGTAATTGATGCGAGTGTAAGACTCCCTGAAATCAGGCATGACAGGGCCAGCTAAATATTTTTTTTTTTAACACTGCAGTTTTGTAGTTTTTTTGCACAAAAAGTCTTGTATCTCCCCCAGGTTCCCAGTGGCAGGAGACCCCCCCCCCCCCCCATTGCACATTTGGGGAGCGGAGGATGAAGACAGAGAGACAGGAGGAGGTTTTGCTTATTTTGTAGTCTTGCTCTGAAGCTGCACCCCCCAGTGAGCCGAGAGAGAGGGGGCTCTGAACGCAAAGTGAGCGCAATCATCGATCATTCCTGTCAGGGGAGCTGGCTTGGGGGAAGCAGAGCACACAATCCCTTCTCCTCTACACCCGAATTGCCTCCACTATACATGGAAGCAGAAGCCTTGACCTGGAAAAAGTGGTGGTAGTGGAGGGAGCAGCAGATCAATGTTGGCTGTAGCAGCAGCGGCTGCTTCTCATCATCAGCGACATCATCTATAGTGCAGGAGGAGGAGGGGGGCCTGGGCAGTCACTGCATCACATCCATGTTGTTCCTTCACACGCTGTCAGTAGAATAGCCAGGAGGAGAAATCAGGCGCAGCAGGATGGATGGTCGCCCTGTCACCTTTTCTGTAGAGGACAGGAAGTGGTGTTTCTGTAAGTTCTCAAGAGTCAACCCGTCAAAACAAACTGTCCAGGGTTGTGATGCACTCCCCAGCCTAGGAGGCTGGCATCCGTGGCCATCAAACTCCACTCCGGGGTTGCCCAAGACTGGCCAATGGCCAGGTGGTCTGTGTTCAGGCACCACCAAAGTTCCTCCCTTGTTGTTTATGACAGCCGGAGAGGTCGAGAGAGCGATCCCCCTTTCCGTCTAGATAGAATACAGGCCTGTAGTGGACATAGGTGGATCAGTACAAATGGGATTGCTTCAATGGCACTTGCATTGCCCTGTGCACTGTTGTCATTGTACTAGACAGTAGAGATTGAACTTGGTTTCTGATTCTGATCAGCTTGTCCTGAGGAAGGCTTACAGTCTGTGTGAGTGTGTTGAATTCTAGACCTAAAAACAGTTACATAGTTAAATTGGGTTGAAAAAAGACAGAGTCCATCAAGTTCAACCCCTCCAAATTAAAAACCAAGCATACACACACACATACACACACACACACCTCCACTCTTTCAAACACAAACCATATACGCTATACTAACTGTAGAGTTTGAGCCATCACAACATCACCCGGCAGGGCATTCCACAACCTCACCGTCCTGACTGAAGCAGCATAGGTGGTTCTTCACAAATGAAAGTCCTTTTGATGGCTTGGCAGAGGATTGGATTTTGGCCAGTTGATGGTCCTCACAAAGTTCTGGAGGAGTGAAACTGCCTTTCTTGGCCTTCTCTTCTGATCAGGCCTTCAGAAGGAGATTGTCCAAGTAGGGTGTCACAGATATCTGGGATGTCTCAAGGTCGCTGCTGTCACCACCATTAGCTTGGTAAATATCCTGGGGGCAGATGAGAGCCCAAACGGTAGTGCCACAATTGGTAATGATTGTTCATGAAGGCGAAGCGGAGAGAACAGTGGTGAGGAGGATATTGATATCCAGGGACATCATCAGCTGTCCCTGTTCCATTCCACTTATCACTGAACGCAGGGTCTCCATCTTGAAGCGCACAGTCCGAATGTATTTGTTCAGACCCTTGAAGCTGAGTACTGGTCTGACCGTGCCATACTTTTTCGGAACTGTAAATAGATTAGAGTAGAAACCTGAGAATTTCTCTTACGGTGGTACTGGTATGATCACTCCAGATCTCTCCATCCTTTCTATGCAGTCTAGAAAAAAAATTCCTTTTGTGGGATTGGAAGGAATCCTGGACATAATAAACCTCCTGGGTGATGATGCTGCTAGGTACAGGCGATATCCTCCCGACACCGCTTCCTTGAACCAGGCATCTGAAGAGTGACGGATCCATTCCTCCTGGAATCACAGCAATTTTCCCCCAATCTACTCTAACGATTCCAGAGGGACTACCTCGTTATGCGGACGTGGGCTTGTCTGCTGATGGTTTGTTGTGGGGCCTGTTGCTCTTTCCTGGTAGACGATTCTTGTCTTTAGAACGTAAGTGAGCTCTTTGTGAAGGGCTGCGCCTTCTCGTGAACCGGCCACTTTGGCCACAATATAAAAAACTTTCCCCATCTGTTGGTTGCAGAGGCCCTATTCTGGTCTGAGGGAAAAGGGTGATCTTCCCTCCTGTTGCTTGAGAAATTATCTTTTTACGTTCCACACCAAACAACCGTTGGCCCTTGAATGGAAAAGAGGTTAGGGATTTTTTAGAGCTAAGATATGCCAATAGCGTTCTGTGTGCCGCTATAGAAACTGCTGAAGTGCATGAGGTGAGCTGTGAGATGTCTAAGGTGGTGTCGCAGCGATAACTAGAGGCCTCTGCAATTGCCTGTGCTGACGACAACAGGTCTACCCTGGGTACACCCTCCTGGATGTCCCTTGCTTCTTAGGCTTTTGTGAAATATTCAGTACCCCCTTAATGATGCTATCCACGTCATGGGGGCTGTCTTTGTGTCTACCCTAATCTTGTTTCTCCTCCTTGTCCGCAGATGAAGAGTCAGATAAAGGAAACTCACCTTCTGAGGACAAGACCTGCTCTGGGGCTGATCCCTCAGAATGCTTGAGAGCCACAGAGTCCCCTCTTTCAACATCGGAGCGTTTGTGCTTACCACTACTCTTGTAGTGGATCATGGCTAAGACCTTTCCTAAGTTATCAGCAGATGAAGAGTCAGATGAAGGAAGCTCACCTTCTGAGGACAAGACCTGCTCTGGGGCTGATCCCTCAGAATGCTTGAGAGCCACAGAGTCCCCTCTTTCAACATCGGAGCATTTGTGCTTACCACTACTCTTGTAGTGGATCTTGGCTAAGACCTTTATCTTAGTAATCCGCAATGGCTGGAAGTCCCTGTAGAGAAGCAAGGGATTGCAATAACTGTACTGCCCAGAAAGGAGGGGCCTGTTCTGCTAATAGCCCTGAAACTAGTCTAGGGTAGTGCCTTGCATTGTGTTCTCTGCGTGTCTCTGGAAGAACCCCAGTTAATAGCTGCCGCCTGCCCATGGTGCAAGCTCTGCACAGCGGCTCCCCCAGTCACCTGAAATTTCTGCTTGCATTTATAACAGGCTATGTACTTAACCTGTGTTTTGGGGACTTTCCCCCCGCCTTACGAATAAACCCCCCCTGGCCAACCTTCTGCCATGAGTGTAGGAGTAGTTGGGGGAGGTAGCCAGAGCCTGCTCGCCACACTCTCACTCTCCACCAATTAGGTTCCAAAATGGCCGCTGGAATGCATATGTATGCCAGCCAATGCATGCGCAGAAGACGCTCCAAGGAGAAACCGCACCAAGAGAAAGCAAAGGCGCTCTCTGCTGCCTCCAAGTCCTGACCCTTTTGCATCCTTCCCCCACATCTGCCTACTCAGGAGAGCACACTCACTTGGGCCAGGCACCAGGAGGCAAATGACACAGCGAGTACTGAACTGGGAGCCATCTTAGAGAGGATAGGCAGCCTCGGCAGCGTGGGGGGAGGGTAAGTGGTGGGCAGTTGGAAGGGAGGGGAAACCAGTGTAGGGCCGGAAGGACCAGGCATAAGCTGATACTAAAGATGCCACTTACTACCTCCTCCAGACCGGCCAGACACTCTGCCCAAGCGGGTTAGTTCAGGTATGCATCTGGGTGGTCGATATAGCCCCTAGGCTAGGTAGTGACCCCGGTGGGATCTTCCTCGTAGGGGGTAGCCATATTAACAACAGGTATTCCTGCTTTTGTGTCACCCCTGGTGTCAGTCATTGTCTGACCGAAGAATCATTGGATAGTCCAGGTGTCCAACCTCCCGGTAGCAGGACACCCCCTTAATTACTTCAAGTGTCCAGCCTCCTAGAGGGTGGAGCTTAACCCCATCGTTCCCTGTGTCCCTGAGACGACAGAGAAAGTGTTTTTACATTTGGGGGGTGCTAAATGTTAGGCACCCCCAAGAGACTACTTTTACCTATCTGATACCCTGGGCCGGTGCACTACTAGCAAGCACCACGGAAGGATCAACTTCCGGCTTCCACTAGTCATCTCAGGGCTGCACATGCACAGTAGAGCGTAAAGTCTAACTTTAACTAGAAAGTCTGTTATTTTGCTCTAATGCGCATGCGATTTCCCCAGGAAAATGTGAAAATCAAAGCAGGGTGCTCGCTAGGAGAACCCTGGACTGCTGCGTTTTTTAGCGGATAGGAGCACTTGGGAGTGCCTAACATTTAGCACCCCCAAGTATAAAATCCCTTTCCTTTTATGTCCTTCAGTGTACGGAAGGACGGAGGGATGGTTTTTGCATGCTATAAACAAAAGTTGTACAGTACTTAAAATAAAATATATGTACATACACATATACAGTACATCAAAGTTAGAGAGAGAGCTAGATAAGCCTTAGGTCCTACGCATTTAATATACAGTGTGTGCACAGGAACACTTTAAAAATAAGGATATTTTGTTCAAGGTTATACACAATATTTTACAGGGCTCTGGAGTTGGTACATAAATCCTTTGTACTTCCGACTTCAACTACTCTGTTTTTAAAGGAACCCTAACACCAAAAACTAAAAGGAACCCTAACACCAAAATCTGAAAGTGTATCAGAATAATTAAAATATAATGTACTGTTGCTCTGCACTAGTATAAGCTGTGTTTTTGCTTCAGAAAGACTACTATAGTTCATATAAAGAATCTGCCGTTAAGCCATTCAAGCTGGAAAAAAGGAGAAAGGCGCAGCTTACATAGAACATTACAGATAAAACACCATTGTATTGGATAGGGCTTATCTGTTATGCGCTATGTAACCTGCGCCTCTTTCCTTATTTTGCACAAGGCTACACAACAGCTTCTTTATATAAACTATATTAGTCTTTCTGAGGCAAACACACAAGTTTTACCAGTGGATAATAAAAGTATTGTATGTTAATTACTTTAAAAAGCTTACATTTTTTGGGGTTACTGTTCTTAATTTCCCATGTCTACTGAAAAAAGTTAAGTACACAACATACAAAGCATTTTATCACTGTGAAAGTTCAAAAATATAAACCATATCCTTTGATAATTCTAAACCAAAATAAATGCTAAACTACATATTGGATATCCTAAAACAACTATATCAACTGGACCTGGCATATAGATGTAGAATAGCTGTTAAATACAATACAAATATTGTCCTTAGAAACAGAATTGCTTCTGCCATATCCTCCTTCATAGAAGCTCTTAAAATTGATTTTCAGTGCTTGTATTTAAAATTATTAGGAGTCTGTACTTTTTTGGACTTAAGATACCCGAAATTGCTCCCATTGCCGACTCTACAGCTCTAATATTTTATAAACCAAAACTTACCAGTCTAGATTGTCAAGCAAAGTCTGACATACAGTGTTCAGGTAGCCAGTTTCTACTGCATTGTGGGAAACATCCAACATGAAGAGGTACACAGGGGGCTGTGGTGGCCGCAGCTAGAAAAATAAAAGGACGTTCGCCATCCTGAATATGTATATACTTTATTTTGCATAGTCTATACTTTACAAACCTGTTTAACTTTTGAATCTAATTACAATTATACAGAAGTCCTGACTTGATAAGTAATGTGAAATGTTGAGTCAAAAGCTATAAAGACACATTAAATTCTGCACATGCAATTTAGGATTCGGATTTGGTTTGGCATTTGGCCAAATCTTTCACAAAGGATTCGGGTGTTCAGCAGAATCCAAAATAGTGGAATCGGTGCATCTCTAATTTGTGTGGTTGTAAATCAAAGATGGCTTTACTCATCCAGTTACTGAACACTGATAGCAACTGCACCCCACACTGTCAACACATTTAGTCCCATATACAAATAAAGGTGCTGCATTTCAGATTGATAGCAGCTAAATATATCTGTAAAAATAACTATTTAGCTTCCTTACCATGTATTCTGATGGTGCCATGAATTCAATTGTAGCATTCTGAACTTCTGGCCTCTTGTGGGGCTCGCCATAGGCCCTTGTTACAGGATTGTACATAAACTCTTCGGGTACTGAAAGGAAATATTCATCTATTAAACTATGAACTGGGGACTTCAGTAGGATTCACAGTCTGAACGGTTTTTGACTTAAGATTTCCTGACAATTTGAAAAGTTGTAACATAATGAAAATTCTACCATAGATTATAAAATGTAATTGTTTTAGAAGTTGTTCCACTGTTTTAAACAGATGAAAAACAAATCACATGCAAGGATCCAGGATTCATATGTGAAAAGATTAAACTTGATGGATTTGCGTCATATTTCCACCTAAACTACAATGAATTATCAGTGGATATTTATTTCTGTACAGGAAGGAATCAAACAATCCTAAATTTCCATTATCTCCTTTTTTGAGAAATATGCATAAGCAACAACAAAAATGTAGAAAAGGGAGTTATAGAAGTATATACTGTTGGTCAAATACTTATAATAATACCAAGGTTCCTACATGCAAGTGAATAGTTTTTAATAAACTAAAATTGATAAATATTTACTTGTGTAAATCTGCTTACCTCTCGGATATATATGAAAATAGCTAGCTATACCTACCATCATTTACTCTGTAACATAAGTTGCATTTCCATCGTCTTTGGTCCAAGAAGCTGACAAAGGGATTGATGTAAGTTCGACAAGATCGACAACGGACAATCGTACTTGAAGTTACAACAGGAAGTTGCTATAACCAGAGAGACATTTAATTAAGCAGTGAGTAAAATGAGTAGCTACTCTTAATGCCACGGAATAACATATTCAGAGTAACTTACAGACAGATCTTTGAATGGGTGCAATAGGAGTCCCAGTGGAAGTTTGGCTTTATTCAAAAGAGCTTGTGTCTGAGGGATGTTAGTCAAAGTACAACGAAACAACCTGTAAGGGTGATATTTTTAAAGCCAATCAGCATTTTTACATTTTGACTTGATTTTTTTTCCCCAACAATATCAAGCATCAATGCTCTCCCCTCAATCAGCTATGTGCCCAAACATTATATTCACATGGAAATGAGATGGAATAATTTTTTTGGACTTTATTCATAGATACCAACAATCTAATGGATTACTAAATTTATATATACATAGGAATTACTCATTTTAACGGGGGTTAAGATAAGCCCTTTCTGTAAACAGAAGGGATTCCCTGCACTCACCATGTGCCAAGGGAATATTGAGGCAGACCAAACTGTACATGACACTATAGCTGGCCATATATATGGAGATCTGCTCATTTGGCGAGGTCGCTAAACAAACGCATCTCTCCCTGATATGCCCACCTCCAGTTGGGTGATATCAAGCCGATCCAATCGTGGGCCTAGGGCCCAACAATCAGATCATAAGGAGAAGGAAATAGGCAGTTAGATTGAGGACCACTTCAACAGACTGATGTGGTCCTCAATAATGATATGGGAAACCTGTCAGAGAGCCAAATACACTGGCCAATACACTGCCAACTTTATATGTCTGCATCTTATATCAGCATCTTATATCTACCCATTTATGGGTCTTTTAGATTGTGACTTCTGCAATAGTGTCACTTGGGCTTGCTACTGGCATTCCCACTGTCCACTAGAATGACTTATTCTGCATACAACAGCATCACCACAGTATATAAGATGCAATGCTAGGCTCTACTATTGTGGCCTTGGCTTATGAAATTTGTGAATTTATAAAGTCTTAACAATGGAGAGATTTGTAGCAAGTGCTCAGTATCATCACCGATATGTGATTACCTGTACATAACAGATACTGAGGAAAGGTCTGAAAACAATGGAACAGATGACAATAATTTTCTGTGTTTGGACACAAACTTTTACAAAAAAAGGAAATGTAGAACATGGATGAATTGTCTCTTCAATTTACCCATCCAGCACAAATTGAATCAAGAAAAGGAACCATAGTAACAAAGAATGAGCTAACTAGGAGCTATCTTGTGGTCCCAAGGGCGGAAATCCTGCCCTCCTCAGTGGTTAAAGGGGTAATTATGGGAAACATGAAGTAGGATGGAGTTCCTAAGAATGCAGCAGGATGATGCTAAAACATTGGCAAATGTATGCAATGAGGTTTAAATGGCTCCTCGGCACAGCTTCTGCACAAATGCCCCACCCAGGATAACATCAATGTCCAAGTGAATTTTTTTGTGAATGCATATGGGCAAATAAATCACCTTTTTTCACTTCAAGCAAAAACTTTTTTGGTGTGCTTCCTGATTGTTTGATTGGATTTCTCGTGTCCCAGAGCAAGGAGGGGGACTTGCAGTTGAGCACCCACCACTCACAAAGTGGTAAGTTTGTAGGTTGAGCACTCCACTATTGTGCATTGTCCAAGTGGATTGAGTAATGAATCTTGCCAGACAGGCAATAATAAATGATTGAAAGTGAACTTGACTGGCCTGTATAGAGCCTGACCTGGATTAAGGTGAATCAGTGCCCAACCAAACTAATGCAGCTGAAAGGAAACCAATCCCACAATGCTCTAAATACTATCTTAGGTGAAAAGTTTTTCTTTATATGGGAGTATGGGAGACGCTGGGGAACAGCACTTCGATAGGATGTCCACTCAAAAATAATTTTAGTTTAATTCTGCTGTCAAAAATTACAATTTATCAAGCAAACACACAAATAATTTATCCAATAGAAATCACTTTGCATCATGTTAGATTTTAGTAGAACTTATCTTACTCTGGGTTACAGTTCAGGTTCCGGATATCTTCCTGCAGGCATGGAGTGGGAGCCTTTAGAGGCGTCGGAGGAAGGATATTCCTCTCCTGGAGAAGGTTCAAAGCTCGTAACTCATCCAGCTGCTGAGAATGGTGAAGGCTCAAGCCGCCAACTGATGAAGCCAAATTATTTATGGAAGGCTATTGAGAAAAATAAAGAGATATTTAGAAATTAAAACATAAATGAACATCTAAATCATAATACAAGTATCTATACAATCTATACCTGAGTAATCTGCTGTGGCCGGTTTGGATATTGCTGGGGTGCAGGTGCCAGTCCGGGACCTGATGCTGGAAATACATTCTGGTAACCAGGTGGTAATGCTGGGTATGCACTGCCAATGTTCCTTGTGATTTGGGGATTCTGGGAAGGAGGCGGCGGCAGAGGAGCTGGATGCACCATACCTATATTTTAAAGACATGTATTATTAATATGTAGTTACACAGCTCCAATATATAAAATATTGCATAAAATATTAAAGCTACTGTATATGTAGACTGGGGATGCACTGAATTCATGAAGCTGTCCAGGATTAGTCCAGATTACCTGAACCAAAAGGAACACAAGGTATTTTTATGACGCAAAGATGCAATGAACGGTTTTGATCCATTATCTCTGATACAGCAAGCGAGTGTGGGAGCTGCTTAGCGAGTGCTGCATGTGATCTAAGTGTTGCGTGTGAATTAAGTGTTCAGCAGCGTTAAAAACCTTAAGGTGTTTAAAACTCAAAAGGCGTTTGTGAGGAATTGCATTTGGGAGACTGAGTACCCAGTGTAAATATGAGTGCAAGTGGTTTTGCTGGGATCACTCAGTGTGTCTCTTGTCACATGTATGTGGTGTTGAAGCAGCAGTTCCATGCAGTATTTACATGTGAAAGATGTCGGTGGGTTTTCATCTTGGAATCTGAGCTGCAGACTCTAAGGGGTGAACTTGCAGCACTGAGGGCGGAAGCGACAAACGAGGGGGAGGAAAGGAGGCTCAAAGAGCAAACACTGGCAGGGGCTAGTAGAGTGGGGGGAGGAGAAGGGACAGAGGAGGCTAATGAGGGAGGAAGGTTTGTGACAATCAGGAGGGGAAG
>CM044435.1:13217492-13250454 GCA_024363595.1 Xenopus borealis | reverse complement strand
CATAAAGCTTTAATAAAAATTTATGTAAACAAGGCGCCAGGGCCTGATGGTATACATACATATGGATTGGAGGAAAGCTGATGTCTTCCCAATATTTAAAAAGGGATTACGAGCTCAGCCTGGCAATTATAGGCCAGTAAGTTTGACATCTGTGGTGGGCAAATTATTTGAAGGCTTGTTAAGGGATTACATTGAAAATTTTGTCCTAGTGAATGGCATTATGAGCAGCAATCAGCATGGCTTTATGAAGGATTGGTCATGCCAGACAAATTTGATTGGTTTTTATGATGAGGTAAGATGCTGGACAGTGGGGGAGCAGTAGATGTGATATATTTGGATTTTGCTAAAGCGTTTGATACAGTGCCCTACAAACGATTGCTTTCTAAGCTAAGGTCTGTTGGTCTTAATTAAGTCGTTTGCACAAGGATAGGAAACTGGCTACAGGATTGGGTACAGAGGGTGGTTGTTAATGGTATGTTCTCTACTTGGAGTAAGGTTCTAAGTGGGGTTCCTCAGGGCTCGGTACTGGGTCCACTTTTATTTAACTTGTTCATTAATGACTTAGGGGTGGGTGTTGTAAGTAATGTATCAGTGTTTGCGGATGACACAAAACTATCCAGCCCAATTAATTCCATCCAGGATGTGGCATCCTTGCAATCTTGACAAACTGGCAATCTGGGCAGATAAGTGGCAAATGAGATTCAATATTGATAAATGTAAAGTCATGCACCTGGGATGTAAAAATATTCAAGCCACTTATACCCTGCTTAATGGGACTGCACTAGGCAAATCCATTATGGAAAAGGACATGGAGTCCTTGTAGATGATAAACTTGGCTGTAGCAAGCAATGCCAGTCAGCAGCATCAAGGGCCACTAAGGTCTTGAGCTGTAGAGGCATAGAGTCCAGGGAGGAGGGGGTCATTCTTCCACTTTATAGAGCACTTGTAAGGCCACATCTAGAATATGCCGTACAGTTTTGGTCTCCCTCACGCAAACAGGACATTATTGTATTAGAGAGGGTACAGAGAAGGGCAACTAAGCTGGTAAAAGAAATGGAAAATCTTAGCTATGAGGAAAGACTGGCCAAATTGGGGATGTTCATGCTGGAGAAGAGGTGCTTAAGGGGTGATATGATAACTATGTATAAATATATAAGGGGGTCATATAATAATCTCTCTAATGCTTTATTCACCAGTAGGTCTTTCCAGATGACACAAGGTCACCCATTCCGTTTAGAAGAAAAGAGGTTCCGCCTAAATATTTGGAAGGGGTTTTTTACAGTGAGAGCTGTGAATTCTCTCCATGAATCAGTTGTACAGGCTGATACATTAGATAGCTTTAAGAAGGGGTTGGATGGCTTTTTAGCAAGTGAGGGAATACAGGTTTATGGAAGATAGCTCATTATACAAGTTGATCCAGGGACTAGTCCGATTGCCTTTTTGGAGTCAGGAAGGAATTTTTTCCCCCTCTGAGGCAAATTGGAGAGGCTTAGGATGGGGTTTTTTGCCTTCCTCTGGATCAACTAGCAGATAGGCAGTTAAAATAAAAAAAAAAAAGTTGAACTTGATGGACGCGAGTCTTATCTTTAATAAAATAGTCACTTATGTAAATAACATGGTTCATCTTGTATTACATCTGCTCTGCTGCTATACTTCATTTAAAATTTTTCTTACAATTCTTTATATGGTTAGAATTCTTTGTACTTTGTTGTAGCTAGTATGTTTTAATTTTTCACAGTCAAAAAAAAAAAAAGATCAGGATGCATTTCACTGCATTTCAATCTTTTCTTAAAACAAGGGTACAATTAAATATCTGGCTTGATCCAAAAGTTCTATTTTTGTTAACTCCCTAATATAAAACACTTCTTATAAATAGATAAACTTCAGTAAGACTAATATTGCCAGAATGCTATTTCATAGGACTAGCATGTGAAAGAATTTCAAATACCGAACTTTAAAATTGGCAACTGAACCATACCATAAACAGGACCCTATATATTGTGTAAGAAACAGAAGGAAAATTGTATGCCACTTAGGGATGCCAAAATTCCAGCGAGCACCACAAATCGATCCTCTTCCGGCTTCTCCCTTCTCCTTACAGCTGCACACGCGCAATAGAGTGAAAAGCCTAACTGTAACTAAAAACTCGGCTATTTTGTTCTACTGTGCATGCGTCAGCCCCGGGAAATTTGAAGAAAGAAGAAGAGGCTCTCTCCATGGTGCTCACTGGAATAACCCTGGGCTGATGCATTCTCCTGATAGGAGTACTGGCCTGAGGTTTTAGGTGAGGAAAGCCATTCACTAGGGGGTGCCTAATATTACCCCCAAGTGGGATACGACTTTCCTTCTCCTTTAAAACATGATGTCCTAAAGCCCTGCACTGGTAAACATGTGGTGTTTGCTTCAGAAACACTACTATAGTTTATACAAGTTTAACAAGTTGCTGTGTAGCCATGGGGTCAGCCATGCAAAGCTGGAAAAAGTGAAAAGGCACAGAATAAAAAGTAGATAGACAAACTGTGTTTAATCCCATTGTATTCTACAGAGCTTGTCTTATGTATCCTGTGCCTTTTCAGCGTTTCCAGCTTTAATTAAAATATAATAGTGTTTTGGAAGCAAACATTTTTTTACCAGTGCAGGGCAGCAGCACATCATATTTAATTATTTTTATTCATACTTTCAAGAACTCTTTAATTTCTCCGTTATGTTAAGTTATGTACATGTTTATGCCATGAAAAAGAAAGGTCTGTCTTGCTTTGTTCTTACTGAGAAGAGACAACACTCAGAAATACATATAAAACTCATACCCATATATCCACCTCCTTCTATCGTATCGTAGCTGTTGTGTAAAGAACCGTCACTGCTTGGAGGTGAAGAAATACCTAGGTGGGGAGAAAAAAGGAAATTAACTTATGCATCAAAAAGTAAATCTAAGCAAGAGATACATTCTAAGTGCTGTTTCTTATCAATATTCAGTAAGGTGTTGCTTGCCAAATATCACGATTACAGATCTACACTGCATGAGGTTGGAAACACTACAGTATTCTATTAGAATTTGTGTGGATCTGTTGTGTTTGAGTTATGTTTAAAGGAGAAGTAAACCCCCAAAGCGCAAAAAAACATTTCCTGTGTTGGCTCCCCTCCACCCCGGCCTGTTTTTTTTTCCGGAAAACTTTGCGCATGCGCGGTAGATCTGAACAGGCGAATGCCTCCTACTGTGCATGCCAATCCAAATGCCGGTCAATCCAAGAAGACCGCTCAGGACAAGATGGCACCTGTGAACTCTGCTGGACAGGACCTGTGCCGAGGGGTAAGGAACAACTTAGGGGGCATTAGCCTGGGAGGACAGGTAGCCCGGGAGGGAGGGGGGCCAACACAGGGGAGGAATTTTTGCTCTTAGGGGGTTTACTTCTCCTTTAAGAATGTAGATATGTAACTGGCCAAAGCAAGACTAAGAACTGAACTTTTATAGTTTGCTTCAAGAATACAAGCAAAATGTTTAGTTGCTAGTCTATGTATCAGAAGAAGGCGTATTGTGTAAATATGTAGTCTCAACACTAAGCAAATCAACACTTACAGCACTACGCCCATAACATTTAAGAGACACTCAAATTAGATCTTAAGATTCTACATTTCTTTTACTTTGCATGGAGAAAAGTGTCCCCATTCAGGGACGGCAAATTTATTTTGGATTTGGCCAGGGGCCATACTGAATCTCAACCCAGTCAGTGTACACATAGAAAATAAATGGGCAGCCAACTCTTCAATAATTTGTGCATTAATTGCAAGGCATTCAAGAAGAAATGTTGTACATTATGTTTTGGGGTTCTATAACAGACCAAAGCAACCACAGCCCTTTAGCAGTAAAGATCTGTGTCTCCAAAGATGCCCCAGTGGCTCCCCATCTTCTTTTCTGCTGATTCACTGATTCACATGCTCTGTGCTGCTCTCACTTACTGAGCTTAGGGACCCACTCATAATATACAGTACACATAGAAATATAGTCCCAATAAAAGGCTGTTCGTCATTAATACAAATAATTACTACATGGCAGCACAGAAACGAGTGCAATACTAGCATCAGAATTTAATAATCAGCCCTGGAGCATCATCTTATATACAGACCAACCTAATTTTCTGCTTGATAATTTGTGACGAACCCTAAGCTTAGCTGCTCAGAGCCCACTGAGCATTTGAGTGTCACAGACACTTTCCAAGATGGTGACCCCCTGTGACAAGTTTGAAGTCCTGGATCATTGCTGCTATTGACAAGCTGAAACTTTAGGCCAGGGCAACAAGGTCAGTACATAGAATATGGTATTTTGGCCCTATTGCTTTTTAGAGTTTACTTCTCCTTTAAAGGTTCAGATTCAGTTTTTGCTGAATACTGTGAAACTGCCCAAATAATCTTCATCTGGAATTCAGGATTCTACAGCTTATTAGCAAAAATCTCAAAATTGTAACATCTTTACAATTAGAATTGGCAGTGGGCAGCCCCAGCTTTCTGGGTACTTGCTTCACTTCAAAAGTCAGGTTATTCCCAGCTGCTCCTGTCACAGTGTAAGTGGATCACTATCTGCCATGTTTCACCCAACGTGTAATGTTCTATGTAAATGTACAAGTAACGAGGAGGAGAATAATTAGTTTTATTATATTCAGGGGGAAAAAAAAACATTCTGTGTAACAAATAAAGCAAATTTTGCAGTTGAATCTTCTCTGGAGTGCATTTAAATCTACTTGCTTCACCCCATGGTTCCCACACCCTGAGGAAATACCATCACCAAACATTAGGCTTTGGGAATACGAAGGCAAATGAAGGTTAATTAGTGTAGTAGGCACTTTTAAACCAAGGTTATATTTATTCAAGGATTTTACTTTAAAGCAGGCATCAACCACTAATTGAAAAAAAAAAATCCAAAACCTTTTCCATAGTCTACAATTCACATTAATATAAAATTCATAATCTGCAGCATTCATATGGCAGGGGGACTAAGCATGCAGGTATTTCATACAGAGCAAACAATAACAAGCTTTTGGAGCATGTTTGCCTGTGCCTAAATATAGCCCCCTGTATAGTGTCTGCCGAGTATTTCTGTCCTTGGAGAGGAGTCATTTTGAGGAGGAGGAGCAGCGAAGGCATCAGCATTGCTGTACTATACCTATTTATAATCAAGGCATCGACAAATACTGCTCAAATGAAGCTATTGAACAGTTCCACTGCCATCTCCCTGGTATAAAAAGGACATGGGTAAAGTAAAGCTAAGCGAGACCACCTCTGTGGCTGCCTTTTTAAAACTTAAAGAGGAACCATTGTGAAAATTAAAATTTAATATAAGCTACAGCATAGTGAAATAAGAAATTTTGTGAATACAAGTAATTAAATATTCTGCATAGTTTTCCAACAATCACATTTATCTTCACTATCCCTCACTATTCCCTAGCTGTTTCTCTTAAAGGGGATCTATCGCGAAAATTCCTCTCTCTAAATCGATAGCAGAGGTGGAAATAATCAAATATTCAAATCTATTCCTTTAGCAGAAATGCTTACTTTTTTCGTAAAATTAAATATTATTACATGTAATGAGGGTGCTTTCTCTGAGAGACAGTTCAAGCTACTGCTGAATGGGAGGGGCTTCTCACTAGCTATGATGTCACTTAGCAACTAGCAAAGTCCCACCCTCCTCCATGCCGAACACCAACTGATACTGAAGCTCCTTGTGAGAAAAGAAAGCCCTGAAGTCCCACCAGTGATGTTTGCAGCCATTTCAAAGAAAAACTAAAGCCTAACTAAATAAGTAGCTATAAATGTTGTAAATGATGTTTTGTGCTTGTGTACCAGCGCAAGGCAACCACAGCCCTTTAGCAGTAAAGATCTGTGTCTCCCAGTAAATGCACCAGTAGCTCCCCATCTTCTTTTCTGCTGATTCACCGATTCACATGCTCTGTGCTGCTGTCACTTACTGAGCTTAGGGACCCACTCAAAATATACAGTACACATAGAATAGAAATATCTCAATATAAGGCTGATCACTAACTATGTTTTGTATTACAGTTACAGAAAATTTAAATTATATTTAAAATATAAAATAAATATAAATATATATATAAATATTATATACACACACAACAAACAAAGAAAAGTTGTGCTCACCACTGATTTTTAAAACAATTAGGCGGGGGTGCAATGAGGCTGTGACCACAAAATAAAAATAGACAAATACAAAAGGTCCTCTGCACTCAACCCATTAACAATATATTTAAGACATTGAGACATTTTGTGCATACAGCTACTGAAAAATGCCTTACCCTTCAAACAACAGAGATTGTTTGTCCATATATTGCAATATATTTAAGCTGGTCAACTACGTCAAAGTCATCCCATATCTGGCCAGTCCTACACTAAATTTTCATGTGATTCATTAAGAATTCCATTGCTTAATTATACATTTTACAAAGGGACTAAGTTTTACCCACAACTTACTTGCTGCTTTCAGAGTAAATTTCCCAATCTGCCCTTTTATTAGACACCAGGTGATCCCACTGAATATTTGTTTAGGGCAATCATGCATCAATCACCGCTTCCACTGACTGAAAGTGCACAGGGCTCGGTACTTCAGGTTAGCTACCAGGACTCTATGCGCTACAGGCTGCATGGGGAGGTGTGGAAGTGTGAGCTGATCTTTGCGCAGATGCCCTGCAGATCACGCAAATTGACTCTCAAGTCTCTCTCAAAGGATGCTGATTGCACAAATTAAGACCGGTAATGGGTCACGGTCTCTCAAAGGATGCCCGCTGAACACTTCAATGTCACTATGATTGTGTCCATATTTCCCACTGATCGCAACACCCCAGTCAAGGATTCAGGGTGCCCCGCTGACTGCATCTGACCCAAGACCGACATACAGGGTAAGGGCTCCTACACATGGGCGTTTTGGACCTGCATTGCGTTTGGCTGCGTTCAGCCGCAGGAGAGCGCAGGTCTAGACGCACCTCATTTTGTTCAATGAGGTTGTACCCACTAGACGCGTGTAAGCGCCGAACGCAGATTTAGAACATGCTGCATTTTTCCTGCGTTTGGCGCCTACATGCGTTCACGTGAGTACAGCCCCATTGAAAATAATTGAGTGCGTCTATACCTGCGCTCCCCTGCGGCTGAACGCAGCCAAACGCAACGCAGGGGAGCGCAGGTAAAAACGCCCATGTGTACCGGCCCTAACCCATCTTCTGTTTTATTGCCTATAGGTCACTACACAGTTTCATACTAAATGAGACTTGCACATTTCACCGGCAACTTGAAGCATTTTACAAGTCTCTATTAGTAGACTATTTGCTATAAATAAATACATACAAAGAATGCAATAGTTGTAGATTTTACCTTGCACAATATTTCTCAAGTAGAAGCTAAAATAGAGAAGTGCCTGCAAAGAGATTGTGCTGCACAGTCCTAATGTTCAGGAAAAAAAACCATTGCAGGTGAAAGATCAATGCAGAGACTAGCAAACAATAAAAACTAAACATCTCCTGTCAATCAAAACACGACCCCAACCTTGAGCACAGTGGACTAACGAGTCAGAGAGACAGTCAGTAATTTGAAAAACTATTAAACCAAAAATATCCTTTAATCAATCAAATTTACAAAGTTAAATATGTTCAGGAGTTCTACCATATATTAAAATAAAATTTTCGTGATAGATCCCCTTTAACTCTGTCTTCATGCAGCAGTTGGGTGTCATAGTCATTGACAGTTAGATACAATATATGTTATAGGGGTGGGGGGCTTTCTTTCCTTGCGGATGAATTAGAGCTCACTCAAATAACGGATTCCAGTACAAACAAAACAGAACAAAATAACGGACTTTGGCACACATCCTGCACGTAGAGAGACAGGATGTCTGGGGATTTTAATAGCGTGAGCTTGAATACATCTTTAAGCAAAAGGAGCCCCCTATAAAATATATTGTATGTAATTGTCAAGGGCTATCCGATACCCAACTCTTGCATGAAGACAGGATGAAGCTGCATGGTTGTGTGAAAACAAATTACCAAAGTCACCTGGTAAACTGTTCACAAAGTGTGGCAGCCAAGTGTACCATGGGCAGGGTCCACTGCAATATTATACTGTAAACGTACCCAAACTGCCACAAGGGACACCCAAGGGCAAAAGCACCAATTAGTAAATGTAACTTTCCTTGTCCTTTAAAACCCCAAATATATCTACTCAAGAAGGATAATGATAGCTTTTGGAATTTGAAAAGCATAATGCCTTGTGGCAAATTGTTTGTGAGTAAAGAATCCGTTCCAACCATTCCAGATAACTTTCTTTTTTTAACCCAAAATTTGCCTTTTGTTCAGCCACAAGTACAGGTATTTGACCCATTACCCAAAATGCTTGGAACCTGGGGTTTGCCGGATAATGATAATGCCGGATAAGTCTACTAGAAAATTATGTAAACAAAAAAATAAACCCAATAGGCTAGTTTTACTTCCAATAAGGATTAATCATAAATTAGTCTGGGTCAAGTACAAGCTACTGTTATTAATACAGGGTAAAAGCTTTTTTTTTTTTTTTTAAATTTGCATAATTTCATTATAATGTCTGTCTATGGGAGACTTCCATTCCGTAATTCGGATCTTTCTGGATAATGGGTCTCCGGGTAAGGGATCCCATACCTGTTTGGGTATCTGCACCTACAGCTTGAGGAGCAACTTCATCTACTATGTGAGTGGTGTATGCGTGGGTGCATCTTGCAGGAGCTATGTAAGGGGCATCCCCCTTGTCTGCACATTATGAACAAGTTGTGTGTTCCTTTGCAATGCCAATTATTATAAAGTGTATCCTTGATCAGGTGATAAGTATAGGGCTTGCTTGTCTTAAATACTTTGTACACTAGCCACTTAAATACCAATGTGAAAAGTTATGTATACAGTGTGGAGCTCTAGTGCGCAAGGAGAAACAGCATTGGCATGTTTAATACAGAGAAACAAAAGAAAAACAGAAAGCGGTTATTGCATAATTAGGAATCTTAAAAGTAGAGTCCTTCATTATGTAGGAGACCCGCGGAATAACCAGACATTGGACGGGTTTTTGGGCAAAAAGTTCCAGATTCCCTGGCTCTACAGGCAGTCAACGGGAAACCGGCTGGATTTTTTTTTTTTTTTTTATTTCTGTGCGGATTTGGTGCCAGTGTAACATATTAAACATAGGTTGGTCTATTGTGGTTTGGGTAGCGGATAAGTGGGGGGAAAGCGTGGATTGCTGTTCATGAGTAGTGGGTATGGCCTTGGGTTCGGGTATAAGAAAATGTACCTGTGCAGGACTCTACCTGAAAGCTATTTTTTTTTCTTTTTTTAAAGATGATTTCCTTTTACTCTCTAATAAGTAACCAGATAAAATGAATCCTCATTGGATGCAAAACAATCCTGTCTGGGTTAATGTTTTTTTACTTTTTAGTACACTTAAGGTACTGAGAGCCAAATTACATAATCCTGTATGCAGATAACCTCAGGTCCATATAGAACAGGTGCCATATCCCTATTTACAATACAATCAAAAATCTGGTTCTGGAGTATGAGCCTCAAGGGTTAATATAGTCTTAAACTGTTTGAGCTTAGACTCCTATTTCCAACACAGATACTGTTTATTCTAAACCCTTCAGAGATGCAGAAAGAGCCCTGAGGCAAAATGTGCTGCATGGAGACCTACACTTTCTCTGGATATATTTATACACTTATCCCTTGTGCCCATACTGAATTTGCATTACTCAATAGTAATTTAAACTTGCATAGGTTTGTTTTGATCTTTGAACTGTGCAACAGATGCAGAAATTTCACTCAGTCCTTAATTTATCTAAGAAAAGAGGGAAAAAAATGGCGGAGTCATGGAAGCCTCCCTAACCCATTCTTTATCCAAGATAGATTTCACTGAATTACTAAGAAAGCACATTCGATAATTAGAAAAGACAGAAGTAAAGGTTGGTGGCACATCTTCCTGCTAGATCTGCACATTGGTGCAAAGGTGTAAAATAAACAAACATTGTTAAATATTTGTTTTAAAGCCAGACCTTTTATGTTCTAAACATTAAATGCACAACAAGGAAAATATATACTTTTGCAGGTCACAAACAAGTCAGAGCAGCTGCACATCTGCAAGTAGATACACATTCACAACGGAAGGTTGTTGAAGAACAGGGGTTGTTCACCTTTGAGTTAACGTTTAGTATGATTTACAGAGTGATATTCTGAGACAATTTGCAATTTGGATTTCATTTAGTATCATTTGTGGTTTTTGAGTTATTCAGATTTTCATTCAGCAGCTCTTCAGCTAGCAATTTCAGAAATCTGGTTGCTAGGGTCCAAAAAACACAAGCAACAATGCATTTATTTGTATAAGACTAGAATATAAATAGGAGAGGCCTGAATATAAAGATGAGCTATAAAAAGAAGCAACAATACATTTGTAGTCTTTCAGAGGCTTTGTTTTTAGATGGTCAGTGATCCCCATCCGAAAGCTAACCTGAGTCAGAAGAAGGCGACAAATAATTCAGAAACAAAAAATAATTAAGACCAATTGAAAAGCTGCTTCAGTTTAGCCATTTTATAACATTAAATTAAAGGTGAACCACACCTTTAATTTCTACGGATCACATAAATAATGCAGGGAAAAAATAATGCACATTGATAATTATACATAATCCACCACCTGGTAAGGAACATGAAATGTGAATGTGTATCTGGGGGTGCAGTTCTAAAAATGTAACAAGTTGAGCCTTACCAGTCCCAGGACAACGTAGAAACGTCTTGATATTACAGTGACCTTGTGTCACTGAGCTTGTCAGTCTTTTACCAGAATGACCAGGGTGGTTACGCGATCAGAGCAGGAATAATGAAAATCTTAGGCTGAAGATATAAAAACCATGAGGAGGCAGTGCAATGGGAACTAGGCAGTCCTAAGGGAATGAGCCAAGGTGAACTTCTAAGGAAGGGACCTGGGGATTTTACATGTCAGGCAGTGTATGGCTGAAAAGTAACAAATCAGCAGCCACATAACTTTGAAGGAGAAAGTACTGTGAGGTATCTTTATAGAAGCCATGTGAATAAAAGCTGACTTTTTCTAGGAAGGTGAAGACTTTTTTTGGGTATTTGTGTAAAGTTCAAACCTACTTTGTTGCTCCTGCAGCATTGCTAAGCAATTCCCTGCATCTAGCTGTCTGAGTGAGTTACTGATACGCTTACAGTATTATCACTTTCCCATGGTGAGAATTACCAGCTTTAAGCAATAAACTAGTGATGTGCGGGGTTCTCCCGACCCTAACACGGCATCCTTCAGCTAGTGCCAACCCACACTTCCAGGTTCCTTTTATAGACTTTTGCCAACCCACCCATTACATCACAAAAGGGTTAGGGTGAGCAGGCTATAAAGCTGGCATTTGAAGGTGGTTGGTGGGGCGAGCAGGAGAAGAGCTCAACCCGCACCCGCCCGCCACCCACGCTGAGCAGTTCGTGGTCGACTCAAACCTGTCCGACCCACAGGTATTGTATCGGGTCGGCCTGCACATAATAAACCCCACTATTGTAGTGTAAGTGCCACACATAATTAACACGGCACGGTTTATTAGATGTTTCGCCGAGTTCCAAGACTGAGTGACTTACTATATGGCCTACAAATTATCATCAAGATCACTCTGACCAAAAAGAAGTCAAAAGACAGGACTGAAAGAAATGACAGAAAGAAAGAAAGAAGTGGGACCCTTGTTCTACCAATGCCAATTACCTATCACAGACGCCAATTAATTGCAGTTGATCAGAGAATGACTAACAGGCTGCAATTTGACAGGATTGCTATAGAGCAGGGGTTACTAACCTTTATTACCCATGAGCCAAATTCAGTTGAAAAAGAGTTGGGGAGCAACACAAGCATGCACAAAGTTCCTGGGGGTGCTACATAAGGGTTTTTTTTTCACCACCAGCTGGGCACATGGAGAAATATACAGTTGTAGTTCTGCCACAAGTACAGGGCACTAAAATTTTTCGGTTTGAGAGCTTTCTAGTACACAGGACTTGGTTAACTCAACTCACCATCGTGCTTAAGAGGAGCACTTTGCAAAGGTTGAGGAGGTGCCATGGACCCTGGTGGCCCAGGGGGAGGGGCTAATGATCTTGAAGGAGATGAGGTTGGAGGAGCTCCGAGTGGTGGCCGTCCAGGCTGGCTCATTGGGGGAAGCCCTAATGAAAGAGAAATCACAACAAACCATAAGGCAGAAGCACTGTTAAAGGAAAACTATACCACCAAATTGAATACTAAAGCACCAAATTATATCAAATTAAGTAGCATAATAAAGAATCTCACAAAACTGGTATATTTAAGTTAATATTGCCTTTTTACAACTCTTGCTTGCCTTGAACCACCATTTTGTAATGGTCTGTGTGGTGCCCCAGAGATCACCTGACCAGTTTGTGTGCACTGTGAATCCTACCAGTCTTTTTTTTTTTTTTAACTGCAATTTTATACTTAGCATTACCCAATGGCACGTATTACTAAACAGTATATTACTATGAAAATAGTTTATTTACATGAAGTAAGGTTTTACATTTGAGCCGTTTTATGCAGTATATTTTAAGAGAGACTTATATGGGGGGGGGGTATGGTATATTTGTTTACAAGATATAATATCTTGCAAACAGCAAAAAGGAACTAAATTGGAATCTCCACACACAAGGCCTATGATTAAATGCTCCACCAATGAGGCCAGTTGAAACACTTGCCTCAGGCAGCATCACCCCCCGGTTACCAGAGATGGCAAAAATGGCACTCCTGGTAACTTTCAGAGCCAAATTTCTGGGTTTCTAGTGCGACATGGACCTGAGGCAGCAAAATGGGCAGGATCGCCCCTGAAATGGGCTTGTATTGGTACAAAATAAGCTAAACAAATAGCTAATGGTGCTGGACACACTTTTTGTCTACTATTGTAATCACAAAAAAAAAACCTATAAAGCTATACCAGTGATCCCCAACCAGTAGCTTGTGAGCAACATGTTGCTCTCCAACCCCTTGGATGTTGCTCCCAGTGGTCTCAAAGCATGAGCTTATTTTTTAATTTCTGGCTTGGAGGCAAGTTTTGGTTTCATAAAAACCAGGTGCACTCCCAAACAGAGCATCAATGTAGGTTGACAATCCACATAGGAGCTACCATATGGCCAATCACAGCAATAATTTGGCACCCAAGAACTTTTTTCATGCTTGTGTTGCTCCCTAACTACTTTTATTTCTGAAAGTTGCTCACAGGTTCAAAAGGTTGGGGATCCCTGAGCTATACCATCTTCCCAAGGCAAATAATTAGATTACTAGTGTGCAGATAATCCTCCTGCATAATGTTCTGCTGTTCACAAAACCATTAAACCAGAGCTAGTTTTATACTGGTGATCCAATGGCCTATTGTGAAATCACACAGGCTACATGCTGGTTAAAAAAAGTGCAATTACTGGAAAGTCGTCTCCCATAGACTCCATTTTATCCTTTTAAAATGATTTTCTTTTTCTCTGCATTAAAAAAAAAAAACTGTAGCTTGTACTTGATCCCAACTAAGATATTATTATTCCTTATTGGAAGTAAAACCAGTCTATTGAACGTGTATATGATTTTTCTAATAGACAAGGTATGAAGATCCGAATTACAGAAAAACCCCAGGTCCCAAGCATTCTGGATAAAAGGTCCTATACCTGTACTTGTTTAAATAGGACTCCAAATTGTACTTTATGGGAAAAAATACCTTATTTCAGAGGTTTCATGATAAGATAGAACAGGCTTTATGCCTGTGCTGCAACCGCAATAGTTACCCTCAATACTGCCCCTGGCCCTGCGAACCAGCGTTAATCAGACCCTCCGACGCTGCTAAATTATCTACTAAGCCGTTTCAGTGATGCTGGGCAGAGGCGTGATCCTTCCATAGGCCGATTACAACAGAAAACAGGACTTCAGACTCTGGAAGGCCCAGTTTCATGGAAACAGCGCAGAAGATCAGTTAGTAGTGTCAGTGGGTCGGCACAAAGTTTCGCGGGGCAGGCTTTGAGGGAAACTAATCTGGGTGCAGCACCTACTTGATACCGGCACGTTTCTATGATTTTTAAAGGAACGTAACAATATCGCTTTAAAGGGAAACCGTCATCGGAAAACGCATCAGTTAACAGTGCTGCTCCAGTAGACTTCTGCACTGAAATACATTTCTCAAAAGAGCAAACAGATTTTTTCATATTCAATTTTGAAATTGGACATGGGCCTAGCCATTTTGTCAATTTCCCAGCAGCCCCAGTCATGTGACTTCTGCCATCACTTTAGGAGGGAACTGCTTTCTAGCCGGTGGTTTTTCCTTCTCAATGTAACTTAATAGTACACAGTGGGACATGGGTTTTTACAATTGAGTGCTGTTCTTAGATCTACCAGTCAGCGTTTATCTTTTGTTAGGGAGCTGTTATCTGGTTACCTTCACACTGTTCTTTTCTTAGGTTGCTGGGTGGGGGAAAGGGAGGGGGTGATATCACTCCAACTGGCAGTACAGCAGTAAAGAGTGATTGAAGTTTATCAGAGCACAAGTCACATGACTTGGGGTAGCTGGGAAATTGACAAAATGTCTAGCCCTATGTCAGATTTCAAAATGAAATAAAAAATCTGTTTGCTCTTTTGAGAAATGTATTTCAATGCAGAATTATTCTGGAACAGCACTATTAACTGATGCATTTTGAAAAAAAAATATTTTTCCCATGACAGGATCACCTTTTGTCCACAGCTGTCAGCCATTAGTAGACATTGAGCAATGTTCAGAATGGAGGCAATGTATAATGACTGTACCTTGACCCACTAAGCTGTTCTGAAGAGGAGGACCTCCAAAAGGCGCCACATACTGATGAGTAGTTGGTGCATTTGAATTTGATTGTGAAGATGGTTGTCCTGATGTAGATCCTGCTGAGGAGTAAATGTGATTTGCAAAAGGCTGGGGTTGACCATGGCTTAAAGGTGTTGGAAAATACTGCCAATTTGACTGCTGAGGAAAATTTCCTTGAGAAGCATTACTGACAGCAGGTGCTGGCTCACCAGCAGTGTTCGGAGGTGGAGGTGGCATCCTTGGTCTGGCACCTGCATGTTGAGGAGACGCCACTGGTGTATGCCCCATGGGTGGTCTATTAATGGTCTGCCCAGAAACAGGATAATTTGATAATGGAGGAAAAATCTGAGGACCACTTATCTGATGACCAGTCTGATGATCACCTAACTGTGGTACAGTCTGAGGAACACTAGGGTTTTGCTGTCCATGGCCAGGATGCTGAGCAGCCTTTGCTGGGATCTGCTGAGGATAAGAGCCTGGTAGAACAGAATTGTATCCTTGGCTTGCCAATGGTGCAGAATACATCAAGGAACTTTGAACTGGACCTTAAATTAAAAAGTGAAATAATTAATATTCATTTAGTAAAACACTGTGTGTGCATTAAAACAGTTGCATAACTTATGGATATTTACCAATTCAACTGGTCTCAAAAGGAGCATTTTAGACATACAATAATATTTTAATAGTGGTGCCTTTTAACATGATGTGCAAGTCACTGACACAATATGATGCCTAAGGACTTGGACTTGACAAATGCCACAAGAACAAATTGTGACACGTGACTGGGTCCCTAAATTGTCAAATTACAATGTTAGTATTGTACACTGAGGTGAAAACAGAGTTTGCTTATCCCTTTTTGTTCTCTGGATAGAACTCTTAAAAAAAAAAATTATATTTATTTTTCACTAGGCTTTTAAGCCTTTTGGGTGAAGGGTCCCTTAAATAATGTAAAGTACCTTGGCAAAGGGCACATAATAGGAAAATGGAATTAGAGAAATCTTAGTGTACAGCATATAAGATACATGTTGCAGTATACTAAATATAGTAGAACCCCCATTTTAAGTTTTCCCTCATTTTACATTGTTGTTTTGTGGCCCCCCCTATATATTATGCATAATACATTTCCCTGATTTTAAGTTTTCCCTAGTTTTACACAATTTTTTTCTGGTCCCCCTGTAGATATGTTGATGAATATGAAAATAGGAATAACATACAAGGTAGAGGGGCAGTAGTCAGTAGTGTTGCTTTTCTTAAGTGGTTTCTCTTTTAAAATGCTTTTTCATGTTCACTACTTTGGAAATCCTGGTTTTTCAATGTTTTGGTGCTCATGGTAAGATAGCATATATTTGTATAGATACACATTTGTTAATTATACAGTCGAAGTGAAAATCCTAATTGGAATTATTTATGGTCAAAACTGTCAAATACCACTAGGGATTCCAGTTTTTTTTTTTTTTTTTTTTTTTTTTTTTTTTACAATTTGCAGTAGATTTTTAGAGATGTCATACTTTGGCTCTTTAAGAACTTGAATTTGGCGATTCCACACCTAAAAACTGCCAAATTACGGTTTAAGTCAATAGGAGAGGTCCAGTGACCAATCTGGAGATGTTTGTAGTCTTCCTGACATTTAAGTTTTTTTCTGTGAAAAAAAAACCTCAAAATGCATTTGGTCGAGTTAGATTTACATTTGATTCGAGTGTCGAGTAGGTAAAATTCGTCAGATTTTTGTATATTCCATTTTTTAAATAAATGACCCCTAATCAGATTGAGTAAAAAAACTAATTCATGCAAGTTAAAAAAAAAAACTCCAATGAATTCGACATTTGACCCTTGATAAATCTGGCTCCCCATAATAACGGAAAACAAATGTGTTACGCTGCCAAATCTCATCTCAAAGAGAAGCCAGCATGGTAAAGGTGACATCACTGAAAACAAATAGAAATTCAGATTTTCATATACTGAACTTTCTGCACCAGTCTAACGAGAGAGAGAGACTGATGAATTAGCAAATTCAGATTGGATGGTGTGGTACCTGTTGAGAGATACATGTGCAGAGGTGAGGCATCAGTTTAAGATTTAGTGTACTGCAGGGCCCTACCAACTTATGGAAAACAGATGTAAATGTGTCTGCCCAAAACAGGATGCAAATTTGTACCTTGCGCTCCCATGCAACCACACTATGATAAGTAATATATAATACAAGAAATACAATGGCACCAATAAAAAAACAAACCACCATAATTGGTATTAACCAATTGATTTTATTAACTTGCTAACAGAAAAAAAAAAAACCCAACAACAACTCTGGACATGTCTCCTCAACTGAACCACACAATGCACGTACGTGGCAGTTCTATGTTCATGTGTTACACATTGATGGCTATAGGAAACATGCCAAGATTGGTCTGGGGGTTGCTATAGCAATTTACAAACAAACTGCACTGCAGTATGGAAGCACATCAACTTTTAACATTTAAAAAAAAAAAAAACGAAAAATAGACACCTGTGTAATATGTGCAACATAGTGTTTGTGCTAAAAAAAATGTAACTGCAAATTTTTACCCAGCAAATGTAGTATACTGTTTTTTCCAACATTAATCAAATGAACAAGGTTTATTGCAGTCTGTGCTTAACATATACAATTTTGCCTGTTTGCAAAAAACATCTCTCTGTCTTATTTAAGTTTCTTGCAAATCAAAGCAAATAAGCTGGGTTTTAATCAACAGCCTAACAGGCAGCTGTAAATGGGGTAAGCGCTTGTCAGTTGACTGCTGAATTGCTTTTTTTTTAATATTGTTTTTAGGGACAGGAAGTAAATTGTGACTAGTTTTCAGATCTTGCCCCGAACTCAATGCATGCTTTAGGAGTTTAAGACTAATAGGAATGGTATGGACTATGCACTATTATGCTATAGATTCAGATTTGCATGGCTGTTTCCCAACTAGAGAGATATATTTCTCTTTTTTGAGTAACACTAGTGCTTTAGGGAGCAAGTGAAAATAGAAAAACAAATCTAATACACTGTACTAATCTCATGATGCTCAGACACAAGCCTGTGAGATACTGCCATAGGGACTATTTCAAATCTAAGTGAAAATGATTAATGCAGCAGGAATGTGAGGGCCGGCCTGAAGCCCTGACGCCCATTGGACCTGTGGGTTGGGACAAACTTGTGCACAATGTCTCTGGACTGAAAAACCTACATCCACCTGCAAACCTTCTACTACCCCACTTCTGCATCAATGTTTGCGCTTATATATACTCTTGATAACTGTGCCCTGCAGGGTGGGCATATAAAAGATTGAGCGCACCGGGTTAGGGTCAGACACGGGCGCTGCTAGGCTGGATTAGGACCTGATTCCGCTATATCGTTTCAAAACCTTGCCCGACTTTGGTTTAAAGCTGAGGGCACACAGAGCATTGGCTTCACTTCATAAATGTTTTTTGCAGGCTGAGAGAAGCAGATCAGCTACCTTCCCCAGCTCAGGTGATGGACACTGAAAAGTACAACTTTTCTTGCATTCAGGCATTCTGAGGGTGGGTCAGAATTTTCTGAATGACCTTCCATCCAGTCAATTCTGCAAACCTGCACTCAGATGGTAGCTGTACTTTGCCAATTAACTGAGCTGGGGAGGGGAGTGGATTCACTTTTCTCTTGAAAAAAAAGGAGGGGGGGGGCTGAGAGCAGCAGCTCCGTGTGATTAGCCCTAAGATACCACTTTAGGGCTGGGGCAGACAATCTCCCCAAATCTCCCTGTCTGCCCTTGCCCTTAAGCTGCAATTGTTTTTAAAAAAAATTAAATCCATTTCAAAGCTTTCATTTGTGCATATTGGAAAGTTGCTTAGAATTCAAATGAAATAAATTGTGTTTTTAGGTGTACATGCCCTTCAAAATATTTTTATTGCATCATGTGTTGTGTGAGCTTTCTTAAGTAAAGAAAGGACAAAATCTTTAACATTAATATAAACAGACACTACAGTGTTTTCTTCAGTCTGGTTTAGCTCAGCCTGCTCGGACCACAAAGCTTGCCCAATCCTCACCACCATTTTTACAGGCAGCACTAGGATTGCTTGCTTTTGCAATTTCACTGCACACTGTACAGTAAAAAAAATGTGTAAAATTAGGGAAGTGCATTAAAACAACTCTCTGACAGTCGCATGCGCAACCGAAAGCAATAAGTGTTTTGTGCTTAACTGCATTTGCTGAAGACTAATTAGACTTGAATTTTTAAAGGCAGAAACATAGCAAATGCATTTCACGTATAACATTTACAACGCTACAATATATGTTGGAGCTATATAAATAGATAATTATTACATGTATTCATATATAATTTCCAGAGGGGAATCATTTTCAGGGACAATATACTGGTGTAAAATCTTGGAAACCATATTGGAAACCAAATTAGGCCAACACTCCCATGGAAATGCATGTTAAATTGGTGGGACCACAAAAAAAAAATGGTGCAAAATGCAGAAAATCGTAAAGGTAATGTTCTCCGACCAAATGCATTTTCAATTTCGTTGTTTTTAGATTGATCTCCAGAAATAAAGAGTTTATTAATTTTTTTTCCGATTTGTACAGTTTTTGCAAAATAAAGGTTTAAAATCCCTGTCTCTGGTGTTTCAGTCTGGCAGCTCAGTAATTCAGGTGCAGACTATACTGTTACAATATGCTACATTAGTTGATACATGTATCAGTAGCATCTCGGGAGTATTAGCAACTATTGTATCAATTCTAAGGGTAAGGCTGCACTTTTAAAATCGTGTTACTGCATGTGAATAAGCACCGGCGACTTTACGTGTAGCGGGTGCGCACCGCTACCAAGCTATTCAGGGAGATTCGTTGCGGCGATTAGTCGCCAGATCTCCCCGAAATCTCCACTTGTGGCCTTACACTTACAGCTGATTGTAATGAAACCCATAGATTCTGCTCAGCAGGGACAAAGATAAGATATGTATCAACGAATGCTGGGTTGTCCAACTGGACGACCACCCCCCTTCTGTGGCCCTCCATGAGAGTCTGCCTGCTGTGTCTGATTACCATGTGTAAGCTTTAAAAGAGATCACTACAGAGTAACCGGCCCCTGCATTGTTTAAGACTCAAATTCAGACTAATCCCTGGTATTGTTCCCACCTGTGACCTCCCTGCATTGTTCACACTTGTAACACCTGTATTGTTCACACCCCTAAAGCGCTGTACAGTTCACACCTGAGACCCAGACTGAAACTGCCCATATTGCTAACAATTTATACAAAATACTAATGGGGCGCCAGCACTGTGTCACTGTATTTAGTACATCTTAGAGTGGTCCTGATCCAGGTTTCCCTGTCTCCTGCTCTGTTCTGCCTTCTCTATGCTCCCTGTGTGTGCTCTACTCTGCTTGCCCAGTGCTGCTTATGTGTGTCACATTCTGCTTGCCCAGTGCTAACTATGTGTGTCACATTCTGCTTGCCCAGTGCTCCCTATGTGTGCCATTCTCTGCTTGCCCAGTGCTCCCTATGTGTGCCATTCTCTGATTGTCTAGTGCTGCTTGTGTATGTGTCATACCATTCTTGGCCAGTGCTGCTTGTGTGTGTCATACTCTACTTTCCCAGTGCTACCTGTGGGATGTAAGCCTGGCAGGAGTTTGTTCGCATTTGGAAATCGTTATTAGGGGTCCCTAAGTCGTCTAATCATGTATTGGGGAATTTCTGTATTATCCACAGGGAGGGTTTAGGCATGTGGCTGACGAATGTGTCACGAGTGATGAGGTATATCTCTGCAGTGAGCACCAACCATTTGGTTTTTTGGTGTGCTACTACCATTAATGTGGATATGATCTTAAAAGTTCTTGTGGTAACATGGGTGTGGTTTACAGTGGGTGTGGTTTAAAAGGGGGAGTGGTCAACACTGACTTCCATTATTGGCCCTCCACCACGTAGGCCAGAAAAAGTTTGGCCCTCGGTACCACAGAAGATAGACAGCACTGAACTAATTTATCAGTTTGAAAGGGTTTACAGAGTCGGCGACCCCCCCCCCCCCCCCCCCCCCCCCCTCTCAGAGTTGCTTTAGAAGGTGAAAAATAAAACTTTACATTTCAATATTAGAAAAATGGTCATACACAGAAAATAGAAGGTAATTGGAATTATTTCTAGTGAACAATCTGAAATAAAGTGAACTGAAAAAAATTTGTTGGAAGTGTAAAAAACCCCTTTAAATCCGGGAATGTAAAATTAAGGTTTGCATTCTCTTATAGTGGGCTAGAGACTGAAGGTGCTTAATGTTTATGTATTTTCCCCCCACCTGGTGGAAATAGTTTTTTAAGAAAAATACACTATCATTATTCAGCATTAGCCATCTGCTAAATGTAGAGAATTATATGCCATAAGCACAAGTAGAGAGTGTATGTATGTATCTATACATACTGGTATACATACCATAGGAATTGTACTGTTACAAGAAGATGCATGCATAGTGTACAAACTTCTGGAGTTATTCTAGCTTGTAATAAGACGTTCCGTTTTTTAGCTTAATTTTAATAGCATTGTGCAGCATCTATTTTAAAGTTTTTACTGGGAAGTATATGGTGAATCAGTAGGATTAAACAGCTAGGTATGCATGTATTAATATTTAAGAAAATTTATGAAGAGCTAAAAACATACAATAAACAACATGAATAGCCAAGCCCCCAACTTTAGAAACTGCAGTTAATGACCAGGCCCAGGTTAAATTATTTAAAAGGCTTCTCTGCTTTCTAGCATTCTGTATCACTTTACATTACAATGGTAAAAACACCAACGTATACTGGTTTATTTTACCTTTGTCAAGCCTAGGCTAAGTTATAAGCATCTGAATATTTAATAGAGCTGAAAACAGAATAGATGGCCTGTATACTGTACCCCAGCAGAGATATGATTAAACCGTGTACAACTTTAATCTGTCACACAGCATCACATGATTAGGTACAGCTATGGGACCGGTTATACAGAATGTGTGGGACCTGGAGCTCTCCAGATAACGGATCTTTCCATAATTTGGATCTTCATACATACAGTCTACTAGAAAATCATGTAAACATTAAATAAACTCAAAAAGTTTGGTTTTGCTTCCAATAAGGATTAATTATATCTTATAATTTATTTATTATTCATTATTATATGATTAAAATGGAGTCTGAGAGATAATTCAGAATTTTCTGGATAACGGATCCCATACTTGTACAGTTATGGGGTCCCTTATCTGGAAACCCATTATCCAGAAAGCTCTGACTTATGGAATGGCCATTTCCCATAGACTCCATTGTATCCAAATTTAAAAAAAAAAATTTTCATTTTACTCTGTAATAATAAAACAGTAGCTTGTACTTGATTCCAACTAAGATATAATTAATCCTTATTAGAAGCAAAAACAGCCTATTGGGTTTATTTAATGTTTACATGATTTTCTAGTAGACTAAAGGTAAGAAGATCCAAATTATGTAAAAATCCATTATCCAGAAAATCCCAGGTCCTGAGCATTCTAGATAATAGGTCCCATACCTGTACATGTAACTGATACAAATAACTAGTCATTAATGCTCTCCATTAAGTGGTATATCAACTGCAGGGGCCTGGTTTCCATACTGGATGCTCTATATCACATATTGCAGGATTAATTGAAGGCTTCATACTGACAAAGAGCAAAACATTATGCCTCATTTTTTAATAAGCTTGAGACTTTAATAAACTCAAATGTCTGCTTATTTATAAAAAAAAAATTACACTCTTAACAACTCAATCGAATGCATGGAATTTGTAGTCTACTTATTTTCAATGGGTCTACAAACTAAAAAAAAACTAGGATTGAAAAAATAAAACTCAATGACATAATGCCTAAGATTACTTCCATTGCCTTTTGCATGAACTCAAGTTTTTTTAACTATTCTGGGGTGCAATAAAGATATATCTATTTCTACTTGCATGGGGTCATTCACTCTACTAGTATGGTAGTGCAAGTAGAAATAGATATATCTTTATTGGGGTGCAATAAAGATATATCTATTTCTACTTGCATGGGGTCATTCACTCTACTAGTATGGTTGCAGATGAACATAAATGAATGTGGTTATGTATAGATTCACGAGTAGAGACATAAGCTTCCCCCAAACTAGATTCACTACAGCTATTACTCACTGTTCATTGAGGACTCCGAGTGGCATATTTACTATACGTCAAATATAAAAAATGGGAATTGTCTGTGGGAAAAAAGATGTTTCTCCAGAATGTACTTAATAGCAAAAACATACGGAATTCTACTAGCCCAAGCTTTCATAAACTTGCAGTATGTGGGGTTTTTTTTGCAACTCTCCACCCTCAGTGGACTGAGGAAAGTTGGAGCACACCTTAAATTATGGCCCTTACAATACAATGGTTTTTCCCCTGCTCAATGTTAGTGAACATTTTTTTTTTTTTTATAACATTTGTGTTTTATTGATTTTTTTTCATCACATTTATATCACATAAGTACAACATGAGTAGAATTGGTATATACATTCATATTGCTTTTGCTTCGTACTTTGTAGCATATATGTATATAGGCATAGTGTACAGTCACCTAACCCTCCACGTTGTAGCTATAACAAGATAGGTTGATTAAGCAATGCACACCACATATTTTTTGCTCACTGGTTTATATTTCCTTAAGGTAAGTAGGTACAGTTGGTGAGTTATACCTTGGTCGAGCATATCTTAGGGCTATACTTTGTTGTATTGAAAGTTAAATAGTAATGAGACGTTAGTTAACGTAATTAAATCATAATATAACATAACAAAGAAAAAGATGTAACTGGTTTCCTGTATATACATGTAATTGTTACTTGATTATATAAAGTTGAAGCAATATGATAGCTAGGGTTTTATAGCATTCTCAACATTCCCCTCTTGAGTTTCGGCTGTTAATTTCCAATTTGCCCTGTGTATGTCAAAGGTGATCCGTTTTTGTTATGCTGATAAGGTGGCTTGATTAAAACCATTAGGAAAAGTGTACTTAATCCATGGATCCCACACTTCTTTAAATCTTTTTTGTTTGTTTTGTAGTATGCTAGTCAGTTTTTCCATTATGAAGGTTGTATTTATTTTTGTTTTCAGTTCTCCATATTGCAGTGTAGTGGATAGCCAGGATTTTGCAATAAGTTGTTTTGCTGCTGTAAAAATATGTGTTATCAGGATATGTGCCGTTGCTGGTATGTCCTTAATTGTACAGTTAAGTAGTGCGTGTGCTGGATTTTTGGGTAAGTTGATGTGGAGTATTGAGTATATTAGTTGGTATACTCTACCCCAAAATCTTTGTGCCTTTGAGCAGGACCACCAAATGTGGCTCATCGTGCCTTGGTCTGGACAGCCTCTGAAGCAGTTCGGGTTAGCGTTGGGGTCCCATCGTGCTTTTCGGGCTGGTACCATGTACCACCTACTCAGTACTTTGAAGGAGGCTTCTTTAGCATTAACATTGATGGAGCAGTAGTTTGATCGTTCTATTGCATGAATCCAGTCCGTTTCTTCCATGTCTAGTTGCATTTCTTGGGTCCAGTCTTGGATATATTTTAGTTCCATTATAGGAGTGGTGTTGATTAAGTAGTTGTATAAGGGTCCTATTAGTCTTCGGGACGTTGGGTATTTTAAGCAATATGTTTCGTATATAGTGTTGGATTGTTGTGAGTCTTTGGTGTAGTTTGACTTTATATAATGCTGTATTTGGTAAAATCTAAATATTTCAGATGTAGGAGCTTGATGTTTATCCTGAAACGTAGGCCAATCTTTGATGTCATCTTGATGTAGCTGTGATATTTTTGATGTTTTTGGTTTGATGTTACCCCATAGAAATTTCTGACTGGCACGTTGTAATTGGGTTATTAGTGAACATTTTTTGGTCAAAAAAAAAAAATGAAGCAAAAATGTCTTTTGCAATAGAGTTCAACCTCTTTAGGACATGACTTAAAAATACAACTGAAAGTGGAGGACACCATTATTTGAGGTGCTTTGACTGATATCTGAATATGCAAAAGGAAGTTCTGATCTGGGTCAATATTCTACAGAATCTTTTGTGGATGATTTGGTCAAATCAGGGATTTGGTACATTACCAAGCCAGAGTGGATGTTTAGGAAGTTTTATCTGATATTTTGAGTTTCAGAAATTGAACTTTAAGTGATACTGACACTAAAAAATGACTTTTTAACATATGAATGTACATTAACTGTTACCTATAGCAGTGATTTTCAACCTTGTGCCTCCAGCTGTTAAGGAACTACAAGTCCCACAATGCAATGAAGGAGTCTGACAGCCACAGTCAGGCAAATGCATTGTGGGACTTGTAGTTTCTTAACAGCTGGAGGCACAAGGTTGAAAATCACTGACCTATAGGTCATTTTTTGCTGAGAGCTTTGTTTTTGTATATAAATGTTAGTTGAAGTTCCTAAGCCTGACTCTGTGACACTAACTTTTCCAACCGGACTGTCCCATCTGACAGAATGACCGTCTGTTAGTTACAGTTTCTAATAATAATGGACACCTGCAGCACAAATATGGCAGCCCCATCATACAGGAACATGGGGCAACAGACAGGTAATGTAAAAGCATCATGCAAATACTTTAAGGCAAAGTTAGAAGTAGCTTTCAAAGCCAATATTATAATATATTAAAAAAAGTTTAGATTCAGGTGTATCTCTTTAAAACACAGGGGCAGTTTAACGAAGGGTTGAATTTTTAATCAAAAAAATCGAAATTCAACCATCAAATTTTTTTTTAGGGGGGGGGTCCAATCAAAAATGGTCTGTTTTCAATCAAATTTGATCAAATTCGAATCAAACGATTTTCCAAAAAAAAATTTTATTTTCTATTTTCCAGGACTTTTTCATGAAAAATTTTCAGGAAAGCTTCCAAGAGGTCCCACATAGGCTACAATAGCTTTAAAGGGCAAGGAAAGTGTAAAATAGAATAAGGCTAGTAACTTTGTTATACATCTTTGTCTGACACTGGCACTGCACATCCTCAGTATGGTCTGTGCTGCTTAGGGATCGTCATAAATGATCAAAAAACAAAGCTGTTTGAGTTCTGCATGGCTGGTAAGTAAGGCAGGGGCTCCCCCTGCTGTTCATAAGTATGACTGTTCCTATCCACAGCAGGACAATTCTGACAATTCCTATCCACAGCAGTAAATGAAGGAAGAATTTCACTGCATACAGTTAGGTTTCTTTTAAAAACGGTACACATTTTTAAATTAAAGTATATTGGAGATAGATTTCTTTTTCATTACAGAAAGTAAAAATGGGATTTTATTTATTTTCCTTTCCTTGCCCTTTAAGGCAGTGAATAGTCGAATTTGAAGGATTTTAAAGAGACAGTACTTTTGAACCTCAACTTGTCGAATTTTCGAATATTTTCAATTCAACTCTAATTTTGGGATATTTGGAAGTAGCCCAAAACGACTTTGAAATTCAATGTTTTTTAAATTCAAATTTTATTCAAATTTTCACTTCGACCCTTCGTAAATCTGCCCCACAATGTAAAAGTGTTGCAGTTAGTTACTTTTCAACAAAAAGACATACAGTAGAACCCCTATTTTACATCCCCAGATTATAACTTTTCCCAGAATTGATGCTGTTCTGTTGTGGGCCTATTCAGGCAAGCTGCATTTTTCTTTCCTGGATTTAACATGAGACAAAGGCCTAGGGATCAAAGGTGTGTGTGTGTGTTGGGGGGGCACATACCTCAACTTTTAGTCTACCCCTAGTTTAGCTTTTTATCATTCCAGCTCACGGGCTAACTGGGAGCCCTTTCTGCTCTTCTAGGTTTGTCTTGTGATCAGCCGACTTTTGCTACATAGTTTCAAAAGGGAGAATTACTATGGCAATGGATAAGAAAGGGTGAATAATTAAAATTACATTTACTGTTTTTATCTGCACTGGTACAACTGGTGCTTGCTTTAGAAACACTACTGTAGTTTAACTAAACAAGCTGCTGTGTAGCCAAGGGGGCTGCAATTCAAAGCACAGAATATACAGCAGGTACCAGATGCACTCTGTCAAATCCCACTGTATTATACGACAGAGCTTATCTGTTATCTTCTAAGTAGCCTGTGTCTAGGGTCCTTGTGGCTGCCTCCACAGCTACATGGGAGCTTATTTATATAAACTATAGCAGTCTTACTAAAGCAAATACATCACTTTTACCAGTGCATAGCAACAGTGCATTATATCTGAATTATTTTAGCAAATTTATTTTTTCTAAAAATGTAATTATGCTATTAAAAAAACTAAAGTATCGGTTGCACTATTTGCATACCATTATGGGCTATCAGACACTGGTAGAATGCAACTTGCAGTTTCATAATGTTACTTTGCAAACACTGGTAAAAGAAAAAGGATCTAGTGACAATCAGTTCCAGGTCATGCACATTAGCCCCCTCCCTATCTTGATAGAGTGGGGTACCACTCAAAACATTGCATGCTTAAGCTGCCCAATACAGAATAAATTAAGGCAATTTTTATTTAAGAATTTTATGAAGTGCTGTCTCTGGAGAGAAACTCCTACCGAGTTAACTGTCATTTTACTTTACTACTAACCCTGTTAGCCACAACATGTACATTAAATAAGCAAATGTTAATATTGCAGCTATCAAAACTATCTAACCAACTATCTGACTATAAGATACTTTGATTTGTACTTCAGCAAAAGCAAAGGGATGCAGGCTGACCAACTCTGAGTAATCTGTGACCCTCCAGATGATATTGTTATTAAAGTACCAGAGCCCCACAAACAAAGACTTCCAGGAATGCAGAGAGCTGTAATTTAGTGAACCCTGTCAGGCAACCATGTATATAACCACATTCCTTTAAGGCTAAGGCCAGACGGGGAGATTCGGGGGATATTTGTCGCCTGGCGACTTCTCGCCCCCGAACTTCCCCGAATAGCCAGGCACCACTGCGCACCGGCGAGGCTTAAAGTCGCCGGCGCTTGTTCACACGGAGCGGCACGATTTTTGAAATCGCTCAAAATTGCCTGGCGAGGCAATTTTGAGCGACTTTAAAAATCTCCCCGTCTGGCCTTAGCCTAAATAACCCAGACTACAAAGCCTTTAGACAGGTGATGAAGCAGAGACCAGTATGCCTTACACTCCTGATTAAAGGGGCTGTTCACCTTTAAATACAATTTTAGTATGACGTAGAGTTTGATATTCTGAAGCAACTTTTTTTTTTTATGTGGTTTTTGAGTTAGCTTTTTATTCAGCACCTCACCCATTTGGAATTTCAGCAATGTGGTTGCTAGGGCCCCCGCCTACTTCCTCAAACCTCAGTTTTCTAGCCAAAGAAGGATGACTATCCCTTCCTTGCAGACCAAAGTGATCGGAGGAGGACCACCACCCAAAGTCAAACTACTTACGTAATTATCTGAAATCAATACGTTGCTGGTAACGCCAGCTAGGATAACTGTAATAACGGATTTTAAAAGGAGTATAAGTTATTATATATCTAATTCAGGGAGAAAGCCTGTGGCCCCCAATGTAGGACAAGAGAAAAGGATTTAACAGAACAAAAATCTTTTTCTCTAGCCTAGATTGGGGGACAGGCAACATGGGGATGTCCCAAAGCTACCCATGAGGGCGGAACTAAAAAAAAAACCTTGTGTTCAGGCAACAACCGCCTGCAACACCTTTCTCCCAAAGCTTTTGTGAATGAAGGACCATACTGCAGCCCTACAAGGTTGATTCGCCGACGCCTGATGCTGAATCATCCAAGAAGTACTGAGCGAGCGAGAGAGTAGACTCTGAAAGGTGGTGTCCAACCTTGTGTGGTATAGGCCTTCTGTATGGCCGTCCTAATCAATCATGCAATGGTTGCTTTTGAGGCTCTAAGACCATTTCTTGGTCTCTCTGGTATGACAAATAAATTGTCAACCTTTCTAAAGTCATTAGTTACTTTAGTGTATGTGCGAAGTGCCCCAACTACATCTAAGGTTTGTAGTTTTAGTTCCGGTGGTGTTTTAGGTTCAGAACAGAATGATGGTACTATCATATCTTGGTTGAGGTGGAATTCGGATACCACCTTTGTAGGAAGTCTAGTGTTGGTCTTAATACCACCTTGTCTTTGTGGAAGATTAGGTATGGAGGTCAGCAAGATAGAGCTGCTATCTCAGATATTCGTCTGGCTGAGGTGATCGCTAGTAGGAATACTACCTTGATAGGTATCGGAATTGACTCTAGGGGCTCAAAACGATGTTCCTGCATTATTGATAGTAACAAATTTAAATACCAAGGAGGGATGGGATGGCGGTATGGTGGAGCCAATCTTAGTGCACCCTGGAGTAATATCTTGACATTTGTTAATCGAGCCAGCTCGAAACCTGTACCTTCAGTGAGCTGAATGCTAGACCCTTGTTTAAGTTTTCCTAGAGGAACCGTAAGAAGTTACTCTCGTCCCAGATCTGTGGATCTCGGGCGTTAGACTCGCACCAGGAAATGAAAGTCTTCCAAACTCTGTGAAAAATACGTGCGGACACCGGTTTTCTGGCCCTTAATAATGTTGGTATGGCCTCCTGCGGAACTCCTGATCTGGATAGAATTAGGGCCTCAAGTGCCACACCATTATATCCAAGCGTGGTGAACTTGGGTGGAAGATCGGTCCTTGTGACAGGAGGTCCTCTCAGTGTGGAAGATGGCCACCAGTATCGTCTCTACCCCTTCTGCCTTTATCTTTTTGATAACTCTTGGCATTAGGGCCAGTGGAGGGAAGATGTAGGCTAGGCAAAATGGCCACAAGAGTCTTGTGAAGTCCCTGTTCATGGTTTTAAATGTAACCTGGAATAAAGCTTTTTGAATTTTAAGTTATTGCTGTGTGGACCTCCTCCCTAACAAAACTTTGCTACATCTAGCTTGCCCCACTGCGGAGATTGCTGGTACTGTCTTCTCTGCCCACAGTAGGATTCTTTGTGCTTCTGCGAGAGCCGCTTGACTTCTGGTGCCTCTTTGGCGATTGATATAGGCGACCACCATTACGTTGTACGATTGTACGCTTACCGACAGTACCTTGAGGCTGCTTGACCAATGAAGCAAAGAGAGGTAGATTGCTCTGAGCTCAAAGATATTGATGGGAAGTAGCTGCTTCTCGTGCTTCCAATGGCCCTGTACTGTTTGGTTCCCTAGAACTCCTCCCCATCCCTGCAGACTGGCATCTGTTGTGATGACCGTCCACTTGTGGTTGGGGAATGGTTTTCCCGAGTGGAGCATCGTTGGCTGTGTCCACCAGGAAAGTGATGTTTGAGCAACGCTCGATAAGACTATTCTCCTATCCAGATTTACTCGGTTTTTCCTCTGGTGCTGCAAGATTAATCTTTGTAGCGGTCTGGTGTGTAATTGTGCATAATTGGCCAGAAAGGACAAGACCATCATCCCCAGAGCCCTCATGGCCGAGCGTAGAGGTACCTGTTCTGTCCTCTGAAATGTCGACAGTCGGCTGTGAAGAGAGGAGATCTTGTCCTGTGCGAGGAAGACTCTCGGGGAGAGAGAAGGGTAATACTTGCCACCTCAGCCAACCATAGATGTTCATTCAGAGTATGCCCTGTTCTGGTGACTGGTGCAGCCTCCGGGGAGCGGAAACCAGTTGCCCAGGGTATTGGGAGGGAGCCCCCTGCCGGCAGCCTCAGAGGAGCGGAAAAGCAAATGTGCTATAGTGGAAGGAGACTTTTTGGCTGGAGAGGCTCTGGAACTGCATACACTGACCCCTCTTTTGTGGCATGGCTCTGACCAGTGCTCCCAGCCACAACATCAGTCCTCCTTCTGAGGACACAAAGAAAACTGAGGTTTGAGGAAGTAGGCGGGGGATTAAGCCCAGAGCAGGAGGAGGAGCCACTTTAATCTTTTAGTGTCCTTTCTCCAAGCAACAGGATCTTCCCATCCCCATGGTGCATGTGTCCCCCAATCTAGGCAAGAGAAGCAAGGAAGTGTTTTTCCACTTTTAACCTTCCTGTCACTAATTTGCATATGCAAATTCGGATTCAGCTAAAACTTTCATGAAAGCTTCAGCGGAATCCCAAATAGTGGATTTGGTGCTTCCATAATTTAAAGGAGAACTAAACCCATACTTTAAAAAAAAACACTCCCCCCCCCCTTTAGACCCCCCCTGCCCATGGCAAAGGCCCCTAACTTTTTACACACCCCTCGCAGCAGTTTCAGGCATAGGAGTTCACAGCAGCCATCTTCTTTGGTAATTTTCGTGTATTGAACTGCGTTTCGTTGCGTGCACAGTTGGAGCAATTTTCCAGTACCGGACAACTGTGCATGCGATGAAACTCGAAGACGACACGAAGATTACGGAGGCAGAAGAAAGCTGCTGTAAACTCAGGCGCCTGAATCTGCCGCGAGGGGAGAGAAAAAAGTTAGTAGGCTGGGGGCCAGGGTCAACAGGGGTAGGGTTGTTTTTTTTTTTTTTAAATGTGGGTTTAGTGTTCTCCTTTAAATAAGAGACATAAGAATTGGAGAGGGTCTAAACAGAAAGATTAGTAATAAAAAGTAATAATAACAATAAACATGTAGCCTTACAGAGAATTTGCTTTTTTAAGATGGGTCAGTGACCCCCCCCCCCCATTTGAAAGCCGTTAAGTGTCAGAAGGCAGCGGCAAAGCATTAAAAAAACTATACAAAATAAATAATGAAGACCAATTGAAAAGTTGATTCAAACTGGTCATTCTAGAACATACTAAAGTTAACTTAAAGATGAACCACCCCCAAGTGAGACATACATACACTATAGCTCGGGGAGAAAGATATGAATAAAGTGAAGCAATACTGGTAACAGGTGAGTGTGAAGTTAGGGGAGATACTATGGGACAGGCTGCCCAGATCACAGCAGCTTGGAACAGCTGAACTATATCTCTCAGAAATGACTGACAGCTCTGACCTGTCAAAAACTATCCACGACTGTGCTTAGAACCATGGAGTAGTTGGGACCAGGCCTGGACATCTATGGGTTCTGGCAAATGCACCAGCTGTTGTTAGTTTCCATAGAAATTGCCTATTAAGTGGCTGGTGGGGGCTGTTCGGGCCTCTGTGTAGTAGGAATGGCAGGACCTGTTTTGCAACATAGTCCAGTCCTGTTGGGACGGTGCGCCTCGACTCAGCAGAGGTTACATTAGGAGAGCAGTGAATTCCACACGTCACTATATGTGACTGTAACAACGTCTGTGGCACATACATTCCCGGACCCCAGCCTGAGACCAGGCCTAAACACTCGCGGATTTTTCCAGGCGGCCTCCCCAACAACCCCGTGAGAATCCGAACAAGCTCATTACTATCGGAACATCTGCGGTCCGATGAGGGTTATCGTACAACCCAACAGCCCACCTCCACCTCAAGCCCAGTAGTAGTAGCAGGCGGCCAAGGGAAGGCCGGGATATTGCCACACTTATTACACCACTCACCGTTGCTGTAAGGCGGCCCGGACGCCCCATTTTGGGAGTTGTACCCAGTGCTGGACATGGCGACGGAGCGGAAGTCGTATTCAGAAGGAAAAGGCTGACATCAGCCGCTCATGGTACCGTCTCGCTGTGGAGTCGTCGTCGGTTGCCCTGTCAGGGCCCTCGAGCTGATTAGAGTCCAATAATCAGATAATACGAGACAGCTCTGTGTGGCAGCAGGAAGTGCACAGTCCAGGCCCCGGGGCGGCCCCAGCGCATGCGTGTTTGGTACACGTGGCACTTCCTATAGGCTGGCTTGACTGGCTTTCGTGAGGTGCGAGTCAATGCTCCGTTGCATTGTATGATGTGTGGGTTTAGTTTGTTAGCAGGGAGAAATACGTCGTAGCTTTTCATCTGGGTGCTGCACATCGCTTTTGTTATGCCTTTGTGAGGTGTTACCAAGTCTAGTCCGTGGCTGATCAGGGACAGGGCTCCTGAAGCAGTGCAACTCGCTACTATCAGTCTTAATGGCCTTATAAAACAAGGCGCTTCCTTGTTATGTTCAACTTGCAATGTATTTCACACACAATCATGACTTGATATCAGTATTATATTTGTCACCGTCCCGAGCCATAGGTAGTCACTTTCTTGATCAAAAGGGCACCTTATCTTTTTTTTTTTTT